>CM026074.1:22742500-23342500 GCA_014839685.1 Anableps anableps | reverse complement strand
GGATGCATCTGCAGGTAAATATTTCTAACATGTGAAAAGCTCAGCCCTTTCTGCTTGGCTTAACATCAATACAGTATAGGGCTAACTTGTTGGATAGCCAAAGGTATCTAATAGGAGAATTTAATTTTGTACAGAATTTATACCAGGTAAATCTAAAAATACACCATCCGAGGAGTTCTAGGTACAACATATTTACAGACAAAGAAGGTTTTTCCATCTCAAAAGCAAAATGTACCGATTTTGTTGTTCTTTCAGAAATTGGCATGTTTTGGAATCTATATACTCCAGTTAACAATTATTTGATTACTAAATTAGTTGACAATTATTTCAATAATCGACTCATGATTATTCAAATGAATCGTTTCAGTCCTACAAAAATCCAAGAAAAAGATGTCAAATGGTTGACAAAATATATTTTATTGCTTAACATACAACAAGGAATTCAGATTAACAAATTTTAATCCCAACTTTGTCTTTATTCTATGAACATTTCCACTAGTGTCTATACAAATGGCTATCAAGTAACATTGCAATGACAACAAAAACTGCATCATTAGCCCTCAGGTCAAAGTTGCCATTTAGCAGGTAAAATAATTAACACAGGTAGACCTAATTTGGATTAGCAGTGAACAATAAAAGAAAAAAGGCATTAAATAAAATTACAGCTGATTTTATTTGACAGACATTTGACTGGAAGCATTTACTTTATAAAGGCTACATCTGGGATCTTGCCTTCCGCCTGTAGAGAGGAAAGAAACATATTAGAGCTTCATCTAACCAATCATTTCTGAATAAGAAAATTGTTGTGAATTATTACCTTTAACTGAGTGAAAATCTGTGCTGCCCTGTTGAAATCCCACTCATTGTCCTGCAGACACCTGTAAAAAGAAGCATTTCAACAGTTTAGTACATTTTCCTTATAAAATAGAATTTTTTATTAAAAAAAAAAAAAAAAAAAAAAAAAAAAAGTATATTTCAAGAAAAGGCTCACTTTTGTGACCATTCCAGGTTCATGCCAGATTTCACCGAGAAGGCAGTGAGCATCTCTTGCTGTGGTGCGGTTAGGGTTGGGACGGGGCTGGAAGACGGGGTTGGGGCTGGAGCCACGAAAGCTCGGCGGATCTCTTCTGTTGTAGCCATTCGGATGAAAAGTTGATCGTTAACGATGCACAGACTGGAAGCAGAAACAGAGTTGTTGAGGTTATTTTTTTTTTTCATTACTTTTGACTAGCTTAAGAATCTCTTATTTGCAAAAACAAAAAAATAAAAAAAATCTGTATGGTTCTTTTTTTTCTTCACAAAAATCTGACACCTATGTACAGCCATTTAATAAACCAACCCAGAATTTCCTGCTGGGACTGTGATGAAGACCCGGGAGAAGGCCATCGTAGATTCTCTGGACTTCCCATCAACAACAACTGAAAACAAACAAAAAAATCCAATTGAGCTCAAAATTTTATTATGCATAAAAACAAAAAATTAAATCAATGACTGTACAAAATTACCTTCTTTAAAGACTCCACTCACTGTGAATGATAATAGTGTATTCTGTAAAAAGAAAATGTTTTTGCACCGTTTGAACAGAGGAACCAAACAGGAAGAGGAAAAGAGTATGTGAAGGGTTCTGGATCAGGCATCAACTCACAGTGTAGGTGTTCACATCGACTGTGAAAGAGGCGATGTCGTGCTGAGTTTTTGGCAGCTCGTTGAGGAACGCCACAACGTTCAGTCGAGTATGCTTCAGCAGTCGAAATCTCATCGCTAAAGAAGATGAGAATCAGAGAGGAAAACATTAGGCATCTAAAAGAGATAAAACATCTGACAAAACATGAGATGAACAACTCTAACTCACTGGAGTCTTTGATCCTCTTCAGGTTTCTGCTGTCTTTGTAGTACTCCCCCAGACTGCTCCTAAACACCAGGACAAAAAGACAGCGGATGAGGCCCAGATTTTAGAAAAATCCTCTATGCAAAAGACTTCGCTAAAAGAAATCAGAGCAGCTGTACTGCTTTCCTACCTGGAGGGGTTCTGGGAGGTGTACGGTGTAGTGATGGATAAAGAAGCTCCATCATGGTAAGCATCCAGTAGAGGCTGTCTGTTCCCAGAGTCGTATATACTGTAGTACCTGCAACACATTCCCATGTTAAGTCTTCCTTATGTTGTTCCAGGACGTATTAGAAAGAGTCCCATCGTTTGACAGGCGGGATTATAGTTTTAATTTTTTAATATAAAACATAAAATTTAAAACTCACTGCTGCAAGAAACGAAGGATGAGGGCCTTGATTTCATCTGATCCAAAGCAGCTTCCCTAAATGAACAAATAAAAACGTTCTTAAGGGACATTAGGAGAACAGCCAACAATAAAGCATTAATATTAATAAACAAAGTAGTATAATAAATAGCATCAACTACAGCAGAAAAAAAACAAAACAAAACAAACAAAAAAAAAAAAAACGGTGCATCAGTCCGAGTGCAACACTAATGAACGAACCTTGCAGGGGGGGATTGCAGTCGGAGTTTCAACATCAAATCCAATGGGTGGTGGGAGATCATGACCATCCTGGCAGGAAACCACAGAGATAAACATCTGTCAGATCTACCATGAGGAATGTGTCTGGTCACAAATCTGCATGTCAGCCCATGCATACAGAGCCAAAGTATTCATACTCATTGAAACATGTCCATGTTTTGTCACATTAGGACCACAAACTTGTATTTTATTGGGATTTTTAGAAAATCTTTAGGTGTTTAGCATGCATTTGTATTCAGCCCCCTTCACTCTGATACCAGTAAATAAAATCCAGTGTAAATAATTGCCTTCCATAGAGTCCCTGTGTGAAATGTAATCTCAGAACTCACATAGCTTTTCTGTAAAGGACACGCAGTATTATTGGATAACATTAGTGAACAAGCCAAGGAACACAACAGACAGGTCAGGGATAACTGTGTGGAGATCTTTAAAGCAGGATTCAGAAACACAAAATCCCAAGCTTTGAACATATTACTGTTCAAACCCTTATCTGGAAACTGAAATGTAAACCTCAGGAGGAGCTGCAGAGATCCACAGCTAAGGTGGGACCTGACTTTTGTCATTTGTCCCAAGCTGTGCATGGGACACACTGAAACACGCAGAAGAAGGTGGACTTTCTGGCCTGGATGCAGAGTGCTATGCATGGCAGAACCCCAGAGTCAAACATAGGGATGGGCAGCATGATGCTGCCACCACCGTAGGACACTTTTCTTCTGTAAGGAGAGGGCAGCCACTCAGAGGTGATGTGAAGATAGATGGGGCAACATACGGGACTGGAAAAACACCTAACAGAAGCTAAAAAGAATAATGTATAAATGACACCTGTAACTTTCAATAGATCAAAGTGCAATTTTGGCCCAATCAAAGTCCCGACTTAAATCTAGCTGATAATCTGTGGAAGAAAGTGATGTTAAAACACAACCATCCCCCAACCTGACTGAATATAAAAAAACATCAGTCTTTCTATATGCAAAGCTGGTCGAGACACACCACAAAAACCTGCCGCTTTAACTGCAGCGAAAGGTGATTTTATACAGTAATGACACAGGGAGTCCGAACACAAATGCACTTTACATTTCTAGAATTCGGAATGGGTTAAAAGAGAAACTGAAAACCATGCATCATTTTCCTTCTCTTTTTGTACTGCGACAAAATGTGACCAAGTATAAGGTGCAGGTAGAAGAACAAAACAGTTTTAATGCCAGGCAGTCCTCAGGAACAAGTTCTTCAAGTTGTGTTTATTTTGTATGTGGCAGTGACATCTGATAATAAACGACGCTGAGAGATGAATAAAATATGTGGACCTACCAGCTTGAGAAGCCGGGGGAACCTCTGCCGCACAGCACTGGTACAGGGGAACAAAAGAAAAGCAAGGTTATCACACCACACCACCCAAAACACAGACAGGATATATTAAAGAACAGATCCCCAGCCGATCCAATTTAATTTTAGAATGCTACTTTTTCTTCAAATATCTTCTTGTCGATTCAGAAATGAGTACACTACTGCCACAAGGTACTTTGTCTTCCAGATGTACACAAACACCCTAATCCTTTTCTCAGTTTTATGCAGTGCACCCTTCTCCCATCCCAGAGAGTACTTACCAGCAGTATACTCACGCTCTCCCCCCCAAATTGGTGATATACAAAGATCTGACATGGAGGAGCAACACAAGCACACTTTTCTAGGAGTACACACGTACAAACACACCAACAGCTACCAGACTGAGCTGAAAACCAGGATACACATCCATTCTGAGTTAGTAAAACAAAGAGGTTATGAATGGCTGGGAGAGAGGTGGTTACCGCCAGTCTTGTGTTAACTCTCCCCACAAAACTCGCGCCAAGATGTTGAGGAAGAGATGAGTCTATGTCTGGGTAAAAAATATAAGGTCAATTTCACATTGAAACGGTCACAAAGGGGCCCAAAATGCAGAGTTAATCACATCACTGATCATGTCTGTCAAACAGACGACCGACAGCAGAGATAGACAACCTGAGGACAGAGCTGAAAAACAAAAAGAGGACAGCAGGTCTCAGAGGGAGCTGGACCCAGCAGTCCCACCACTCATTTTATAGTTTTCCCCTTCTGAACAAGCTTAGCAGCTCCCGGTTTGGTGGCATCGTTTAAGGAGATGGCACAACTCTTTACATGCCTGGACTTCTTGTTGTGCTCGTTTCTTTTTTAGCTTAATTTGGGATCAAGCCCCTTGTTACAGAGCAGCTAGGTGAAGACTGAAGACACAACCGGAGTGATAAGATGCAGCTTATCGAAGTGATTTTTTTTTTGTGCTGGTTGCAGCCTTTGGAAACTTGAAGAGTTTTCTGGGTGTTTTTTTGCCGTGTTTCAACTCAGTTCAGAATCCGTTTCTTCTAAGCGGCATCTGAAGGCTAACTGCCAACTTTTCCATTTATTGCACTGTAAAGCAGGGGCCTGTTTAGGCCATAAGATCAGACAGATTGGAAGAGACTAACTTTTTCTCTTTGGCTCTCTTCACATAGATCACTGATCGTGGTAAATCCCACTCCACCTCTGCCCAAATGGCTTCGCCTGTGAAGTCCCGACTCTTCAGTTTCGTCTGCCGTGCTTTCAGTGAGCCTGAGCTCACGGGGACTGAGGCTGAGTAATCGTGACTGTGCCTGCCTTAGGTCGTCCCGAGGTTTCGAGGTGGGATCTTACCCGTCATTGGCTATCCAGCCTTCCATACTCGCCTGAGACAGGGGCCGACAGGGCACTGATGCTGTGAGGGGAGGGGAGAAAATGGCTGCAGATTTTCTTTGCTTCATCCAAACATCTTTCAAGATGGCAATGAGTTTCCTTTTCCAATACAGCACATGCAATCATGAGTGCTGTAACTTCAAACTTTGGACTGCACAAAACACTTTATCTGTGTCACTCTGAATTAATCTGAATATAATTTGATATCAGGATTGTGTGTTTTGCAACAGATGAGAGGAAGACTAACTAGAATGACAGCGGGGGAGTGCTGGGTAGAGCATCAGCAGAGAACCATAACCAGAGGACCAAAGCTGAAAGAGATGCCCCAAAGTGACACTGAAAACTGCCAGCAAGAGGCTGAACGCTCAGATTGAAATGGGTTTAAGCAAACTGAAAGAAAGACCAGATTATTCTGAAGTCCTCTCAGCAACATTTGGAAGTGAGGAATGTTTAGCTTGCAGTGTGAAAAGAAAAGATTCATTTTTAAAAACAGAAAGAAGGACATGAAACATTTTTTGCTATTTAATGCAAATAAGAGGAAAAACATCAGCGCGTATTTGACTACTGTCTGTGCTCTGCTACACATACAAACATTATGCAATTAGAGCCTTGGAAATAATCTTATTAATGGCCTTGTTCGTCAGTCTTCTAGGACTCCATCTGTTATGGTCTAGCTAGGATGGCTCAGAGGCCATCCTAGCTAGACGCATCCGCTTGCCTTCTCAAACACAAGTTTTGTTAAGTTGAGATCAGCTGCTTGGTCCAAAAGTTCACCCTGCTCTGTAAAATAAATGGTTATGGTAAAAACACCGTAAACAACTCCAGCAGAGGATTATCTCTTTTAAGCAAACTGTTGCACACTCTTGCTTGGTAGGTGGGACTCCCTGATCACATTCAGCTATGTTGATATCTCCCCTGCAAAAACAATCACCCCCCAGCATCGTTGACTGACCTGATGTACGCAGCTTGATCCTTAAAGACGTCGCACAGAGGGTTCCTGCTCAGCCACAGCTCCACTAGCTTCAGGCCTTTTAATTTATCCAGCTCACGATCTGTCTTTAACTAAAATATTCACACCAAAAAAAAAAAAAAAAAGATTAAAAAAGAAGCTGTGAGAAGAAAAAATGTTTGCAGCATATTACAGCGCCATGCAGTACTCATACTCTTAAACTTTTCACTATTTGTCACACTAAGCCACGAGCTTTAATGTGTTTTGATGGGATTTTATGTGACAGGTCAACATAAAGCATTAACTTGTATTTCCTGACATTCCAAAATAAAATGCAGCAAAACCAATTCCTTTCAGAAAAGGTTTGAAGATCTGACGATAGATCAGGGGTCTGCAACCATTACAATATAAAGAGCCATTTCTCCTTCCAGTCCAGGCAAATAAAACTTGTTTAGAGACAAATGTTACACGACATTTTGTTAGGGGAAAAAAAAAAAAAAAAAAAAAAAAAAAAAAAAAACACAACTTGTAATTTTTTGATAAATATCTACTCAAGGAAATTTGTTGTCATTTTTAACAAAACCACCATTTTCATTTCTAGTTTTAGGTTTTAAAGTTAAGAAAAACTTTTGCAAAAACAGGATGGGTGCATGTTCGTTTCTTTAAAAGGTTTTTTGGCTCTAGTGGCCTTTATTTGACAGTGATCTGACAGGAGAGCCAGCTGTGAGAGAGGGGGAAGACATGCGGCAGAGGTCAACGGGCCGGGACTCGAACACGTGACGGCCGCATCGAGGACTGAGGTCTCTGTACATGGGTCACGTGCTTCGCCGCCCCAGGATGGATGCATGTTCTTAGTTGGGATGTTTATATTTGTGGGAAATGGAAAATAAAAAGCATAGTTTTTAACCAAATGACTAGAAAAATAGATCTAAAAACATATTACTGGTCCTTCTAGTGTCATTCTGATGTGTAAATTCAATGCTTTCATCCCATGAAAAAAAAAAAAAAACTGTTAAAACCTGCATTTCTTATTATAATTATATTTAAAAACATTATTATTACATATCATTAATAGCCCATCCTATTAAATAGAAGATTCAAAGAGCCACTCGTGGCTTTGGGAACGCAGGCTGCAGACCCCTGGTCAAGAGGTCAGCGTAGAAGCTCGTCTCACCTCATTTTGAGAAAGGTTGAGGGCCTTCAGATTCGGCACTTTGGTTGTCAGATCAGTGAGGTCATCCAGTTTGTGAATACGGTTATTACTCAGATTCAAACATGCCAGCTGGGAAGATTAAAAAAAAAAAAAACAAAAAAAAAAAAACAACCATGAGTGGCTCAACTGGATGCATCACATTATTCACACCTCTCTGCTCCTCCAAGAGAAACTAATGATTGCCATGAACCTTACCTCAGGAATGTTTTCTTCAATGATCTTAATGACAGCCTCCATGTTCGTCTTTCTGTTCAAGATGACTTCAATGTTCTGAGACACCAAGTCTGTCAAATAAACACAAGAACCCATCAATATGCCAAATGAGCTGAAATAACATTTTCTGTGCCTTTTAAAACTGAACTAACTGAGGTAATGTAGATGTTAAAACATCGCTACACTTTGGACTATAAAGAGCTCAACAATAGAAAGGATGTGACCAATATGCTATTGCTACTGAGAACAATGTAAATTCACTACACACAGCACTTCACAAGAATTAATGTGCAGAAAAAAATAAAAGACCTCTCTACTTCTGCATAAAGGATGTATTTAAATACCTGGGTCTGTTCGAATGTTGTTCAAGTCAAGTGCTTGCTGGGAACCATCAAAACGTTTCGCCATGCATTGCTGTCAAAGAGAAAACATTGATATAATGACATTCATGACTGAGCTCCTCCTCCTCAGAGTGAAAGACTTGCACATGCTGCTTTAGCCTATACATCTCTTGCATTAGGGCCACAGCGATTTACTTAGTCAACTAATCTGTCAATACAGTCAATAGTTGTTTTTTTAAAAATTCATTTTCTTTCCCAGAACTGCTGCGTGTTTCTTAAGTCTGCACACGAGAACATCTTGCTAGAGCCTTTACATCATCATTTACATTCAGAAAATAAAAATGATTTGTGAAATGGGAATTTAAAATACTTCTGCTCCACTTTGATCACAATTTAATTCAGAATACTACATGAACTGGGTTCTTCTTCATCTGTCTGCTTATCTAAAACAGTCTGTGAACCTTTTTTCAACTTGTGAAAATAAGTAGAGGAAGCAATGTCAGTTTATATTTAGCATGTAAGCCACCTCTGTTTGGTCCAAGTAAAGAAGCTGCAAAAAAAAACACTAAAGCTAAACTGTAATGTTAAACACTAAAAAGCCTATTTTTACATACAGAATAAAACTGAGGTTTTCAAATTCAGTCGTTAAGGGCCAGACCTTAACCACATCCACATATCATTAGCAGGTTCCTGGATAACTTAAAAGACATACTGGGGAGGTACTTCAGCCATTTGATTCAGCTGCTCTGGAGCAGGGACAGCAGCCATTGAATACTAGACGTGTGCACACCTTGAATAAAAGGTTCTAGAAAGAGAGTCTTCAAGAAAATCTGCTTACCATGGAAAAATTTAATCCACAGTTTGCTCTACAGTGCACACTGTTAATATGTAGTAATGGCGAGAATTGTAACATTATGACCTCAACTGTCTGAAAGTTAATCTTCTTCATTCATTGCAGCAGTGCTCCCTTTAAAGCTCTGCTTTGCACTTTCTGCATTAGCTTGCTAGCAGACAATAGCAAATACTGCCCCCATAACCTCCTGAAGTACATTGCCCTTATTTATTACATGTCGACAGTCAATTCCAAACAGTGGACTTCTTTAAATACGTGGACTAATATATGCAAACTATGTCTAATTATACAGGGTAACGATATTCCTGTGAAACCAACCATTCTTTTATGCTCACCTTCAGTTGCTCCAAGTCTTCAGGCTTCAGGTCTGACTGCAGGAAGGATGGTGGATTGCTTGGGTTGACGTGAACTTCCACCTAAAAGATTCAACACCCAATGGAAACAGAGGAAGGTAATGAAACAACAACCTTTAACTGCAAAAAAACGCTGAATCCAAGTGTGAGCTAAAATTAGCATTTTCTGACAACAAGTATCAATAAGAAGACTGATAATTAAAAGGCGCTACCTTAGAGCCGTCACTACAACATACCTTATAGCCGTCTGAATCTGTGATCTTGTGAGAACATCTGCGCAGAGCATTGGCTGCAGCTGAATCCTCCACATAGAAATGGACCCTATGATGGTCAACGTGGTACTAGATGGAGTAACGAGGAGACAACAGCTCTTTAAATTATTCTATAACACATATACAGGATAGCTGATGAGGCAGAGCTTAAACTCACCTGTACAGGTGAGTACTGAACCGCACAGATGTTCTGGAGAGCTGTAATCAACCATTTCTTTTCATACTTTCTTCCATGAGGTATCTGACGATCAGAAAACACACAATATGATCTCTGTTGTTAAGTTATAATACAGGTTTATCAATGTCATCAATATAAATGTAAGTCCCCTCACCGTTACTTTGTACCAGCTTAACCTGCTTCTCAAACATCCCCCAACTCGGTCTCCTCTGAAACCACTACTGCCCCCTCCTGGAAGTCCTCTTCCTCCTCCACCTCCTCCTCCTCCTCCTTTACCCTGTCGTCTGTCTCTGTCAAACCGTCCATCTCCTTTCCGAGATGGCCTCCCATATGGGTTGCTAAAGAACACACAGAATTAATTTTTTAATTCAAATTATCCACAATGTTCTAATCATTTTTTTTTTTTGTCTGAAACCATGTCTGGATGTTCATATTATCCCCGCATTTCAGACTTTAGCAGTTAGGGCCTGAAACTGCTATAATTTCAAATAAACGTTTGAGCTCAACAGATGACCTAAATTAAACCAGTATTCACTGCACTTCCAAGTAAGTCTGCAAGCGGAAAGGCTTAATCAGAAGTGAGGCTAATATTTCAAACAAAGCTTACATCTTTACTCACACTCCCCTAATAATAAAAAGATGAGCTGAATTCCTCTGGGCACGCTGCACAGAAAGCTCCAGATGGTTTCATACGATCTCTTACACTGTTTAAGATACATTAGATGTTCATGGAAGACTACATAGCTCCTACACAGTTTCCATTTTTAATCTCCACACCTTTCCAGACTCAAACCTAAAGATTTTTCTTTTTTTTGGCAATCCTCTCATGCACACTTACAAGAACTGAGAAATCAATTCCTGGACAGAAACCGTTAAAGAAACAGGATGTTATTCAATGACATAACAGGGAATGGCACGCCTGTGAGACCACACCAAAAAAAGCTTTTCTGTCTGCTTAGGGTCCAAATCTTCAACAGTGCTTTTTGTTTGGTTTAAAAGTATGTTGTTATTTAGAGCAGAAGCTGCTGAGTGGCAGAGGGCAACACGGATCAGAAGGTAAACTGGGTTCAATTGGAACTGGACCAGTTGTTAGAACGTTGATTTTATCAAAGGTATCAGGGCCAACATACAGATGTGTAATATACTGAGCAGACTACTCAGAGCAATACTGAGGTTTAGCAACGTAATACTCATGTAAACATGTTTACAGCAAGCCATTTACTGCTTTTTATACATTTAGGGAGTTTCCATACTTATTTAAGATCTTTGTCAGAAGGTCAGATTTGTAGCTTTTCAAAAATGGAATAAGAAAAATCAGGAAAGAAATCGTTTCAAAATGTTGCTGTTCCATGCACTTCAAAACTGTAAAGAACATTGCTATTAAAAACATTCATATATATATATATATATACACACACACATACATACATACATACATATTATTCAGTAATTCAGTTCAGCTAATAGCATAAAAAAAACACATTACCTTCTATTTTACATATTCTGGATACATTTTACAAAGGAGAGTTTTTTTCTCAAGTGATTTAAAAGTCATTTATGCAAAATGTTTTTACCAACTCTGACAATAGATTATATTTCAGCTATCTTAAATTGTAGCATATGTAATAATGTAACAAAATGATTTCCCTTGTTAGTGGCTCCATATAATCACACACTGTTGGAGTTTTTTTTTTTTTTCCACCTAACACACAAATTGTGTTCGCTTGACCTTATGCGTTAAGTTGTAAACTAACGAGCTCTGAAAGACGCTGTTAATGTTTTTTTAAATCCAGTTCCACAGCCTCACTTTTTATTCGTCAAAACTACGTGGACAGTTCGGTACAGCTTGATCCAGGACTATAAACCTGACAGAGTTAGTGCTGCCGTCACAGTGGAATCTCCACACTCACTGAACACAAAGCAGCTTAGCAGGTTTATTGGTAGCCGCCTTCACGTCAAACGCTGCAGCTGTGAAGGATATTCCTAACTACTTTAAAACTCTACTTTACACTCATGATTTCGGATAAAGCACCAATGAAATCATAGCAGCAAAAACTGCAGAGATGATCTCTGAGGTGTTTAATTTCTGTAGTCTAAGACTGTTTGCCAAATACTTTTGATGGGTAGATTGCTTAATTTTCTTTTCTTTCACTGACAGAAAAGATTAATAGATTTTAATGTTTCAGTTTCATCTGCCTCTGAGCTGTTGGGGCTTTCCATGAAAACACAAACAAACAACAAAAAAAAAAAAAAACACTTCTCTGTAGCCCACAATGTTTTGCTTAGGGATGAGAATTTCATAGAACAGCATTATTTTTGTCCTCTAAAATAAAAGCCACAACCAGACAGAACAAAGACATTTTGTAAGAAGTTGTGAGAATCAAACTATAAAAAAGCTCCTGCTTTTAATGTAAATTAACAGAGTTGTTGCTAATTCTACAGCTCGATGAGCAGTGCTGATCCTTGACTAGATTTACTGAGAGGACTGGTAGAACAGCAGCACTTGTAACTAAGGCAACAGCAAGGTAGCAACAGCAGGTCATCGAGCGCTGCAGAAGCCTGCTAACAAATTGTTCCAATGAATGAATTAGGGGGGGAAACATTTAAAACATGCAGGCACTTGAGGACTGGCTATCGACACCACTAACTTAAAACCACCTATTTATGTGCCATGTGGTTAAAGGCAAGTTATTTAAATTATTTTACTCCAGAGTTGGCCAGCTCCAGCCCTGGAGAGCCACCATCCTGCAACTTTTAGGTGAATCCCTTCTCCAATATGCTTCAATCAAATGAACGCCTTGTAACCAGGCCTCTGCAGAGCTGAATGGCTCCTGGTGAGGGACTTCAGAGTTTTGATTCAGGTTTGTTGGAGCAGGGATGCATCCAAAGGTTGTGGGATGGTATCTCTAAAAGGACTGGACTTGGGCACCTGTTTTAAACTATATTCAAAATTTTAAAAAAATATCGTAGAGCAATTGTTGACAGAAACATGACTTAGTAAATTCACATTGTGCTCAGGAATTTGTCCTACAGCTAAACAAATGTACTCACAGAATAGAGCACCCTGGTAAATATGCCTGCCTATTAGGTAATAAGTTCACAACAAACAATCCAGAAACACTTACAATCTGTTCTGTGAGCTGCTGTCCTGAGAGCTGTCACTCATTGTAACGTCTCCATCAGTATCCTCAAGCAGCCTGGACCGTGGTCCAGGGCCTCCAAACCCTCCTGAGTGACTGCCTCGCTGGCGGTCCCTCCGAGATCTCTCAAATGACCGACCCTTGTGGCCTCTGCCTTTACGGTTGCGAAATGGTGCGGTTCTGTCATCATGCTCTGCCAGGGAAAAGAATAAATATGTCAGAGTTAAGCATGACTTCAATATCTTAAAGCCAATTAAACAAGGTAAATCCTTTCCATGTTAAAAAAAAACCCCAAACCATTGACTAAGATTCCGGTAAAGGGACAAATAGTTTCGCGTATGATTCAAAAAGGTTGTCTGGTTCTGTTAGAAGAGCAAATATTTACCAGTCTTGCAAATAAGCAATTTCTTCTTTGTAAAAAAAAAAACAACAAAAAAAAAAAACATTGCTCTATGGCAACAAGACAGTGTTACATGATCTGTGCTGGCTGAAGAAACGGGTACAAATAAAGATAATGCTACATATAATTGATTATTTTGTTCATATGCATTTTCTTTGGAGATGCAATTATAATCCAAGCAATCATAATATAGGAGAATATATTTTGACAAGTGAAACATTGAGCAGCTTGGCTTACATTTTGTAACATAAATCATACAAACAAAAAAAGACTCATCACTTTAGTATCTATATGGAACAAGCTGTTGCCATTTTTCTTTGATGTCCTTTCACTAAACACAATGTGATCACCAGCTCGCCTTTAAATCATATTATCATTTAGACAAAAATTAAATAACCCAAATAAAACTACCTGCTTGTGTTGGTATTAGCTCCATCACACTTCTCTGTATACTGTGTACAAAATAAGTGAAAAAATATCACCAAATCTCTTTGACTGCTTAATCAATACTTACACTGGGTTTAAGTTCGTTTTAAACGGTCGTCTATGTTTTAAACAAAGTGCTGTAGGTTTTTGCTTCATATGTTTTGTTAAAAAGTGAAACTATATGCATTAATCTCTGGTGATGAAATAACAACTGAAAAGGACACATTAAAATATCGAACTTTAACATTTGCAATCAAGATGTCCACATGTTACCTCCGTGGACCATGAAATCTGCTCGTCTGACCTCTCTCCTCACCTTAAAGTCTTCACGGTCTGAAGGAAAGTGGTAAAAGCAGGAGAGCAGATGTGAGGTTAATGCGACAGTAAACGTGGTACTCACCGTTGTAGTAATGCCCGCTGTCCGCCATATTCTTTCTATAGTGTTCGTTTTGAGCCGAAAAAAGAAAAGAGCAGCCCTTGTTGGGGAAGACAGTCCGTGGGCCCCGACTTTTCTCTTTTATAAAACACAAGTCAGAGACGGTGAAAACTCAAACATCCCGCATGGTTCCGGATGAAACAAAAGACACTAGGGCGTCATTAGGGGCTTGTCCTAGCTTTTAGCGTAGCTCAGCGAGCCTCCCCTGCTATCATGAAGACGACGGAAGCAACACAACTTCTTTTCCGGGTCAAAAATACAAGGGTGGAGCATTTTATTTTAAAAGTCCGTTTTAATCAGAGGAAGAGAAAACAACAGCACAACATTCATGCAAACAATATCATTGTCAACGTTTGTTGTTATCGACAGTAAGGTAAGGTATATCATAATTGCTCGGAGGGTTTTGCGCTGTGGGCTGCTTTACAACAAGGACGAAATGTAGGGCTCGCTTTCTTCTTCTTGTTGATTTATTGGCGGTTGGCAAGAAACGTTTTTTGTGCATTACCGCCACCAACCGGCAAGGAGTGTGAATCAGGACGAGAAAGCGAAGTAAGTAAATACGTGAACAACATTCTTCAAGCTAACCCAGTTGCGGAGGTGGACAGAGTACCCAAAAATTGTACTCAAGTCAGAGTAGCAATACTTCAACGTGTTTTTATTCATGTAAATGTAAGAAGTAGCCGTCCAAAAATTACTCTGTAAGGGTAAAAAAAGTATTCTGTAAAAAGGCTATTCAACTACTGACCAGAACATCTCATTTATCATTTTAAAAGGATGTCATCAGACAGCCACAAATTTAAAGGTGTGTGCAAATTCTGTCATTTTAAAGACTAAAATGAGAATTAATAAAATAATTAATAAAAACAAAAATTAAATTAACAATTTAAAAAAATAACACATTCAGGCAGAGGAAACACTTTCCCACATTAATTTAAGTATAAAACCTATGAAACTAACACTTACAGTAGCTAATGTATATGTCTGAACAGGGTAAAGTACTTTTAGTGACAATATCTACTGTTTACTGTATATTCACAGTTTAATGATTGATTTCATTTCTCTTTTACCAAATGATCACTTCAGCCTACCCCCTCTGCTAACCATATGCTGAAGTCAATTTCTTTCAAAATTTGGAGTGACGTCACATCCATGGTTAGGGGATTGGGTTAATCTTAACATAAATAACTATAATTGGCTACACACACTAATTTAAGTAACATACAAGTAACTTTTCTTCATCGCAGAAGTTTTAGTTTAAACGGGCAATATTAGATATTTTCCAGGCACATAGTGCCATTTTATAGCACAACCAAGTAACTATGTTACCTTCAGTTATTACAAAAATACTGTATACATCAAATATGACTTAAAAGAAATTTGACTTTGTAATTTAAACCTTGAAATTGGGCCTCTGTCTTTTTAAAACCTCCTGCTCTTTCTGAAACTCCGCCTTCAGGAAATCATACCAGCGCTCCTCTGTTAACCCTTTAACAATGTTTTTATCAGCGTTTCACTGAGAAGTAGCTCATATGATTTCAGCTCTATAGAGCATCAGAGGGTGCTAGCCCCGCCTCCATCTGTCAGTGTGCAGGGAACATGCTGAACAAGTGGCCAATCCACAGCAAGACAGACTCACACCTATGGGTAATTTAGATATGAAGAGATCATATAACTCAGGATGCAAGCTTTGGAACAGTAGGAGGAAGCTGGAGTACCCAGAAAGTACTCATGCATGCACAAGGAGAATATTCTGCATTGAATTGTGTATTTTTTTTTTTTTTTTATTGGTCTACTAGAGATAATGGTTGTGACACAAACAAAGTGCTAAGACAAATTTTTAAAGTTCATCACATTTATGAAACTGTTGAGTTTATAGCTATTGGTGTAGCGTTCAAATTTAAAGATTTTGGAAGGTGGGTTGTTGTTGTTGTCATTATTGACAGAGCAGAATGTCTACAGTTACAAGATATAGTTACACTCCGAGCAGAGAAAAGGTTAAAGTGAGGTATTACTAACAGGATATCCATAAACAAAATTGAAAAGAAAATGCTTTATTTTGGTGATCCCTGATAACAACAGAAAACACCTCGACAGTGTAGCTATTCTTGCTAAAATTTAAAATTTGCAGGTTCCCTCTAGTACAACTTCGTACCGCACAAACATCTAGACTCTCCATAAAACAATAACTACAATCTTTTCTGTATTTCAAGGGGAAAGGAACAAGGGCCACGTGGTTGAGAAGCAGCAGGTGCTGAAATCAGGCGCCAAGAAAGCAAACTACGATTTATTTACCTTTGAATATATTCTATCCCCTATTTAAATTGTAACTGAAAATCAGCCAAAATAAGCAGGTAATTGAACAGTTACGGGGGAACCATGCCAGTACGAGGCTAACTTGAGAAATTTGGTGTAATTTGCATGACTTACCGTCACTTATCACGCGGGTCACCACGGCTAGGTTAGGGTAGCTTCTCCGAAACATAATCAACCAGGGTCCTCAGGTCTTTTTAGCTTTTAGATAACTGTTCACAATTAATACAACACAACAAACAGGTCAAATACAATGTGCAGAAATTTCAGATGCACCAGCTTTATTCGTTTTCTATCTTTACCTGAGTTTAGAAGAGCGGTTGAATTTAGCTTTTAGCTAGTTGTTGAAATTAGCGCGACGGTTTTCATTTTCCTCCTCTCCAAAACGTTATTGAACAACTTTTACCGACTAATTTATTTAAATGTCGTCTTTTCCCCTCTGAAAATATCAGAAAGGACCTCTTGGGGGCGACTGTCTCTGTCCCGCTAAGTTTGTACCAGGAACCGGTTAGTTTTCTCTCCTGGACAAACTGCGTGATGGCGCCACCTATTGGAATGGACCTGTATGGAGCTAAATTGGAGCCATAAAGCTTGTTCAAAAAAAAAAAAAAAAAAAAAAAAAAAAAAAAAAAAAAAAAAAAAAAAAAAAAAAAAAAGAAACTGAAAAAGAGATTTAAAACTGAAAAATTATTTTTAAACAGAAAAAAATCAAACTGAAAAAAAGTTTGAAACTGAAAAAAAACTGAAACTGAAAAAAATTTAAAACTGAAAAAAAGATGTGAAACTAAAAAAAATTGAAACTGAAAAAAAGTTTGAAACTGAAAAAAAATTTGAAACTGGAAAAAAAAGCCTTTATGTTATCACTAGCACTCATATTAGAAGAGAAGGCCATGCTGAGAAGAGATGTGGTCGGATGGGAGCAGTGGCGGTCTGGTGGTTCTTCCACTTTGAGAACATGGGAAATATTAAATACGGACTGAAAATGCTGCGCTAATATGTCAGTATCTCATATTTTCCACTGATATTTGTGCGGTGTGTTGACATAAGCAGGTTATATCAGTGAGGCATGTTATTTTTCAAAACCAATCATGTACCCATAGAAAATCAATGATGTCTTAAAGACATTTCCAGGTCCCACGGTCACTTAATGCAACAGCTGGGAATATGTTGTTCAGCCGCTGTTTTGAGCTGTCAGTCATGATTCCACACCCCCGTCATCTGAGGCCCCGTCCCGCGCTAAAACAGGACCAGAAGTTTGAAACTGAAAAAATAAAATCTGAAACTGAAAAAAAAAAAAACCTTGAATCTGAAAAGTAGTTATGAACTTTTTTCAGTTTCACATCTTTTTTTTTCAGTTTCAAAACTTTTTTCAGTTTAAAGACTTTTTTTCAGTGTCGAATATTTTTTTTCAGTTTCAAAATAATTTTTTTTTCAGTTCAAAATTTTTTTTCAGTTTCAAAACTTTTTTCTGTTTTAAATCTTTATTTTCAGTGTCGAGTTTATTTTTCAGTTTCAAAATAATTTTTTAGTTTCAAATCTCTTTTTTGTCAGTTTAAATTTTTTTTTTCTTTTGAACAAATTTAAGGCCCCAATTTAGCTCCATAGACATAACCTGCAGGTGTAATGTCAAATTTAGTGACCCACTAGATTCTGCGACCAAAATGAGGCAGACTTGGATTCAATCACCTTGTTTCACCTTTCTCTGCATTTAAAAAGTAAATATATCTAACTTTTAGGCAAGGCAATTTTATTTGTATAGCACATTTTAAGCAACAAGGCAATTCAAAGTGCTTTACATGATTTAGAGGAAAATAAAATAAAGAAGCAAAACAACATTACATTGCATTGACAAACTAAAATAAAACGATGACAGGTTTAAAAACAGACTTTTATGATATTCCAGTTGTTATTAATCAAAGGCAACTCTAACCAAATTGGGTTTTAGCCTTGATTTAAAGGAACACAGTGTTTCTGCAGTTTTGCAGTTTTCTGGAAGTTTGTTCCAGATTAGAGGAGCACAAAAACTATATGCTGCTTCTCCATGTTTGGTTCTGGTTCTGGGGATGCAGAGTAGACTTGTACCAAAAGACCTGAGTAGTCTGAAAGGTTGATCTAATGACAACAGATCTTAAATGTATTTTGTTGCTTATTCATTCAGTGATTTATAAACTAACAAAAGTATTTTAAAGTCTAAACAAACTAAACAAGAAACTAAAAATAGTGAAGAAGAATTTTTGTTATACCTTAAAGAATAGAAGATTGTGAAAAGAACAAAGAGTCCAAAGCTGCAGACAAGCTCAGTACCCTTGATTCTGTTTTTTTGGGGGGAAACTTTCATAATTTAGGGTGTCATAAGTGTAAAAAGCCTGTTGTGAGAATAAATAAATATATATATATATATATATATATATATATATATATATATATATATATATATATATATATATATATATATATATAAACCTCTCATCAGAGTTCAGCTGTCTGTATCTTATTGGCAAATACACAGGAAACATCCAGAGCTAATCACAAGTTTGCATACAGTCATGTTTAAGCATTAATTTTGTTGTTATTTAACTTAACTTCGGCCGCCAAATACCAGAAGAGTATAAAGTGTCTGACCACTGGACCAAAAGTTTAAAAAAAAGAAAACATTTTATTGATTTTATTGGAATCAAATATATATATTTCATAGATCATGAAAAGCAACACATGCATTTTAACAGTTTCTTATCTAAAAGCAAAGTTACCATTAAACATACAAACATGTACTGACTTAAAACAGGCAGAACATGAGGTTTTGTGCGTGATGTAGTTCTTAAAGATACATTACATTTTTCAATACAACATGTAACACAAAACAGACACACAAAAATCACAAAATCTTTATTCATAACAAAAACCCTTCCAACTGTTGCTGTATGTACATACCAGATGTACAATAAGCAAGACTAGCTTTCACTTCACATGTCCTTGAATTTCAGCTGCATTGAAGCAGCGATTGTTCCTGCTTCATCCCTGAATCCAGGCGTTGGTGTCACAGACACTCAGAGAACTTCATGTTTCACACTTTTCATGTTTCCACTTAGCTGCCCTCCTGCTGCCCCTCGGCCAGGCTGATGGCCTGGCTCAGAGCCGTAAGGATGGAGGTCAGACCGATCAAGTAGCCGTCCTCCCTGTTCCCCTCAACCCAAGGGATGCCGTGCTGGATCTCTATCGAGTCAGGAAGAGGCATCGTCTTCCCAAAGTCTATCATCCAAACACTGGCCTTGTTGTGGTCGTGTACAAAGAGAAGTGAGCTGCCGATAACCTGAGCAGGAAATAAGAGATTCAGTGAACGGTTGTCAGATCAAAACCACCAGGACCTGTGTGCGTGTATTTCATTTCTCTCTTTGTTTACCAACCTCATGGGTTTGAAAGAACTCTGAACTCCTGAGTGCATCCTTCAGGTCCAGGAGCCTGGAGTGGTACGCGTTCTAAGAACACACGGGAACACGAATATCTGTGCTTCAGCGGCAACAGATTGCGCACACATCACAGGGTGATACATGAGTAAACTCAAAGTGCAAAGAACGGACATGTGAGGTTAAAAGCTTTCTTCCAAGTATCCAGAATTTATTGTAACATTTCATCAATAGTTCTCCAGGCATCTTGGGCTTCTATTGATTTTTTTTTTTCTTATTATTTTGACTGCTTTTAGCTAAATTTTACCCAAGTATGTAACCAATTTCAAAAGGAGAGGGGTTTTTTGTTTGATAAGTCACTTACAGAACCCTGCAAAAGTATTTATACCCATTGAACTTTGTTGAATATTCTGTTACATTACAACCACAAACTTTACGTTTATTGGGATTCTATGTGACACACCAACACAAAGTAGTTTAACATTTTGAAGTAAAAGGAGAAGGATACTTTTGTTTTTTTTCTAAAAGTGTTGCATATGAAAATCTGCAAGTGGTTTGTGGATTTGTATTCATCAACTGCCTTGCTTTAATTATTTGTAGAACCACCTTTAATTGCAATTACAGCTGCACATCTTTGATTTTGCAAAACGGCCCAAGCTCAATCAGACAGGATAGAGAGCATCTGTGAACAACAATATTCCGATCTTGTCACAGATTTCCAATTGGATTTAGGCCTAAATTCCTACTGGGCTGTTCTAACACATAGCTATATTATTTAAGTTAAACCATTTTATTGTGATTCTGGCTGTATGTTTAGGGTAGTTGTTTTGAGGAAGGTGGACCTCTTTTGCATTTTGTGTTTGTTGTGTTGCTCTACCATATGAAAAATTAATAAAACACATTGAAGTCTGTAGTTGTAATCTGATAAAATGTGGAAAACATCTTCAGCCGACAGAGACAAATTAAATGATAAGTTCAGACTTTTAAACACTTTTTCTCCTGCATATCTTCTGCTAAAACTTTAAGAAACAGTCTCTGCATGCACTATGTTGTGGTACCTTCAAACAGGTGTTTTCCGATAGTTTAATGATGGTTGTATTCAGTTTAATTTCAGATTTAAATAAAATTTGCAACAATTGTCATCTGATTTGAAGTTATATTTACCACTACAGTGCTGTGCAACTGTGACTGACCAGAGTGTCCAGTTGACTCCTGGTGAAGTAGAGTAATGCCTCTGTGACCTGACTCAAAGTGTGGATTTTTCGAAAATCCCGTTGGACACTGCCATCCTCCATCTGGAAATCAGAAATGACAAACATTTTGCAAGGTTAGATCTACATCATTCTTCGTAAAGAAATGCTTGAAATGAGCTTCTCTCGTACCATGATGCCCTCAATCCTAAAGCCCAGAGTGGATGTGGAGCTGGTTGTGTCCCTCCATTGGAGGTAGCGCCATTTGGTCACTCCTTTCTGTTCATGTTCCTCGGCTGTTGGTGCTGATGGGTCGACTTTCATCATCTTCTGGTACAAGTCGGTCCTAAGATTGGGCTTGGTCCGGGCTTTGATCAGTTCCTCTTCCTGGAATGTCCTGAGAGAGAAAATGCTCACATAGTACATCCTTGCAAAAGGCACTTAATTTGGCACTCTTTTGGAAATTCAATCTACTTCCATCCTTCACAGATTTAAAGAAAAGGTGGTTAGAACCACTGCATAACTAGAAATCAAACGTTTTGGTTTTTGTTTATTTAATTTCTATATAAAAGCTTCATCTTTAGCTGCTCAGGTTTACATGAATATAAGTTTGCATGTTTCAGCTGAACAAAAGAAGCTAATAAAATTGGATTTGTGAAAAGTTATCCAATAAATTAAAAGTTTAACATTTTTTAAATTAGGTTTTGTGGAGCTGTAATCTACACCTCCACAAAATCAACTGAAATCAACAAGATAATGCAGTATCTTGCAGTGTTGTTAAAAAAAAAAAAACGAACGTATTTTAAAGAATCAATTACTTATTTTCAATAATTCTAAGCAAGCTGTCATCTGACTGGTTTAGATCTTTAGACTCCTCCATCTCTAAATGTTTTTGGAAAGATAAACCCCCACGTATTGGTTTAAAAACACTACAGACCAAAGAAAAGAGCACTAGAGCTTCCTAACTTTCATCATTACTTCTTCGCTAACAGGCCCCTGGATGAGTCCTGGCTAGCTGTAGAACAGACACTATGAAATAATACAATGATTCTGGACCTACTATTCATCAGCTCAAACATAAAACAACATGTATGCTTTAAAGCATCAATATCAGCTCCTCTCTGACAACATGATGTGTTTCTAAAAATGACTGAGTCTTCACTAATCCCATGCAGACCTACAACAGAATAATATGATAAGCTTCGCACATTGGAGATGTAAAGGAATTGAATACCTGGAACATATATTTGAAAGAACAGACTCTATCCAATTTAAAGTTGCAGTATGTAGCCTTGATAAAAAATATTTTTCTATGAATTTGTTGAAATTATCACAGTGTCGTGACAGAATGGTATGAGACAGATAATCTGTGGAAAAAAAAAAAAAAAAAAAAAATCGAGCTCTTCTGCTTTCTCCCAGTGTTCCCAGCACTATCTAGAAACAACCAATCAGAGCCAGGTCTTAGCGCTGTCAGTCACCTTCTGAGCGGTTGCTCAAATCCCCCCGACCCCCTTGCTCTCTGCTACATTGCGGTTCACAGAGGCTAGGCTAGTTAGCATGGCCACTGATGACAATGGATAGTTGTTTCTTCACCATTAGCACATTTAGCAGCGTGTAAATGAGGTTGAGTGACAACGATAAGACCTTCCTCTTGGCTCTGATTGGTTGGTTTTGGTCGGGAACGGTGCATTTTTTTAGACAAGAGACTCAGGGAGAAGGTGGAGGAGATCGATCTTTCCACAGATTATCTGTCTCATAACATACTGTCACAACATGGTGACATTTTTAACAAATACGTAAAAAAAACAAACATATTTTTGTAAAAGTTACATACTGCAGCTGTAAAAGATTAGGTATACAAGCTAGTGGGAGGGGATGGGGCAAAGTCAGTCTGGGTTTCTAATGCCTTATGTGCCCCGATTGGTGGTGTGGGTGTAGCTTTTCTTCTGGGGTGGGGTTAGGTGGACGGGCTTGGGCTTAGTAGTAACTGCTGCCATGGACCCTGGGGTGGACCAGGGCCTCCCTCCCTTGGTGGATCTCAGTGAATAGGGTTGCCTATTGGGTTCAACAGGGGGAGCTGGGAGGATATTTAGCCTCTTTCTGCAGGTGTAGAAGCAGACGATAGGGTACTTTCTTGTGTTCTCTTTTTTTTCTTCTTTTCCTCTATTATCTCCCTCTTACCCTTTTAACTTTTTGCCCCACCTGTCCTTTCTCCCGCCCCTCCCTTCTTTTCTGTCTCCGATGCATCTGGAATAAACCCAAAGCAATTTCTAATAAAGTTTTTTATATATACTGTTTGTATCAACTTGAGCATTATAGCAAAAGCTGTTGGCCTTCTCCTCGGCACTCAGAAAACAATTCTGATTGCTACACTGCTGGACAGGACATGCTAAAAAAAGTATATGAATCAGTGGTAATTTTAGAATTTTGACCCACTCATTTTTACAAAACAGATGGATTGCTTGCATCAACAAGCTTATGCCAAGCTTCAGCTGTCATAAGATAGTTTCACATTTGACTCAGGAATATTTTGGTATGCAGAGGACTTCATGACCAATTTAACAACTTCAAGTAGAAATTGAAAAGAAGCCTCACCAGGTATCCATTTACCTTTGAGACTCACACACTATCGTCTTACCCTTCTCAGATCTGCTAGTTTGCTGCAGGGATAAGCAGCTTCTTCTGAACATGCATCCATCCATTGTCAATACTCACATAACCTTGCATGTGCTCATGTTTCAAATCAGTTCATTTTTGGTATAAAGGCACTTGAAAATATAAACTGACTATTTGGTTGATATATAAAAAAAAACATCTATAAGTAAATAAATAATAATAAAAAAGCAGTCAGAGACTCCCTGAAAGTAATATCCCTACAGCTAGCTTAACTCCCCTGGAGAACTTTTCAGTTTATCTTTAAGCTGAGATAAAACAGAAACATCTACTGTAGGTAAGATGATGACTGCTCCAACACATTAGATTAAACCCCACTTGATTGAACCCCACATAAAATAAGCAACCTATCTCTTTAGCTTTAAATCTTCTTAAGTTTTTGAATTGGTCAGCTAAACACTTGCAGAGGAAAACCTACCTGACTCCCATCTTGCAGTCCATGATAACAGGCCTCCTCAGGCCGTTGAGTAAGTCCTCCAGGCGGATGTAGCAGTGCTCCCCTCTGGTGACCAAACCGTAGTACTGCGGGATAAAGGGCCTCAGCGAGTCTCTCATCAGACAGTCTAGACACTTCGCCTCCAGTTCACTGTACAGTTTCAGCACCTCCCCTCCTTTACTAACTTGAAAATTACCTGGTGACAAAACAACATGATAAGATACAAGAAGTAGCAAAATATTGAGGAAGCAATAAATCTTGATCTACTCAATTTAATTGTACAGAGTTGTTTTAATAAAGCGTGGTTTTAATGGGAGTGAAGTGATGCACGTCCAAAGATTAGCAGTGACTTTTTCATCTTACAATCACAAACTTCAGGGTATTTCATTGGTATTTTATGTGATAAAGCAACACAAAGTGGTGACTGTAAAGTGTGGAGGCCTTGTTTGGTAGAGAACATCAGTGAACAAACAGCATCATGAAGACCAAGGAACACAGCAGACAGGTCAGGGATAACTTTGTGGAGAAGTTAAAGCAGCATCTCACAGAGCTCTGTTCAATCCATCATATTAACATGGAAAGAGTGTGGCACAGCTGCTAACCCACCAAGGCATGACCGTCTACCTAAACCGACAGGGTTGACAAGGAGAGCATGATTTAGGAAAAGCAGCCTCGTCTAATGGTAACTTTAGAGGAGATCCTACAGTTGTGCCTTCCATGAAATTGTCCTCTTTGACGGTGGCACAATTATGCTATGGAGACAACTGGGTAGAGTTGAAGGTAAGATGGATGGAGATAATTTCTGGGCAATCCTGGAAGAAAACCTGTTCTGACCAGTCTCCAAAACACTTGAGACTGGTCAGAACAACGATCCTAAACATACAGCCAGAGTTGGAATGGGATGGTTTAGGTCAATGTAAACATGATGAAATGGCAAGACTCAATCTAATCTGACTGAGGAAATGTAACTGCAGCAAAAGGTGGTTAAACAAAACTACTTACTAGCGGGGCTGAACACAAACGCACACCATACTTTATACTTTATAAAAATATCTGAAAACCATGTATACTTCTCCTTTACAATTAAGAATTAAAATAAACTGAAGTTTGTAGATGTAACATGTAAAAGAGTAAAAAAGTTAAGAAGTCTGTAGACAGTGCAAGGCGCTGTGTGAAGTACATGCCTTGATGTCCAGCCAGCTGGACCCAGGAGCTCTGCCGTCTGAGCGACCAGTGCATCATGGTCAGGAAGGTTTTCCATGTGCGACTCTGAGGGACAATCAAAGGAAAAAAAAGTAGGACAAACATTGGAACCTTTATCATGAGTCAGTGGCATTTTATTAACAGCTTGTGTAAATTCTTATTTTTGTTTTTATTCCAGGATTGAAATTTGTTTAGCCTTATTTTCTAAAAATGTTCTGTGAAAGTCTGGGAGAACCAGAAGTGTTAAATGTGTGCCCATTTTTTGTCTCCAAACAGAGCATAGCTGTAAAATGAAGATCTACTTTGTATATACACAAAATAGTTGCTTCCAGACTGAAATGTGACACAGAAAAACAACTACCTCAGATCTGAGCATGCTCAGTAGAGACAGTGGAGCAAAATGAAAACATGGCTTCAGTTTTTGTTGCGTGTTTAGCAATATCTAGCTTTATTCTAAAGAAACTATCCTAGCATTTATTCTGAATGATGAAGAATGCTGATTTAAACCTGTGTAAAACTCATCACCCTCAGTCCTGCTGCTAATGACTGTTTTCTTTTGTGTTTGACAGTGCAAACACCCCGAATCCAGGGAGTGAAACATCTACTTTCTAGTCGTCCTCCCACTCTTTGCTCCTCCCTTTACTCATATCTGTTGCAGAAGCAGCAGGCTGCCATGCAAACAGCATTCAAATCTGACCGTGTCAAAGTCCTCTTTCAAGCCCATGCAAATCAGCAGGACCACAGGTGCAAAGAACAGTTGAGAAACATGGTTTTATTTATTTTCAGAGCAGACAGATACATTGAAGGGATAACAGAATAATGAACTGGATAAATCCCTAAAAATGTGAATTGGTGTTTCTTGAAGGGGGTGTTCTCACCTTTCTGAAGGTTTTTCTTTTAGACGCTGCGTCATCTATGTCACTGAAGACCTCGTCGCTCTCTGATGAGAGGTTGATAGAGGAACAGGAGGAGGAGGTGGAAGAGTGCAACAGCTTGGAGAGGATTGGATGCCGATGACTTGAGGGCTCCATCACCTCATCAGTTTTCTGGTTCTGCCCGTTGGGGGTCTCCATACTGCTGCTGTTCTCCTCTTGAGCTGTTGAGGTGGGAAAAGATTTCCTGTCTTCCTTCTCTGCATTGTTCCCACCTCTCATCAAACTGGAGATTCTGCCTCTCAAGTGTTTCCCCTCATCCCTCTCCTCGTCACCATGTTCTCCTTGTATTCCACTGTTCTCCACCCTCCTCTTCCCAACCCACCTCCCTCTATCACAGCCGTCTGTGCCAACTTCGAAGCTACCTCCTAATCTCTCTTTCCTCCTGGAGTTCCATCTGGCTCTGAGAACTTCCCGGGGATACTTTGCCGTGTCATCCACTTCATGAACTTCTATGGGTGTCTCCTCCTTTGCATTCGACTGGCAAGCCATGAGTGATTCTGAGTCAAGATCATTGTCGCAATCCTCGTCTTCTCCCAGTCCACCTATACACTGGCTGTAAGGGGGGAAACTTTTGGTAGCCAGGAGCCTTGGCCTAAACTTGCCTCTGACTTTAGTGCAGCTGCTGGACGGCCTATCACTGATTGACAGGTGTTGGTGTGTCTCATCTGAGAGTCCGGTGCACGAGTCAGTGTCTTCTATCTCGATCCTCTCCATCTTTAAGCACGACCGATCCTCTCCTGTATCCATGCTTGTGTCCCGACTGGAACGAAGATGGCGCTTCTGCTCCATGGGCAAAACATGTGCTGGCGCAAAAGGTAAATGTTTACAAGAGAGCCACAGTTTTGAATATGATTCAGGAAATGTATTTGCAAGTATATATATATATATATATATATATATATATATATATATATATATATATATATATATATATATATAAAAAAAACATTTTCCAAGCTTTCTTTAATATGTCACAAATTGCAGAATAAAGCCTGTGGAAGCTGCAGGATGCAACTTACCTATATCTAGCGTTGAGTTCACAGAGAAGCAAAGCCTAGTGCCTGATGCCGAGTTACGTCCCCCTCTCGTTTCCTCCACTGGAACCACAGTTTGCATGTGGTGACGTTATGTTTCCAAAGCCTGGCTCTGGGCTGGATAATGGAGCTCAGCCAACAGCGCCTCAGGGCAGGATGACATCCAGGAATGACGGAGTCAGGCAGCGTGGAGTGCCATGTCCTCCCTCCACTTTTATCACACCAGCCACACAAACAGTGCTCATTAGATAGATCCCATACAATCCAAAGCTTACTTAAAATTGTATATGTTTTAAGTGGTGAAAATAATATACTGACTCAATGTTTTTAATGTATAATTGCACAACTGGAAGAGAAGCTCCACAATCTGATTTGTAAAAAATTAAAGATCCATAGCTAAAGTTAAAACAGCCATCGAGGTTTTATCACCTGTCTGTTGCTTCTGTGATAGGAAAGTTTGTTTACATTGACAAAAATAAAATAATTTGGAATACCAGCGAATCCTAAATTGACATTTGTATGTGAAACAAGTTTCAATAGGAGGCCATTCATGTAGCAAGATAATAATCCAAAGCACCCAAACTGTAGACAAATGAATGGCCTGATACTGATGTGCAGAAATTAAAAGTTACTGCAACTGTTAAGCTAAAGCTGTTCTCAGTTATGTCTTGAGCTGTTTTGCTCATGGTATAGGTTTTATGTAGGAAAGACTTAAAATAAACTTTAAGCACAAAAAAAAAACAAAAAAAACAAAAAAAAAAAACCTCCCTGGAAAAACAGGGACTAGATCAGAAAACAAGAGATAATTGTCTTCAGTAAAACCTTTTTATTGTGATGCACAACAACAACATGGAAACTGAGAAAACAATTTATTGTTATAGCTCAGGGTTCCTGCACAGTCTGGTTTAAAGTTAGTGTAACCTGGATAGGTTTGGGATATTAGAACATTAAAAATATCTATTTTTTTAAACTGTAATTCCTGCTCCTCTCAATTTCATATAAAAATCTAATTTTGCCAAACAGTGGGCCTTGTTCTAGTTTTTAGACATTAGATGCACTTAAGTGTTTAATCCATCCATCATCCACCCACCCAGCTGTCCATCCATTTTAATTTGTTCGTCCATCCATAAATTAATTCAACCATCCAATCACCCTATTTGATGAGCTGGAACATTGACAGAGAACTATAAAAATTTGAACCTGAAAGTGATTTCAAAAGAGTAAAATAAATATTTCTATTTGTGTGTCAAATTCATATCAAAGTATAACACAATCAGTAAATATGAAAGATTTACAGGGAGTCATTTCAGAGCACAAAGTTGTCAGCAAACTGAAAGTTAAAATGCAATCTGTGGACAGGATTCAGATACAATATGATACAAAGTCTTCCAAAAACATTTCAAATTATTGTTCGGTGTTAAATTCTGATTCTTTTACTTAAATCTCCAGACTAGTTTAGTTCTTTTCTTTCAGTAAACTCATCAGGCTGCCTCAGATTGGCTCGTATCACCCTGATTAGGTGTGTGTCCGTTCTGCATGTCTGGGTTGCAAAGCTCCAGGTGGTGCTCATCTTCACTCATGTTTATGGGATCAGTTTGCAGGAGGCCCAGCAGCTCCGCAGCATCTGTTGAAAAATTTATAGCATCAGCTTCAGGTTTTTGTGTGCTGAGAATTAAAGCTATGCGCTTGTGCCAGAATGTCTCATTTCTTTGCACCTGCGCTAAGATAGTCATCATCCTGAGGCTGGGCATTCACATCATTCCTCTCTGGCTGGTGTCCATCTGTTGTGAGCTGTAAAATTGACCTCAGAGATAAATCACACTGACTACACAGCGACGTATTTTAAGGCTGCAGCCCTGCTCTCTTGAGTTTGTCTAGTTTAAAGACTCATCTCCTCTCACCTGCTCTGCTTTCTGATCGAGCCTCAGCAGCTGCCTCATGTAGCTCAGGATGAAGAGGAAGCTGAGGAAAGTGAAGTTAGTTGCAACGCCTACAAGGGCTGACAGGACGGGGAAGTAAAACAGCAAATATCTGAGAAAAGAGATGCGAACAGAGAAATGAACATAGACGTTAGATCTGGAAAACAAACAAACAAACAAACAAACAAACAAACAACTGTTTACAGTTTGCTGCATAGATCCTTAAGAGGGAAGTGAAAAGCTAATCATCTATATTATTCATTATAGAGGCTGAATGGGATATACAGAGCCATGAAAAGGGTTTCCTCTTTTTAACTTTCCATTGCAAAGATTAGACAAAGAATCCAAATAAATACAAAATTCAGATTTCCAACAATAATTTAATTTAAGGGGAAAAAGCTACCCAAACAAACCTGAGTTTGTATGAAAAAGTAATTTCCCTCCTCATTAAATCAGGATTTAAACCTCATTTTTTAGAAAGCTGAGTTCAATTATTATAAACTTATTATTATAAAGATTATTGGCTCACCTTTAGAATCAATAAATCACTTTAATAGAACCTGTCTGACAACATGAAATAGGTTAAAGCAGCTCATCCAGAAGGCCACAAAATAAAATTTTGGATGGATGGATGCATGTACATTTTTTTTGTTGATGTTTTGTGTCTGCCTGAAAGCAGTGACCTCTCAACAGTTTGATTAAAGTAGACCTTGAGTAACATCAGAAATGCATGATTTTGTGCAGGAACGTGTGTGCTGTAACTCTCACCTCAAGCCAGTGAAATGGGCATGCACATACAGATGAGATGAGTAGATCTGGACCTTGCTAGACAGGATCTCAATGACAGCCATGGCTGAGGGGGCATACTGAGCACAAACAAAGAAGCACATTGGCTTGAATTTCCTTATGTCATTTCCAGTTGCAGAAACTGAAGAAATCCTCTTCTCTCAAACAAAACTATCTCCACTTTCAGATTAAAAAAAAAAAAAAAAAAAAAAGAAATCTATAATAATAATAATAATAATAATAATAATAATAATAATAATAATAATCTGCCCCTGACTCACCGGGTCGTCTGTGAACTCTGAGAAGAGCTCCACCTCCACAACTTGCTTCTGCTCGGCTGCTCCGCTCAGAAAGGCAGGGAGGAAGAGGAGCATTCCCAGAGTGTTCAGCAGCTCAGATCGGTACCGCAGCATTCCCTAAACACAACGAAACACATTTTATATACAGACGTTGACAAATATGTTGACATCCTGGTAAAGATGTGTAAAAGGCCCTTAAATAATTATATTTATTGCAGAAGAATAATGTCACCAATTTATTTATTCATTTATTAAAAACATCCAGAAAGCCCAGCTAGAGTCATCTGTTACATTTCACTTTATTAAAAAAAAAAAAAAAAAAAAAAAAAAAAAAAAAAAAAAAAAGGATTTAGATCTTGGGACTGAACCGGCCATGGAAGGTTCTAAATTGTTGTTGTGCTGAAGGACTCGGTCATGAGCCAAAAAACCAAAACAAACAACAACAAAAAGAAACCCCAAACACCCCAGGATATGATGAAAGGGGGAAATGGGATTCATCTTGGATAGTGTCTGACTAAAGCAAACTGTTTCTCTTTAAGTCCCAGCTGAGTTGAGCAAATGCCACCTGTTTACGCTTGTGATGGTAGAACAGAAAAAGCTTTTCCACTCCTAAGTAACAGTTTGAGATTCTCATATGGTTGTTATAGGGGTTAATTAATTTTCAAGATGCAATTTGGACCAATTCTCAAACAGTGAGTTTACCTCCCTGACCATGAATATGGATCCTCATCCAGCCTGGTGGTCACTGGCAAAACATCTTCTGTGTCACGTCTTATTTATACCGCAGGAAAACAGAAAGTAATGGATATGCAAATAATGTATGAAGTAAATAAAAATGCATCAGTTCCATTTATTTTAAAGAGATTGTTTGAGGTGTAGCAACAATTCTGCCACCAGTGACTTTGACTAAATACAGACATGAACACAAATTAACAGTTAGATTTTTCAGTGTGAGATCATGCTACTGCAAGAACAGGATTTATTCATTTATTTTTAAGACCTTTTACAATTTTTCTACCAGGGGTGTCAATAAATGCACATATCAAGGAGTATCAATTTGCTCATCAATAAAAAAATCAAACAAAGCTGATTGGGTTATATGGTCATTTTTAATGAATGCTATAAGGTGATCTCTGATGACTCCTTCCAGAATTAATGTGGAAAACCTTAGACCTCATTCATTTTATTTCTAATGAGTCAAGTTCCTCCTAACGTGTGCTTAAAAAAAGATGAGGAGAGTTGAAAAGTGAAGAACAAAACTAAAACCATCTGGCCTAAGAGATGCATCATCCTTTAGTGGATCATTAATTGTGTGCCTGATTTTCATCTAATATTTCTTTGGGAATCACTTTGTTAAGTTGTCAAACTGTTTTATCTTATGCATTTTCCTTAAATTCAACTAAATAAAAAGAATGAAGCTTTGAATGACTTCGAGAAACCCTGACTTTATTCATCAGCAACTCCTTAAAAGATAAAATCTGGCAGCTTGGAAGCAAAATACAGAGAAAGTCAGGGATGTCTTAAAACCTTTCCTCAGCATGTCATCTACAACCTCTCAAAAAAAAAAAAAAAAAACTGAGACCCTTTGTATAGTGCCGTTCAGTTTGCTTCTTTACTATCATATCCAACTTCAAACTTCATAATGCAAGGCAAATAAATTTAATCAAACATTTGGAGATGAAGAACAATACTTTCTCTGGTCTAAAGAGCAGAGTTCAAATGTTGGCATCTGTGATTTTATAGGACCATCAATTCAGATAATTGCAAATCCATGAAATGAAAAATGTTACTAAAGAATTTATGCACTCTCTGTGGTGACATTTGTTAGCACAGAAAACATTCCAGAAGATGCATTTAAGCATGGGTTTTAGTTTTAGCGTTTATACAAGTCATTTCTGTGACAATCATTGTGGCATGTGAGTCAACACAACACAGATCACCATCTGTTCCAGCAGAGCTCTGCACAAGCAGCCCTAATTTAGCTCGGTTATTACGCGTCAGTACTGTACTCACAAAGCGAGAGCTGGAGGCCTTCTGCAGCTGGCTTGCCTAAGAAACACAGTGCTTTGTGAATTACTGCAGAAAGTGATCATTTTAAAGCAGAAATTGTGTTTGGAAATTGGAGTGAGTGTGGCTTACGGTGCGAGCAGAGGAAGCCACTTGGCCTCCATCCTGAGAGAAACAGGTCGTCTTGATCATGAACATCCCCACTTCATGATTGGTCGGCGAGTCGGGCATCTCCAGCTGCAAATACATCCGATACACCTGGCCAAATGTCAGCGCCTGCCAGAGATGATAATCTTAAGAAAGTCCACAAATCAAGAAATATTTAAAAACACATACAGGGCCTTGCCAAAATATGCACACCCCTTTAGCTTTTGCACATTTTGTCAAATTGTGATCACATACATCAATGTATTCTGTTGGGATTTTAAGTTAACAACCCAAAATATCACAATAAGACTACATGTCTTTATGTTTGTACAAAAAAAAAAAAAGTGAGTGCATTTTTATTCACTCACAACATTGTAGAATCACCTTTCAGTGCAGTTCCAGCTGCAAGTCTTTTGAGGGATGTTTCTTTGAGTTTTGCACATCAAAAGACAGGGATTTTTGCCCCTTCTTTGCAAACCAGCTCAAGCTTAGTCAGCTTTGATGAAATTTGTCTGTGATTCACAGCAACCAAAGGTACCACAGATAGAGAGTGGTCTCTTCAGCTACTGGAAAATAAAAGTGATTTCCCCCCCCCCCCCCTCCATCTCAACAATAAGGGTTTTTTTTTTTTTTTTTTAAAAAAAAAAAAAAAAAAAAAAGTTTTATCTGTTTACATCTGTTGTTTTGACAATAACACAGCTTGGTTGTAGTTCATTAATGACTTTACCAGAACATCTCAATGTCCGCCTAAAACCTTTTTCCACTGCTCTAAACAACAAGTATCACCAAATTTATTGCTTGCACAGTCCACAATAATTATTTAATTATGGCTAGTATTTATTGAAGTCCAAGCAGTTCTTTGGCACGTTGATATTGCAGTAACCATAAATGTGCAACCCAAGTGTATGTCTATATCTTGTTAGGTTTGCATTTGTGCCATACCTTTTTATTTTCAGAAGATGCATTGAACAGTTTTCCATGAGATGTTCAAAGCTAAAGTTATACTCACAGAGGTGGACTCTACTTACTATTTAGGGTGGTCAGAGCTGAGCAGAACCAATACAAATCCACACAGAACATTTATATATATATATAAAAATAAAAATATAAAAAAAAACTCTTCCACTTCATTATTACCACCCATCTATTTTCTGTACCTGTTGTCTGGAGGGTGAGAGATACCTTGGACAGGTCACTAATCCATCACAGGGCAACACAGAGATACACAGGACAGACTGCCAAGCGTGCACACTCACACCTAAGGGCAATTAACTTAACAGTTATGTTTTTGGACTGTATGAGGAGTGCCTGGAAAGAACCCATGCATGCACAGGGAGAGCATGCAAACTCTATGCAGAAAGACCACATACTTGGATTCAAACCCAAGAACCTTCTTCCTGCAAGGCAACAAGTGCTACCAATTGCACCACTGTGCAATCCACTACATTTTTATATACTACTTTGTATTGCTTTGTGACATAAAATAAAACCAAAACATTAAAATACGTTGAAGGTTGTGGCTGTCATAACAAAATGTGGAAAAGTTCAAGAAGTATGAATAATTTTGGATGGCACTGCAGATAATGCTGTAGATGATCATTTTGTGTACCTACATGTTTTCTGTTTCTCATCAAGGAGACGTTGGCAACAGGATAAGAGCACCAGAAAGATGATGGTGATTCACAGTCTGTCCTGTGATAAGACAAGAAATATGAACAAAAAGTTTGTAGTTTTCGAGGTCTTTTCTAGCTACACCAAACCCTGCTCTACCTACCTGTAGTAGTAGTACACTGGTGCAGAAAAAGCCGCTTTGGGCATGTAAGAGTAGTAGAAGGTCCCGTATAAAAAAGCTGCGATCCAGAGGAGCAGAAGCACCGTGGAGAACACAGTGAACCCCTGCAGGAGTCTGCGACGTGCCCGTGAGAGTCCCAGGATGATAGCATGCTGAAGCCTCAGCAGAACCTGACCAATGATGACTGAAGGTTCTCCAACTTCTTCCTCTGAGGAAAGGTAGCTTTCCTGATCCATAAGACCTAAAACAGCAGAAAATGTTTGACATCAGAACATCTTGGCAAACTGATTCAAGTGTAAAAAAAAAAAAAAAGAAACCCAACTGACCCAGTAAACATGAAGTGACATGAATATTCACTCATAATAAAATCCAAAATGTGTGAAATTTTCTAGATTTTCTTGGAAATGAGGACAGAAAGCACTGCACATAAACCAGAAAACAAAAAGTGTAGCAGATGACATTATTAACAAAGGGCACAAGCCTTTAAATTCAAAGAAATGAGATCAGCAAAAACCACCGAGTCCAATCAGAGTCACAATGTGGGGCCTTTCACATCAGATGACTCCAAACTGTGCTGGACTATCACAAAATGCTGCACAGAAAACCAGCAAATAACGACTCAGATTAAGTACTGTAATAGCCAATAAAAAAGATAAAATAATACACTATGAAAAACATTCAACATAAAGCCTGTTTAAGCAATAAAAACTCAAATAAACTTAGCTGTAGAGGTAGACTGCTCCACAGCCTTGGTGCCTGAAACGCCTTTGGTTTGTACTCATGAGACAGAAAGATAAAACCACGTTTTTCAGGCTGATGTGTTTTAAAGTTCATGGATCAGGCACTTTTAAAACAAGTCCTAAGGGTTTTTTTTTGTTTGTTTTTTTTTTGTTTTAACTTTAGTTGGTGATTTAATATCTAAAAATAGTTAGAAAATATTATGAAGTCAACACTTCAGATTACTTATGGTGTTCCCTTTAAACTCAAAGCTATAAAAGCACATGTCAATTGGGTAACCAGCAGCAGAAGGCCTTCTCACCTCTGGTTCCCGTTGGCCGACTGAGCGATGTTAGGAAATTGCTCCCTGAAGTCTTTCTGTCTTCACTGATCTTGGTGAAATGTGAAAACAACTCCCCTACATGTCTTATCATCAGGGCTTTAAAAATCTGTCATTGGATGGACTCTAGCCCAGCCCACATGAACATAGATGCTGCGTCTAACTGAGATCAAGATCTCAAACAGCCCCAAAACTGAATTTTATCTAAAAGCGTTTTATGATTGCATTTATTTTTTTTTAATCAAGATTTCTTGATTTTACACCTTTTAAAATACATTAAGTTGTTGCCTGGATTTTGATATGTAATATTATATGATTTTATCTTTTGGCCTCTGAGTTTTTGCTCTTTGTGAGATAATAGCTGCTTCATTTCTCATTCTTTTTGTCCTATTCTTAGTTCCTTTATCTGATTTTGATTTTTTTTTTTTTTTATTTGTTTTTGTTGGCTTCTCTGATCTTTTCTCTCATTGCCATCTGAACACCTGTTCTGTTCCTTGTTCACTCACCTGCATTCAATCCAGTAATCATTCACTCCTGCAACTAGCCAAAAAAAAAAAAAAAAAAAAAATCCATATCAAGTGTAAAACAGTTATTTTTCTTCTAAATCTAAAGAAATGAGAAGAAATTCTCTTTATGACTTGCTATGGGTAAAAAAGAACCTGAAGGTTTTGTATAATATACTTCTTAAATGTGATCCATCCCAAACGTCTGTCTGGGTTTTACTTCTCAGAGTTGTGTTCAACCCAGCTAATCATAACACTGAGAGACTGGAAAAGTAGGTGGGACTGTCTGATGCTGTGGTAAACTGGTTCCAATCATAACCGGTAGACTGGGACCATTAGCACATGTGGGGATCCTCAAGGCTCCATTCTCGTACCACTTTCATTCAATATCTACATGATCACCCTAGCTCAGATTATGTTCTATTACAATCTTACAAAAGATATGCTGATGATATACAATTGTTTTTTTTTAAATAACATTTGTGTTACCACTTGGCTTTAATCCACAACAGTCACTGAGTCAATGTGAACAAAACATCCATAATGCTATGGGTCATAATTTACTCCATCTTAATGCAGAAAAAACAAAAAACATTGTTCTTGTCACATTTTTAATCACATCTTAGCTATTTAATGTTTTTAAATTTTCATTATTATTTTTTCTTTGTATGTATAAATTTGACTTTGTATTTATTTCTGTTAATCTCTGTCCCTTTATTTTCCTGTAAACCACTTTGTGTATGGTGCAGCTAAACTTGCCTTACCTAAAGATTTATTTTGAAACTGGAATTTACATTTATTTATATTCATCTAAGACAGCAAATGGGTGAAAAGCAACAAAAGTAGGTAGAAAAAGTAAAGTTCCTCCAGAAGAATTGAGATCATTAAAAAGATCAGAAAAAAGTCCGGAGATTTGTAAGTAGGATACAAGTAAATGAGGAATGACTCAAGATGTTTGTGCAGTACAGTAATTTAAGAGTTTCAGAAAAGTTTTTATCTTTAGGTGATTAATTCACCTCACCTAATATTCCCATCCCAGCAGTTTAAATATGGAACAATAAGATGCTACTCTAAACTTAAATAGGGCCCTAAACAGGAACAATTGGGGGAAAAAGCTAAACTTTCCATGTGATCTCTCAAAACAAATCAAGCGGGATTACCTTCGATCAGGAGGGACCAGTAGAAGAGGGGAATAATTCCCCCTCCAACCAGAAGGGGGCATCATCTCCTGTCTGAATAGAAACATCGCGCCAAAATGTGTTTTTAGTGACAGAAGAAGACACCTGGCGGAAAAGGTCGATGTTTACGGTTCATATTACATTTGAGAAACGGCAGAACGGTAAAAATTGTTTTATTCTATGGATTACAAAACTTTTCCTTTACATTTTAGTAATATATGAATGAAGCTAATATTGATACGCCATTTAAAAAGCCGTAGTTATTTTATTTTTCCATGACGGAGCATTAAATCCAGCTACTGATAAAACCATAGAAACAGCTTTACTCATGGTAAAAAGAAAAAGCGCACCCTGTGTTTTAATTTAGGGGTTTTATGTAAAAGGAAATAATGAAAATAATTAGGGTTTTTTCGGTTTTTTATTTCTTTACATCTCACTTTTCTGTGTAAAAGCTCAACAGATTCCGCACTGATATTAGTAATTAAACAGAGATGAAGCCAAAATGGTAACGCTGGGTGATTAAAAACTAAGTACACCCATTGGTTTAGTAGCGTGTAGAACCCATAACTCTTAGTTGTTTCTCATGTCGATGTGGAGGGATATTGGTCAACATTACTCCAGTCCATCGAGGTTTGGAGACATTTGTTTATGCACAAGTCTTCTCGGGTCCTACCACAGCATTTTAATGAGGTTGAGGTTGAGGTCTGGGCTTTGACTAAGCCATTGCTTGATTCTTGTCTTTTTGAGCCGTTCTGTTGTATCTTTGCTGCTGTGTTTGCTGAGATCATTTGTCACACTGATTGATTCACGTTGGACTCTAGAATAAGTTGAGATACAGTTCATGGCCAACTCTGAGACTGCAGCAGGACCAGATCCTGCAGTTACAACTTTAACAGCAACTTTCATGCTGTCAGAGTAAACCCCTTGTGTTTTTTCAGTACTGAGACTGTGTACATGTGCAAAATAAGACAATTCGAGAGTGAAATAAATGGAAAAAGTATTGAAATAAGCGTTAACATAGGGAATAAGTCTTGCAGCTGAATGTTTTAACTGATTAAAGTTAAAAGTGTAAAACGCTTCGAGGCATCTGATCAAAAATAAGGATGGAAAATAACATTTAAAACTGTTGGACATGCAGTAATTGACACGTTTTATTTTTGGTTTTGTTTTGCAGTCCGAGTCTGAAACTAACTGAGTTTTGCATTTATTTTCCACACAGCTTCATGTTGGAGATAGAAAATTAGAAATAGTTCCAGTATCTTAGAAATTATTCAATAAGCAAGTCTGAAATTACTTCATGTTGAAAAAGAAACAAGGATTGTCTAGATTTCCTGGGTGTAATTTCTGCTCTCTTGTCTTCTGGTTGCAGGATGTCCTGTAACGCCAGTGTTACTCATCTCCATCTGTCCTCGCTAAGGCAGGCAGAGAAAGCACCGGTCCACCTCATGCCGTGCGAGATTGAGCACAACGGGCTCGCTCTGGTCTCACAGTATTTCACTGCTACAACAAAAGAACACAAAAAAGGTACGCAGACAGATTACAGTCCTGTATTTGCTTCTGGTAAAACCTGTCTACAAGCAGAACACCTTAACACTGCTGTGTTTTAGTCATGTTTCAGAACGTGTTCATAGTATGGTTTAGCTAAACAATAAAAAAAGTCTGATCTTCTTTCCACTTTACAATTGTCGGTTGTAACTAACGTATCTGTCCATTTGCAGAGAAGACGGTGTCATTCAGAGGGCGCGGGTTAAAGGGACAGGAGATCCGCTGTCCTCAAGGCTACACGGGCCTGGTCCTGAAGGAGGTCGACAGACACGGCTCTGACCAGGAGGTAAGCTGATGTTCTCCGCAACAGTGAAAACCTCTTGAACGCCCCGGCTCTTTCAAACATATGGAAATCTACCGTCCATGAGAGGCAGAACATCAGATGCAAGCATGTTTTTGTGGGAATGAACTCTCTGTGTCTACATCTCCAGGACAGGACGGTGAAGGTGACCTCAGTGTTTGACAAGCTCACCTACTGGAACCTGGAAACTCCTCCGACTTCAGATGATACCGTGGTGATGGCGATGGACTGGCCTGAGCTTGCTGAGGCAGTGAGTCATTGATGGAGTTTACTTTAAAACAGCGACGCTGTCAAATACTAATGGACTCCTCCTCATATTCTAAAGCTTTACTGTTGAAACTTATTACTTACAAGATACATGTGCTGTGATTTTAAAACCACCAAAGTTCCTGCTCTTAGTGCATGGAGAGTAATATTTTGGTTATGTTCTATTTAAAAAAAAAAAAAAAACTCCCATTCTAATTTTTCACCTGGACCCGAGCTTCAGACATGAATATGAACCTTTTCCTGCTCAGCCCAAACAATCCGAACCTGGCCCAGTGAAACCGAGAAGAGGTTCGTTTCCCTCTTGAATCGTTAAGACTTTCAGATCAATTACAAGGGATTGTGGCTGGACACAAAATTCTGCTTTATGGGGGAAAAAAATGAACAGAAAACCCTTAAAGCAGGCAGCACCTCCCGGTATAATGGGATCAGTATAATGGCGTATTAGGGTCACTTGGAGGAGAAAAAAATGGGAATGGGTTTTACTTCCTTTTTATTTACAGAATAAAGTCAAAATGTTGGGGAAAAAAATCAAAATATTAATAAAGTGCTGTGTTCTTCCCTAGTAGTGTGCGTCCACAATATGTTTAAATGCTAAAAGAATTGATTTGCTATTAAATCTTATTCTAAAGTTTCGAGCTAACTTACACAAAGCAAGCCGGTCTCTGGTCTTTGCGCCAGTGTCATTTCGACTTTATTGTTGTATTTTCCCCATTTCTTCCATCTCATGATCTCAACTAAAACTTGGTCCAAGGGCTGCTATAAACATTGCTTTAATGTGGACAGTGAGAACAAGACCAGTGCTTCCATTTTATTTTCCAGTTTTCTAAACATTCTGACAAATTTCCTTTGGTGTGAGGGTGACCGTTTGTGTGAGCTGGATGAACCTTGGACACAGTGAGGTGTTGCAACAAGACAATTATCCCAAACACAAAACTTGTACTGGAACTGATGCAGCAGGCTAATATTAGGGCTTCTGGAACGGTTTTGACGTAAACGCTATTCTGCGGCAGGAAAACCACCAGTTCAGATGAACTCTATTCATTCTGAACAGAAGAGAAGTCAAATATCCAGCCAGAACTATGGCAGTAGCTTTGTGACGGCTGCGAAGTGCGGTCGAGGTGCCACCTGGTGACCAACATTTCCTCAGATATTAGCGAGGATGTGTGTATATGTTTGAACCTGTGTGGATGAGAGAAAATTAACACCAAATTCAAAACTGTTCACCTATTTATTATTTTTAAAAACACTGAAATTGTGTATCATTCCACCCCAACAAAAACAAACTATTCATATAAATCACTGAACTCCCAAACTTCATAACATCTTCACCCATGAGTGGGATAAACTCCTGTCTGAACAGTGTTTGACAGCAGTCCTTCATTTAATCAGTTTATTCTGGAATAAAATCTAATTTCTAAGAGGTTGTGCTTGTTGGCTGATGCTCATGTTTTGTCTTTTCACAGATCCATGGGACAGTTGAAGGCTGAAGACATTTGAGACTTCCTGTTTACCAATAGCAGGCTGATCACATGTGATACAAGCAAAACCCACATATTGCTGCTTATAACCCAATAATTATTTTTTTTAAATACCAACCTGTTAAGTAGTGTTACTGTTTCAGATAAATAATCAATAGTTTTTGTACAAGTATTTTGTAAATAAAGAGAAAACCCAAACACTCTGGCTGAAGGGCATTCTGTGAATTAGTAAAACAGCCAAACATTCGTGCCACAGAACACCATTTATTCACAAGGTGACATTTAGATATTGGACATTTAACACTCACAAAACCCTCTAAATCATCTGCTGTTGTCCATTAAAAGTATCAGTTTAAAATGCTTTTTTTTCTTCTTCTTTTTTTACAGTAATGTCAACATTTCTTTTGTTTTTACAGAAAGTGTCTCAAAACGTTTAAAATAGTGCAGAACAAGAAATTCCACAGAATCAGGCACATACAAAGACATTAAAGATAAGGCAAACATTTACTGGATTACCTCCTTTTTTACTCCACCCTTCATCTGTTGTTCTGGCCCGAAGTGGGTGTAGTGAAGAGCGGTTTAAAGCGAGCCTACGTTGGTCCATTTAAAGTGCAGGTGTTTAGTAAATCTCAACTTTAAAGGATTGTCCTGACTTTTAAAGTATGAATCAGCTGCAACCTTAAATGGTTTTATTTACTCAAAGAATGAAATGCGAGGAAAACGGAATAAATGCCGTCAAAAATACACCTTCTACGGTAAATACGCAAGTGATGCATTAAAACAGACTGAAAGAATAAGAAATGGTAATAAATGTGACCAACTTTTAGCCTCATCATGTCTTTAACACAACATTAAAATGATCTCCATCTAAATCTGCTGGCACAGTCACAGTAACAGGACACCAATACGCATTACAACTTATATAATATCAATTCCTTTTTTAACGTGAATGGTAAACACTTGGTGTACACTCTTACAATTTTTATAACATTTTAATAAAGCTCAATCACCAATTCTTACGACATTATTATAAGAGTATTTAGCTGAATTCACAATGACAAAAACGTTTAATGCTACAATCTAAACTATAAAATGCTCTTCAGATATTATAAAAAGTAGCACAGAGGTAAAAAAAAAAAAAAAAAAAGTTTTAATGATTTTCTTAAACCGATATGTCAACGTTAGTCAAGCTGAGACTCGAACCATTGCATCGTGTTGTGTTTTTGTGCTTACGAGGATGGTAAACTGAATAAAACCAGAAAGGTTTCAGGCGCCGCTGCTGTGAGGGGGAGGGGATTTTTGGTCTTTAATGATCAGTGCTTACCTGTGTAATCTTTTGAAAAGCTTGTTTTAAATTCATTTATAACACTGTAACAAACAATAACCTCAGTATGAAACTGAAGATAACCTTTCGGTTAGTTTGGTGTTAATAACCTGAACATACAAACTATGAAAAGGGCAAAAATAAACCTGAATAACATCACAGAGTTTAGGACAACCAAAGAAAAAAACAAACAAACAAAAAACTGGAATACGACAGAAAAGACTAAAGTTGCTGTCTTTAAAAAAATCTACTCTTTTTGCCTCTGAGGTTAATTAAATCTAAGCTTTAGATTATTCCTAAATTACTTCTTTATCATTTATTTACTTTTTAAACAGTATGTTATATGGTTTAAAGATGGGGTTGTGCCGTGAACAATACATAATGTTCATTTTTGTACTTTATGCCCTGCAAAAGTTGCAGTTTTAACATCGCGAAATGTCAAACTGTTCCTAATGAACTGTACATCCCATTTACCGTCACCTGTCAATGTGATTCTTCTTAGTGCTCATAAAGTTATGGCTAATCCAATTTTTTCTGGAGTTTTAGAAAAAAACAAGTCGGTGAAATCTGGTTGTCCCCAAAATAAGATTGCTGCATGTTTTAAAAACGGCACAAAAGACAAATAATAACAGATAAATGATCATAAAAACTGGTAGTTGTTCCTCCTAAATGTAAGTTTTAACTTCGAGTTAAGAGATCAGGTTAAAGTTCACATATTTGGACATAAGCGGCTAGTGTGTTAGCTGTGAGGAGGGGGCTGTGGTAGTAGGGCTCCCTCCGTGTCTGCCTTGCTGCGTTTAGCAGGCAGAGTCTGGTCGTGAGCTTTGCGAATGTGTCGGTACAAGTCCCCAGACTGCGTGTAGCTCCTGTAGCAGTAGCGGCACTCGTAAGGACGTTCGCGTGTGTGCACTATGGCATGGCGTCTTAGAGTATATGTGCATGAAAAAGTCTTCCCGCAGACCCCGCATGTCGGCACATCTTCCACAAAGTTGCCCATGGAGTCCTGGAGTTCTTGGAAGTAGGCGGGAGGGTCTGGATTTTGCTGAGACGAGGACGGAGGAACGAGGGAGGACGCGAAGGAGGGAGTGTCCTGGGAGGAAGGTCCGGCACCGGAAGATGAGGAAGAGGGAGAGAGGGGGAAGGAGAAGTCATTTGAATGAGGGTTTATTTGTAAGAGCCCCTGAGAATGTGTGGAAACAAACTGAGGACTATTTAGCTCTTCTTCCTGGATGTCCTCATACTCCTCTTCCACATCCATCACTGATTCCTTCTCGCCGACGTCCTCTTTCTCCTCCTCTAACTCTTCATCCGAAATAATAATCGCCTCCTCTTTGATTTTCAAAATCTCTGCGTCGCCTGTCCTCGCTCCACTTAGAGGCTGCGATCGTCTTCCAGCAACGAGTGAAGCTTCAGTTTCATCCTCAGGACGACGAAGTGCTTGCGTTTGTGGAGCACGCTGAAGCTCCGAGCACTGGTGCTGGAGCGTTACTGCGCTCTGAATTCTGATTTGCACTGGCGCTCGTTGAAGAGCCGAGTGCCTGGAGTTTGTCTGGAAGCTTTTGGTCAAGGCGGGTGCTTGGACTGCCTTGACCACCCGCTGTTCTCTGTTGAGAATGTTTCTGTGGTCGGTCTCTGAGAGGTTCTCAGCTGGGTGGTCAACAGACGGTCTGAGCTGTTCTGGATGTCCTCCGGTGGAAAGGCTGAGAGAGACCACAGAACGACTGGCACACTGGCTCAGAGGAATCAGGGAGGAGGAGGAGGAAGGCTGCTGGATAGCACTGAAGCTGGTTAAAAACAGACAGATTCAGACTCAGATATAAAGAAGAGTGTCCACAACACCTTGGATAACCTAGTAAGGCCTTCAACGATCTATGGCAATACATTAAAAGAAATCAATGTTATGTCTTATCTAGATGTTGTCAGTTAATAATCTTTTTTAATAACACAAAAAAAATATATACATTTTGAAAATGCAGCCCAGAGGTCAATAAACTCATTCGCTGCTTGTTTGTTCCTTTATTTAAGAGATAAACAGTAACAATTTGTAGAGATGAACAGAGGAATCAGATGATTATCAGCCTGACCTGCCCTGACCCAAGTTCGACCAGTCAGAAATTTAAAAATCTGATTTTGTCCCGATCAGTGAATGCATAATTATCACAACATTCTTCATTGTGGAAGTTTTTACTGCAGGAAGAAGACTCAAAGTTAGGTGTTTTCTGCATCATGGCGGTTTAATTTGGAAATGTTGGAAGTCTTACTGAAATCGTGTAGTTCAGGGTCTCCATACTCTTACAAGGAAGACACACACAGACTCATCTTCACAGCTAATAATGCTATAAATACTGTAACAGTGTTCATTGCTAACAAGCACTAAATGCTACAATAAGATGCTAAAGACAGTTTAAAATGTTTGGCTGTTAAAGCAGCCATAACCATTCCTGGGAGTGTGTGAAATCAAAACCCCATATGACAATATGGGGGTTTAAAAAGGATAATCTTTTCCATGGTTCTAAGCACTAATATATGTAACATTATAATTATTAGTGGTGGGTTCTTCTCAGACCAACTTCATTCACTGTACAGAGATGTTTCAGATTTTGAATTTTTGGTAACCTACACAGAAACCACAAAGTTAAGAAACTTTGTACTTTATAATAGCTGGAAGTAAAAATAGAGGAAACATGTTTTGATTCAAATTGATTAAAACTGACAAGAAACCAAAGACTTTTACCTGTATGTCTCTGTGGTGCTACATGGACTGCAGAGAGCAGATCCTTCGCCTGGACCCCCTGGGCTCATCTTGGTGAGACCTACAGGGACAAGGGCAGATATGTTTGTCTGGCTCTGCACCAGCTCTGCAGGTGGGGGCAAAGGAGGGACGTCCATGCCTGGCTGGGTGGTATCAGCAAGGTCAGGGCTCAGAGGAGTTTGTATCTTTGATGAACCTCCACCAGTCCTCTGTTCAGATTTCACACACTCCAGCTGAGTCCCGTCTGCCACTTCAGATACTGAGGACAGAGGCACTGCTATGGTCACTGGATTTGAGTGGTCTGCAACCATGGCCACCAGGGGCTCAGCTGCGTGGTCACCCGCTGCTTCTGGTACCTTCCTCAATCCACCGCTCTCTTCAGAGCGCGTGCTGTCTGCCTCAGCCAGAGGCCCTCGTCTCTGCAGTCGCCTCTTACACACTCTCACCACCTCATTCATGTGAAGAAAGCTTGCGGCAGCCAAGATGTCCTCCACAGGAGGAGACTCGTCCAGTTGCAGCACACCTTCATAAACAAAGTCCAAGAGCAAGCCAAATGCAGCAGATGTGACGATGTCATTGTCAAGTGTGACACAGCTGCTGGTGCTGTTTCCCGCTGGAGAGTCTGAGTAAAACATGTGAAAGAAAGGTGAGCATGAGGCCAAAACCGCCCGGTGAGCCAGGAAACGGGATGAGCCCACTTGTACGGTGCAATCGCACAGGAAGCCCCGCTGCCGCTGGGAACGCAGAGCTGACAGCAACTGCTGGGAATGCTGAGGAAATTCCATGACCTGAGACAAGAAGAGAAAATACTGTAGAAAGGTAAAACAAAAAATTCCCCAAAAGATTCAGAATAAAACACAACAGTGATATTTCAAATATGCATTAAAGAGAAAACTGATGCAAAATGTTGCATTTACATTAACAAGAAAATGTTTAATTTCTGTTTGTGTGTTGGGGCCTCCATGAATCAGACAACTTTGTCTAGCACATCTTACTGATGCTTGATTGCACTGAGATCTGGGAAATCTGGAGGCTAAGTCAACCTCTGAAACTCGTTTTGCTCCTCAAACTCTTCTTGAACTATTTTTCCTATGACACAGGTTATTATAGATTATCCAGCTAAAGAGGCCACAACTTTCACGGAATCCAAGAAAGGGTGTAAGTGGTCTGCAATATTTAGGAAGGTGGTACATGTCAAAGTAACATCCAGATGAAAGGCAGGGCCAAATGTTTCACAGCAAAACGTTGCCTAAAGCATCCCACAACCTGAGCTAGCTTGTCTCCAGGTATCATGTGTTTCCTAGGAAAACACAATTGATTAGATCAGGTCATTCTCCACTTTCAGCAATTAACCTATGCATGCAGCTCAGTTATTACAACCACAAACTAGTGATCAGGCCCGAAATCCAGGTGTAGTGATGGACTCAGACCTAAACCTTTGGAGACACATAAAGACAGTTACAAAGTCAGCCTTCTATCACCTGAAGAATATTTTCAGGATTAAAGGACTTAAATCCCAACAAGATCTAGAGAAACTCCTCCATGCGTTTATCTTTAGTCGCACTGACTACTGCAACAGTATCTCAGGTCTACCTAAAAAGTCAATTAGACAACTGCAGCTGATCCAGAACGCTGCTGCTCTCGTTCTCACGAAGACCAGGAAGACAGAGTGCATCTCCCCGGTTTTAAAGTCCTTACACTGGCTCTCTGTAGCTCAGAGAATAGACTTGAAAATACTTCTGTTAATTTATAAATCACTGCATGGCTTAGCACCAAAATACATTAAATATCTGTTGTCACTGTATTAACCTTCCAAACCACTCAGGTCTTCTGGTTCTAGTCTAGTCTGCATCCCCAGAACCAGAACCAAACATAGAGAAGTAGCATTCAGTTTTTATGCACCACTAATCTGGAACAAACTTCCAGAAAACTACAAAACAGCAGAAACACTGAATTCCTTTAAATCAAGGCTAAAAACCCACCTGTTTAGAGTTGCTTTTGATTAGCAGTAAGTGGAACATTGATCAATATATTTTAATGTGTTTTTATGACGTAAAGCACTTTGAACAGCCTTGTTGATGAAATGTGCTATACAAATAAACTTGACTTGACTTTGATGCTCATAATTCTGTCACTGGCTCACCACTATTTCTTCTTTGATAACTACTGACCACTTCAGTTTGGTAACACCCCCCAAAAGCTGCAATTTTTGTTTGGTTCTGACACAGTCATCTAGCTATCACAATCTGGTCCTTATCAAACTAGCTCAAATCCGTAAGTTTGCCCATTATTTCTGCTTCTAAGTAACACATTAAATTTAAGGACAAAATGATCAGTGGCTGCCATTTACATCTCAACCCCAAACAGGTCCTTTGATGGAGAGATAGTCAGTGGTTTTCACTTCATTCATATTCCTACGTCTGATCAAACCTGTATGTTGTATGTGTTATATCTCTGTTTTTTTGTGCTAGTTATTAATTTCTAATTTGACGTAATATAGATTTGGTAGAAATTTAAAAACAAACAAAACAAAAAAACAAACAAAAAAACTCTTATAAATAAGTCAAAAACTCACGATGAAGACAGTGTGTTTCCTTCTCCAAATTCCCGTCTGACGGCTGAATCTTCTTGGTGCTGCTCTGCTTTACCGTATCCCACTCTCCATGGCAACCAGGCTGAATTTCTGGGTCCAAAGGCAAGGACTGAATCTTAACATATGACAACGCATATTAACAAGGTACAACATGCAGATGAAAAACAGGAACGTCCCCAACAACACTGTACTCATCAGATAAAAAAACACAAATATCTCCAAATATACAAGCATAAAAAACAAGCACTAGCAGAACGATGCTAATACTAGTTAGCAAAATTAGCTTAACGTCTGATTTAAAATTTCAGTACCAGAAGCTTTGAGGCTGAGTGGAGGCTGAACTAGAAACAACACGTTTAAGCGTATCTTCATCGCGATATATTACAGGTAAATACTATATTCGTTTACCTGTATCAACTCTTATGTTTCCCCAACACTGGCTGCGGCTTTTCCTCTGTGGTGCCAGGTTACCTCACAACGATGTGCTGCCACCTACAGGCGGAAGTGTGGAACAGACAGGAAGTGGGAACATCACGACGGTTGCTGAATCAACTGACCAAAACAATATGGGCAACTGCTTCTTAAATATATTTATAGAGCTGGCCTGAAACTACTAAGTAAAGCATAATGGTGTCACGGTGAAATGTGGAGTACTTCAATTTAAGACACTCTCCCAAAGCCCCAGCACAAGGTCTGATCTGCTTGTATTTTAATGGACAGAGCAGGAAGAAGAGGAGGAAAAAGAGGAGGCACAGGGAAGCATAGTGAGGAGGTGAGAGCCCTATTAACAAGACCAGTTTGTTCCCTTACTCATTTTTTAATTTTAAGATGCCTACTTTTGGCTGTTAGGAAGCATGAGAAGTTTGACACAGTGAAGTCTTGGCTCTAAATATAAACCTGAGCTATTATTAGGCTGGAAGAAAGATGAGTGTGTATCAAATGAGACCTTCTTTACCACCAGGACAGAGATGTTCGTCTGTCTAAATCCATGTCTTATGTGCTTCGTCATGGAGCCACACAGATGGGGCTTCAAATAGCCACAGGTGAAATGACACTTTCACAGTTTCAGGCACAAATGAATGACTTTTGTTGTTTTATCATTCAAAAAAAGAGAGAGACACAGCTAAACACAGAACTGAACTAGGAGTACTTTCTATGGGGATGCAAGAGTTTATCAAGAGTTTATCAAGTTAATGGATGTAAAGTTGATGGGGATATATATATATATATATATATATATATATATATATATATATATATATATATATATATATATATATATATATATAAGATGTTGCGTCACAGAAGCAATTTCACAATAGCATGTACAGTTATTCAAACTAAGTGTACAAATGTGACCATAGCTATAACCGCTTTTATTCCCATAGATGGCTTCCTGTTTGTGGAGGACCTTCTGACTCACCCACAGTTCCACTTGTACACGTTAGAAGATGTTCAGAGAGTCGTAGCCACAAATGACAAGCAGCGCTTCAAGCTTCGCTCTCACCCAGAGGATGGCCGGCTGCAGATTCGAGCGAATCAGGGACATTCACTTCAGGTAGGCAGAACAGACACATTCCTAATTAAATCATATTCTTTAAGTTTGTGTATGTAACAACAATTTACAAAAAATGTCATCTTCACACTTTTCAAGATAAAAAGGTCAAATGCTTGTATAATTATATCCAATTTGGTCCAGATTCAAACCAACCTAATTCCAGCACAGTTTGTAATTATACAGTCAGATTCTGATCCAGTTACATTCAGTCTAATTCAACAGGTTATTGTGCAATACAGATACATTTAGTTGATTAATTAATATGAACTACTAAAAAGTTACTAAAAGAAGGGAGCACATCTATTTGCATCAAGTCTTTGCAGGAATCTCACATCCTCAGCAAGCATGTGGTGACAGTGGGGAAAAAATGTGCTTCTCTTTAAACAGGAAAAAACTTCCAACTGAACCAGGCACAGTATGATAGTGACAGAATGGTAGTTTAAGTGTATTTTTCCTTGGAGTCAGTTAATGGTGATGGTTAATGAATTGAATTTATATAGCGCTTCTTCTAGTCATAGCGACTGCTCAAAGTGCTTTACACTAGAGCCACATTCACCGCACTCACATTCATATACCAATACACAGATCAGTAGGCAACTTGGGGTTTAGTGCCTTGCACAGGGGCACATCAACATGGTGGAAGCTGGTCTTTAACCCAGAACTTTTATATTAGAAGATGAGTACTCTTCCCACATTCAGCCACAGTCACCCCAGCAGTACAGAAATGGTCTTCGCTGACTTGAGTTTCAGTCATATTCTCCTCTGTTGCCAGTCAGATGTGTAGAAAATTTTAAACATTTTTTTTTTTACCAAATTGGACAAACTGTTATGAACCTTAAATCTCATCAGGAACCTCATCTGGTTTCAGGTTATGGATCTGGAGCTAAAACCAGTTCTGGCTGGTTCTCCTGATTGCCCCGCCGAGGCCGTTCATGGCTCCTACCTCCGCAACTGGCCATCCATTCAACAGCAGGGTCTGAGCCGCATGAATAGGACTCATATTCATCTGTCGTCCGGCCTTCCAGGAGAAGATGGCGTCATAAGTGGTATGCTCTATGTTTGAATTTGAAAAAGAAAAGCTTATGAGCTAAACATCAGATAGCAGCGTTATTTCTTTTCCCATCAGGCATGAGGGAAAACTGTGATCTAGCTGTGTTTATTGATGTCCCCAGAGCTCTGGCTGGTAAGATTAACTGGTAATGGCTGGAGTTTAATACTCTCCATCCGCCCTGTGTGAGTAAAGAAATCAATCTTTTTACAAGTGTTTTATGTGTGTGTATCCAACCTGTACAGATGGTATTGAGTTCTTCTGGTCAGAGAATTGGGTGTTACTGACTGCAGGTGATGCTGGAGGTAAACTCCTTCCTAAATACTTCACCCGAGCCCTAAGACTCAAACCTACAAGTAAGGAAAACTGAAACACACATTTTTTTTCTTAAGATGCCAAACTATGTTTCAGTTGTTTGATTTCTTGTGCTGTGTTTCAGGATGTATCCTCCCCCTCCAATAAAAGCTGCTGAGCTTGATGTTCTGATCACGCTTGAATCCCACTGTTGCTGTATGTTTGTCTTGGTTTCCATGACTACACATGTTTTTCATTTCCCTTGCATAGCCCTAATTTATCTTCATAAATGCTTAACCAGATAACTATAAGCTGACATGGCATTTTTATGTCTATACTGTGCCTTGCTAAAGTATTCATGTCACATGAGCTTTTTCACATTAGAGCCACAAACATTAACATATTTTATTGGGATTTAATGTGACAAAGTGAAGAAGTCAATTATATGAGGTGGAGAGAAAATGGTGCATGGTTTCCTAATTACAAATAATCAAAAAAGTGTGGCGTGTAGTAGTATTCAGCCCACTTTGCTCTGATACCCCTAAGTACAACCCATGCCTTCAGATTTAACCTAAGGAGTAACCTTTATGGAAGAGTAGCAAGAAGAGAGCCTTTGCTGATACAGCAAACACATGAAAGAATGGGCTCCAGTCAGATGAGACCAAAGCTTTTCATCAAAATACTAGACTATGAGGCATGGTGGTGGCAGCATCATGCTGTGGAAATGCTTTTTGTTTTTTTTCAACAGGGACTGTAAAACTGGTTGTTGATGGAAGAAGCTAAATACAGAGCAATTGTGGAAGAAAATCTGTTAGCGGCTACAAAGGATTTGAGATTGGGCAGATGTTCACGTTCTGTTTGGACAGCGACTCCAAACATACAGTTGAATGGACTGGATCTATGAATGTTCCTATATTAGAATGGTCCAGTCAAAGTCCAGACCTCAATCTAGTAGAGAATATGTGGGATGAGAGACAAAAAGTGGTTGTTTGCAAGGCTCTTCATCCAGTTTGACTGAACTTGAGCTATCTTGCAAAGAAGAATGGGCAAAAATTTCAGTCTGTTGATATTCAAATCAGGTAGAGACATAACTCAAAAGACTGAATCAGATCATACTTTAAAGATGTTCATTTCTAAAATGTTGAAAACTTTCCACTTTACAATTATGCAAAACTTTGCTGGTCTATCACATAAAATCCCCCCAAAATACATCAAAATTAGTTGTTTTATTGAAGTAGTAAGGAGTAATAGCACTTTGGCCATGTCAGTGGTAAATACATTGTGGCATGCATTTACTAATGAAGTCTTTAAACTAACTTTAAATAAAAGACTACATGAAGACACTGTGTGTTTGTCTGTAGATTGAGCCTGAGGAAACAGGATGGAGACACTGTGGTTTAACAGACAGCCTCAACGGTTCTTTATAAGATTATGGAAACACACACACACACTCTGCATGTTTGAGATAATTGCTTAGGAGTTTTCAATAAGAAAACAGCCAAGTGCTGTTGTGACTATGGTGAAAGAAAATAAGACAAAACTTGAAACACTGTTGTTTTCTTTATTCTTATATTTTCAACGTAGTCTGTTAATTCAGGCACTTTTAAGTTTTCCGCTGGGATAATATAGTCAGGTTTAATAAATTACAATATTATTGAAAAATTCATTTTTTTCAGCAACTCAGTTCAGTGAGTGAAACACATTAGATGAACTTCACAGACTGATGTTTTCAAGCCTTTATTTCTATTAATTATGATTTTCTGTTTACAGCTAATGAAAATACGACATTTAAGATCAGAATATTATATCAGACTAATGAAAATTTTTTTTTTTTTTACAGAAATGTGGGCTTAATGAAAAGTATATTTAATTCTTGCTTAAAGGTTGTTACTTTGAAAAGGCTCTTTTAATCTGACAAATCGGCCTCATCAGAAGGCATATTTTAATTAATCAAATGACTGTTTAGCTGTGTTCAACTATCATTATTAATACAAGTCCTTCCAGAACAATAATGATTACAGTTATTGTTAAAGTTGGAAAAAAAAAAAAAAAAAAAAAAAAAAAAAAGAGAAGTGGGTGTCTGAGTCAGCTTTGTACTTCTAAAAGTTTGATCACCAGGCTTGTGGTTTTAGGCCCTCTATCATTTGCACCAGGAGCGGTCCATCACAAAAGGAGTCAGTGTGTGGACGTTTGCAGTCCTAAACTCTCTTTGTTAAACATGTGCATTTAGAGCAAATGGTAAATTAAAATCTGCCTGTTTGGGAGGTGTGATCCAGCACTTCCCCTGGTGGGACTCACAGGTGAGTGAGGGGGCTGATGGATCCTCTTTTTGAAAAGAAAAATCAGTCTTTGTGTATTTCAGTATTATAGAGCTTCATGGCCTCCGGTCAGCTTATGGAAGAGCTCCTCATTGAGCGTGTCGCTCTTCTCACGGCTGCGCGTTGACATGAAAATGTAGCCTCCGATGAACTCATGAACGATTTTACAGTCAGCTGTCACGCAGCCGAAGGCGATGTTCACGTTCCCTTCAAATTCGATGGCCATCTGGACAAACAGGTGGCAGAAGGAGACATTAGTTTAAGAAACAGATTGGGTTTGGGGAAAACAACAAAAATTGCACATAAAAGTAGGTGATTTTGCTTGGTTACATTATAAAGATTATGTGCACTTCGTGTAGCATTAGTCAATCCCTCTACATAATTTAAGAACATTTTAGGATGTCCTCAGACAAACTTAGGTATCTAAGACATTAAACATCTGCATATAACTGGAAAAATAAAACTTTTTCAGAGCTACTAGCATGTATTATTCCAGCAGCTCTTGCTGAGAGGAGACTGATAATGATTCGAGCGTGACCTGTTTTATGTCCCAGTTCACGTTCCACTGTTTCATGTTGTTGTAGCGCCAAGTCTTCACCACATCACCCACTCCCAGGTCGATACGGATCAGGCGGTTGGGGGCTATGCCCAGCACCTCATCCTTTCTGCTACCCTTAAACCTGTTGGGCAGAAAACATGTATATATGTAATATTAATCAACCTCATACAAAGCTCCTACAGCGCTATCTCACACATTTTTTTTTTTTTTTTGTACCTTTAGACCTATCTTTAGTCATGGTTCTGTCATGCTTATTGTCAGTCATCACCGTTTCAGCTCAGTTATGTGTAAGAGCCCCCGATTCTAATGAGGAGGTCATCAGTAGGCAAAAATTTTCCCAGAAAGCGCTTTGTCAGTGAATATGAATTATAATTTCCTCCTAACTGTGCGCATATCAGTCAGTTTCAGGGGAATTTTTAATTATAGCAGTTATTTATCATAAATATAAAGATAACAAAGCAAAGTCAGTGGAAAAACTCCAAAAATAGTCATGAGTCAGTATGAGGTTCTTGTAACCTTCAGTAAAAGCTAGGAATTCATCGTAATTACACCAAAATTTAAAATAAAAATGGCTGAGGGGCTTTCATTCAGAACAAAAAAGCCAGAATTTCTCCTCCTGCTGCTGAAATATACCAGATATTTGTTACAATAATACTATCTATAACTTTTATTTAATTTTTCATCCATATACTCTCTTCTGGGAGACTAAGATTTAAAATTATTTTCATTCAACTTTCAAGTTTGTTTCTAATCAGAGATGAGTCTGGCATCTCGTGAAAGATAATAAAACCATGTAAAAGGGGTATCAGTTCTGAAAAATGATCTGTTTTTGTTTTCTTTTTACTGAAAAATGGCATGTCCAATTATTTATACCCTTCACAATAATCAATGGAAAAATCTTTAATAGCATTATAGCCAATCATACTTCTAAATGCTAATCAGATTTTCACATGTTTCCACTGGTATTTTTATGATTTATCTGTATTGATGAGCTGCAAGTCTTTGAGGATGGAAGGCCGCCTTACCATCACCCTAATCTTTATCTCCTGCTATCAGATTCAAGTCAGGCCTCCCAAAATGTTGTTATATTAAGCCAGAAGAAACATGTTGGTAAAATTAAAATATTACTATGAACCTAAAGCTGTCAGGGGTTTGGTTCATTTCAGGATTAACTATGTACTTAAGCAAAAATGTAAAACAAACACTACTTTTCATGTGCTTATTGTACAGAATATAGTGCTTTTTTGCTGTTCTGCTCTTTTTAGAGTAACATTAGGACTCACTATTTTGTCAGTTGGGCTATCTGCTCAGGTGGTCATCCTGCAATCAGCTGCCTAACAGATATATGGCTCATAGCATGCTAATTGTAGTTAGCATCAATAACAGCAATGGATGGGGCTTTTTGTAGTTTCGACGCAATTACGCTGGTTTTTCATGACTAAGCCTTTTCAGACACCTTAATGTGTCGTTCTTTCGAGGAAGAGAAAAGTTTAGGCGTTTTTCAAACAGGTGACCAACAGTGTGGAGAAAAATGTAGGAGAGGGGCAACTGTTTTTATTTTTAAAATCTTGGTATACCCTGAAATAAGTGATGATGGCATGCTTATAACAAACACTCACTACTACAATATCTAATATCTAGTATCTAATAAAATCACCATGGCATGACAAAAATCAAAAGCATTTTACACACAACCCCTTCATATTTTCAACAATGGCTCACTGGAGTTTTACACTGCTACTTTTTTAAATTCCTGCAGCAGCCAATTGTGCTGCAGGGCTAACTCTAGCCTGTACATAAACAGGAACAATGAGAAGAGATTCAGTTTCAGTTGTTATTTCAGCTTCCTTGCCCTTTGCTATAACAGTGATACTGCTAACACCAGATTTTTCAGGGATTATGGGGGCGGTGTAGCCCTTTCCCTTTCTACTGGGTGCTTGATATTAGCCTTGTCACACTGAATTTCATCTCTGATGTGTTCTGCTGCATCAAACCTATTTACACTTTACCTGACAACCACATATGAGAGTCCAAAATCAGGGAGGGCCTGCCAGATCTGCAGGAAGCGCATCAGTGCATCTGTCAGAGAGAGCTGAGCTACGTTCTGGTAGGCGTCCAGGATACGAGGGGTGAGCTGGAGGAGCAGGCACAGGCAAACCTCTTAGATATAATTACATTTTAAAAATTAAAGACAAGTTGCTTAACTCTACAGTCCTTATATCAATGCTTCATGAAAAATGCATTTGTGCTTTTTGACACAGATAAAAGCAGATGAATAAATTCAGTCCTGTATTGGCTTCTATACAGAGGTGCAAACACTCTTTCTCCCTGTACCTGTTTGGGTTTGTACTTCTTATGGTAGCGTGGTGACACCAAACTGTGAGTATTTATGCTTTCATCGCTGGCAGCTGTGTTATTACTGGAGCCAGAGTTGGTCTTTTGCATGGCCAGGAACGAACGGATGCTCTGGATCTCACTCTGGAAGCTGCTGTCTGCCAGGCTCTTGCCTTTGGAGGCCAGACGGCATCCGGCCATCCACTGAGCGTACTGCTGCTCCTGCAAAACAAACACCACCGATAGATGGAGGCAGGTTAGACAGGTGTGCCTGTGGGCACAACTGAGTGGGCGAGACAGAGATAGGAGGACAGAATGTTGCACACAGAGCGATGACACTGATGTTTGGCCTCACATTCTCACAGCGCAGATAGACCTCGTTCATGCCTTCAGGGGCAGGGATCAGCAGTCTGATAAGGAACTTCTGTGCTGCAACGTTGACGTCGGGTGCCACCTCACAGCCTAAGAGCAGGATAGTTATCAAAGTGACACACTGAGGCTTGATAATGATAGGTTAGCTGTTGGAAAACTGAATTATGAACACCAGTTTCCCTGGCAAACAATCTTTCACCTGGTTATTTAAAGGGGTGAAACACTGGTTTTAAGAAGAACCCATTTTCATCAATCCCTTATGTTTAATCATTAAGTGAAATAAAAGGATATTTTCTTTCAAATTATAATCTAATGTTTTCTGTACCTTTAAGGTTAATCTGTTGAATGGGTTCTCCAATGCTCTCCTCTTTGCTCTTGAAGTAAGAGATGGAAGTATCCTGGAATTTGAACCAGTACTGCTTGTATCCCTTCAGTGTGAGTCTCTTAGGCCTAAAATGCACAATCACATTGCTCAGTGTCATCAAAAATATTTAATTCTAGATGAAATCAGATTTTACCAAACTCATATGAGCATCCATGTACAAATCTGACCTGAATATCTTCAAGTAGTCGTTGAGTTCTGGTGCAGTCATATTTTCCTGAATGAAAGTTCAAAAAAGATGATTCTCTGCTCCTCTTGTTAAATTACCTATGATACTTACTTTCTTTCTGTTATTATTACAACCATTCAAAATAAAACAGTCTCTTAAAAAACAAAAAAAACAAAAAACAAAACAAAACAAAAAAAAACATTTCATTTGCTCAAAGGTAGAGCTTCATTTTTAGCAGCAGTTGGGACCATATATGCCACATCTCAGGGGAAACTCATTAAAATCCAAGCTACCAGCAGGTCGGAAGCAGAGCTGCTCTCTCCCTCCATCTTGACCTCCAGGGACTGAAGGGCCGACTCCAGGTCGTCCAGGGCCGCGCTGGAGCTCAGCATCTGGGGCTCCGACAGGGACACCTTATTGATGTGGTACTAGATGATTTTCCATGTGAGAGAGGACAGAAACAGACATTACTATCTGCTTCATGTAAAAGCGCTCAGCTGACAGTCAGGGTAAATATGGCTCATAAAAATGCTGGTTTTCTGTATCTAAACACGAAGAATTCATATCCACGGTAGCTTTTAAAATTAGACAAATACCTGCAAGTGTTACCAGCAGCTTCTGATGCACTGCTTTTGTTTAATATAAAATAAAAAATATCTACAATAAATGTAGAACAGAGTCCATTTCATGACTCTGGATATTTAACAGGAACAACCAGGAGTTATTGTCCTACGTCTGACTGTTTTGGTCTCTCACATCTTTTTAAAGTTCATGCATTTGTTCTTGCAAACCTCTCTTGAGGTCCTGCCAAACTAGGCCACTGGAACCTCTTGAGTGTTTGGATCATTGCCCTGTTGCATGACCCAGTTTCGATTCTTGTTTTAATGCCATTCAGTGAATGGCATTAAAACAAGCCCAAATCACCATACGTCCACCACCATGCTTGACTGTTGGTATGAGATGTTTAGTGTTTTGTACATGTTGAGTTTATCATTATTTTTCTGCCTTTTAAGGATGGAAATTAGGCATTCTGAGTTTATTCAGTTGTTATATTTAATATATGCTCATAGCTCAGAGAAAGAGCAGGCACACCATATATTCAGGCTACAGTCTTTGATACAGTTGTCCCAGGTTCAAATCCCAGCCCTTGCTCATTTACTGCATGCCTTCTACTTCTCTCTCTGCTCTTCTTCCTGTCCAGCTACCAACAAATAAAGACCACAAAATCTTTAAAATATACATATATCCTCTTTGAACCAGATCTGACATTCGTTACACATTTGTTTTCTGATAAATTACTTTGAGATCTAAATCTGAACGCAGAATGTGGTTTTTAATGAGTCCATACAGCATCCTCTTTCAACATCTTTTACCATAATTGTACACAAACACAGGAACACCAGAGTTTCTGCTAAATTTGACATTTAAAGCTTTGGTGAGAAAATGATCCACTTCCCTCAGAGCGATACACATATCTCCCTTCAGCAGCAGCAACAGTTTTATCTTACCTGCAGAGCTCCAAAAAGCATCATCTCGTCCTCGGTGCAGTCGATGTCTTCCAGCAGGATGGCCCAGCGAGCCTGCTCATACAGCTGGGTGAGACGTACAACATCGTACTGCGGGGGTAAAGATCGAGGTGGTGGATGAGTTAAAAGAAGTCAGACACGTTACCAATCCCACACAGAATGATTCCACTAAAACAGCACACACACACACACACACACACACACACACACACACACACACACACACACACACACACACACACACACACCCCCACCTTGGGTTCTATATCGTAGAAAGAGTAATATTTGAAGCGAAGCCAGAGGCGGTCATTTTCTTGGATGCCTTGCTGCTTAAGACAACGTGATGAGTCCAGCCACCTGACGGAGAAAACACAGAGCCTGTATGGGTTTGTGTTTTTCTAAATGTATATATTGACTCGTACATGTTTGCATGAAATGATGTAAAAAAACAAAGAATTGAATTTCAGAGTTAAATAAAATGTGTTGTAAAAACCAAGAAAAAAAAATCCCAGAATACCACATTTTTACACAATTATGTCAGTTTTTTCTTGGAAACTCTCCAATCAGTTAATCTATAAATAAAGCTAAAGAGAAAAAAGTGAAAAATACAAAAAAATGTTTTTTCTTTATGTTTTTAACTAAATGACAGTTTTACAGTGCGTCTATTGCCCCTAAAAGTTCTTCAAGTAACGCAAAATTGCACTCTAAATACAGGTGCATCTCAATAAATTAGAATATTGCTGAAAAGTTAATCTTGTAATCTTCTTCATGGAGGCCTCAAACAGCAGGTGTTCACTCTCAGTTCAACAGTCAGGAGCAAACAAAACTTGATATCTGTGATTTAAAGTAACAAGCGTCCTTTAAAATGATGAGTAATGATGTTCAAACCATGTCCTCTTGATGTAATTTTAGCTGTTTTAAGTGGGAATAAACATGGGATGTGTCCTAATTTGTTCCTCAAATAAATTACATTTTTTTTATTAGATCTTACAAAAAATATGAAGTCTTTTCTTCAGTTTTGATTGTTCATTTAGATTGCTTAAATTTCATAAAAAATAAATAAATAAATAAATTAAGAAATAACTGTTGTTTCTCCAAATTTCCACATGGCTGTAGGAGATTACAAGCAAGTTGGGCTTCTTCATAGTACTGTATAAGTTAGAAGCAGATATACCTGCCGTTGATGTGAGCTTTGTCCACCACACTCGCTGGGCGGTACTGCTTGGCGATGACCTCGGGAGCAGGAGGAGGCTGAGTGACTGACAGCATCTTGTAGATGGCCTCCATCTGCTCTGAGTCAGCGAAATGAGCTGGCATGCCGTTGTACAGACAGGGCCGGGAAACTGAACAGGAAGTGGGAGTGCACAGGGTGCAGTGAGATATTCAAGCTCGAAACAGGAAGCACAATGGTTTATATTTACTTATTTTCACCAGACGTTGTGTCTTGTCTATATGCCTTAAGTGTGTAAAAAAGATGTGGTGGGTGTACCCGAGGAAAGGGGCACCTCGGTCAGGTCGTAGATCTCTTCTGTCAAATCTTTATCCTTCTTCTTTTTCTTCTCCTCCACAGGACGGAGGAGGGAGAGCTCCTCAGGATGGCGGATGTCTGTGTGGATATCATGCAGGAAAGTAAACAGATGTTTATCAGCCCTACAAAATATCAGATATATTATATATCTTTAGAAATGTTAAAGCAACCCTTCAGTATTCTATATCAGCAAGCTGAATTCAGCTTTCATTAGGTTTAGGATTTACTCTTTTGTAGTTACCACTGGGATAGCTCGCGGAAAACTCAGTACTACAGGATTTAATTATGCAATTCATTACCTTTATATTTAATTCCATACAAGATAAAATGCAAAGGTAGGTCATAATAAAAACCTAGCCTGCTCTACAGCCAAGAGAAGAGATCCTGCATGTAAAAGCACAACCTTCTGACAAATCAGGTATCTTGGAAAAATTAAGATAAACAATACTAAAAGCTCTAGTCCTATGTTTTCTTTTTATCATCAGTTTCAGAGAATGCTCTGTTTTCTTGAATATCTATGGGGGAAATATATTACATAAACACTAATATGTGGGGCTCCTATTCAGAATCAACCTTCAGCATTGATTTCCTCTATTCAATTAATCATTGTTTGCCAGTTTATTTCTCTATAAGTTTTTTTATGAATTATGGAAATAAATAATCATAAACATGCTTAAAACTCAATGTTATTAAAGGCCATATTTCTATAGATCATGCTTCTGATCCTCATTTTGGCTGGTCAATTCTTGTGTCTTTATGATTATAATCCCTTGTCAAACCAAAACAATCATAGGTGAACTCCTTCTGGCTGGTAATGTTTATTTATGTTGCATTTGTACATTTCCCTTCAGTAGACATGAGTAGTTTAGAAATGAATACTATTTGTTGTCAAAGCAAGTATGAAACAGACCCTAACATGGGTATGAATTGGTTGGTACAAAAATCTCTGAAGGTGCCATGTCCTCTGTTCAAACAATTAAAAGCAAGTATAAATGGTGTGGAGATGTCCAGCCATCGTTCAGGGAAGAAGAACAAGAGTAAAAGATATTTTGAACATGCTAGATAAAGCTGGTAGGAGAGGATCAATATCCAGAGTGAAATGTCACTCATCAAGGAAGAAGGTATAAAACCAAAAGTGCCACAAAAAGCTAGATTACAGTTTCCAAATGCATTCAGGCACCTTAACTTTTGTAGACATACTGTGATCGGATGAGACTATAATTGAAGTGTCATGACTCTTGACCAGTGTTATATTTGTAAGAAAAAGTTTACAAGCCAGAAATCAGCACCTTAAGTGTGAAGTACAGGTGTGGCAGCATTATGTGTTGTGGGTGTTTTGCTGTAGTAAGAACGGTTTCCCTTCACAACATAGATGAAGAAAGAACATTATTATTTGGAAATATTGAAATAAGATCTTAAGATGTCAGCCAAGAAATTCCAGTTTGGCACAAATTATACTTGGACAAAAACTCAAATTAATTAAAAAGTAACTTAAAGACAAAAATAGGTTCTTTGTGTCAGTATAATTACAACATTGCATCCATGACGTTAAACCAGAAGGTTGTGCTTATGGAGCTTTTCAGTGCACTATGGCCCCAATGACTGAGTTGTTTTCTCTGTTAAAGGTCAATTTTCAGGCGAAGTCTTATATTTCCAGTGACTCAGTTTGCAGTTTGAAATTATATGACATCAGAGGAAACTGATGAAAAAAAATGTCCGTATGCCCCTCAGAACTAGTTTAATTATGAAACAAGCCTCACCATTCTGGTCAGTTTTAGTAGGTGCTATGATGTTGTACTGTGGTGAAAAAAAAACAGGCTGGTTCTACGGCACATCAACAGCAAATAAGACTGCAGTTCAGGTGGCTGCGTTTTCAGAGCTCATCAGTCATTAAATTGTTATATGGATAATAGCTTAACCCCTTCCATTCACAGAAACAATAGAGAAGCCAGTTTAATGTAAACAAGGAAAGAGAGGGTGGCGACTGGGAAAGCCTTTGCTTCAAAATCGACACTTGCAGCCTTGACCGTCTCAAATGGACAAACTAAATAGCTTTTAGAGAAAAGTTTTGAGTTCAGGCTAGACAAAGACCAGCCTGCTGTGACCACAGTGACAAAGGAATGCCATGATGAGTCCAATGAAGCTTTCAAACCTAAGAACTATACCAATTGTCTTGTATGGTGATGATAGTATCATGCTAAGGGTTTGTTTTGCTTGCAGAGCTACAGGTGCATCACACAAAGTGGATGGATTAATGAAGGAGTGCTGCCTCCAAGTTCTTTATCTTCACTTGGTATCAACAGCGGGCTGTGTATTGGCAGAGGTATCAGCACTGTTGCCTTGCAGCAAGAAGGTCCAGGGTTCAAATCCTCACCTGGGATCTTTTTGCTGAGAGTTTGCATGTTTTCCCTGTGCATGTATGGGTTCTCTCCATGTACTAAATATGCATGTTAGGTTAAATGGTCTCCCTAGACTCCCCTTAGGTATGAGTGTGTACGTGCATGGTTGTTTGTCCTGACTCTTTGTTTCTCAGCCAGATGGTCGAAACCTGAACATTTATCCAAAACACAAATAAAAGCTTCTGGAATGATCCCAATCCAACCTGTTACTAGAAAACTAATCAGTTTCATATAATACTACCATTCCTGCCAAGTGGAGTGATAAATATCCTGCCAGTGTGGCTCCAGAGGAACTTGTTACGGGAGATTTAACCAAATCTTAGTGTGTAGTATATATACATTTGAGCTTGTTTGTATAATTGTGACCCTATGTTGTAGGGTGCTCATTCCTGTAATACTAAGATGATAAATGGACTAAACCTACAGCACTTTACTGTTCTTACTGTCCACTTCAAGAGCTTTTACACTAGAGTCATATTCACACCACCACACTCACAATGTTCATACATTCATACATCAGTCGGTGGTCAACTCCCAGACAACTGCTCCTCCCACTGGGTCACAGCTGCCCATCATATATCAGTTTACTAAAATTCGCCTTGAATTCAGATTAATTTATGGTATTAGTGTCAATCAGTTCATTCAAAGCCTGAACCCTGTGAGTCTTTTTTTTTCCTCCCTCATTTCTTTTAAGTTTGTTGCTTTTTAAACCAGTCTGCTTTTCTGGGGATTTCTGGTGAGGAAATGAGACCTAGCACTGCTTAAATTAGAATAAATGCAACCACGAAGGAGACTGAGAAATCCTTTTTTTCCTGGTAGTGACCAAAGTCAAAGAGCTGGTTAGAGTGATGAGACTGAGGGAAAAAAAACACAACGATATAAATATAAACATCAACATTAACACTTTGTGATAAAAAAAATACCTAAAAGAAATTTTAAAAAAAGGCAGAAAGGAAGGAAGAAAGAAAAACTCACTGAGCATCCTGCAAATTCCCATCACGGTCTGGAAGACAGGGTTGGAGAAGCAGGCTCTCAACATCACGGTTTTACCGTTGGGCAGACCCAGTTTAAGCGGTTTGTGTTGAGGCATGAACAGCAGACGGGCATCAGCGTGAATCCCATATTTCTCCAGAGTCCAGGCTGTTCGCAGGAGCCAGCGTTGCTTCTGCTCCCACCACAGCGCGTGGTCTGACCAGTCATGCTGGATTTCTGTATAAGACAAGCATAGAGGGAAATACTTACATCAGTTAGACAGTGATGCTTGGATACTTTCATCCCACAACACGTTGGTACTAAATCCCCTCAGGTAGACTAATTGTCAACAAACATGGAGATATTATAACAGGATAGGTAGACTTAATGCTGCAAACACCATCAAAATGGTTCCAGGCACCACCAGATCTGCTGAAAGCCACTTGAAAGACATTAAACCTGCCTTTGATTATCTTTTAGCATCACTAATCAATACTGATCTTGTTAAGACAGCAAATTTAGAAGAAGAGTTTATGTTACCACTAACTCTGAATACTGATTTCTTGTTTGGACATTTAACTTCAGTTATTTTCTATTTTGAGCATTTCTTTATTGTTTGTTTTTTTTTGTTATATCTTGCCATTTTAGATCATTCCTTGTGTAAGTTCGGTTATTCTTATTATTTGTGATTTTTGGATTTATTCTTTAAGATTTTGTATTTATTTCTGTTATTGTTTAGGTCTCCTTTCCTCTTCATTCTCTTTGTTTTGTTCTAACCCTCAGCCTTCCGTTTGCTCCCCTTCCCAGCTGTTTATCATCTCCTCATTTACCCCTACCAGCTCCCTTCCCCAGCTGCATTAATTTACCTGCAATTAGTTATCCTGGTTCTTCTGTCATCCTTCCCTTCTCATCCTGTTACCTTTCGTCTGTGTGGTTTTTTTCTTTTTTTTTTAATTATTATTTTTTTTTTTTACCTTTTTCATTAAATCATGTATCCAATGACAATACCATTCTCCTGTCTGCATTTTGGTCCAGCTAGTATCCAGGGATACTTTATCTGGGAAAGTATCCCTGGCCCTCTGTGTTACTGTGTTTATCTGTGTCTCCTTCCTTTCTCTTAACTGCCAGCTGTTGCAGCAGATGGACTGAGCCTTGTTCTGCTGGAGGTTTCCTCCTGTTAAACAAGCAGTTGTTCCTCTCCCCCTGTGGCAACATATGCTTGCTCAGGAGGAGGGATTGCTGCAGACGTCAACAACTCTCTGCAAATCAGCCAGGCTTCCTTGGTTAGGTAACTTTTTACTAAGTGGCATTAAACCATCAACTGAATTTGTCTTTATTATGATATAAATTGTATTGTATCTAACTGAATCTAAGGCTGAATATATGATATGATCTCATTCTTGTTGGAAGCTTTACAAAAGTACTTATACCCCTTCATGTACTTTATTAGGATTGTTTTAATAGACAAAAAAAAAAAAGAGTTCTACATAACTGTGAAGTGAAAGAAAGACACTGTTTTTAATTTGTTTTATAAATAAAAATCTGAAAAGATTTGTTTTCAGCCTCTTTTACTCTGATACCCCTAAATAAAATGCAGTTCAGCAAACTTCAGAAACCTTCAAAAGTTACCTCATAAAACAACCAACCCTGTACATCCGCCTGAACACACCATCCCCATTGTGAAACACGGTGGTGGCTGAATCATGTGTGAAGTCTTTTCTTCAGCAGAGACACTGAAGATGACCAAAGCTAATGGGAAGATGGATTAAGCGAAAACAGGGCAATCCTGGAAGAAAACCTGTGGGGGGGGCTACAAAATATTTGAGACTGGGGTGGAGATTCACCTTCCAATAGGACATGATGATGCCACCACCATGTTACACCATTGGAATGGTGTGTTAAATTGATGGGCAGTGTTGGTTTTTTGATTAAGTGACATCTGAAGAGAACTTTATTTAAAGATGTCAGAGTAAAGGGGACTAAATACCACAACAACAGCTTTCAGATTTGTAAATTTATCATTTTCCTTGCACTAAACAATGAAGCAAAGTTTTGTTTTAGACAATCGCATAAAATACCAATAAAATCCCTTAAAATATATAGCAAATGTAAAAAAATTAAAATGTTATGAATACATTTTGTAGTTTCTACCGTCAGCCCATGTTACTGAGAGAGACAGCTGAATACAGATAGCTTGACTCACGTGTCTTCTCCACCAGCTTAAGGATAACCCCTCCGATATGGAGGTCAGAGGCAACACTGACGGTGACAGGTGGGGCGTCAGAGCCCAGGTCCTCCACTGTGACTGACAGATCCCACGCCGCCATACTCTGACAGAGATAGCAGTAGTGTGTGTGAGGGAAAGGCTGAAGACAGGACTCTTCTCAGGGGAAACAAGAACAAAGAATGAGAAACAGCCAAGCTTCTGTGACATCTCCAACAGGATGATAACCAACATTGTGAACACAAAATACACACAGAAGATCAATTCTGTGAAAGTAAATTGTCCCCTATATATTTTTCATTTACATAGAAACAATAACAATTGCTTTACAAGTTCTGCTGAGTGAAAGAAATCCCTTATCCATGGTCAATATCACCTGATGGTGACTAACATAAGATACAAACACACACTGTGAGAGACATGACAAGTTTGATGAGTATTTCCTGTTTCTGTCTTAAACTATCACCATGGATGCATACTTCCGCTTTTCAAATGCATGCAGGAGTGGAATGAACAACCCGACATGGGCTGGGTTGTTCATTCGATGGTGATACAGTCTACTCCTGCATGTAAATAAAAATCAATTTATATAAAATACTACATTTTACTTCTGGAATTAAAATATGTGTAGATTTCAAAGTCAAAATGTATTCTAAAAGATAAATACAGATGATAGTGACACTGTGTAAAAACAACATACTTTAAACTCTCCACATTTACTTGAAAGCCTTGACATTTTCATGTTTTAATGATTAATTAAAACATTTTTATGTTTACACTCATAAACAATTTCTTACATAACCAATACATCTTTATATTTCATAAAGAAGCCCTAAATATAAACGCCCAGTAGTATCTTCTCTGTTCTCATGCATTTTTTCCACACACACACAGATACCCTGTAAAAGACAGTACCGTCAGTCTCCTCCGTCCACGATATTAAGAAGTGGAACAAGTGGATCCCCTGTGTTTCTGTCAGAAGTCTGAATAAGTTTCCCTAGTCTACTGTAAGAATTTGCAGCAGTCTTACCTCTCTTGGGTAGGGCAGGTTGTGGTGTGTGGCGCAGCCTCTGCCTTTGCTGTTTGTGTCACCCGTGTCAAAAAAAAAAAGAAAAGAAAATCTTGTTCCTTTTTTTTCTTTGTCAGTTTCCGGCAGGCGGAAATGTGAACACCAGTTAACTTCTCACTGTCAGCCTGTGTTCAGTGATACATATTAGGCAACATCTGTGTGCCGGTTCACATTTAAAACCCTGGTGTGGGTGGCCGGGTCAACAGTTGATAATTTAAGGGTGTGGGATTTTACTCCTTTACTTCAAAAGTAAAGTTTATTTGGTTTGGCTAAAACACATTGTTAAATTAGGTTTTATGCTCTGCTAAAATTCATAAAATGTTTAATGTAAAACTAAACGGTCCGCTATTAGGTGCCACCAAAGACAAACTCATTATCTTCATGTTTTATTATGTATATAAATTTAAAAGTGAATACATTTTTATATGTTTGAAGAATTTATTTGCTTGTCTTATTTGATTGATTTAATTTCAAACACAATAAAAAATAGTCAAATATAAAACAAGAAAACGAAGCAACGTGCCCAAAAAAGAGTAGAAGTGAATAACTTTTTTTTTTTTTTTTTTTTTTACTAAATACGCCAATAAGTACAAATATGTATTATTTGAATATTTAATACAATTTAGATTACATCAGCTGCTACTAAAACATTTCATTTGTTATCCAATGCATTTATTTTCTGCACATGATATATATTTGATTTTAACTAAATAAATGTATCTAAATCTTGCATTAACAGATATTTATCAAACAAATAACCTATTTTTTTGGATTGTGGCATTTTTACCCTTGATTTTGTTTTTGCATTTACCAACTGTATTTAAACGTTAGTCATACAAAAAACAAAAATAGAAAAAAAATATACTAAATAAACTGAATGAAAAAATAAATACCTATCCAGGTGAGAACTATCTTAAGAGTACATTTTAATGATTTTTCCAGCTTTAAGGTTCTTACAGGTAGAAAAGGTCTTCAGATAAATCTCAACTTCTTTTTAAGAATACAACATAACAGCTGGGTTTTGAGTCGATTACATTTGTGAATGTGAAATTTCAGACTAAAAAGAGGTTGACAACAAAATATAAGTTTCATATTTTCTTTAAAAAGCTGCTTCAGACATATGAATTGCTTTAAAAAGCTGAATTAACAACAGATTTAAGAATCAATTTCTGCCTGATGTTATTAAATAGTTCTTTGAGTGTTTTGTGGTGTGTCTGTCAGTAGTTATGTTTTTATGTTTATAATGTGATGGTCTTTATTGTAGCTATTTACTGTATTGTTGTTGAATACTTTTTCTGTTGGTTGTAATACAAATTGCCTTCTGGAGATATTAAAGATACCTTGATCTTCTCTCATACTTTGTGGAGCCAAAGAGCACATCTTTAAAATGAAGAGGAAGAAGACATAATTGATTCTCTAATGAAGATTTTTTTTTTTTTTTTTTTTTTTTTTTTACCCATTAAACAAATTTTACTGATTTTACAATAACGTTCACTTCAAACAGCGAAGAATTTTTGACAGTCACTCACAAGATTTTTTATTGTAAATTGGGCGTGTTATTAAAATCTATTGCGCTTCAGAACTCACGCAACTTTTCCAAACTTGTACCAAAGCACTTAAAACGTCCATTGTGTCACCTCAAGCTGCAATTTCCGACAGCCGTGAAGCTCACACTGAGTTGTGACCGTTAGCTTCGGCTCTTCCATTTTTACTCGACACTGTAGTATAACTGTGTGAAAGATGATAAAGCACAGTGCTGTTACTATAGGATTTATTTTAGATACCATCTTTTTCATGTAATACGAATACTCGAATCCGAATAATACAACCTTTATTGGTATTTATTAATATTAATCCGTTAGTGGCGGTCAGGGTACACCCATAGCTGAGGAAAATGGTACTTTCCACACTTTGACTTCCTAAACAAAAAATGGCACATGAGAGTTTGAAGTGAGGGGTGTGTTTGTACTGAAACTGAAAGCAAACTGCAGTGTGTGGTCGAGACTTCAACTTTGCAACACAGCTCTTTGCAGTCTGCTCGGTGTTATCTAAACATGGCATTGCTAATGTCAGCTCGAGTTTCACACATCAGAGCCCTGCCTTGCAGTGCTCTGTCCCGTCTCCGAGCTGACTTCCAGAGAGCAGGTGTCAAGTTCAGTCACTTGTTACCTCCGGGTAGCCCCCAGCTCAGAGGGCCGGGAGTAACGAGTCCCGTACGAAGCCATATTAACGCCGCAGTCCGAGGTAACAGGTTTTCCACTATTGCAGCGGGGCTTCGCAAATCCAGCCAGGCTAACGGTTCCCCTTCATCCGGGTGGAAGAGAGGCTGGCTGGGAAAGCTTGCCCTCGGCACTGCCCTCGGAGTGGGCACAGGCGCTCTGGTGCAGGCCCTCCACACTGGAGGTATAACCGCCATGGCTCTAAAAATTAACCTGGACTCTGCTGAGAGTGACTGGAAGGAAGCCAAGGGTGAGAATGTCCAGCAGTGGCAGGGAATATTACTTCAAGATTTTACAAAGTTTTCGGACGAAAATACGTCCTCCAACTATTTTTTTAAAATACTAACTTACTGTCAGCTGTCATAAGATTTAAGAAGCTGTTATCAGTTTTTTTATAAGTATGTATAAAACCCAACAGACCGAGTCAACGTAGCAGTTTTAAGTTTATTATATAGAGTTCCTTATTTTCATCTATTAGTGTGTGCTCTTCCTGAAGTAACTGCTAATTAGATATTTTTAATTCCTTTTGCATGAAGCTTTACTTCAGTCTCATATTTGATGAATATTTGATCAGTTTATTAAACACATTTTATCATACCCTATTAAAGTATTCATACCACTTAAATGTTTTCCCACATTTTTTACTCAGTACAACCGCAAACATAAATATATTTTTATTGTAGATTGTAATTTTATTGTCCAATCAATCCAATCATGCAGTCAGATTTAAAGTTATCGACATACATTTCATTTTAATCTTAGTTCTAAAATAGCACAGCCCAGTTCAGTTTATTATTCAAACTGGTAAAAGGTTTTCGATCTAAGTGCACCCGGCACTGATCCAAGAGGACTTTCTATGTTAAGGCAAAAGTAAATGGCAGCAGTAGCATATTTACTGGCTTCATCTGGGAGAGAAACACAGCTAAACGGATGCGCTCTGAGCCAGTTGTAGAGTGTGTATGTTGAAAAACAGTAGGTTTAATGAATTGGTCTAGGAAAGAGACAGGGTTGCCACAGCTACAGAACAGCTACAGAAAGCGAACAAGAAGTTATTGCCAGCAATAGCCCAGCCGATGGCCCCCTCCAGGAAGGTGTCAGACCTGAACAGAAACTCGGGAAGAAATGTGACTTCTATGAGAAGAGAAAGAAACAGAGAGTAGACAGAAAAAATAATGGCACTAAAAACAGTAGATGGAGAGTAGTAGGAGAAAATTGCAGTGTGAGCAAAATGGTATGTCCTCCACCTGCTTAAGCTTATAGCAGCATTTAGTTTATATTTAACACCACTATATTATAGGAAGAAACTTTATGTGGGATACAATGATGGTATGAGACTACTACTCAAATGCCTAAAAAGAGTAGTGCGAGCCATGTTTGTAAATAATGCTGTATCCACCTGTTATGTATAAATATATGTGTAGATTATCTGTCATGCAATAGTATTATCACACTTTTAGCTTTACTTCAAGTTTGTGCAATCACTGGCATCATTATTTATTAGTGACTCAGCGAACAGTATCATGTGATATAGTTTTTAGAACCTGTTATCTTATTTTTTCTTTGTATGTGTTTGTTTTATCTCTTTGTACTATGGACCCTTCTTGTGTCCGGAATAAAGCTTGCTTGATTGATAGGGTTGTCTCCAGCTGGAAGCCAAACCTCTGGACCAGTGTCAAGTATTTGGCAGCCTCTGACAGGTTTTCTTCCTGGATTGTCCTGTATTTAGCTCCATCCCTTTTCCACTAAACTCTTTCCCTGCTAATTGTGCATGGTGCTGTCTCCCCCACGTCTCATAATGGTGATGATGTGTTATTGAGACATTCAGTATAAGTTTTCCACCACTCTCAGGGTTTGTCATGTTCAATTTTGATTTGTCCAAACAAAGCACCTTCTGTATTGATACTTAAATCACACACTGGTGGACTCTATTTACTTATCAGGTGACCTTTGAAGGCAGTTGTTTGCACTAGATTTTATTTTAGGGTAACAGAGTAGGAAGCTGAATACAAATCTACATCACACTTCTCATATTTTAATTTGTAAAGCCTTTTAAAGGCCAGTCATCATTTTCATTCAACCTCACAACTATGCACTACTTTGTGTTGGTCTACCTCCTAAAATCTGAATAAAACACATTGGAGTTTATGGTAGTAATGCAAAATAATATGGAAAGGTTAAAGGGGGTTATGAAGATTTCTTTTTAGCAAAGTATTTATAACTCCAGTCTCTCTTTGTTTTCCCCAGACTTCTTGCTGTCTTTGTCTGTGAAGGACAGGCGTGGCTACTACAGAACCTCCGGCTCGGTGTCGTTCGATGACATCCCAGTGTGGACTCCCACAGCAGGTCAGACATCCCACCTCATTCAACATCTGCATCGCTCAGGGTGATGGAGATGAGATTCCTTTCAAGAATTAAAAACAATTTTTATTATCAACATAAAATAAAAATATTGAGACAACCTTTTTTTTTTAGTGCAAACATACATAAACAAACATAAATCTTTGAGTTAATTAGGGTTCCTGTTCAGAAAAGAAAATTAAGACTTCCAGCGGGTGCCTAACCCTGCTAAGCTGGACGTGATTTATTGATGAAGAACATCAGATAACGAAAACCAGATGAAACAGATCAGATTATAATGTAAGTACATTGCTGAAATAAAAGCTTAAATAAAGTCAGAAAAGGACTCCAGGTCTTGCCAAATTTGTCACAAATTCAGAATAAGTATATGTTTTTGAAGCCAAGAAAACGGTTTATTTGCCGTCATCGGTGGCCATGCTAGCTAGTCTGACCATTCATGTCAGGCTCTGCTGTCGGGAAGAAGCTGTCGAGTAGCAGAGAGCAAGGGGGAGGGTATGAGCAGTGAGAACACAAGCATGATTGGCAGCGCTAAGACCCTCCTCCTGGCTCTGATTGGTTGTTCCTGACAGAGCGGTGTATTTCTACAGTTAGGACTGGGAGAAGGCAGAGGAGCTCTATTTCTTTCACAGATTATTTGTCTCAACCATAATGTCAATGTGACAGCTTTAGCTAATATGTAAAACACTTTTTTTTTTTTTTTTTAATAGAAGTGACATACTGCAGCTTTAAACAGGGTTTAAAATGCGAAATTAAGCACTAAAACAGCTATTTTTAAGAATTTAATACAGGTATCAAGTTTCACAAGCTTCCTTCTAAGGATCTACATTTACTCTGATTAGTCCAAAAGTCTCTCTATTTTAAAATGGAGCTCATCTAAGTTGGTCCAGAAGCCAAAAAAGCAGGGCTTTTTGCTCTGTTGGGAGGAGGAAGGACATAGGCAAACAGCTTTTGGAAGTGTAATGTTGTGCAACTTTGTGTTGGATTGTTTTGGAGTTATCGGAACTAGAATCTGATAATACTGAACTTTAGACAAGTATTTCATGGACATTATGGAACTTAGACGATTAAACTAAATCTCTTTATTTTACGGAAATGGACACTGATGTGCACACACCAGAACGCCCTTCATTTCATCCGCATTAATGGTTAGCCTTTAACCGGCTACGTTTGGCTTCACATTATGAAACCTCACAGTGACGTCGACCTTTAGCTCGGAGGAACTGAAGGTCTTGTGTTCTCACTCTGTGAAGATCAGAACTATTGTGGCTAAAACGACAGGAATGTAAAAGAAGGTATTTTGAACATGACAAGAATAAAACAGGTTGTCACAATTTAAGCCACATGAGTTCTTACTTCCATTTGTTTCATAAATCCTGCGACTTCCTTTACTGGTGCTAAATTGTCCTAAACAGTCCTTCAGTTCCTCTCAAGCCGACTGTGAACAGCCCAGGGCTTTGTGACTGTGCCAGTCCTGCATGTGGCTATTTAAACCTCATGTTTAAATAAGTGATAAATCTGTAAATTGCATAACACATTTTTAACATACCACTAGAGGGAGCTCACATACTTCCAGTGGCACAGTTGTCACAGCCCACTGATCCCTTTGTGCAGATTTCTGTTGTAAATCAATATGACCCTGGCTGTGTTTGTCCCCGTCCTCAGGTGCCTCTGAGAAGAGTCGCTACCTGAGGAATGACAAGTTAGACCAGAAGATTTCAGTGTACAGTGGTGACATCACCAAGCTGGAGATTGATGCCATTGTCAATGCAGGTAGGGTTGTTGTTTTGTTTTGCACAATTTCAGTCACCCAACATGGAAAATTATGATTTTCTTGCATCAGAAAATAAAATAAAATATTTTTTTTCCTTTTACCCTTATTTCCCAAAAAGCACAGGAATTAACATTTAAAAAAACACAAGAGGGGAAAAATATTAAAGGTATTATAAATTTAAAAGGTTCCAGCAGTATTTAGCCTGGCTGTGCACTGATGTGCGTATGCATAAATTTTGCAGGAAACATCTGTGAGCGGCGTCTGAGCTGTAATTAGGTGCATAATGTATTTTCAGTGTGTTGGTGGACCAGCCAGAGGCTTTCAAGTGATTATCTGCATAGTGTTCAAGATATTCTTTCAACTAATTTGAGCACCCTACTGAAGAAAGTGAGAACAAGAGAGCTGCTGTGTAGGGCTGTTAAAAATACCAAAAGATTTCAATATAAATATGACAAAGGACTGTTTAGCTTGGAATGAATAATAGAAGCTTAAATTTCCAAAGTCTACATGCCAATGAAATATTTGACCAATAAGATAAATCCTCTCTGCCTCCGCTGCACAGATCAGATTTTGATGAGAAGAAGGGGAAATCTGTTATTTCATCTCTGCATCTTCTGAATGTTCAATAGAAAGTGCTGCATATTTCATGTTTCCATATCTTAACAGTTTTGAAAAAGTAGATTAAGAAACAGAAGCTCATGGAGCATTTGCATGAATTCTCTGTGATAAAGATGTTTGAAGAGACGGATTTGAAAAACATTTGTGAAGAGACGCATTGATTAGACTTAAGCAAACTTTCAAATCCTAAGATGGAAAGAGATGCGTACCTTCTTTTCTCAAATCTTCACAGCTTCCTCATTTTTTAACTAAATGTCTGTTTCTTGCTTTGGTCAAAATACAGTATCACTCTTTGAAAGGCTGCGTCAGAGCCTGTCTTTTAAGCAAACTTCTTGGAGGCTGTTTTTAGAGGAGGAATGAGATGTGCAGATAAACAAGGACACAGCAATGATGATATTTATTAGTTGAATGAAAAGCATTCTGTTTGTACAGCAAAGAGATCAGCTCATCTTGTGTTTGTGCATAAAAAACCTCCCAGTAAGAAGCAATTAGCGAAAAACAGCAGATGGACAAAATTTGACTCAAATAGCCTTAAATTTTTTCGTTCTTTGAGATTTGAAGGTTTTTTTTTTCATAATTATCTTACTTTATGTCTGAATATAACTAAATAAAACTCTCTCTTTGATTCATTTCATTTATTTATGTAGCATTATACACAGTGAATCTAACCAGTCCAGTTCATATGCAGTCATATGGAATCTAATTTGGTTCCTGTTCCATTTTTTTCCCCTCATTTGTGAACAAAACCTCGAGATACTTGAGCTCCTCCACTTGAGTCAGGACCTCTTCACCGACTTGTAGAGGGCACGCGACCCTTTTCCGGCTCAAGACCATGGTTCTGGATTTGGAGGTGCTGATTGTCATCCCGGCCAGTCATGCTCAGTTGTGAACTGCTCCAGTGAAAGCTGGAGATCACGGTCTGGTGAGGGCAGCAGAACCACATCATTTCCAAAAAGGAGAGACCCGATCCTGAGGCCACCAAAACAGGTCCCATCAACACCTTGGCTGTTCCTAGAAATTCTGCCTGTAAAAGTTATGAACAGAATCGGTGACAAAGGGCAACCTTGGTGGATCCAGTTACGTACAGTCCGACTCAGTTGATCGCTTAATACCAGCTGGTAAAAAGTTTTGCACAGCTGAATATATCAAGTCGTGCTCTTGACAACATTGTTGCAACCAGCTTAGGCTTGATCGGACAAGAAGAAGTCAATGCTGATGGTACAAACTATTGTTTGAAGCTTACAGCAACATGGGGGATTTTTTTTCTCACTTAAGTTTCTAAATTTACAGTCAGAAAAAAAGAGGTTTCCATTACTGTCAGTTCAGCTGGAAAACATGACCAGATATGGTGATGAAACAACACAATGATCCCAAACACAGCAGTGAATCTGCAACAAATTAACTGAAAATGAAAAGCATCAAAGTGTTTCAGGGACCCCGATAAAGCTCGGTCTGATTGAAGTGCTGTACTTCAGGAGAAATGTGCAGAATCAAATGTCTGCAAGCCTCAATGAATTAAGTACATTAAATCTAAAGTTCTCCACAATGATTTGAGTTTATTAAATTAATGCAGAAAATCACTGCTTGGTTATTCATGGAGTGTGCTTAGTTTTTTCCAAGAAGGTCCTGTCTTTGAAAATCAAATGAAAGGCCGGTAGTGATTTATTTATGTTTTATAGTTACAAGGATTTTAGGTCATATATCATCATCTAAAATATGCTGATAGTTGACCTTTAAGCTGCTAATGAAGAGAACAAAACTGACATTATCTGTTTTCATCTCTCTATTCTCAGAGTCATTATGCATGACTGGCCTTTGCTCCAGTTTTTGAAGCTTGCTGTTTTCACCACCTGGATGATAGCCTTCCTTCCTTCCTTCCTTCCTTCCTTCCTTCCTTCCTTCCTTCCTTCCTTCCTTCCTTCCGATTCATTTCAATTTAATGTCCTTTATTCTTTCCCTCCTTGAGTCTCTCTTCCTTTTATCTCTTTATCCTACCCATTATTTACTTCCTTCCTTGTATTCTACCCCCACTCCTGTCTTGTACCCTTCCTTCTTTTATTCATGTGTCCTTCCTTTCTTTCCATGTCATTGTTCTTCCTTGTGTCCACACTTTTTCCTTCTGCTTGTCCTTCCTTCTTTTCTTTTTTCTTCTTTTTTATTTCGGCTCTTCCTTCCTTGTGTCCTTTCTTTCCTTTTTTTCATTACTTCCTCCCTTTTGTCCTCCCTTTTTTCTTCCTTGTGTCCTTCCTTCCAGTTTTCTTTTTGAGCTTCCTTCCGGTGCTTCCTTTCATGTGTGCTTCCTTTTTTTTCCTTCATGTGTCCTTCCGTCCTTGTTTCCTTCCATCCCTCCACTTTCTGGTTTTTGCAGGTTCCACATTTAAGGCCTGTTTTCTGTATTAGTACCATGTGATGAAGTCTTAGTAAACTAAAGTATTTTATGTTTTAAAATAAACACAAAAGGCTGGAATTTATAGATGGAGAAACTGTGCAGGAACCTTGAATTCATCGTAAGAGACAAGCAGAAGCTAAAATTGGAGGATATGAGGAGCTTCAATACACATCAACCCTAAAACGGCTGTAAATTTACAGTGAAAGTCTGAGCTGTTTTAATTGTAGCTCTTTAGTCTTTAGAGAAAAAAATCTGAGGAATATTTGTCTTCTTTAAACAAGATGTGATTTTAAACTTTTACAAATGGAAGCATGTTCTAAGTTTAAAACAGCAGGAATATGCAATGTTTTTGAAATCCTCTTGTGTCGGTGTTGCAAACCAACATTTAAGCTACAATATTTATTTTCTCTCATTAGCTTTGGTTTCAGGAGACCTAAAAGGAGAACTAGAGCCATAATGATAACCATTAGATGGAGCCAAACACTGGCTTATTATTCCAGGAGCATCTCCTCTAAGGTACTTTTAGTATTTGGGGGGAAATTTAATCTGTGTCTTGGCACAGTCGTTGTATCGAGGGAGACCAGCTTAAACAATGCTTGATGATGAGCCTTCAGCTGAAAATGATAGATTTTTATTGGCAGCTGACTGTCAGCAGGCGGATGCCGTGCCAGCATCTAATAAACATGTTGATCGTTGACTCCCGTTTATAGAGTTATTGCTTTTGTTTGTGTGTATTCGTGGCTCTGCCTACAAATATTTAGGTAATTATGAGTGTTTACACAGCAAGTAACAGTCTGCGTGTGTCTGGGGAGGCGAGTTTGTATTGGGTTGTGCTTTTTTACAGCGTTTTTTAACAGAGTCACAGGATGCAGAGTTGCATGGAATTAACAAGACGAAACGGCTTGTAAAGTGTTGTTTTGCAGAGAGGACAAAACAAGGTGAGGGAGGGAGAGGCGCCAAAAACTCCACAACACCGGAGGAATCATGACTGAGAGACGAAGCGTGAGAGTCGGCGCTCTCTCCGACTGAGAGAACCCAGAGAGGAGTCAGGGAAAGAGGAAAGAAGAAGATAAAAGAGAGACGGGGAGAGGTCACAGGCTTGTATTTAAATCTCGCTCTGCATTGCCATGGCAACAAGCAGGTACAGGTTAGCCTGAAAAGGGCTTTGGGCAGGAGAGTCTAAACATCCTTTTCTGTCTGACTGATTGGCTGTCCAGCTGACTTTCTATGTGGCTGCTTTGTTGGCTAAGAGGGCGACCTTTTTCCTCAGTGACTAACTGATTGACTAAGAGGCTTTGGGTGACAGTCGCACTTTAGGTAAGATGACATTGAATTGAGAGACCGCAGCGAATAGAGATGAAGTCAGTTTTTTTTTTTTTTTTTTTTTTTTTTTTGCAAATCTTAACAGCAAAGCTCTTGCTTAAAAAGCCTCCAAGACAGCGCCTTTGGTTTTTGACATGTGGAGGGGAGTGTTGCGGATTTTCTTTCGCTGCTCAGAAAGGCCTTGAAGCATCATTTAGCCCCTAAGGCGGCAAGCGTTCAGTTGAAGCCAACTGTGGCCAATTATATGTAATACTGACAGACTGGTGGGAAGGTTGGGAAAAGGAGGCTTCCAGGGCCTGCCGGTAGAGAGAAGTTGACACACAGATACAGAGACGACCACGTACAGTAATAAATACATGGATGCAAACTGATTCAGACTAAAAGAGCACCAAAGATCAAGAAAGGAACTGAAGAAGCAAAACAGAGGCTGTTGTTTTGGGTTGTTTTTTAGTTTAAAAAAAAAGATAGTATTTTAATACCACAAACATTTTTATATCTAAGTGTTTGGCTTAAATACTTATAACACTAGTTAAGGTTGAAAACCTCTCTGTGACAACCAAGAGACTATGCTGGGGTTTCCTCCAGCTGTATGGAGGGCAGACCCTCTTCCACCTGTTGCTGGATGATGTCATTCAGATGTGTATGATGGCTGATGATTGGCTGTTAGAATTATTTATTGATTGTTGTGTCTACATACAATAATGGCGGTCTTTTTTTAAGGCAAGTAAATGTTGGGAACACGTTAAGTGTTGCAGCATCTGTCTGTAAAAGGACCCGCCCGCTGCAGGCCTCCAACTGTACAAACAGCAGAAAAGGGCAGACATTTTCCCCTAAATTATCACAGAATGACTACTAATCTGAACCAATGGTTATTCTGTGTCTTGAGTAAGTCTCCCACCGCTGTGTACATCTGCTTTTAATTAAAATATTATTTAAAACAGGCCGATGGTTACTTTAAATTTAATTTTAAGACAGAAGATTGAAACAGAATTTCGACTTCCTCCTTCAAATGGTGGAAACGGACCTCTCCTCTCGCTGTTTGTTGTTTGCGTCTCTCTCTATAAAGATCGGATTTACAGTAACTCTTAACTCCTCCCTCCCGTCACCCCCCACCCCGTCTTCCCTCCATCCCTCCCCTCCCTCATTCCACACTTTTACAGCTCCTGGCTTTGGCCCACTCCTATAAAACACTACAAACATAAAAACCCACAAGCACTTAAGAGCTGTCCTGGTAAGGAGGGTGGAGGGGACGTTTGGGTGGGAGGAGACGGTGGGCAGAAACATCCTCCTCTTTACACCCCTCAATCACTCCGTCTGGAGAAGGAGATGGAGATGGAGGGGAGGATATATTGTCTCTGATGGGCTCGCTGATTAAGATGGATTGCACAATGAAATGTCGTTGGAGAAATGAGCTCTTAGAGCGGGTGTGTGCGTGCTTGCGCTTACTTAACATCTTTCCAACTAACTCTGCATTAAAACCTTTTTTCACACTGATTAAATGCAAATTTGCTTGGCTTAACTGAGTTTCATGCACCTACAAAGCTCCTGTTCTTCACTTACATTTTATAGTCAACTTTGAGCTGGTCAAGTTTTGACATTTAAATTACGTTCAAGTTTTTTTTTGTTTTTTTTTCCTGCGGAAAGGCAAAGCTGCAGTGTTATTGAGCATGATTTAAAAACAGATAAAGGAGGTCCACTCTGGAGTTCACAGTGATGTCCTCTTTTTATTCAGTAGAAGGAAAAGCAGCACCAGAGTAGGCTGATAAATCTTTCAAGCCAGACTGTAAAAAAAACTGTCCTTAAAATTAAGCCTTGCACTGTCAAGTGATAAATAATATTTTGGTCCTATCTTAGTCTTTAGAGCACTTGTCATAGTCACAATTTAGAGCCTGTGTGAGTGTTTTCTGAGTTTATCCACTACTGTACGTCATGCCTCTGTGTGTGTGTGTGTGTGTGTGTGTGTGTGTGCGTGTGTGTGCGTGCGTACATCAACAAATCTGTCTACACGTGTGTTTTTAGGGTTTTGTTTGGTGAAGTTGTGCTTTTTTAATTTTTTCGGTGCAGGTGTGCTGTCATATGTATGTGTGGGAAGGAGATAGGGTCTCTCCTCTGCCGGTCAGAGATAAAGCTGTTGGTTGGCATTGGAAACCCTCTCAGCGTGGCAACAGCTGAGCGATACAAGATTAGAGCCGGACCGCAGGTGACAGACAGGATGAGAGCTGGAGAGTCTTCTGGACTGTGCTGTAACCTCCCTCGCTGATAAGAAACCTTGAAAACACAGATGGACGGATGGATGGCAGAGCTGGTATGCTGACGGACAGTAAGGGGGAAGGAAAGTAGGAGCAGCAGGTAGAAAGTAGGAGCAGCAGGAAGACAGCAGGGCTCAATATCTCGCCCTGAAATTCCTCTAAATACATCAAGTTTCAGTCAGGTGCAGGGTGTAGTTCATAAAAAAAAAGATCATGACGTGTTTTATCAACCAGGATGATCTGTTTTTGCTTTATTTTCATGCTTTAATGTTTTAGATTGTCAATTTTTAATATCTAACATAATCTAAGTAAATACAAAATGTAGTTTTCAAATATTTTTTTTCATATATTGAGTAAAAACATTATCCAGACCAACCTCTAAAAAAGTAGTTACTGGTTGAACCACTGTTGGTGGTGAAAACTGCCATCAGTAGCTGGCGATGAGTCTTTCCATCGCTGAGGAGGAATCCAGCCCACTATTCTTTGACTAGGCCACTTCAAAACCTTAATTTATTTATTTAGTTTCTTCAGGGATTCAAGGACAGACTTGCTGTTGTGCTTTGGATCATTTTCCTGCTGAATACTCAAGGTGTGGTTGAGCTTAGGGTCAAAAGCTGTTGGCGAGCAGAATTCATGATGATTACAGCAACTCATCCAAGACCTAAAAGAGCAAAGCATCTCCTCAAAGCTACACTGTTTGACTGTGGCTATGATGACCTTTCTCTGAAATGCTTAGTTTGTGCCAGATGTAACTGGGGGCACATGTTCCAGGAAGTTCCTCTGTAGTCATTCCAGTCCACAGAATATTGTCCCTTCAGATGTTTTTGGTAAATATGAGATGGTCATTTTGTTTGTTTTGGTCAGCAATGATTTTTACCTTGGAAAAATCCCATAGATGCCATTTTGCCCAGCCTCTTTCTTATTGCTGAATCATGAAGTCTGACCTGAACTGAGACAAGTGAGGCTTGAGGAGCTTTAGATGTTGTTCTGGGTTGTTTTGTGATTTCCTGAATGAGTCACTTATCTGCTCTTGGAGTAATTTTGGTATAACGTCCACTCCTGGGAAGGTTCACCACGGTTCCATGTTTCTTCCATTTGAGGATAATACCTCTTACTGTGGTTCATTGGAATCCCTTAGACATTAGTTTGTAGCCTTTTCCAGACTGAGAAATGCTTGAACTTCTTTAGATTGGGGCACAAGGCAATGTTGTTTAGGAGTTTTTAGGTTTTTTTTTACTGTACTACATTTTGTCAAGCAGGTTCTAATTAAGTGATTTCTTGATTTTTGCATGTCTGACCATATTCACACCTGGGTGTGGCAAGTAAAAGATTAGATTAATCAGGTTGTTTCTTTATTTATCAAAGGGGATAGCGGGGGGGCTTACTTCTTCACATAGGACCAAGTTAGTTTGAGAACTTTTTTTAAATTTATTTATTTTTTTTATTAACCTTAATAAATGAAATCATAACTTAAAAACTCCTATTTGTATTTAAGCCAAGTTATCTTTTTCTGATATTAAAATTTGTTAGAAAATCAGAAACATTTAAAGATGACAGAAAAGCAGAACCAAAAGAAATCTGTAAGGGTCAACAATATATATATATATATATATATATATATATATATATATATATATATATATATATATATATATATATATATATATATATTTTTTTTTTTTTTTACAGCACTATAGATCTGAAGTCAGTGAGAAGTCAATGTGGAGATTTGTCTTAAACTGTAATGTCAGGCTGTGGCTTTGCAGGTCTCTGAATCAGATCTCTTCAAGGCTGAGAGACTTCCTCCAGTCTTAAACTAAGTGTGTACACTGTGTGAATTTCAAACTGTCCCCAATGAAAGATGTGGAACAAGGAACAATTGTAGCTGTTTGGTTGTGTAAAAGCAGCGATCCTTTAGAGGTGCAGGGATTGTGAACAAACATAACCTGCGAAGAGATTCTATTAGAAGTTTAGAAAAACAAGCTATTTGGTTCGGTTGCTACCAAGAGCCACATCTATAATTAAACACAGGAAATGCGCCATGAAATCAGGGGCTGGCTGGAGATTATAAACAATGCTGTGTAGTTTTGGGTTTTCATGAGTTATAAGACATAATCTTCTAATTAACAGGATTAAGTACTTTAACGAATCTATATATTGTAAAAGTAAAACATTTTTTGGTAGAGTTGGTGACATAGATTAACAGTGAGGATGTTTTAATTTATTGAAAGGAAAATCTTGCTAGTTTTTGTTCCCAAATGTGTTTTTTTTTTGTAGCTGCTGTTGTGCCTTCCAGTGTTTGAGGAATGTTTCATTCACAATATAAAGAGTTGGTTCAAGATATTTAGATAAAACGTCCCATTAATGTATGTAGGCCTAATAGCTACAGAAATGGTAGTTAAATGGTAATAAATGATGGCAATTCCTAATTAGCACATTAATTAGGTCATCATGTTACATTTACAAATCATTTTATCTTTTATCTATTTGTATGTTTTTGTGTTTTATCTTTATTATTTTCCTATACTAATCTGTTAAAGGATCCCAGAGAAAGGCTCTGTCGTTTTGTTGTACACTGTTTGCTATACATTAAACTGATTTATTAATGTCGTTGCCGTTTACATCTGTCTCCCTCGCTGCTTTCTGTTTACGCCATGTACAACATATTACTGCTGTTAAATTCCCGTTGAATCCATCCTCAGTCTGTTTCTGTTGTCAGAGTTGCACTGAATACCACTAATACATGGTTTTCTTGGCTATACATTAAATTGAATGATAGCCTGTCTCTTGATATTTATGTAAGTAAAATGGGAAGCTCTACCCAGGTATCCCTGCTTTCAGCTGTCCAAGTTGAGGTTACAACTTCAACAAGAGTTGGTGACATCAGAAATGAGAATATCTTGAATGAAAATTAAGCAATTGAGGGAAGGTAATGTTGACTGTAGCTGCAGGATAATGGCAGATGACAGTGGAAAGGAGATGGTTTCTACCACTGACCTGTTGCTTTAAATCCTATTATGAACAGAAGAAAATGTGTTTGAATCAGCAGGCAGCCGAGATGTTCTGTAGTTGACTGTCTGCTATGGTATTTGAGAACATAAAACTCAGAAAACTCATTCTGAACTCTTTGTGCTTGTTTTTAGGCTTTTATTGCCCCAAAGAGCTCCAAAGTTGCATTGACTTGTATTCAAATCACAGCGTCAGCTTTCTGCCAGCAGGGGTGCAGCTGTTTTAGGGAGAAAGAAGTGATATGATGTTCAACGTGGCATAAAAATGTACAATAATAACAAAAAAAACAAAGTAGTACCCTAGACTAGAGATTCCTAAACTTGTAAATTCAAATGTTCGTATTCATATGTTGTTGCTTTGTTCATGAAACCATGTAGTTTGGTTTTGTACATTTTTGTCTTCTCGAGGAAGTAATTTGATTTTCTGATTTGCTGTTTTCCATTCGCTTGTGATTGGCTGATCAGTAGAAATACTGTGTGCCAATTCAAGCTTTCTTACAACAAGTGTTTGCTCCCACGTCAGTGACTCAAGGATAACGCAATGAAATGGTGACCTGTAAAATATTTGAGTGGGTGGTTTAAATTTTCTTCGACCAAAGGTGAAACAAAATATAAATTTTACTGTGAATAGTTTAAGTTAGGGTTTCTGTGAAGTAGTAAAAAGCTGGCAGTACCTCACCCTGTACTCCCATCAAGAAAAAACTATCATTATGATTATAAATAAATTAGACCTGCTTGTCTTGTAAAGTCCCTTTAGGTTACCTCTGTTGTGAAATGGTGAGATATAAATAACCTGGATTGAATTAAACCTATATAGATCAGCACTTGGAGGAAAAATATATATTTCAGAATAGTTTTATTTGAAAAGGAGAGTAGAGTATTGGTTTGAATGATTTAGAATATCTGTCAGTATGCACTCAGTTTTAAATAATATATTTGATGGATAGATGGAGGTTTCAATGGGTTGAGCATTAATATTTGAGCCCTACTGTTTCAGGGTTTTGTTTTTTTTTTTCCAACTCTGCCAATTAAATATAAATCTCATGGTGGAGGATCTTTTTTTTTTGAATCCTGTGAGGTCTTCGCTGGATGATGACCAGTAGCTGTAGAGGGTTTGGTGTTTATCGAGGATGAAGGTATCGGACTGTTGGGAAGTCATGGATAAGTGGACGAGAGCAGCAGGACATCGACCTGAACAGCTGGAGGGGAGGATGTGCTCTTTGATCCTGTTTGGTGATTTATTTATTTATTTATGTATTTTTAAGAGGATAAACCCCACAAACCCTTGGCTCTGCAGGTAGAGCCCCTTATGAGAGCATTACTTTACAGCAGCACAGCGTCACACTCCTTGTGGAAGGCTTCACTGATTCTTAGCTGGCTTTGTCACTGGGGCTTATCGCAGTTCTTAGCGCCACAAATCGGCCTGGCAGACGGCTCTACTTTCACTACTGCATGGCCTAAATTTCTCTGTGTGAGAAAATATAAGTATTTAGAGTTCATCTGTGCTACAGTTTTTTTGTTTACTGTGTTAAAGCTGGACATGCAGTGGTAATTTTGTATGCATAACCACTTTATGAAGGATTTTCAAGCATCAGGTCAAGGACTGAGTCTTTTACTCTGAAAACAACCAAATTCCTGTGTTTAAGCTGCTCAGAGTCTGTTTAATGTATGCACATGTAGCTGTTATTAGAGGATAATCAAGCTGTAGCCAGATGTAGTTTTTTTTTCCTTGCATCGGTAATGAATGTTTTCAAGGCTGTATTTCAGGCACTGGCAGTTTGTCACCAGGTCAATTATCTAAGGTTTCACTCAGGGGAGGCTGCTTGTTGTGATCCACCCTGCCTCACTAGTAGTAACAGGGGTCTAAGGCTCTGTTGGAAATCCCAGAACAGAGACTGCTCCTGCAGCTGAGGTCTCGTAGGCCCTGCAGTGTATGTTCTCCGTCTCTGTGTTTGCTGGAGTTACCACATATCCACCCTAGAGCACTTGTCAGCTCCTCTTAGGACAAGCTCATATTACAAGATGCAAAATGTCACTCCGGCTTTGCTTTTGCAGAGGAAAATCCCAGGCTCCTAGGACGGCTTAGAACAGGTGCTAAAATTATCAGTGTCTTGTGTGTTTGTGGTGGCGCGCTCGGCTAGGCTTTTAACATCTGTAAAATTTAATTAAGCCGCAGTTGTGTTGTTTACTTGAAAGGTAAAGTTAGCTCATATGCTGCTCTTCTGAAGCAGAACAGGTTACACATCCCTGGTGGCCTGCAGTGTTTTTCCCTGCTGTAGTTACTGCTCCTTCTTAGCTCCAGTTCCTATGGCAGTAGCCCCAAAGAGCTGACTGGGTGTTTTGTGGAGCAGTTGCTAATGGGCAGCTTAGCTTCTTATAACATGCCAGTCAAATGCTTGCATACAAAAGCTCTTACAGAGGCAAATTGGCATTGCTGATGCAAATTCAGTTTCAGAGGAAATGTTCTGTCAACAAAGCTTTGCAACACTAAGAACACCTCCTTCTTTCTACTATCTCCTGAAATAGGACGCAGTTGCTGGGTTACTGATTAGTTTGCCACATAAAGATGCTATCAGTTTCCTTTAAGTCTACAAATTATAATATGATATGGAAAGTCTAATAAAAGGTGAAAGAGGTAAAAACATAAAGGTAGGAATCGACTGTTAAGCAGAATTCTGGATTTGTTTTATTTTTGTTTTCTGATTAATAGGATGATTAGAAATTGTACTTTTTTTTTTTTTTTTTTTTTTTTTTTTTTTTCACCAGGCAAATTCGTACCAGTAGCTCAAAATGTATTCATTATAAACCACACATTTTTGCCAAACTAATTTTTCTGAAAAACAAAGAAAAATCTAATTAGTTTATTAAGAATCCTAATTATCCATCCACCCATTGTCTATACCTGCTTTTCAGTGAATGGGTGTAGAGGGCTGGTGCCTATCTCCAGTGTTCACTGGGTGAGAGGCAGAGTGCACCCTGGACAGGTCACCAGTCCATCATAGAGCAACAGAGACACACAGGACAATTGCACACACTCATACCTAAAGGCAGTTTAGAGTAACCAGTTAACCTAATAGTCATGTTTTTGGACTGTGGGAGGAAGCCGGAGTACCTGGAGAGAACCCACGCATGTACAGGGAGAACATACAAACTCCATGCATTGAGGTTCAAACCCAGGATCTTCTTGCTGCAAGGCAACAGCATTACTAGATGTGCCACTGTGCAGCTGCCGAGAGCAGAATCTTAATTATGAAAAAGAACAAAAATGTAACTATATACCAATCATATGCATTCATCATAGTAATGCTAGCGGGAGCTAGTCCATGCTCCTATTTTGTAATCAACTGTTGTTGTTTCATTCGTTTCTACTTCAGTTTCATAACCACTTTCTTAATCATTGCAAATCTGCTTATTTCTCTTTATAATAAAATCTCATGTATGAATTATTGAGTTGGGCATTGTTTTCTGGAGATTTTACATTATAAGTCTGCTGATTGTGATTTTGATCCTCATTAAGGAAATATGACCTAAACAAACCAAAAATATGAATGTCTTAATATCACGTATTTAAGGAATTATGGAAATATTTATGATTAACATTTGTAAATAAAAGTAATTTTTAAGCATGTAGTTCTACATTTTTGCAACCACGTACCACAGGTTGTTCTCCTTAAACTTAGTGGGGCTCAGAAAATATTCCTTCAGATTTATGCAACCACCTAAAAAAACAGTGTTAAAGGAGCTCTAATCGTAACCTGTCAAGCAGAGATATTAGAAAATCAGAGTGGTTCAAACACATTATCATCCAGGCTCCTACAGGTAAGGGAGGTGAGATGGCAATTTCTCTCAATAATCCCTGTGGGAACTGAAGTATACAGCAGTGAACCAACAACAAGTGCAAGTAGCTTCATAGGCGGCACCTGTAACGTCTATGTTGGACCTGCCAGAGAAAAAAAGCCTCTCACTGTTTATCTTAAACTTGTATTTAGTTGCTGTCGGACAGAGCAGTGTGTGTGTGTGTGTGTGTGTGTGTGTGTGTGTGTGTGTGTGTGTGTGTGTGTGGCGGACTGGTGATGGTGACATTCTCAGCAACACATAGGTAAAGTCAAATCAAATCAAGTTTATTTGTATAGCACATTTCAGCAGCAAGGCAGTTCAAAGTGCTTTGCATCATAAAAACATCAATCATAAAGCAGAATCATCAAAACTTCAAAATCATTGACCAAATCATCAAAATTATCTAGCAAATACACATGAAAATCATCAAAATCATCGCCAAAAACACTGATCAATGATTCACTTACTTTATTTAACTGATTTACACTAAAAACTCCACTCTTTGGAAAACCAAGCTTATCTTACCTGGATTTGTTTGCAGATTTATGGTGCAGACTACTAATCAAAGGCAGCTCTAAACAGGTGGTTTTCAGCCTTGACTTAAAGGAATTTATTGTTTCAGCTGTTTTGCAGGTTTATGGAAGTTTGTTCCAGATTTGTGGTGCATAAAAACTGAATGCTGCTTCTCCATGTTTAGTTCTGGTTCTGGGGGTGTAGAGTGGACTAGAACCAGAAGACCTGAGTGGTCTGGAAGGTTGATACAATGACAACAGGTCTTTAAGGTATTTTGTTGCTAAGCCATTCAGTGATTTATAAACTAATAGAAGTATTTTAAAGTCTATTATGGAGCCAGTGGAAGAACTTTAGAACTGGGGCTATGTGCTCTATCTTCCTGGTCTTAGTGAGAACATGAGTAGCAGCATTTTGGATCAGCTGCAGCTGTCTGATTGATTTTTAGGCAGACCTGTGGCGACACTATTGCAGTAATCAATGCCATTAAAGATAAGCGCATGGATGAGTTTCTCTAGATCTTGTTGAAAGATTAGTCCTTTGATCCTGCAAATGTTCTTCAGGTGAGAGAAGGCCAACTTTGTAACTGTTTTTATGTGTCTCTGAAGGTTCAGGTCTGAGTCCATCACTACACCCAGATTTCGGACCTAATCACTAGTTTCTAGCTATAATAACTGAAGCTGCGCGCTGACTCTAGATCGTTCCTCTTTAGGTCCAGTTTTGTTTTTGTTCAGCTGGAGAAAGTTTTGGCACATCCATGCACTGAGCATGTAGATATTAAATAGGATGGGTCCCAGGATTGAACCTTGGGGTACTCCAAGTCAAATCAGAACATTTTAAAAGGCACCTGTCAATCAAACCTTTAGTGTAGAGAAACTAACTTTTTTCTCTTCTTTGTTGAGAAAATACGCTATAAAAAAAAAAAAAAAAAAAAAAAAAATCCAGGTCCTGAGGTCTGCAGCCAAGCCTCTACAGCAAATACTAGTAAATTTCCCCAAACTATTATGAGCCAAATGATCACATTGATTGTGGGGAGAATGACTGTGGTTGCCCTCTAAGTTGTATCAAAGAGCTTAGGTGGTGGCTGGGAGGCTTTACTCTATTGAAATGTAGCAGTGACTGAAAACAGCCCAAAATAATGTTTTATGGTCTGAACTCCATCTGAAAAAAGGACCTTTTACCCATTTTACAATGCAGTGATTGTAGCTTCAAGTCTGAGGCCATGGTTCCTAACTGGAAAAAGATTCAACAATTGCTCAGATTCGTGAATGTTTGCCTCAAGATGAGAGTTAAAGTATCTGCGTGTCTTGTTCATGAGTCATGGTAAGATGGAGCCTTAGATACATAGAGGGATTGGAGTCTCATCTGCAGTAATGAAAATATTGCTCTGGTCTGTCATGGTGAAGAAAGAGCCATCGGGCTAAGCTATGAATTTACAGGATTTTCGAGACTCCAACCCTCACAGATGGTTGTGAGACATTGGTCGTGACTGAAAAACAAGATCCTTGAAAGAAGCTGATTTCTTAAGCTTCTTTTATTGGCCAGGCAGCCTTTCTTTAGAGGTTTTCTGGGCTTGTTTAACTGGGACAAGATCCCGGAACAGACCCAGAACTCCTTGACAGAGGATCTTAGGATTCCCTAGAATGAGATGGAGAGTGTCTCTGGGGAGATGGATGCTTTCCTTGCCCCTCTGGACTTCCCTTACTCGAGCTTCTATAAGTGGAAGATAACTGATGATTGGATAAGTAGATGAATTGTGACCATAACCATTACTATCAGTATTGACAAATGATAAAACAAACATGATAAAATAGAAACTGACTTGGTTTACAACAATGTTAGAGAAAAATAACCAGAGACTGATAACAATTTAAAGTTAGCAGAATATTAACATGACTATGAAAGTTTATAACTGCGGTTTATAAATAGTGTATTTTTGTTTCCGCTCATACCAGGAACTCAAGATTTGTTGGTTGGTTAACTTCTCTGCCGTTTACAGAGTTAAAATCTTTAATGTCTTTGCACTTATGTTGAAGATGCTTAAAGTCTAACATCATGTCTTCTCATTTTACTTCTCTCATTGTGTGTCTGTTAAGCAATATAAATATGCAAATCAAGAATTTTTTAAGGATTCACGATAACTTTTTTTTTTAAACCGATACCGGTAACCAATAGTTTTCTCATTCCAGAGGCCGATAACTGATAATAACCAATAACATACGAAAAGCTAGTGAGCAAAAATGTAAGGCTGCGACATCAATACTCTAAACAAGACCAAAAACAGTTGACTCTTTAAAAGAAGATAAAACATTTTGAAATGAAAAACTATTAAGCCAACATTTGCCAAAATATATCAACAGAAACCATATCTCAAATGATCATCTGTTTAAATAAGGTTCACTACTTATTGATGTAAAAGAAAAACACAAGGTCTCTAGAATTGATTCAGTATTTAAAATAAATACTAAGTGAAAAAAATGCATTCCATATGTTCAAAACAGGAAATGCCCTGACACAGTTAGATTCAAAGTACATTCATTTATATTTCTAATGTATAATTATGGATATTTATAACCCATATATATGTAGTAAAGCTTATGTGAACAAGAACAGTAGGGGACAGCATTACATTAAGCCAGCCTACAACCTTCCGGAAATTATTAGTAGAAAAGAAGCTCATGTCATTAACATTGTTGTCAATCAAAGCGTGAATGACTTTGGCAATAGTATCATAATTATCTGGAAGACGCACATCAGAAAACTACCGGCGGCGGCTTGGCCTGATAAACCGCGGCTCCAGGTGGCTAGTCAGCCGAAAACAAACCCCGTCTTTGACGAGGGTGGAAAACTGGTCCTGAAGTCCCGTCATTCCCATTATAAGATCTTTAATCACTTCAGCCCTTGTATCCTCTTGGGAAAATTTTCAGGTTTCGTCTAAAGCTTTACCAATGGATTTGAGTCCCGATAGCTTCTTGAAGGCCATCTTACCGTCTTTAGCATCGCAGGCGTATTCAAACGCTTTGAGTATCTTAGTTGTACTGATGCCTAAATGCTTGTTTTGTTTTCATCTAAAGCTGGTAACTGTGATCTGATCACATCAGATTTAAATGTCAGACGTGATATGTCTACTTACATCTGAATCAGCAAGGATACAGGTTGAAGCTGGATCTGACAGAGGCCTTTGTTATTGATGCTAACAGTACATGCCACCATAAACATCATGTTTTATGAAACCTGTTAAAATCTGTTATGGTTTTTACTTTTCCTTGAATTACCGTGATTGTTACAAAGTCAGTTTTTTGTAGAGCTCTCCATTTGATTAAATGTTTGTCATGAAAACAGTCATATCAAAAAAACAGGAATGCTTGTAGACGTTGTTGGACTGAATAAGAAGATTCAGAGTCTCTTTGCTTTGGGTCCATTTTTTTTAAAACTGTGATTCTTGCAAAGATTTATCTCATTTTACGTTCCTGTTCATTTCTGGCATCTTGGCATTTTTGATGTGTGGGAACACTAACGCTCGTGTTCCTTAGTGTTTCTCCTGGCACTGAGGTTGCGTTAGGTCCGCTCTGTCCTCACTTGTCTGTGTCTTTGCCATGGGTGAAGTTTTGAGCCTGCAGGGGACTGACTATGCAACAGCATGGTTTATACAGTGCTGCTGCTCTAGTTTTTGTTCTGTCCTGATCTGTCCAAGTTAATTACAGTAAAACTGTCAGAGAGATTGGTTTACTGGTCATTTTGGTAGTGGACTTCATACTCCTTTTGAAGTGAAAAGTTTGGTTTTTCATGGTTCATTGCCTCGATGGTTCGAGGAATGCTCCAGTGTCCCTTTTGAGTCTCAATTTAGTAAGTTCGAACTGCTTCTTCTCCTGTCGCTCTTCATTTTGTTTCTTGAGCTCAGACATCACTGCACAAACAGTGGGACTTTGGCACTGAAGAAATTGTCAGCATCACGTTGATTTACACGCTGACGTTGAGAAGTTAACATACCCTCGGAGAGTTAATCCCTAATGTCGTCCGGGTCAGTAAATAAACAGAAGGAGAAAAGCCAAATTCAGGGAGTTTGCAGAAAAGCTCATTTGTGCTAATTATTTCTCTCCCACCCCTCCCTTGTTAAAAGCTTTCCCACCCCTCCAATCAATCGGCACTTTAGCAAGCAGGAAGGGATGGAGGAAGTGCGAGCCTCATTAGCCTGATTGGGCCAATGTGGGAGATGGGGAGAGATGGAGTGAATGAGGGAATAAAAGGGAAAAGGAGGCAGCTTGGTCATCAGCACTTGGCCCATCAGAGCCTCTGTCAACAAGGCAAATGCTGCGTTCAAATATGTTTGTTTAGTAGAATTGTGGTTCCCAACAGGCATTAATGATGGTGCCTGCGCTGAATAGGATGCTATTAATAAAGTTTGTTTTGTATGCCACAGCCAAGAATTTCAAGTACAAATAAATGATTATAGCTTGCAATTAGATAACTTAAATCAGCTTTAGTGTTATAGCAACTTTCAAGTTCAAGTTAGACCCAAACTGCTTTGCAAAGCAAAATGCAGAGATGCTGAAAAAACTGTGAACACAAGCATGAAAATAATCAAAGTATTACAACTGTAATAAAAAAAGCAATAAAGGCAAACAAGAAATACAGTTATCTTAATGAATTAAGCCACAAACAAATGATTAGGGTTATGTGCAACCATAGAAACTTTTTTGTGTTTCTTAAACTGCACCAAAGAGGTAAGAACCAAAATTAAAACTGAACAATTTCCTATTCTTTATGTATTGTTATGTCTCGGGTTGTATTGTTTTCTTTGCAACTTTCTGTGGAAGCTGGAGAGTTATTAAGCAGAAGAATGTGTAGAACTGCGCTTACTAAATAAATGAGAAACATTTACCTCTGTAAATTCAACTGTTTATGAAAGCACAGAGCTAAAACGTCTCAGGACAACTGACCTCCCGCTTGCAGAATTTACAAGGCATGCATTGTGGAGACAATGTGGAGACGTTCTGTCTTTAATATCCCACCATCTTAACAAATGTGGACTTTATTGCTTAACTATTAATTGTTTAAAATGTTGCACGTCAAAATTCAGTGATAACAAGGTTACAGATGTCTGCAAATTAAATGTAAGATGATTTTGTTTAAATATTTCCAAATATGACCAGTTGTTGTGATATAATCCTAATGCAGAAGTCAGCACCTTTTATAGCCAAAAGAGCCATCTTTGCCTTCTCTCCTACTAAATAAAATTTGTTACTTAAGGAAAACGACCCATTTTTGTAAATGCTGTACTGATATTGCATGAAAGCACCTTTAAAAAATTGATAAAACAAGCTATTTTGTTAGCTTTATATTTTAGAAAAACAACACAGTTTGGTTCAATGGCATTTTTTGGCACAAGTTTTTAGAGTCATTGTGAGCGGCCTATAGAGCCATATGTTGTCACAGACCCTCGTCCTTATAGGAAGATCTTTTCTGTCTTCTGATCATTTCTTCTGATCACAAACCCTCACATTTTTAAATAAATCTTTAAAAAAGCCTGGCAATACACAGAAATTGTTGTTTGGCACTAACTACAGTCTTTTTTTTTTTTTTTAAATTAACCCATAAACAAATCTTAAAATGTAAATTTTCCTCCAAAACAGTGATTAAGTTTACTCTTTTTTTTTCTTTTCTTTTGCATTTATTACATACCACAATATAAAATGATTTGCACTTATTAAACATATATAATATTATTCATGTATTTCAATTGTATGTTTATAGGGCCACCAAGCATGACAAAAGCAAATAAAGCAAAACCCAAATTATTTAAGTATTGTTATGTAAAGAAGGCTGGATATTTAAAATATGAAATATGATGAAACTGAACTGGAAATAATTAAAATAGGCCTCATGAGTGCTGCTCTAAATGAAGATTAATTACATTGTTTAGTTAAAATGCAATACTGGAGACTGTAACTTAAAAATAAATTGTATTTATAAGTTGCACATATTTATGATAATGTCAGGTTAAGATTTTATGTTTACATGTAACGTTATCTACACAACTAAATATGATTTAAAATAGGATGAAGAGAAACTGATTTGATCACTCGCAGAAAATGTGCACGTTAATACACACAGCCACAACATCAGTCAGTCAAACTTGCCAGAAATAGTTGTTCAGGGAAAAACATAGCAGGAAATTTACCAATCTAACTTTAAACTCTATAAACAGAGTCAAACATTTAGACAAGAAAAAAAGAATAATTCATACAGATCGTATGTCAACTAAGAATGGGACTCAAAGCACTTCCTCTCAGCTTTATTCACAATTCTCCTTAATTTACTGTGCAAGAGAGAAGTATGTAAAAAGTCCAACAGCCAAATTTGTCACTTTGGAGCTGAAATTCTTTTTTAATTGCATTTTTTTTTTGCATATCTTTTTGTTTTAGCTACATTTGATCAAATAAAACAATATGTTAAACACAAGCGGCTGCACTACACTAAACATTGAATTAACACGATTATGCTGAAAGTTGTCCAATTAGCAACTTTTTTGACTAGTTTTTAAGAAAATAACACAACAAAAGTAACCTGATGGCCAGAAATAAACCCAAAAAGTCTGGTAACATGGATTTTAAAAGGCTTGATGTAAACTTTTACTGTGACCACCGAACAGTGGGGGCTCATTGATCGGATGAGGTAAAATAAAGACGTTCAATAAAGCAGATCAGAGATGGAGAAAACTGCTGTCAGGTCATGCTGTGTTTTAAACACAAAAGAAGCTTGAAATCAATCATATTAGTGGCTTTTCCAAGTGCCAGGTTTAGCTTTATTTAAAGGCCACGGATACATGGAGAAGTAACATTTTGTCTACTGTTTATTCATTTAATCCTCTTATTATTCCGCACTGTTTGGTTACCATATGTATGAATTGAGTTTTCCAACAAGTTTCATTAAGATTTTGGATTTTCTTTCTCCACCTTTAATGAGGAATGTTTTCCTTCTTAGACTTTAGTTATTTGAATTCATCATTAATTAAATGAGCTGTGCAAATAATTTTGACTAAAACTAAGACATCGAATTCGGGATAAGAAGGAAATTTGACAGGGAAATTAAAAACACATTGAGGGAAGATTATCCTCATTGTGGGCAGTATTATTTGAATGATGAAGTATAATGCAGCCTTACATTAAGCCTCAATTTTCCCTCATCTTTTTAGTAATGGCTTAGTGAATTAAGTACACGGGCTGTATAACTGTAGCTTCTAAAATGAGCTTTAAAGGAGACCTGAGTCCTCGTCCTCTCTTTTTTTTTCTTGGCTCGCAAAGACAAGACAAGTGAGGCTCTTTGTGTACTCACATGTCCTCATCACAGATGATGCTTTTGTCACATAATTGCATACACGCACATGCAGAGGGTACAGGGAGTACACACAGCACACAATGTGCACAATTACCATCCTGTAATTGCGATCTATCAGACATTATTGTGAAATGTTGCCTGATGTGCGTGCTGTCGAATCTGCTGCATTATCAGAGCTTAGGAAATGACAAGACTATTTATAGGAGCTTGTTATCCACTTAAATCCTGTTGTTGCTATTGTCCAGCCCTTAGAGCTGGACTGACTGATGGACTGATCTGTTGGTTTGGAGGAGCTGTGTGGAAAAGCAAACACAGTGCCTCCATTTTTAGTTTCATTGACCTAAAACCAGAAGAATCTCATTAACTTGTTTGTCATAAAGTGACGTGTTACGTATTCTTTCACCATATTAAAACTGGTTCCACTGCACAAAAATTGCTTCTTCTCTAAAATTAGAGCTTTGAGTTCAGTGTGTATAGCCAAGGGGACAAAGAAATGAAAGAAAAAGGAGCGGTGTTGCACAAATCAATACAAGAATGAATCATCCGTCTGAAAGTTTCACAAATATTGAGCAGAAAACACGCTGGTTTCTACAACAGGACATCGACAAAGCAGAACTCAGACTCCACCTTGGACTTCTTACAAAAAAATGTAAGATGGAGCTTTTGGAAAAACCCTGCTGGTACTGGACCAGAGCATTGTTGGAAAGCTGCTGAAAAAAAAATACTTTATGTGCAAATAAGCAGGTAAATATCTGAACATGAAGAAATCTGCAAATCTGAGTGAATTAAAAATAAATCTAAATTAGCCAACTTATGTGTTATCTGTTCTGAAAATGATGTTTCTGCTGTACCAGAAGGGAAGTGCTGAGTTTCATTTTACACCGCAAACCAGGGGCCATGTTCACAAAGAGCCCAAAGACTAAAAGTAGCTCCTAATGATGTCATTTTAGGAGAATTGTTACAATTTCTGGAATTCTTGGATTTTTCCCAGAATTTTACCCTTGGAAAGAAAGTTATTCACAAGCACTTTAGGCCTTAAGAGAGCTCCTAACATGACAAAATGTTAGGAGTAGTGAGGAGGACCTTTAGTAAGAGTGTCTTAAGTCTCCTGCATTGCCAGCTCGAAGCTCGGGGGAGAGTGAGGCAGATGTCACGACAGGGATGTGAGGGGGGTGTTCCCGAAACCACAAAACATAAAATAAATAATTAAATAAGAACTCGTAAAAGCACATGAGAGGTCAGTTCGACCCACCCCTACACGAAGGGAGGGTGTCTCATCAACCCGTCCTGGGACTGCGGGAGGGTTAAGCAGGGAAGATGTTGGAAAGATCGACAGAAAGGAGAGATATTCTCCATAAAATAGGAAGAACCGTGACAACAGCAGGCATTGCTCCTCTGTCCTGTTTGGTTTTCGTGTTCTTCCCCATTTGATGTTGGTCGTTTCGCCCAATAAAAACAAGTTTATAGAAGGAGGCAATCACAGTGAACTGCTGACGGCTGAGCGTCCACATTAATAATAATTAATTACGAAATAAATGATGTAGTAAAATTACCAGCACAGCGAAAAGCCATGACAAATCACAATAGCGATGAGGATGTAAATAAGTCGTGATTTCAAACTCCATCGTTGCTTTTTATTTTTAATCATTAATATATTTAGGCTTCAGGCTGGCTCAATAATAGTCTGGAGACAGAGGGTCTTATCTTTGGCGCTCTGCTTGATAACTGCCCATCTGCCTCTGGGTTAGTGTAGGCTGGTTGGGGGTTTGGGGCACGGCTGCACTGAGAACATTGGTTTCGTCTTCTGGCTTCCCTTTTGAAACCAGCCCTTGTGGCCAATCAGTCCATTTGTTCAACTAGAAACTTTCCACTTTCTCCCGATGAGCGCTCTGGACCAGTGGGTGGTGGAGGGATTACAACACCCACAATATCTTTTGAAATATGAAGGTTGAAGGTAATAAAAAGGAAAAAGAGGGATGAGGCTAACAACTTTCTTTCTTTTTTTTTTTTTTTTTTTAAGTTTTGTTTCCCCCTGATTAAAACATTAACATACGTCTTCAAACAAAGTTTGCAAAAAACAAATCAAAGCTTTATTTAATTACTTTTGGCTTACTGAAAAAGAAAACTGATTTAATCATTATTTCAACTTTAAAGTCCCTTTATTCACAGCCTGCAGCTTAATGTTGACAAAGAGTTCATAGTTAAAATATTGTTTGGCCTCTAATTAACAGTAATTCTGTGTTTAGTTTATATTTTTGCAGTGAAGTTCAGCAAGTGGCACTGAGTTGTCAGTGTTTGTGCCGGAGCTCTGCTCTGTTCTCAGTTCACTGTCTGGCATTTTTAAGTCTATGAATAATTTACGGTGCTCCTGGAATTTAATAATTAATTTTTTGGAGCTGAGCGGTGTCTGCTTCTGCTGAAGGAAAGGCTGAGAGTCATTGCTCCAGAGGAATCACAAGTTTCCTGGAAGGAGACATGCCAAGGTGTCTGGGTGGTCCGGCCCAGGAGAGGTGGGTCGACTTCAGTGATGGCTGAAAGCCATTTTGGTGGAGCTCTGCTTATGGATTACTACCCAAGTTGAGGGAAGTTGAAACTGAAAATCCAAGAGTTTATACTAAACTACAAGGCAAAGTAGACCACGCTACTCACTCAATACCAGTATGATGATGAGGGAAGCAGCGCAAAGAATACTTAAGGTTGTAAATGTATTTAATATTCTTTCGAATCTTCTTCTCTTTTGCCTGCTAGCAAGGTTAGAAAAGTGCAGCAGTGATCTGGCTTAGAATTAAGCAGATTGAAGTGAATAGAGGAAGGCTGCTGTAAAAGGACAATTTTGTTATGCTGGAACGGTTTCTGTTCCTTTTTAACTCGAGGGTTTTTTTTTACAGTGACACTAAAGTGTCTCTCTCTCTCTGATAGGCAGCCTGATTTATACAGTTTGCGTTTTCAAAACGCCCCAGAGGCCATCCTAGTTTGCTCTCTGCTTTGTTTATTTCGCTCATGTCCCCTCCATCCATAGCTACAAAAGACCAACCCGGCTTCAAGTTTTTGTTGTTGCTGCTGTTTTATCACTTCATCCATCTGAGGTGTGTCTCTGGTTTCTTCTCGGTGTGTTTGTGTGAAAAGAAACCTGTCAGTGTTGGTTATCCTGCTAGTTCACGGTCCTTTAGAATCACCTTTTCTCCTGTCAGTTTAGAACATAAACACAGTAAAAGGAACAATGGATTATTTTAAAATGCACGCGTCTCTTTTGTTGGTTGAAAATGCATTCTGAGGAAAACTATGTGATGATCTTGTGAAAGGTATAAAGAAAAAATGAGTCCAGGAGAACACAAGGGAAAAAATGCTTTGACCAAATGAAAAACATAAAATTAATTTGACAGAGATGCTATTTGGAGTCAAAGGCCATGGTGACTGCAAGCAAGATGAAAAATCAAAGTCATACTGAGTCTTTGGGAATAAAAATAAAAATAATCACTCTGCTTTGGCTTCGATTTTCAGAGGTTTGTTGAGATTATTCAACAGCTGCCAGCGTGCTGGGAGTTCTCCTAACAGGGTTTCTACATGTAAAGTATGGAATACAAATTCATCATCAGTTAGTGTGTCATCTAAACAATGGAAATCTGAATTTCTATAAAGAAAAAAATATATATATATTTAAATTGCATTATTTTAATTTGCAACATCACAACTTGAGTTTTTAATCAAACAAATGTATAGTTTTGTTTTGCTGTTTTAGTTATTGCCTGTGGAACCCACAGATGATGCAAACCCATTCAAAAGAGATTAGAAAAGGGACTTTTGACAGCATTTTCAGCCTTTTCATCAGGGGTGTTCAGAACGCGGCCGTTTGCGACCCCTGGAGTGATTTTGTTCGGCCCTTGACTGCAATTCAAGAATGTTTCACATCTGGTCTCCCAGCACAGATAGTTGATGCAGACTGAGACTTTTTAGTTTTAGTTGGGACAAAATATTTACAGAAAAAAAATTAAGATTTTCTTACAACGGAAAATGTTAGATACAACAAATTTTCATCTTTTAATAATCCTGTATTTTGCACTTTTCTTTAATATATAGTAAATAGTACTATGTTTATCCAGTGGCTTTAACTCAAGGGCAGACTTTGGCGCACCCATTTGTTACAGCAAATCTTTTGAAAGAATAAGTGACTCAAATCCTGTTCTTATTGTTGAGAAAAAATATATTTTGTTTAATCAAGCCCAAAAGAATTTGGAAACTGGAAGCCTTTCTTTTAATAAGGCAGATTTACAATGATTTATATAACCCTGTCCTACAAAAAAAAAAATAAATAAATAAAAAATAAAAATTTAAATACTTTAACTAAAATATTGAATTCTTAGTTTATTGTTGAGCAGGTAAAGAAATACAGTACAGTATTTTTGTGTTTATAGTTTTTAAAAAACTATGTTTTTTTTTTTAGTACTTTTGACAGTTTTGACCCACTTCACATAAAGTTTGAACACTGCAACCTAACACTGCAAGTGTTAGGCTGACACTTTGACTATAATAACTAACAAATATTGGTTTCTATACAGTTCTTTGAGATATTATTATTGCACACACACATCTTAATGACATTATATTCATGTGCCTGTATCTGCTTAGTCCCCTTATTTTTTTTGTTTTGCTCTATGCTTGACTACTGCCATTTAAATTCAGTCTAAATGAAAATGCAAATATGTGATCCATCATTCAAGTTTGTCTGATGGATACCTGCAATTTGTGGGAAAATTTGCATTCAAACTAACCGTGCAAAAAGACTTGGATCAAGAATTTGTTTGACCACGCTGAAACAAGCGCATTTAGGGGGAATAAATTGACCTTTAACTAAATAGGCCTATTATCCATGCAAACACCGGAGGGGTTCCTTTACCTTACGGTGCAGCATTAAATCACCCTTCACAACACGGTGGTGCAGAAAACGCGAAGTTAAACTGCTCTTCTGCACATCAGCGGCCCAATTTGTCAAAAGCAAAGAGGCGACAGATAGAGAATGAAATAGATTTAAAAGGAAAACAGTGAAACGGGACACATTGCTGTTGTGCTTCAGCAGGAGTCTTTCTCCCAGATTAATTGTTTTAAGAAAAGTGATGTTGTTAGTAGATGTAACTCAATGGAAGACTCCCCCCTTTGATCCCATTTGTTGCAGCGTGAGATTAAATTTCAGACTGAAGCAACGAGCACGGCTGTCTCTGGGTGAGCATCTTTTTTGTCGGGTGTAATGTGAGTTAGAATAATTAAGCTGGAGGCCCTTACGCTTGATAATGGACTTTGACAGTAAAATCAAAAAAACGCCTGCGTTGTGACTGATGAGATCTCAGGCCTTTGTTGTTAAGAGCACAGCGAAGGACGCACAGTGAGCTTCAAAAACAAAAGTATAATAATTACACATCCTTCAATCTGTCATGAATTCAGCTCTCTCAAATATCAAGCAATCTCTTCATGGATGCTGTGTGTTTCCTTCTCAAACGCCCATCACGAGCAGTGACTCAAAGATGGACACTTATACACTCTTGCGTTCGTTATATTGATCCATGCTTACACAAGCATTAGCACTCACTTAGAATGAGAGGCATGTCTTCACTCAAACATGGCAGAGCTCTCACACAGATCCTGACTTCTTTCAAACATACTACACGCACGCAAACTTGTAGACACATAAGCGTGTGCCTCGCTCTGGGCTGCCGGGTTCCTCCAAATTGAATCATAAAGCAGCTGATGTATTCATCCACTGTGTGTGATTTAACAAGGTCTGCGCCGTCTCGTCGTAAATCATATTAATAATCTCAGCCTAACATTGAATTTTCTTCATTTTTTTGTGTGCGTTTTTAAGCTAGTATGGTGCTATTTTTTTTTTTTTTTTTTTTTTTGGTATGTTCTTCCTTTTGTTGTTGCTTTGCCCCCACCCTCCCCCACCCCCCTCACACAAACACACTCAGAAAGAAGACACGGAAAACTGCTTTTCCTCTCACAAGTCTTTATTCATCCGCGTAGAAAAAAAGACGACAGATCAATAAATGAAACAGCATTTTGCACTCGGTTTTGTCTATACATAAAGAATGTTTTCATTATCACATCTGAGGAGATTTTTGAAGGAAAGATTTTCTAGAAAGAATGAATGGTAGCTTCACCGCTCTTTAAAAAACAGATTTTAAGAAAAAGAAACAGATACAGATATAAAGAAACTAAAAAGTACACACCAGAGCTCCTTGATTATCATCAGTACACAGTAACACAGGAAGGAAAATCGGAAGAGTACAACCAAAAGAAAGAAGGGACGGGTTTCAACACTTAAAGGCTCTATCTAAGTTTCCCCTCTAAATCCTTTCCCCCTCTCGATCCTCCCTTCTCTTTCATCTGAATATCTGGATGTTGTTTAAAAATGGTTTTCCATCAAAGTTCCTCCTGCATTTGGGTCTGTTGGTGGGGTCAGTGAGAGGCAGTCAGAGAGTGGGCGCTGCTTTCCTGTGGCCGTCTTGGTGTTGAGATGCACAGTGAAGCGGTCGGGCTGTTAACAGATCCTCTGTCTATGCTGATCTAAGGCCATAAAACTGGACATCCTGAGTCAACAAATGTTTCTCTGCCAACACTTAATCAGCTTATCTTAAATAATTTAGCTTAACAAAACTGTCTGATTTTCAGTGCTTTAGCTTAATAAGAATACAAGTTAAAATGGCTTCTGTTAGTGGGCCTGATAAAATCAGAATTACTTGAGGCTGCAATTTTATAATCGAGTTAATTCATCAGATTTATCATTTAGTCAAAAAAAAGGGTGATACTGTGAAATGTAAAGCTAAAACAAGACATTTATATATACTGTATACAATGACACACCCATTTTTTCCCCACAGTTTTTCATGTTTTAGGTCAGTTAGGATAAACACAATTATTTCTGATTGCGAAGTGTCAGAATAATGAGAGAGATAATGTTTTTTTTTTTACTTTCTTTTAAAGGCAGAAGTTTACATACAGTAAGAGTATTATGCCATTTGGGGTAAACCAGATGATGATGTCTTTGCTTTGCACAATTCTGATCATTTTTTTTTTCACATTTGGGTTAAATGGAGGCAGACCTGTGGATGTATTTTAAGGCAACACATCAAACATGCTGCTTCCTGAAAAATCAAAAATAAATCAGCCAAGATATCAGGAGGAGAATTGTGAGCCTCCATAAATCTTTAGCCTTGGGTACAATTTCCAGAGGCCTGTAGGAACCATGTTCATCTGTTTAAACAAATATATTCAAATATAAGCACCAGGGAGATGCTCATCCATAATGTCTTTCAAGAAAGAGATGGGTTCTGTGTCTGAGTCCTGTAGTGACATATTGCCATAAAGTGGCATAAGGACAATAGAGTCAATGTTTATATGGTTTAAAAGCAGTTCTACCAAATACTAAGGAGAAGTTTGTAAGCTTCTGACTTAGAAAAAAAGAAATTTAAAAAATCTTTTTAAAAAAAACTCCTTATTCTGGAACTGATCAAATATTTAACAACTTTGGCATCCCTAACTGACCTGAAATAGAGAACATTTAGTCTGATTCTCTGAGAGAAGGTTGAGTCTTTCTTTATACAGTGTATGTAAACTTCTGGTTTAAGCTAAGTATCACAGAAACTTTAAGAATTGTGTAGCTTCTTAAAAGTATGCTTATGTCTACAAAAAGACAAAAGGGACCAGAACAACCATATGGTGTTTTTAATTAAAAATGAACTCCATTGATTAAATCTCTATATCTTTTATATTTTGTGTCCATGAGCATATGTAAGATCACATCAAAAAAATCTGATGGGGTTGGTTTACCAGATCCATGGTTCTTAAACTGTGGAACTGGCGCCACTGGTGTTACTTAGGTTGTTTTTAGAGATACTCAGAGAAATTTGTTGACATCAACCATTTAAAAAGTATGAAGTGAAGAAGAGCTTAGAAGCCCAAACACCTATAAAAATTGTTGTTCGACATTATTGAGCTTCAATCAGATACTACTTAAAAGGTGAAGTTGGGAATGTTTAAGGAGGCGAGAACAAGTGACAGTGGCCACTTATGCTACACTTTATTTAAATCTGAAGTCTGAACTTGCATCTAGAGAAGACCTCAAATCCAGTTTATCCATGTTCCAGCTGCAAGTCGAAAAACCAGTAGGACTGTTCTCCATTATTGTTCTCGGTGACCAAACAAATTACTATTGGCAGTATAAGCTTATAACTACATAGGCATTTCAACCACTCAAACAGTAATAAATGATGTTCAATAGAGGTTGTACTTATATTTTTGTGTGTGAAAGATTTAATAAGAGATAAATAACCTGAAGTGCAAATAAACCTCCCCATGGCAGCCATATTGGATTTTGAGATTGGGGTTGATGAGAAACCTTAGTGTCTTTCTTTTTGAATTCTGCCTACAGGGGGCCTTTGTGTTTATTTTAAATACATTTTGGACATTTTTAATTCAAGCATGCAGTGCTATTAGGTGTATTTTTTGTTTTTCTTTGTTGGGTTTCTCAAAAAACAAAACAAAACAAAAAAAAAAACTGAAAAAGTCCTACTCTGTGTTGTCTCCACAGTATTTTGAAAACTTTTTATTTAGAGGTATTTTTTTTTCTAAAAATAAAACGTTGAACCATGGTACTAGATAATCCAAAAATACTGTGGTTTTATGTGTAACCAGACTATAGAAGAACACACAAATATCAGAATGCAAAATCACATTTAATATAATAGATATTTTTCGATTAGTATGTTCACCCACTTTATTTTCCCTGAATCACAATAAAAACGACAGCAAAAACAAACTTCTTTAATCAACCTCAAGCTGCATAATATGAGTAATAAGAACTCAGTCATTATAATTTCCTCCACAAAAATGATCTGCTGCTCCAACTTATTGCCAAATAAAAAAGGTTTGGCCTTACTCTTGAAGATAAATGGGTTACTATTATAAGATGCATGATTAGTTGCTTTCATTACTGTGTGAAAGATAATTTAATAATAAGACCAAGCCGAATTAAAAACTGGGTTCATGCTGTTCTCCTTAATTCAGTGTTTTTTTTTTTTTTTTTTTTTTTTTTTTTTTTTTTTTTTATTTATCTTGTCTGCTTGGAGATTATTTTGCCTTTCGTTTTTCCTGCCTCTTCCTTGCTTTGTTTTATTTATTGAAATGTTCTTCACTCTATAAATCAAACAAAGTTCAATCAAGTGTTTGACAGAATCATGCAGTCTTTTATCACTCATATTTGTTGGAAGCAGTGGCCACGCTGCGGGTGAAATTACATCCGTTTTTTAAGATGAAGAAGTCACATTATTCCAGTTGTCAGCCCTCTTCCCCCCGATCTTCTTTTCCTTTTGTCCTCTTTTTCGCCTCCTGCCGCTTCATTGGTCACACGCCCTTTTTTTAACTTAACTCCTGTTTCTTTTTTCTCCTTCCTCGTTCTCTGCCATAAGCAAGCCACCTCTCTGAGAGACTACAACCCACCCCTCCAAACAGCACCCCTCTCTGTTTTCCCCCTCGTCATCTTTTATCTTCTTTCCCTCCATCCACCCATCTATCCATCTCCCCCTCACACACTTTCCCTCTCTCTTTCCCACTCATTAGCCTACCCATGCTGTGGTTTGTGTCTCCCGTCTCTGTCAGAGCTGTTATCACTGCTGTCAGCTCCTTTGGCGAGAACAAAGTCGTCCTCTGCTCACAGCACCACAAAAGACACGAGAGGAATAAAAGGAAAAGAGCTTCAGCTCCAAAAAGAAAAGAAAAAAAATTAAAAAGAGGCAGAAAGATGGAAAAATTATAAAAAAAGAGGAGGGGGTAAACCAGAGGAAAGAAGGGAGCAAGGAACACATCTTTTCATGTCAGCCATGATGCATTGTCATCTGTGGGTTATAACAACCATTGATTTCTCCTTTCTGTCATCCGTTTTATCTATACAGCACAGAGCTTACAGTTGGAAGGAAGATATGAGCGCTATCTCTATACACATCAAGTGCCTTTTTCCTCATATTATAAATATATCTCCTGCTAAATCTGCTAAGCCTAGTATATCAACCTCAAATAAGTTACTGTGTATTATTATGAGCTGAAAAGAGCAGTAGGTTTGAAAGACACTGAAATATCCAAAAGAGGAAACATAACCATTTAGAACAATAAGCAGTGCTGAGAGAAGAGCCTACTGTATTTTGTAGGATACAGCAGAAGAGTATAGTGGGACTCTTACTTCTGTTTCTCATTAACATCGTCCCATCATCATCATCTACTAAGCAAACCAATCAGAATCGAACCATCAGAGGCACAGAGGGTACTTTGGAAACCAAGGGCAAAATGCCACCAGCCAACAGGGCTCTGGTAGCTCAGGGAGTGCGCCTACATCATCACGTGTAGGCATAATCTATGTCAGGGATACCACCCTCTCTGTAGCCACGGTTGGTACCATAAGTGACATGATGGTGGCTGGCTTGGCTTAGGATGGTGCCGTTGAGACTGCCAGCTCCATGGCTGCTCCGGTAGGTCCCATTAGCTTGGGAGGAAGAGGAGGAGGAGGAAGGGAAAATGGTGTGGATGTAGGTAACGTCCTCTAGCTTAGGCTGCAGGGACTGATGGGCCATAGCTGTCATCTGAAACCCTGCAGGAGGGGCCCTGATCTCCAGGATGGAAGTGTCTTTCTTGGTGCCTGACTCTACATAGTCATCATAATGCTTCCCACCCCGGCCTCTGCTGTATGAACCCGAGTCCCCAGACATGTAACCTGATCTCTGTCCATACCAGCAGAAGATGGCAAAGATTAAGAGCAAGCTCACCAATGCTGTGGCACCTCCTATAATTCCAGCTAATGGTAGAGCTGTTAGCTCAGAGTCCTGTCCCTCTTTGTCTGCACCCTCCCCTCCAGAGCTGACATCTCCAGTCTCTATCTGAGCACAGGCTGGAGCTGAGTCTTTACTGTCTGTGTCCAAGCTGCCAGCTCGAGATGAACCCATGCTGGATCCCCCAAAGGAGGCCTCCTGTCGCAGTGGCAGAAGGCAGATGAGGTAACGGGAACGTGGAGTGAGCTGGTTAAGGAGATACTGCCTCTTCTCTCCAGCAACCAAAGTCTCTGTCATTGAGCCAAGAGCTACGCTGCTTCCCATTCTTAGCCACGACAGGCGGAAGGAGGGTGCTGGCTGTGGGTACAGCCAACTCACAAGGACACTGTCTGAAGAGAGAGGTTTAACAGTCAGCTCTAAGGCCTCTCCAGATACTTGTCCACCTTCCCCTGGGGGCAGGGGCATAATGAGGCCAGGCCACTTAGGCCTCAGAGTGAAGAGAGAACCTTTTGTGGGGATCAATAGAGGGGCAGTAGTGGTGGTCCCATGAAGGACTACTTGACTCTCTCCAACATCATCTTCACCTCCTCCATCTTTCTCGACTGGGTTCACCACTTCTCCAGGGCTAGAACCTGCAGGTGGGCCTTCACACTGCTCCATTAGTGATGTTAGATCTCTGAGGGACTGGCCCCTTACAGACTCCGGCCCCTGACAGACGAGGCCTCTGACGGTCACTGCTGAGCCTCGACCATGCAGCCAGGAATGAAGCCAGCGAAGGTTGCAACCACAGTACCAGGGGTTCCCTCGGAGCAGCAGTAACTCCAGGCTTTCGGTGTCTCTGAGAATTCCTCGAGGCAGACTGGTCAGATTGTTTCCTGACAGGTCCAGCCTTTGCAGATGCCTCATTCCATCCAACGTTGCCCTTGGAATGTGGGTCATCCCATTGTCTTGTAAATGTAGTCGTACCAGGTGAGCTGAAGGCAGGTTGACTGGTGGAGACTGTAGCGCATTCCTGACTAGCGACAGCTCTGTCAGGTTGGATAAACGAGAGAAGGTATCATCTGCGATTCGTGTGTTGGCCAGCAGGTTTCCATCCAGGACCAGACGTCGCAGGGAGGAGAGACCACGGAAGGCATGCGTTGGAATGGTGCTGATCCTGTTGTCATCCAGTCGTAGCTCTTCCAGCGATGCAGGAAGACCTGCAGGGATACTCGACAGGTGATTCCGAGATAGAAACAGCAGTCTAAGCCTTGGAGTCCCAGAAAATGCTCGATCCTGGATGCTAACTGTAGATATTGAGTTATCATCCAGGTGTAAACGTTCTAGTAATGGTAACTTGGCCAAAGCTGATCGCGGTAACGTTCGTATATTATTATCCTGCAAATGGAGCTCCTTTAAGGACGGAGGAAGGTGTATCGGAAACTCATCCAGCTGGTTGGCGTATAGATATATCACTCGTATAGAAGTGCTGCGTTCCAGTGACTGCGGCAGCCCGGCGTTGCTCAGCCGGTTGCTCTGCAAGTAGAGGATAGCAGCCGTTAATGGCAGTGGAGGGATTATGCTCAGGCCACGGTCGTTGCAGTAGACAAAGCCCTCATCACAGCGGCACACGGAGGGACAAACAATGCCCTCATCTCCCTCGCCTGTCTCCATGGCGATTGCAGCTGCCGCCAGCTCTAGCACCTCAGCCAATAAGGTGAGGACCAGAAGGAGGAGAAAGAGCCAATCGCGAAGCTCAGCAAGACTTTCGGCTGCCATGTTGGTGCACAGCTCCTGACGTGAAGAGAAGGAAACACTAGATTAATACAAGGATAGGGCAATCATTCTAAAGCTAAAGGGGTACTGACATATTGCATCCAAATAAAAAAAAAACAACAAAAAACTGGACAGTTGAACTGATTCTAAGATGCTCAGTTTTCACTTTCCACCTGCTGGCAAAAGTGAAGCCTTTCATCTCAAGAGTTGAAAAGAGTTGGAAATAGAATAGTCAGACGCCCTGAAGAGAAACTGTCCAGTTCTATATGGGTCAGAGCGACCAAGCAGAAGACAAAGTGACATTTAGATCCAGTGAGTGCAACGAGGGGTGGGTTGACCGGCGATAAAGATCATAAGAATCGGAGAAAGCAAAGAGACAACAGAAATGGAGAAAATTGGACAGTGACAGTTGAAATGGGGGGAAATAAGTGAAGAGGGCTTTATTTCCTAGGAGGTTAACAGAACTGGAGCGAGTAACACGAAAATAAAATGGAGGATAGATCGGGGAGAAGAAGATTAGATTAATTGGCTGCAGTGCAGTTGATGGATCTGAAAACAACACAAGTATCAAAGTTGCTTTGACAGCATTAGATCTGACCCTGGCAGAAAAGGAGGATAATAATTCAGCAGAGGAACATAATTTCACAGATTTCTGAAGGCTTGCTTTGATGCATACTGTGTCTGTTTGAGGTCATGACCACTTGGTGAACTGTTCACACAAATTAATCAATATTCCGAGCACTTAGTGCTCATACTGTACAGTCTTCATATTCTATGACATGTATAATACATGTTTTCATCAAGGGGTTATTGTTTGTAAATTTATATAAATTATTCAGGAAAGTGCTTCTGGGAACCTCTGTTTTATTCAGAGAAACATTATTACAGTGTTCTGAAAAAGTATTGGCATCCTTATATATGTAAAGTACAAAAAAACCCTACAAAACTTGGTTTTGAGAGAGAAGAAAGCAATCCAGAAAACTATCTAAAAAAAGTGGCTGCCCACTAAACCTCGTAAGTGGTTGTGCCACCCTTGATGGCAACAATTGCCATTGCTGTATGTTTAAATTTGTCTTTTACATTTATTTATTTTTTAATTATTTTAGTTCTAGTCATGCCAGATCGCATCTCAATCAGATATAAGTCTGGACTTTGACTAAGCCACTTCAGACCTTTGTTATTCAAGTATTTATTTATTTTTATTTTTTGTTGGCAAAGTTGGGCTGGTTAAGGTGCTGTTTCTGCTATTTAATCCAAGTGTGCTTGAGTTTACGGTCAGAAACTGATGGCTGGATTTTCTGATAGAGCAGGATTACGGATCCATTAATTACAGCAAGTCGTCCAGGTCCTGAAGAAGTAAAGTTGTCCCCGACATCAAACTACTACCAACATGTATATTTAACAGTGTGATGTTTCTTTTTTTTCTTTTGAAAAGCTAAAATTAGTCTTAACATGAGACATGCCTTCCAACAAGTTCCACTGTTGTCTCGTCACTCACTGAATATTTTCCCAAAAGTTTTGTGGATCAAGATGTTTTTGTTAAATGTGAGATGGGCCCTTTTGTATTCTTTTCGGTCTACTGTGTTTTTTGTCGTGGAGCTGGCCAATGGATGGTATTTTTGCCCAATCTCTTTCCTATTGTTGAATCATGAACACTGCTCTTAACTGAGCCTTTGAGGCCTGCAGTGCTTTAGATCTTGTTCTGGGTTTTATTTTGACCTCCTTGATGAGTCATTGATGCGATCTTGGAGTAATTTTCTTAGACCGACCATTTCAGGGTTGGTTCCCCACTGTTCCATGTTTCCCCTATTTGATGATGATTGCTGACTGTAGTTCACTGGAGCCTTAAATAGTTAAGATTTTTCTTTGTAAACCTTTCCAGGTTAATACATGACATGCAGTAAACAGTGTGGTTGCTTTTTTACATAGGACCAGCTTTGTTTCCCTTTAATAAATTAAATGTATTTATATAAGACTTGTATTCACTCGAGTTGTCTTTTGTCTTTGTTCAGATTTCATCAGTGATCTGAAACATTTAAAGGGGAGAGAAAACAATGAAATAATTTTTCACAGCACTGTATGTTTTTTGGTCAATATTTTGCTTCCAAAAACGTTCTTGAATCAAACATCAATAGCATAATTTTCACAATTCAAGTAAAATAATGTCTTTGCCTTATCTTTCAGTACAGCTATTTTTGCAACTGGAGTAATGTACAGTAGCAAATTTGTTGAAATTACATTTTAACCGATAAACCCTTTGTGTTGACAAGCCTGAGGCTGGAAAATGTGCCCTGATGGGAAAGGGCTGACATGATTTGACAGCACATTTGATAAACAAATCTTCCAAAGGCAAGTTTTTTTTTTTTTTTGTCTCCATCTCCCCCCCTCCTCTGTATACGCACATGTGTCTTCGTGTGTGAACTCTGTGCTCAATGCAAAATTGCCCCTCGGCTGCAGTCAAAATCCATGCAAAGCAAACAAGAGATGGCGACAATAGAAGAAATGAAGAAGTTGGAAGGGGGTGAGGAGACAGATGGAGACTTGGACCGTCAGTCAGGGGAGGAGAGGGGAAATGAGTTTCTGGCAGTGAAGACTGAAGTCAGTATCAGCTGAGTTCGCTGCAGAAAGAAGAATGGATCCAATCCCTGACTGGGTGTTGTTTTTTTCTGTTGGATAGGTGTAAAAATAGCTGTGTTTGGTACTTTTATATGCCTCTGTTGCATGTCTCTGTGAAAATATGACAGAGATCTGTATCTACAACAACCAGCTCCTGTCTCAGCCTGACACAGTATTAGATACATCAGGGCGAAAAAGTGAGTGTCACAGAATTTGGCATTAACCCTGACTTGATATTCTCTGTTCATAATCTTATTTTTAGCTAAGATTTGTGTTTGGAAGATAGAAAAAGTACAGCAGATACACACAGGCACATAAAGAGAGTGTAAAGGTAGGAGCTGAGACCAGATTGGGATGCTCTATGAATATCAACTAGCATATGTTTCAGTGCCACAACAACCCCACTTCCCTCTCATAAATATCCTCTTGGCACAAGCTTGTTTGTGTGTTTTCGCCCACATGCCAAGGTTTCCAATCGACGTGTTGCTTTAATGATCCTCAGATTTTCTGTCCTACACCATCCCTTATTCGATCTCTTGCTGTCTTGTCTCTGTTTTATCTCTTACACCATCTACCTTTCCCAAACGCACGCCTTCCCTTCATGACCTGTCATTATATCCACTTTAAGGTTTGTTTTACAGAACTATCCTTGTCCTCTCTTCCACTGTCTCTATCTTCTTCTAATCCTCTTTCATCGTTTCCTCTCCAGTTGTTTGTTGATTCCTGCACACTGAGATTGGATCAATCAGAAGGGGTTTAGTTTCCCTGCCTACAACTCCTCAGCTCCTTTCCTCCTTGGCAACAGAGATCTTCTTTTCCATTCAGAAGCAGCAGACCATCTCCTTTGCTTACCCCTACTCCCTCCTTCTCTTTCTCACTCCCCAGCCTCATCTTTATTGTAAAGAAGAACTGATCAGAGATTCTGTGTCTCCAGTTTTGTGAATTTCAACCTGATTATACTGATTTTTAGCTGATTCTCTTTGAAGGTTTGATTTATAATTCTTAAAGTATATTTTCTCTGTTTTATGTATTTATTATTATCCAACTGTCTGAAAATAAAATGCTTATCTAATCCAATAATGCAATAAAATCCTACAGTTTATGAAACAGTGGTTTCTGTACAAATAAAGCCAACTAAAAACAACAGAACATCTACTTTTTCATTTTACATGACAGATTAAGGCTACCTAACTCTTGTTCATAAGTCAAAACAGAAAAATCACCAGATAGTCATTTAATTTCTGCAAATAGATAATAGTTGTCCAGCTTTAAATATGACAGAAAAAAGAGCCAATTTACTGCTATATAGAGCTGTGAAAAAGTATTCACATCCTATAGATGTCTTCTGCTTTTGCTTTCTTGCCTCACTTGAATGTTTCTGATAATCAAACAAATTTTAATATCATAGACTGAGTAAATACAAAATGCCGTTCCATTACAATTTCATTGATGTGAAAAAGAAATCCAAACTAACTTGGTCCTATTTGAAAAGTAATCCCTCAAATAGAACCTGTCTGACAGCATGAAGTAGGCTAAAGTGTTTCATCATCACTCTGAAAAGTGTTATGAAGTTATTTCTAAGGCTTTGGGACTCCAGTGAACCAAAGTGGTAGCCATTTTCCACAGATGGAAAAACATGGAAACTGATTAACCTTACTGGTGTGGCCAGTGTACTGAAATTACTCCAAAAGAACATTGACGACTCAATCGGGAGATTAAAAAAAAAAGTACCAGGAATATCAGCATTACAGACTTTACTTGCCTCAGTTACGGTTAGTGTTTATGATTCAATAATACGGAAGAGACCAGGCAACAATGTCCTCATTGGGAGAGTTGCAAGGTGAAAACCACTGCTGAGTTGTAGAAAAAGCACAGAGACCCATCTCACATTTGTCAAAGAACATCTTGATGAGTCTCAAACCTTTTGGGAAAATATTCTGTGAACTGATGAGACAAAGGTGGAACATTTTTGTGTGTTTGCTTTCTATCACATCTGGCATAAAGCTAACACAGAATTTTAGGGAACCCCCCCCCCAAAAAAAAACAAAAAAACATCACATCTACAGTCAAATATGGTAGTGTGATCTGTGGTGTTACTTTATTGCTTCCAGACTTGGACAACTTTCTATAATTGTTTGAGTCATGAATTCTGCTGTCTACTAAAAAGTCCTGAAGGAGAATGTCTTGTCATCAGTTCATTAACTTCAGCTCAAGCACACTTGTGTTTTGCAGCAGGATAATGATCCAAATTTCACCAGAGAATCAACCTTTGAATGCTGAAAAGTAAAAAACAAAACAAAAAAAATGAAGGCTTGGAGTGGCCTAGTCAAAGTCCATGCATAAATCCTACTGAGATATTAAACAGGCCATTGGTTCTCTGATTTTGCAGAATTACAACAAAGTTTAGACCTAAATTCCTTCACAGTGAAATAAGACCCATTGCTGGCTATCGCAAACACTTGATGGGGGTTTTTTTACCACCAAATGTCGGAAAACCAGTTACTTGATTTAGGGTGCAATTACTTTTTTCCTGTTGGGCCAGGTTGGTTTTTTTTTTTTTTTTTTTTTTTTTTTTTTTAATAGTTTGTCTTTAACATCTCATCTCTGTTGTAGCAGCCTGAATGATGGCTGACGTGCCTCAATAGAAAATAGTTTCTTTTCTGGAATCTTCTTCCTCTTTTTGTTGTTCCTGTGATTTTTATTTTGAACTTCTCACTAATGCAACAAAAGGCTAATTTGGAGTCTACTTTATTCAGTTACAACTTCCACACTGAAGACTGTTATTACTGTTTAGGTGTGGTGTGTTTAATGATGGTGGAAAAGATATCAAGCATTGATCAGGGTTGGTGGAGCGTAAAACTAACCAGTTTTTTGGCGCACCTCTACTTTTTGGCTTCATGTGTGCTGACCAACACCCAACAGTTAAAACAGGTTCTAAGAAAGGTCACCCTTGAAGCACTGAACCTTTGTGTGTCTTTGTATTTTTTTTTCTTATGCCGCAGAAAACGACTAGTAGGTGTAGTGAATCTCAATGTGATGAAAGCACAGTGAAGACGTGTGTGTAAAAGGTCTGATCGACCCAGTGTGTGATTGCCGAGGGCTTTCTAACCTGCTCGGTCTCTGTGCCTTTCACGTCCGCCGCAGCTTTGTTTTTCCTGTATCGGGGATTTGTGGAGAGGAGTATTAGAGTGTCTGTGCGTGTGATTGAGGATGCTGCTTTGGATCTCTCTGTGTTAGCACAGTTTCACAGTCTTCTTTGAATCGCTCAGAAGTGTAGCCTCTTCCCTTTGGGCTGTTGAATCTTCCTCAGCTTGGGTGAATGATGATAGGGATGATGATAGCCTGTTCTCCAGGGCTCCACAAGTAGCAACATCAGCATGGCTCAAAGCCGCCACGGCGTCCACATTTGTGTGTGTTGGGTGGGTGTTAGTTCTCCTGCCAAGCTTGTTCTCTCTTTCTGGGTATGGGGCTTTCAGGCCTGCCAACTTAAGTCATCTTCATTGAGTGTCCAGAGGTTTAAATCTGAAACAAGCCCTCCACACCCAAATGCTACAGTTGGACGGGCAGGCAGTCAGAAGATGGCTGGGAGCTTAAGGGTCCTTCTTAGAAGTCAAAAGCAATCCTGGATCCTCATGCAAGCACTAGGTCATGCAAAAATAGTACTGTGCCATGCCACACTTGCTTTGAAAAGGCAGGTCATGATTTTAATTGATGCGTAGTGGGGAGAGAGATGAGAAGAAGCAGCAAATAGTCCTCAAAGAAGAAAATCTGATCTCTTGTTTATGTTTCACAAGCACTATTATTACAAGATAAATGTCACAGTTTGATAATGATAGTTAAAATGTCAAGAGGATATGATGGACAGAGCTTCTTCTGCTGTTCCCCAGTTTCAGTCCAACTATCCTCTTTAGTTTACACAAATCATGTGGAAAGCCAGGGGATATTCACTGCCATACAGTACACTTGGAGCAATGCTGGTATGGAGCTCCCAATAAGGAGTTCTGCTGCAGCCTTGTAGAAATAGACAGTCTTTGAAAATCCTTCACCTCAGCAGATCAGCTGCTGGCTGGGATGATAGTCATTCACCTGAAAACACAGAGCAGATAGGAAAAAAAATGTGATGTTATGTGGAGATCAAGGAAATGAGGATGAAAAGATGTTTATTTGTTTTACTTTATATTTTTATTGTATTATTGTTTTTTAGCTATGGATTTATTTAATTAATTTATAATAATAATAATAATAATAATAATTTTGTAAATATACCCCTACATTAACAAAAAAATGAACAAACTGGATACAAAAACATTCAAACAAAAAAACCCATCAAGCCACAAAGAATTGCATTCAAACAACAAGTATGATGATTTATATGAATTTATTCATTACAAAAAAATGAACAAATGTGTTTGAAAAGCTTCCCATTCATAAACTTAAGTTGCTGGTTTTATTTTATTTCAGGTAAAGTTGTTTGGATGAGTATCCAGTTTTCTGTTTTCTATACCAGCATTATCTTTGTTCAGCCCACTCAAGCTGACTTTGGACCAGAGTCAGGGGCACATGCAGCATAGATGAAAGGTCTATCATTCAGCTGCAGTCAATTAAATATCACTGATTAACTTATTAAATGACCCATAAACACCATTATCCACCTGGGAGAACAAGGCTTTACAGTGTTTGTCATCACTGATTTATTTGCAGAAAGACCAGCCCTGTGTTTTAATTTTAAACTTTTGTCACCACTGACTAGTGAGCCCCATCCCAACCGATGTCTCGCTGCAAGGTCATGTTTGCTACACAGCTGCATCCCCAGCAGTTGTTGTTCTGGTAAATCAGCTGTGACCTGGAAGGCACTGGAAGAGGTGGGTAGAGGGTAAAATGATGGTGAACCAATGCTCTAAAGCAGACTATGGACTCACTGGAGGGGTATGAGGCCAAATTAGGATCTTATTTGATTATCAGACTGACTTTTCTTTTTCTCAAAAATCAATAGAGGTCCAAAGTAAACACTCCTGTTTATGACTGAGTGTTGTAAATAAATAATAAAATATTTTCTGAAGAAAACTTGGATACCAGGATAGATCAGGCAAAAGCCTCAAACGCAACAGATTTGGTTGCCAGTTCAATTTATTTCAAGGCCATTCAAGAGTTTGGAGGTTTCACAAGGACCGCAAGAGTCACCACAAATGAATGTTTCCAGGTCATTGACTGCTACTGTCACATTCCTTGTGTTAAGACCAGAGACGACATCTAAATTGTGGAGAAAGCAGACAGAGCTGTCGCTCAGTTGTCCAAAGTCCTCTTTTAAGAATAAATTAAATTTGACCTTTCATTTGGGGATCAAGATTCCAGACTCTTGAGGAAGAATTAAGAAGCAGAGAGTGAAAGTTGCTTAAAGTTCAGTGTGAAGTTTCCACAGTCTGCTGCTGTGGTCCACTAAGTTTAAGTTCAAAATCAGTGCAGTCTTCAATCTGGTAATTTTAGAGCACCTCATGCTTCCCTCTGCTGACAGGCTTTATGGAGATCCTGATTTCATTTCCCAACATGACTTGGCATCTCCCCTCACAGCCAAAAATACCAATTCCATGGCTTTAGTGACCATGGCTTAACTGTGTGTAAACAGGAGGCAAACTGGCCTGACCTGAAGCCCATAGAGAAGCTATGGAGTTTTGTCAAGAGGAAGAGCCACCAGAGCCAACGATGCAGAAAAACTGAAGGTCACTATTCAATATACCTGGGATTCCTTAACACCTCAGCAGACCCCCAGGCTGCATTGAGTAATTCATGCCAAAGGAGCCCTGACCAAGCCTTGACTACATATAATGGACATACTTTGAGTAGGCTGACATTTGGCATTTACTATGAAATTATTTTTCAGAGAAAATTTTGAATTGAATTTCTGAAACAGAGTAACTTCTGGATTATATTCTAATTTATTGCTCCTGTGTAAGCCATAACAATATTCAGATGCTGGTGCTGGAGTTTGGATGTTGTTATTGCTAAAACAGACAGAAATAGTTTTTTTTCTATTCCAGTTTGAGTTTGTTTTTTAAATACCAGCTTTGTTTTAAGCAACACCAAGATGTAATGTTGAGTTTCACTGTTGGCACAATATGGATTACTAAAATGACTAAATAATTATCCCCCTCAGAATGGTTTTACCTTTTAAAATTAAGTACATTGTGAAAATGCTTCTTGAAGGTCAACACTGCATATGTGCAGCATTACGCTCCCAGCGGACAACAAACCTCCCATTAAGCAAAATGCATGTTTTATGTGTGTTCTTTTTTCTTTCTCTCTTTCACACAAAGCCAAGGAGCTTTCATTAACCGCCACGCACTAAGTGCCTATATCTTATGAGCAAAATGAAACCCCTGGTGAACACTGGTTTTAGAAATATAAGGTTTTCATCAGGCACACAGAGTATTCAGAGACAGATTCATCAAAAGCCATTAACTGCTCTGCTGCTCACATTCGCCCGTTCACTTCATCCCGCAGTAAGTAGACTACAAAGCCAACTGGGAGATTCTCATCCAGTTTGCAAAAACACAAACAGAAACAAATAAAACTGTCCTCATTTTCCTTTCTGAAGGACACAAGCTGAAGCCGAGAAGGATTTGTTTAACAGACTTAAGCCACAGCCTGTGTGTTTTCATGAACAGTGCTTAATGCTTAAACTGAACGCCTGACAATCTAAATTCAAGATGATGGTATGTTTGTGTGTTTTTTGTTTTACATTTCACACAGAAATAATGCATTTTACTAGGTGCAGTTTACAGAAAGCAATTATGTGGTGAGATAAATGATCCTATTCATAAAAACGGCAGCAGTATGATATCCGGTTTGTGGATTGTAAACTGATTTCTCTGTGCAGACTGAAGCTGAAATATGTAATGAAAACAGCTTCATTTGGGACAGAATGTTACACAGAGTTTGCAAAATGCGATTTGCTTGGAAGAACAGAGTAAGCACTGCCTTTTGAAGGGCATGGTGCTAAGACTAAAGAAATTACCTAATCATACTGCCAAGAGTTTAAATCTTGTTTTAAATATTGGGTGATATATAGCTAAAAAATAATAAAATGATTAAATATGCCGCGAAGGTATTTTAAAAAAATAATGGCAATAAAATAATAATAAATGGAACTTAGTGAGCTATACTAAAAAGGTAATAGGCAAAAAAAAAAAAAAATACGGTAATATAAACAGAAATATCATAGAAGTCAGTAAAATAATTAGGGTGTTAAAAACCGCATCTCATTAGAGACAGTTTAGCAGTAACAGGGTCTCTGTAGGAACTTAAAAAGTCTGTCCAGATTTTTCTACACTGGGTCGTAACTTAAGTTTTGCCACATCCTACATTTGTACATTTATTTATTTCTTCTTCCAACATTTTGTTGTTTGTTTTATTAACCATAAGCAGTTTATGGTAAAATTATGTTTTTGTATTTTTTGGCAGCTGCAATTATAATATTCTTATGTTATCCACTATGAGACTCATAAGAAAATATAGATTTAGTTAGATTTGGCTTAAAAACAGAGATTTCTATGACTGGCTAAAACCTAAATAAGTAGAAGTAACCCTCATGAATGCGTTAAAATTAGGCAATCTAAATCTAAAACTACTAGAAGTCCAAATAAAATATGAAAAAGATGGCACAATTATATTAAACTTGCTTAAATTGATAGGCAGTAATTCATGTACTCTATATATATATATATATATATATATATATATATATATATATATATATATATATATATATATATATATATATATATATATATATATACATACATAAAATATTAGTCTTTTAAAAAAAAGTTTCAAAGTCTCAAGTCTAACGTAGTGAAACGTGGAACAACTAGAACAAAGACATGAAGTGGTTAACAGTAAAAAAAGTTGTAAAATTATACTTTTAAGTATCTCTAAGGAAATTGCTTAGCCATATACAAAGGATTTTTCTGGTTAAAAAATGAAAACAAATTTGAGAATTTATTATGATGCAATGTACATGAATATTTTGTTGTATAAATTATTTTATTGTAAGATGATATTAACTTGTCTTTGGTTTTCACCCAATAGTACCACACAAAGCATACACATAATCTGTGGTCGTCAAACAATAGGAAAACCAGAAACAATTTAAAGAAAGTGCAGATAAGGTGGAAAGCCACTGCTCAGCACCTAAAAACTCACTTAACACTACACTGAACAGACATAATTGTGTAAATAAGCATGTAGGAGCAGGAGCAATGGGGAAAATGATGGACATCCCAGTGTGATGCTAATGATCGGAGCAGGGTTTTAATAAAGGCATATTTAAACCTCAGCCCTTGATACCTGTTACTGATGTGATTTTATGTCTGCCGCACTCCTAGAAAGCCGCGCATCTGGTTTTTGTTAGAACAGTTTTCAAGTCAGTCTAATTGTTCTGTGGATGAATTGCAAACTGAATTCAAGGCCATGCACATTATTTAGTTTATCAAACAAAGTTGGGTATTCCCTAAAAAGCTGAGTTTTGCCAGCCTTTACAATGATGTGGACAATGAATGAGAGACTACTTCGCCGAAAGCAGCACCAGTCATTAAATTTTATGACAATCGAAGCAAAGTTAGAAGAAGGTTTTCTGTAAAAATTTGTCTGCACACCATTACCTGGAAACGCATTAACATTTGCTACTAGCCTAATTATCAGCCACTAACATCAAAACAAAGTGTAAACAAGTCAGTGTTAGCCTAACACTTCAGTCAAATGCTTCACATAAAAATACTATCAGCAGGAGAAAAATGCAAGTTTATTGAAGACAGCCTTATGTGTCCAGTTAGGTTTGCAGCAAGAAGGTCCTCGATTCAAATCCAGCCCTGAGTTTGCATGTTCTTCCTACGCATGCGTGGGTTCTCTCCAGGTACTCCGGCTTCCTCCCACAGTCCAAAAACATGACTGTTAGGTTAAGTGATCTCTCTAAATTCTCCAGAGGTGTGAGTGTGTGCGTGCATGGTTGCTTGTCCTGTCTGTCTCTGTGTTGCCCTGTGATGGAGTGGCGACCTGTCCGGGATGTACCCCGCCTCTCGCCTGATGACCGCTGGAGATAGGCACCAGCCTCCCTTGTGACCCTGCAAGGATAAGCGTGATGGATAATGGATGGATGGATGGACTTGGATCAGTATCAGTGAAACGTATTGGGACAGCCCTAATGAAAACCATTGTGAGAGTAGAGAAAACCCTCCCTGGATTAACAGCAGTGTTGTTAAAATCGGCGTTCTGTTCACACATATCAGAACCAGAGCTTCTTTCTCTCAGCTTTAGTTTATTTAGGATTGAGCAGAAGTGTAAAACTACTGTGATCTGATCGTTAAATTTAGAAAACCAAGACCAACTATCTGGCCATTTAGAGAGGCAATCTGTTCTGGCAAACCTTGATCCCTAATATGCTTCAGTGCTTTCCAGGGAAGGTTGTTTATTTGAACAAGGTTGTTTATTTATGTAAACAACAAGATTACTTCATAGAAGACTACAGGTGCTAAGCTAATATGCCTGCGAGCATGACCTTAAACCAGATCGAAACAATTCTCGTAGTGAAAGGAAAAACACGAAAAACTTTGCAAGAATAGTAAAATGTCAGACTTTCCAAACTCCCTAAGAGTGTTGTCTGAAAAAAAAAAAAAAAACAAAAAACAAAAAAACAGATGATGCAACACAATGGTAAACACACTCCTCTCCAAATATTTTTTGACATTTGTGTATACACTGAAATGTATCGTTTTTTGGGGGGTTTTTTGAGTTCTGTAGCTGAATTAAAATGTATAATTTAACATCATTAGTTGTGTATAAAAAGCAGCGGTCACCTTGAATATTAGGAGCAGTTAGTTTAAAATGATCTCCTGAAATAGGATTTGTTCTGTGGCCCAACCTTTTTTACACCCTTCGCTAATCTTTATCTACTGCAGGCAAAATATCTGCCTGTGTTGGTGCCTGTAAGTTCCTACTGAAGATCAGCAGCATTTCCCCACAGCTCACTGCCATCACCCATTAGATACTGACGTGTGTGTAAAGTTTAGGCTGCCCTTCAAACTTTCTGTCAGGGATTTTCAGAAGTCAAACCGGGTGTAAAGAGATGGAGATGGAGAGTTCATGAAATAGAAAAGCAGGCAGTTAGGAGTCAGAAACATTTAGGGAGACAGGGGTATATAAAAAATGTTTATCAAGGTGTGAGGAAGGTTAGAGGAAGGGGCAGGAGGTTACTGCCTTGCACTGTAAAAGGAAATGTCTCCCATATTTCTAATAAACATGTCACCCAAGATGCTTGCTGTGCAAATTTATCCCCAAAACTCTTTGGCATGTCCATTTTCCAGCCACTTTATTAAGTATACCTCGTAGGAGGTTGAACTCATTTTTTTTCTTTAGAACTTCCTTAATTCTTAATGCCATAGGTTCAACAAGGTTTTGGAAACATTCCTTGGGGATTTTGTTCCTTATTGACTTGATAGTATTGCACAGTTGCAGCAGATTTGTACGCTGCACACCCATGATGTGACTCTCCAGGTCCACCACATCTCAAAGGGGTTCTGTTGAATTGCAATCTGGTGACAGAGACAACACTTGGGGAGGCTGTGGTGTTTGAACTCAAGTGGTACTTTGGGCCTCAAAGTGTGCTGAGAAAATAACTCCATAATAATACCGTTACAACACCACCACCAGCCTGAACCGCTCATACGAGGCAGGATGGATCTATGGTTTCAGCCATGTCACGCTACCAGCTGACATGGCTGAAATCGAGACTCAATGGACCAGGCAACATTTCTCCAGTTGATTATTGTCCAATATATGCGTTAACACTGGTAGGATATTTCCTGTATCAGACAATTCTGTCAACCTAAGGTTGTTTGTGAAAATCTCAGTAGATCAGTAGTTTCTGAAACACTCAGACCAGCCTGTCAGGCACCAACAACCATACCGCATTCAGAGTCAAACCAACTTTCCTCCCCCATTCTGATGCTCAGTTTGAGCTTAAGCAAGTTGTCCTCACCATGTTTTGTCCAAACGCTTAGAGTTGCTCCAGTCTGATTGGCTGATTCGCCATGAGTGTTGAGAATAAATTGAGCATGTGTACCTAATAAAGGGACCGTTGAGGGGGATATGCACCCTTAAGAGTTTAGTGTCTCCTCTCAGTGGGATGCTCATGGAAAGCATCTACAGTAGGGCTGCATGATATTAGGAAAACATGCAGTCATATTGGTGAATGTTGAGAAAACAATGACTTATGGTGAATAAATAATTCAAAGTGCTATTGTCTTTCTGCTTTTGATTCATAAGAAACATACCCCAGATAATGAATATTCAATGTTTCCATCTCAACAGTAATATTTTATTGAAAAGATTGCTTCTGGTCAACATCTGCTGTTGTAATTTCTAAATAACTTGACCACCTTACTAACTCTTTACGTTCTGAAACTTTTATGCTTCACTAAACGACAAGTGTCAAGCTATATATTACAAGCATAAAGAGCATAGTACCTACATAATTATCTAACACATATTGCAGTCCCGGCAGTTCTTCACAATATGCATGGTGCGTGCGGTTATTGAACTGGAATGAGTCGTTTTGATGTTGAGGAACAGCATTTCCAGTTCTCCCTCCTGCATGACTGAGCTCTTTCCCTTGTCTGTAAGGTTGAGGTCACCTTCCCCCCCAAATGCCCCCCCCCCAATGGAGGTAACCCTAATTTCAGCTGCTTGTTTTCCAGATCTTTGGGTCTTGATCTATCTCATGATAAATAGTGAGGGTTGGAGTACGGACGGACTGGTAAATTGAAAGTTTCACGTAATCCTGCCATCACTCGGACTCCACCAGGTCCCATCAATCATACAGTGAATGCATCTTAACTCTCTCTGAATCATTGAGAGTTTAAACCTCTTTAATTTATAAACTTAGACTCTGTTCAATTACTGCATCCCAGTGAGAGATAAATAACCACGATCTGTTCAGTATCATCAGAGTCCTTTACTCTTATGCTATAAAAATGTTGAAATATATCTGGCTTTCATTCAGGAATTGTTCCTTATAGCAGCTTAATGCCAGAATACAAGAGATTAGAGCAGACTACAGTGACAGTGAAGAGCTAAATACGAGATTGATTCACTGGTCTCTGCTCCTGCAGTATATTTGTTACTTTACAGAGTTTCTTCTAAGGTGAATGCAAGTGTCTATAAGGTAATACAATTATATTAAATTAAATAGTAAACTGTAAAGCTGTCTGTTTTTACTATTTGATTGGCAGACCTTAAAGAGAATATTTCTAGAAAAATTAAATTATTTAATTCTCTTACTTTTACTGACACTAACACCAGAATAGGGAGAAGAAGATGAATGAGGGAAGAAAAGAGAAAGTTCTCATATTCTAACAACCCAGTACTACTTTGGTCAATCACATCTCTCCCTGACCCTGCCACAGCTTGTCTTGCGTTGCTCTTGGTTTTTTGATGCATAACACTGTTCACAGAAATGTCCTATTCCTCAGGGGGACAGAAATCTCTCTGCTTTTGTTGGCCAGCCAGTGACAACTGTGCAGCCTTCAGGCATTCAGCACTGTGTGACTTTCACTGTGGCCTGTGTGCACATTCACCCACAGTTTTTGCTTTGAATAATAATGATGAAATATTAGCTATTTATTTTCCTCTGCTGAACGAAGGCAGAGACGCCTGGTGACAACAACATGGCTGAATGAATTGACGGTAATATAACGGCATGGACACACGTTACACCTTAGTGTTGCTGATGGCTGCATGAATACCAAATAAAACGGGCCAGAAGTCTGTTTAGAGGAAGGTGTGCAGATGTGCAAATATGAGCTCTAAGCATTTTAAGTTATTACAGGTTCCAGATGGCGGAACAATATGAATAGATATATATCCCAGATATCCATGTCTGCTGTTTATGGCCAATTTCTCACCTCTGATTTATGTAAAGCGTTGACCTGCCAGCACCAATTTTAGCTGACTCTTATTTCTCATAAGCGCTATAACATAGGAAGATATAAAAAAAAAGCATTGAAAATATTTCTTTCAATCTTCCTGCCTTGAGCAGTCAGTATTATTTATACAACAAGCAGAGGAAACATCGCAGCACTGTATAAGACAGCACTCACTGCTATTTTAAAACAAAACAATTATGTAGTTCACAATTTAAACATGCATTAGTATAAATTAACAATTAGTGCAGCATTCCCTTAACTAAAACTGAGATTTTTCAAGCAAAGCTGCAAATATTTCCAAGTCCATCATGTTAAATGACAAACGGAGGTTGGAATAAAACAGAGCAACTTTGCTCTAATATGATCAACTTCCTATTTGCTGCAAGTCTTGCTCTCTCTTGCTCTTTTGCAGCCTGAATGAACCACAGAACATAGCTTTCTTTAAATTAGTTTCTTCCATCTCTGTGCTTCCACGGCTTAAAAACCCTGCTGTACTGTAGATTCTTCTTCTTACAGTAACAACTCCCACACAACAGTGTTGTCAGCATAACCTGGTGGCATTTAGCATGATGCATTCACTGACTGGAAAGCAATTCACTTTTTGCATTACCCATCTGATTTCTTAGTGGATCTGTGGGAAAGATTGGTTCCCAAATTTGGGCGACTTATTGGTCTTAAGATGATCTTCAGTAATTAAACTAGGATAAAAATGATGATCAATCTCAGACATAATAGTTGTTTCATTACAAAACATTGTTAAATTGGCTTTTTTGTAATAATGCATCAATTGGCCAGTGACAAAATTGAGCAGATTTTCCTTTGATCATGTCTGACTGTTGTTCAGCAGGTAAAATACAGAAAATTAGTTTTTCTTTTGTTTTTTTCTGTGCATTAAGACTGAAAATTTATTTTTCAATCTGTGAACACATCAACCAAACTGAATGTTCAGTTCAAATCAAATAGAAATGAGGGACATATGCTTTGATGCAAAAACGGGAATATATTGTAATTCTTTTATTTTCTATTGGATTCAAAACTTGATCGAGGAATCAGCAGCAAATTTTTTTTCACATTTAAATTAAATAAATGTTTGCATCATAGTCATTAGAATATTTTAATCAGCAGATCAGACTTCAAAGAAAAAACTGAGCGTTACGAACCAGTAAAAACCAGCCTGTTGCGCCTCACTTCTTAACATTATTTGTCTATTTCACCATCTACACAGTCTAAGCTACAAGTCTCTTTTACTGTTATTTTTTGGCTAGAAAGCTGAAAAATATGGAATACACCACAGATCTCATTTTGCAATATTAAAATGCCACAATATTTTTATCGAATTGAATTCTGTCTCTCAAAGAGCTGTCCAGTAGTCTCCATGTGCCTCCATCTGTTGACATATAGTAAGTGTAAGGTAATATAATGAACCTTGGATATTAAGGACAGGTGGTTTAGACTTTACACACTGTTGAGTCTCTGTTTGAGACTCTTATTTTGAAGTAAAAAGGAAATAGCTGTTTTGTTGACATAGTCAAATACTCAGGCTCCTGACAACACTCTGTTACTCCTTTTAAATTGTACATCTGGCAGCATTTTAGGTACTTGGTGAAAAAAAATAAAAAAAATAAATAAAAAACTGGAACAGAGGGAAAACCTCCTAGACTACTGCGACAGACTAACTGGTAAAGCTATTGAAGTTGGCATCTGATTTCTAACTTCCTGTTGCTGCTAAACTAAAGGGCTGTTTCACAGATTGTTTAAAATAAATCAGGACTGCATTTGATCTTCTCTAATTTCAAATCTAAAATACTTAGGTCAACCAAACTTGAAATAGTTAGTCCTAGGCAGCACAGAGATTAATGAAGCCTTTATTCTGTTGATGTTTTTTGGCACCAGGACCACCTTGGAATTAGAAAAGCAAGATAAAGACTTGTTGAACTTGGAGTTGAGTGACTTTATACCTATTACAGATTCTTTGAAACACAGCTAGTGATTTTTTTAAGTCTTTAAATGGAAAAACAAACAAAAAATGGGCTTCTTGATTGTTTTGACGTTGCACTCCTAAAAATAATTATGAAACCTTGACTCATTCTTGTTAGCTGGATGCATTATCTTGCATTTAAAGCTATTTTAAAACTACTGTCAAGCTACTCTTACATAATTATTTTTTCTAACATAAGCTTCTGCATGAGAAACTGATGAATTCTCAGTAAAAGGTTTAACAGATGAAAATATAAAATCCTTTATTTGTCTTTAAAAGGCTCCTTCTTTTTTCCTTGTTGCATTATTTCATAATTGACACTGATGTGGACGGATGGGAAGAAATTGACAAAATCTACGCTCCATTTCTTTCCACCTATCCCTTAATAGGACTGATTGGAATAATTTGTAACAGCAAAGATCCTCTGCGCGCTCCGTCCACTGCAGGGAGCTCGGACTTGGGAAGCAAAAGGAGCAGGACTGAGCAATTCAAAGTCTGAGTACTTTGTAATCATGTGGCTGCCTAACCTCGGTGTTAGTGGGGTTGATGAGCATGCGTCCCTGCTGACACGCACACTCTCTCAACAGCCGCTCTTCTGAATATTAATACGGCGGAGAGAACTCCTCTGAGCCCCATTGTCAGCCGGTCTATTGTTCACTGCTGGCCTCTCCCTCAGCACATGTGCACACGTGTGTCGGTGTTAATGCCTGTCTCGGCGTCTGTGTTGTGTGCTTATGCATATTACGTCCGTGTATTCATTGCATGCGAGCGCCGGCTGCAGCAGAGCAGCAGTTAAAGTGGCGGCGAGGGAGCTGATGGGTGTGTTCTTGGGCTATAAAGACAACCGGCCGGAGAACACTTGAACCAGCCGTCAGGGCCCAACATTGGCAATTATTTCACCTAGAGGTACTATCTGTAAAATGAACACTCTCATTAAAAAGAGTGCACACATGTGGACCCACTGAAATGTGCATGAGCCAGTTCAAATATATGGCAACACAAACTCTTGTCTTTCCATCAAAGAGTAATGTGCTGTTTATGATGTTTGACTGCGGGTGTGTGCACACCCGTGTGTGTATTTACACATTTTATTGTGTGTGTATGTGGGGGGGGGTTACATCTGTGTGGATATATGTGTATGTTACTGTTTAACTACCCCGCACACGTAACCTCCCCATCTCACCCTCCCTGTTTCTCATTTACCAAGCCAGCGCCAGGGAGAAAGAGTGTGGGGGAAACGAGAAAATAAGTGATAGAGGAGAGGAGAGGGTGAGGGGAGAGAAGGAGAAAGAGACACGTGAAGTGAAATAGAGGTGTAGATGGAGGGATGAGGAGGAGGGGGTGGCTTATACAGGAAAAATGAAGAGAGGCTGGAGTGAAAGGAGGGAGAGAAGGGGAGGAGGAGAAAAGACGGAGGAGGAGGCAGCAGATTTATGAAGCCATTGGAATGTAATTTGGAGGCAGAAATTACTGTCAGCCTGAGCAAGGTTTAAAGTCAGTGAAGCTTGAATCCAGGGCCTTTGTCTGTGTGTGTTTGTATGGCAAGTATCACACCCAAATGAATGGTAAATGTAATGCAGAATAATACCACACAGGCGTTCTTGTACGTGCACACCCGTTTTCACCACCTTGCTTGAGCGACACGGCTGCGCGGCATCACAACATCACGCCGCATTCATATTTACCAGTTCATATTTCATCTCTGCCCGCAGACGCAGATACACAAGAGCATACACAGGGGTCTGAATTCTCGTCAGGCTCCGAAGGCCATGACTCCGCTGGAATCAGTCGAGGGTGTCGGCGTGGACAGAAAGAGAGTTGGGGGGCAGAGAGCGTGTCAAGGATAGACGGAGAAAAAAGGTAGAGGTGGAAAATGGAAAGGAAGGAGTGTGAGACTCTAAGAGGGGCTAAACAGAAGTGTGAGAGGGATGTGACTTGGTTTCCAACTCGGCAACACACAGCTTCCATTTAGACTGAAAGGAAAGGAGGGGAGGGTGAGGAGAGCAACAAAGCAGGGATAATCAGCAAAGATCTGAAGGGAAGAAAAGCTCAATACTGTGTGTTTTTCCTGATCTAGCATCACTTTGACACTCAGCTCTAACACACACACACACACACATACACACACATCAGGGGTCGGCTTCCTTTTGCAGCTAATTTCTACTTGGGCTCCTCTTCAATTAGCTGCAGTGAGTAAATAGGGCAGACAGTGGAAGCTGGTGTTTAAATGTACTGTACTTTGAAAAATTATTTGCCCCGTACTGATTTTTTCCCCCTGTTTTTTTCTGTTTTTGCATGTATCATACAAAGATAATCTGAGTAAATACAAAATATTTTTTTTAAATTTTGTTTTCATTCATTAGTAGAAAAAAACCTATCCAAATCAAGCTGGCTCTGTGTGGAAAAAATAATTTCCCCCTTAAACCTCACAATTAGTGTACAACCACTGGCATCAAGGGCTTGAGATAGTGGGCAATGAGCCTTTTACTTCGCTGTGGAGGAATTTCAGCCCACTCTTCTTTGCAGAATTGTTATAATTCAGCCACACTTAAAGGTTGAACAGCCTGCTTGAAGTCACGCCACATCATCTCAATCTGATTTAAGTTGGGAATGACTAGACCTCTCTTCAACCTTAACGTAGTTACTGCTGTGTTTGAGATTATTGTCCTGCTGCATCATCTATGTGGGCTTGAGTTTAGGGTCATGAACTGGTGGCTGACATTCTCCATTAGAATCTTTTGTTAGAGAGCTGAATTTACACTTTAATCAATGACAAAATGGTGTCCAGCAATTACATTTTCACATAGGGCTAGGTTGGTTTGGCTGGTTTCTAAATTAAATCATCATTTGAAAACGATCTTATTTTGTATTTACTCTGGTCATCTCCTTCTGATATAAAATTTTCTTTGCTATATTTAAGTTTGACAGAAAAGCAAAAAAAAAAAAATAAATAAAATAAAATCTGTAAGGGGATGAATACTTTTTCACAGCCCTGCGTTTTTGTTCTTCTCATCATGTCTCAATTTCTGAGCTAAAATCCATACCGCGTGAGATGATGATTCGAATGATTGACTTGATATAAGGGCAGGGAGGGGTGATCATAGGAGTATAGGCTCAATGTTTAATATGAAAACTATCTCATTAAATCTCTCAATGCTAACTTTCTGTACTTCTGCAGCCATAGAAAAAATTAGCTGTGTTAGAGCTGAGAGTGGAGTGTTTTTTATACATCTGTGTGCTGAAGGTTTGTTCCTTAGCTGTCTCACTTTGCTGATCAGAGCATTTCTTTACCACTGACTTCACCTACTGTATGGAAACTTATTTCCTTATATATTACCTCGCTGCCAGAAATAGGCTGCCACTGGGAGCCCTACATCTGCTGTCTCCGTGCCACAGCTCAGAGCTGCACATTAAACCTTCAGATAAACAAGATTAAAATCTTCATATCCTCTTTTTATGCTGCTTCTTAGTGCTTTTGGTCTTTACGGGTACATTTTTAACCAGATTCTTAGAAAATCAACCAAGAAATATACAACTTTGGATCCTCTATTAATATGTATTTAGTAAGGGTAGGTTCACTGAGGTAACTTGAAGCTAGTGGTAATTCTTTTGCCAGAACTGGCAACATTTGTTGGACCCTAAAACTTAATGGAAGCTAAAATAACACGAAACTATTAACATGTTATTCTGAACTCAGTCAATTTCCAAACATGAGAGAAGTAATAAAATTAATCATGTTCATCTTTCAGATTGCAAATGGCAGTGACCCACCTTATAATTTCATACTATTGCCTGTTTCAGGTTTTAATTTAAAGAAATTGTTTTCATGTGTGACCATACATCCATCTTAAGAAATGGATTGAGACTAGATGAGATTTTAGCAATATCTTTTGGAAAAACAACACCCCTTTTTCTTTTTTTTCCACAAATAGAGGAATGGTTTTAAAAGTCACAAATGGTGTTTTAAAAACTAATCAGTATAATAATCCAGTCCAGGTTTGACTCTTCTGTATATGTTGGATTATTGTTGCTTCTCTCGTTCTTAGGTGGTCCTAATGCCAAAGAAACATGGAAAATCTCCCTTTTTTGTGTTTTCATGAACAGAAAAACTGTTAAAAAGCTGTACAGTGGACCTGCACCTATTCATGGTTCAGTATTCGGAGATTTTTCTGTGTAATGTAACTCCCATTTATTCAAAGAAAATCTACCTATTCACAGATTTGTTCATCAAGCAGATCTAAAATATTTCAAAGAAAATAGAGCTTTGGAAGCTGAGATACCTAGCCGCAATGCTGCTTGTAGTTTAGTATCAATTCGAAGCTTTAAAACAGCTGCAACTTCAGCTCCTTTAGCGGCTAATAGTTAGCCAATTGCATCAATGTCTCTGTGCTTACATATGTCTGTCTTTGATTTTTATTTTTCTATCTTCTGCTCAAAATGCCACCTGATAAATGAAAATTAAAAGCAGTGTGAGACTTCTGGGTGTTTTTTGTGACAGTGTTAAAAGAAATGTCTGATTGACTATTCGTCATCGCAATGGGGAAAAGCTTAACAACTACAGTACTTCCTTTTTTCACTTCAAAATAAGAGTCTCAAACATGGAGACATATGTTGACAAATAAAAGTGAAATTTTTGAAAAACCAGAATTAAGCCCAAAATGTCCTGTTAAATACGTTCTGATGTTAGCCCTGAACAACTTCCTAAGACGTGTAATTCTGATTTATGAGGCAACCATATTAACATGTCCTTTCAATCAATACAAAATATTTTCCACATATCCTAATGAACATGTCTCTTTTTTAAAAAATTGACCAAATCAGGCAAAAGAAGAAACCCCCAGGAAATGGATAATGTCAGTAACTTCTTTACAATAAGATTATAATGGTAAATCACATTGATTTAGTTACTACACACACTAAACACATTTCCACAAACACAAGAAAATACAAAGATGAAACTTGGTAAAAAAAAAACAAAAAAAACCCAGTCATTTGCAGGACAGGTTTTGTGGTAAAGGTCCAGCAGTCAGGCTTTTACTGACCTTCATTTAACGAACAGGAAATGAGTTATGATTTCTTTTTTTTTTTAGAGCTAGAGCCTATCGAGGGAAAATTAGCTGATTTTGATCCCAGGCTGAGTTTGTGACATTGACTTAAACTGCAGTATGTCTGAAAGCACTTGTTAATAGTATTAATAATATTTTGGAGTGATATATTTGCACCACTTCTCTTCTAAACAATGTTTTATATTTGAAGAAATAATAGTTGTCTTTTTGTCTTTCAGTATAATACGTTGAGTGTAAATACACACGCAACACAGTGAAACCTTAACGTTTAAATTACTGACCTTATCCTGCAGCCACCATCAGCTAAGCCAGTTGTAGAACAATCTATGCGCTACTGGTTGTATGTAAAGCATGGTCAGTACAACACACTATTTGCTCGCTGAAATCAGAAATTGATTAAGGAAACTGCAATCTGTGCATCTCTGCTAACATCTGCTCATCTGCATCTAAGTGAATTATCCAGATTTGCAGCAGACTGTTATTGATAATAATGATAAAAGCATACAAATCAAGCTTTACATTGGCTCTGCTTTATAGTGCATCTGGATTGTTCCCAGTCATTCACAATTACAGCGACATTGTGGATGTTATATGTTTATTATACCCATTGATTTAGCTCAGAAGTGTAACATCTTGTAAGTGACAGTGATATATTGACATTCTTCTCTGCTTCATCACATTTTATCTGCTTCATGAGGTAAAATTGAACTTTCTGTGGACTTTATAATTGCAGAATGTGATTTGGTGTAAAATGTCATTCCAGTTTTGCCATTTAAAAACCAAGTCTCCTCGTACATGGCTGCTGGAATGTGAGGCACAGCTCTAAAATTTGCACAATTTTTTGGAAGAATAAATGTCATGGTGCTGATAAATGTCAAGACAAATGTGTTAAACACAGTCAATAATGTTTTTTTTTTTTTTATTTTTTTTTTTTATTTTTTATCAGCATCTCTGCTCAGTGGTTTGACACCAGCAGTCGTTCGCCTAAAAATAAACATCCAGGCAAAGATCTTTTCTACTCCTAAAAGAATCGCTTTAGTCACCCTCGCAGCCTTTTCTTCACGCTTGCATACTTTTTCTTTCACTTTTGACCCGTGAACTTGCACTGACTTCGTCCTCCTGACACACAAACACTGTAGTTCTCTCTTCTTTGTTCTTCCAGGCAGCAACAATGATAGCAACAGCATTATGCACTGTGACAACACTACCTCCCACTCTTTTTCTTGTGGCACTTCACACAATCCTGGCTTCTGTCTCCCCTTGCTTCTCCTTCATCTTCTGGCTCTCACTTTGAATCGTGTTGGGGTCAATTAGCTCTGAATTTGCTTATAGAAAAGGTTGCAATCTGCAGGATGCTGCAAGGTGCCAAGCAGCATCTGTTTTAAAACATTTTCAGAATGTTTTTTCCCTCCATCTTTTATCCTCTTTAGATCTATTACACTTCTAGCTAAGCTCTTTGGTTGCCTTTTTTATTGAAGTTCTCATCTCATTTCTCTTTATTCTTGTTTTTTTCCCCTGCAGTCCCAGTGTTTCTCTCCTGTGGGTGAAGTACTTGAGCAAGAGAAAGATTTTATTTTTAATACTGGCTTGTCAAATTACAGCTGTCACTGCTTTGCGTAATGCGTCAATATGGATAAACCAGATATTTACAGACACTAAAAAAAATAAAAAGTACAAATCGTAATCTTTGTTTCCCACTGTCTGATATTAAATCGGACTAAATTTTTAGTCGGAATTACCAAAATTATTTCTATCTGCTAAATGTTAGAATAATGAGAGCTAGAATTGTACAGAAGTTTACAATAAATAAGGTTACTGTGGTTTTAAACTATTTGGAAAAGCCAGATGATGATGATGCCATGGCTTAGTAAACCTCTGACAGATTAATTTGCAACATTTGACTTAAATAGAGGCACACCTGTGGATGTTCTAAAGTCTCAACTTTTGAGCTGGTAGGAGACTTTATGTATTTTAAGGTAACACCTCAAACACGCTGCTTCCTTGTGTGACATCCTGGAAAAATCAAAGGACAAGAAGTTCAAACAATTATGTGCAGGTATAAACAGCATGGGAAAGCCCAACCTGCATGCTGTTTAGAAAGGAGACGGGTTCTGTGTCTGAGATCAACCTGTGTTGGTACACGATGTACGCAACAAGCTCAGAAGAGAACTTAAACACCTTACAAAGATGCTTGCTAAAGCTGGTAATCCACAGCTGAAGAAGTCCTGTGACATGGCATAAAAGCCTATTCAGAAAGCATAGAGAAAAAAAAAAAAAAAAAAAAAAGCCAGTTTGCAAATGCACTCAGGCAAAAACACTTTAATATTCGGAGGCATGATGACATAATGACCACTGTTACATTTGGAGGAAAATTGGCATCTTATAAGCCTGAGAACACCATCCTAACTGTGAACTACAGGGGAGGCAGCATCATGCTGTTGGGGTTATTTTCAGCTGGAATGACTGGTGCACTCCACCAGTGCCAGATGGCATAATGAGGAAATAATATGTGGAAATTTTAAAACCTCAGCCAGAAAGTTAAAGGTTGGGTACAAATGGTTCTTCCAGATGAACAGTGACCATTAGCATACAGACATAGTGGTTACAAGTGGCCTAAGGACTGCAAAGTCAATGTTTTGGAGCGGCCAACACACAGCCTTGATCTCAATCTTGAGAATTTATTGCAGAGCTAAAAAAGTCTTTGTTAACGAGGCAACCTTTAAACCTGACTCAGTTAAACCAGTTCTGTCAGGAGGAATGGGCCGAAATTCTAGCAAACTATTGTGAGAAGTTTGGACGGAGAAGTTTGTGAGAAGTTTGTGGAAATGTTTGACTCAAGTCACTGACTAAGCTATAGTCGCGTGTTAGAGGTTCACATTGAGTGTGGGCGATCTGAGCAAGCAGTGTAGCTTTTATACTTGATGCGTACGTTGGTGCAGTATTCTCCAAAAATGAGCCTCATAGAGGGCATTGAACGGGACTCCCTCATGTCCAGTTCAGTGCGTCAACTATAAACCTAGCTTTATGCTACCAAATTCTAAGGAAATGTATGCAAATATCTGATATAAAAAAAAAAAAATCATATTTTTAAAAATTTCTCTCATTATTCTGGCATTTAGCAAATGGAAACAACTTTCCTAATCCCAACTTTCCTAAAAAAGGAAAGTTAAGTTTGATTGTCAGACAGTGTGAGAATAAACATTAATTAGGGATAAATCAGAGCTATGACTAGACTCTACACTGAAATTGAATTTACTGTTCACATGAGATGTATGACAATGAGAAGAGCCTCTAGGTCTTCATCTTTTAAGATGTTCAAATCATTTGGAGTATTTGTAAATGTTTGAGCAAACATTCATTTATCCGTGTTAATCTCGTTTATGTAACCCAGTCAATCCTGCTACATGTGGGTGAGGTTTATTTGGGTCCCACAGCATGAAGATCAAATAGAAGCTTTTTACATTAAACCCTTTCCAACCACCCGGGTCGAGCAGATGTGTGTGGTGGCGGTATTTCTCGCTGTGTTTTCTTTTCACTCCCTCTGCCCCCCTCCCTCATTCCTCCGAACAGTAAAGGCAGGACAAACCTCCGACGGTGATCAGCCGCTGAGAGGCAAGCGGTGCAAATGGGAAATTTCAATAGATAGGTCCTGAAACCTATTGTCAGAGCGCGGGTGAGAAGATGAAAACAGAGCAAAAGAAAGAGGCTAAGGAAGAAAGATGGAAGGAGGGGAGCGTAGATGGAGGCAGACAGGGAGACAAAGTGAGCTGTAGAGTTTTTGCCCTGGGGGGAGCCAGTTTGCAAAGAAGGAACGAGGTGCAGAGGAGGGAGTAAACGAGACTATGAGAGAAAGCGTGGCTGGAGAGAAAAAAAGTGATGGAGGAGGAGGAATTGGGGTTTAAATGGAGCAAAGAATCGAAAAGAGGTGCTGCAAAGAAAATAAAAAAGGACAATGGTGGGACAAGGAGGGTTGAGGAGGCAGAGATGGACAATAAGAACAGATGACACACACCGAGGATGTTTTGCATAAACTTTAAAACTGCTGGCAGCTCAGTTTAAACACAGCAACTAATAATTAAAATGGTCAGACCTCATGCTGTGTGCTGCAGAGACAGCACACAGTTTTTTTTTTTTTTAAAATGCATAATCTGCAAATAAACTGTATCATCTCTCCGGGGGGTCTCTGATGGCTGAAGCCTTGGGGTGCCCACTGCATTTTCATGAGTCCATCTCCTTCACCTGCCCACTTTGCCTTCCATTACAGCACATCAGTAAGCCATGAGTGTTCCCCATTTCCACCAGGAAAAGCCTTTCAGTTATTTTTTTTTTATTATCATAATAGTGGCAAGATGACAACTCTGATGATAAATAATTAGCTGTTTATCCCAACATGTTATTCTTGACAGGACAGGAAATCCCACCATAATGACATTCGAGAAGGGAAATCTAAAAAATCCAGGGAGAACCGCTGAGATGAAAGCTTTTAGGCGGGTTGGCATCTACTTAGGACAGCCTGATGCAGGTTTTATTACAGGTTTTACAGACTGACAGGCCTGAAGTTGTGAGTAAAATCCTCCAACGACATGCTGGAATTAATTTCTCTGCTCAGTCGCGAGCAGCAGAGCGGCGATATTAACAAAAGCATATTTGGTGGCTGTGGAGAGAGCGTAGCCTCGATGGGGTTGGCGGTGGACGGAGTGCCCTGGCTCGTGTGTGAAACAGATTTAATATCAGCCTAACGCTGCTTTCTATCAGCACAGGAGGAATGCATCAAATTTATCTGCTATGAAAAAACCCAGAGAAAACTACTCAGACCTCAGCTTGGGATATAATGCACTCAGAGATGCTTTGATGCACCTCATATTTCAGCATAACACACATTTCTACAGGCAGCCCGGCGTGCATACACATCCCTCTTATGACAGTATGTGGATAAATAAGCACATTAAATATGATTGAAGGTTTTTGCAGCCTTCTCTTTATTTTTCCCCTCCCTTTCTTCAGCTCAGAGTGAGATAGGAAGCAGCTACAGAGGGGATAATTTACGGATCCGACACCTTTACACACGCTCTCACCACTGTGCACAACATGCCACCAGCAACCACTCTTAGATAAGTCACTATTACTCTCGCTACGTTGGGCTCGGCACTTGTACATTTGATCGAGAATCCCTGGAGTCACTCCTGTGGGCTTGTGAGGGAGATGACTGACAAACCATAGGCCACTTTAAATCCAATAAGATGTGAAGTACATGCAGCCTCAAATCCAGCTGACAGGATCTCTACCTTTCTCCCACCAACACTTTGTGTCCAGTTTCTATTACTTTCTGTCACTCTCTGTTTCATTTTCAGCTTAAGAAGGAAAAATTCCACGAGTTCAACTTTTGAAACTAAGAAACCATTAGTGGGAGCCTTGATGTTGCTGCTGATCTGTCAGTGCTCTGCCGTTCTGTTCACCTTGGCTCCTATTAATAAAGCACACTCAAGAAAAGCTGCAGGGTAATTATGAAAAGCTATTAAAGCTCAAAATCAATGATAACACCTACAAAACTAAGAGATCTTCTGGACCTTACTACCTCAGGACAATCACACAGAAGTATTCACAACCCTTTTCACATTTTGTCACAGTGAAGTGAAAGGAAAAGGATACAAAAAATGTGACCAAAAAAAAGTGTATTGTGATTTTGTATTCCCTGAGTCAGACTTTGTCGAACAACATGTTGATGTTATACAGCTGCAGGTCTATTGAGTCATGTCTCTATCAGCGATGCACATGTGGAGACTGCAATTGTTGTCCGTTCTTTGAAAAATCGCTCAAGCTGAGTTGGATTGAAAAGAGGGTCCGTCAAAATCAATTTTCAAGCCTTGAGTCTGGACTTTAACTTTGCCATTTAAACACAGGAATGTGCTTTGATCTCAACCAGTGGTGTCCAAACTTTTTGCCCCGGAGGCCAAAACTGGCAAATTTAAACTATTGGTGGGACACAAAATCCATTAAATTAAAAATGCAAAGATGAAGGGGGCCTTGTTTTGTTTTTGTTTTACCTGCTCAACAAAAAACAACATTTTAATGAAATCTGTATATCATTAAAGATCCAAAACACAACAAAGGCTTCGGACTGTTGCCTTTTTAAATGAAAAACATACAATTTCCAAATTTTTTGGGTCATCAGCTGTTTTCCATTTTGCTGGCCAAATTTTTACCTTTCTTGACTTGTGGTCAGGGCCCGAACGAAATCATTTCAGGGGCCACAAATAGCCCCTGGGCCACACTTTGGACACCCCTGATCTAAACCATTGTAGCTCTGGCTCTGCAGTGGAAGTTCTTGTCCTATTAGAAGTTGAACCTGCACCCCAGTCTCTCGTCTTTCACTGCCTCTAACAGGTTTTCTTCTAGTATTGCCCTTTGAGCTCCATCCATCATCTCACCTAATCTGACCAGCTTTCCTGTCCCTGCTGAAGAACCGCATGCCAACAGCATGATGCTATCACCACCATGTTTCACAGTGGGGATAGTGTATTAGGACTCATAGTGTTGGCTTTCCACCTGAAATTGTTTGGTGTTTTGCCAAGCTCTCCATTTCAGGATGATGGGTTAATCAGTGACCCTGTAAGATGTCCCAAGCTTAGGATATTGTTATGTAATCAGCTGTATTGCTATTGTATTACACGCAGTTGGACTCTGTATGCAGAGACTGCAATTCAATAAGATGTAAAACATAATTTGGACAACCAAATTGTTTGCCACCACAAGTCAAACAATTGACCATCTTTTGAACTGTTACATGCACTATCCTGTCGTTGGCTGCATTTCCTGAACATAGCCTAGTAATTGTCTTGTGTTGATGTAAATTTCTTTAAATACTGTGGTAGTATTTCTTGCTCCTGGTTGCCTTGGTAGCTGCTGGTAATTTGGCATTTGCTTTTATTTAGACACTTTGTTTTGTTCCAAACGAAGCCATTTTACTTCAACAGTTGTGTCATTACCCTTAATGACTTTGGTATTTAATCCAAATGTGCTTTGTGATGTTTAACATTCTACTTACTTTTCTTACTGTTTCACTTTGCTCTTCCTGGAGTCATTCAAACGTGCATTCTCATTGCTAAAAGAGGTGTTATCTTGAAAAAATAGCCATTGACTAAAGAGCTTGCTGCATTTCAAGACAAACATTTGGAGGGTGGAATACTTATTTGCATTCAGCAGACACAAACACATTATACTGAACCCCCACTGCTTGTCATTAAGCAACGGGTTGGTTGAGGGAAAAACGCTGCCAGCAACACGACACAGTCGGCGCCCATCCCCAAATTTGAAAAAAGATTCAACAATTTTGAACATGCAAGCTACAGATAAATTACATTCTTCACATGCCATGGCAACAGTAATTTCTGCCGCAGGCGACACGCTCGGACTGCAACAGACAGACTTGTGGTGCAACTGGTGAGAAACGAGGAAAATGTGGACAATCTGGAGCTTTTGGCGCACCAACGGTATCACAAATGTTCTGCGTTTTTTCCATTATAATGAAGGACTCCAGCATTTGGGTTTTTTTCTATTATTCTGGCTCATCAGCTATTCTCTTCTAATTCTCTAATTATAAAATCCTACTGATGGAATCCTTCATGCCGTTTCTTTTATGCTTTGAGTAGCACACTTGCAGAATTGTAGCAGCCTACAAAGAGTACACGTTCATAAATGACAGATCTTTTTCCCCATAAGCTCTGCATTCATTAGTAACTCTATACCTTTGTTTTTCTATCTGCTTTTTGAGGCTTTTATAAAAGGAGAGTAAAAAAAGGAGCCATTCTTCATCACAATCAAACTTCTCCTCCACATGAGAACATCTTTCGGCTTTTCTTTTACGGCTGGCTTTATTTTCTCTGTCGGCAACCATTCCTCCCACAGTAACAAGCAATAGTCGTCGTAAATGTCAGCCATCGGTGATACTGTTTTCTTTACTTATTTCCCATCACGCCGAAGCAGAAAAGCTGTGTAGTTCAGAGTTCATCTGAGCTTTTTATTAAAGTAAAAAGTTTAAGATTCAGGTGAACATTTTTACTCCTGTTGTGATAATCAGGGTTTTAAATCAGATTCAGCAGCTAAATCAGCAGCTAAAATGCAGTGATTCATTTTTTTTGAGGTTTTTGTTATTTAATAGCTGATTAATATTGTATGAGTAACCTTCTTTTTATTGGTCTAAATGATTACATATGTATGTTTGGTGAAATGCCAGTATTTCTATCAGAGGTTATTAATGACCAAACACCTCGGTCTGCATAATTGAGACAAATCCCAAGTTTTTGGTTTAAAAAAAAAAAAAAAAAGAAAAAAAAAAAAAAGAAAGTGGTCTGTTGGTGCATTCCTATCCAGTATGTGCAGGATCTGTTCATACCTCTAAAGAAATTATTTCCTCGGTTTCATCCTAACCTAATGTAGTTAATGTCATATTTTTTCAGCTCATAACGGTGTTTAATCAAATGTAATATTTCCTAGGGCTCCTGTGGGAGGTTTTAAGACAGGTGAGGGAATAATGCAGGCACTGTAAAGTCAATCCTTCTGCTCAAACAAAAGCTCAGCTCTGACGTTTTCTCTGTGCGACTTCTGCAGCCTCTGACCCACCTGGATCTCCCACACAGACCCACCTACTTCCACTCAAATACAAGAAGTCATAAAGCACTTTACCACTGCTTGTTACTTGCATGTGTTCTGTGTATGTTAATGTCGGTGAGTATTAAAAGCAACCTGAATTGTTCAAAACATCGTCTTATGAAATGTGTCTCGCCAATGTTCTCCGTTGACTATTTATGAAGTCTTTCTGGGACAGTCTTAACCAAAGAAAATTAAAAAATCTGACATTACTTGAATTATGTACAAGCACAGTTTGTTTCTCTGTCACATTCTCTTGTCTGGTAGATTGCAAAAAGAATAAATTAATACTATACCCAGGCCTACATAGCTCAAAGTTCCAGTGCAGATGAGTCAGTACTCATGTCTTCATTGCAAGTGGCTAAAGTCATTTGCTGTTTGCAATTAAAAATAGTGTCTATATTGCCTTGCAAAAGTTTTCATGCCCCTGTGATCCACCTTTTGCTTCAGTTACAGCTACAAGTCTTTTGTGGTGTGTGTCTACCAGCTTTGCATGTCTACAGACTAAAACTGTCCGCCCATCTTCTTTGAAAAATAGCTCAGGCTCAGTCAGATCGAATGGAAAGAGTCTGAGAGGATCATATTTCACATCTGCCCACAGATTTTCAGCTGGATTGAGGTCTGAACTTTGACTAGGCCATTCTAACACAGGAATGTGCTTTGAGCTAACCCATTTCATTTTAGCTCTGGATGAATGTTTTCCTCCCTTTTGATAAACCTCAGAACCAGTGTGAGGTCTTTTGGAGCCTGATGAAAATAAGCATCCCCACAGCATGATGCTGCCACAACCAGGTTTCACTGTAGGGATGGTGTATTCAAGGCGATGTGTAGTGTTAGTTTTCCACCAAACATTGCATTTTTACAGTTGGGCTAAAAAGTTCAACGTTTGGTTTAATCTGACAGGAGCACCTTGCAACCGGGATCGCTCTTATTTTAACTTTCTTCTTGTCACTATTCTGTGTAGATCAGGTTTGTGGACTGCTAACAATAGTTATCCTGTTGACAAATTCTCCCACCTGAGTAGTGGATCACTGTAGCTCCTCCAGAGCTTGCTAAAACTCTCCACAATTTTATCCATGGTGTTATCCCTTATTCTCGGCTTTCATAATGCTGTTTGTTGCACTAGATTTTATTTAGAGGTATCAGAAAAAAGAGAGAGAAATACAAATGCACACCATGGTTTCCACAATTATGTGCTACTTTGCTTTGGGATGTCACAATAAATCCCATTAACTGAAGGTTGCTTTTGTAATATGACAAAAGGAGAAACAGTTCACTCGGTGTGAATACTTTTGCAAGGCAATTTTCCTCGTATTACTCCAATTACTACATAATCTCTGTCAGGATATCCTTTGTAGATAAAAAGCATGCTAATGCAGGGTGACAAAATAAATGAACAAATAAAGTAAACGCAGCCCCATTTCCAGCATGGCTGTGTGGGTTTGCTTTGATATGATGACAGACTCTGAACAGCCTACCGCGAGGCATCAGTCTTCTGTTCAAACTTCCTGTTTTTTTCTGAAAGAGGTTTCCTAAGTGAGGGAAATGACCCAGAAGTATCTACGCTGCAGCCCCGATAAGAACCGCTTGAAGTCTCTAAATGCTGAGAAAAGGTGCTTCAGTGCTTTCTCTCTTATCTCCTTTTGCATAGGAAATACTGGACCATCCTTTTTTAATAGAGTGAAGATAAGGCCATCCCCCAGTTCCTTACGGCAGCAGCATTAAAAGTGAATCACCGCGGGCTTATGTATAAGAGTCAGCACAGAAACCGCACCGGTGTCTTTGACCGAAGAAAGGGTTACTAGATTACTATGTCAGGATGGGTTTTACATGACAGCATGGTTGAAATAATGAAGAGACTTGTACTCTTTTAGAAACTCAACAACTATATTAGCACAATCACAACACAATGAAGTGCATGTCATGCTTTTAGTTTCTGTTATTCATTCTGGAGCATTCATCACGGCAGACCTGCTGTAAAATGAGCCAATGCACAGCTTGCTGTAAGTGGAATTGAGTTGTCTTTGCACTGAGGTTGTCTTTATGAATGTTCCTTCATATCTTTACTTGATCTGAAGATATTTTCTCGGTCAAGTGAAAATATTTCAGAAACACATTGAGTTTGATCGATTACTCAAAAAAAGACCCTTTCTTACGTACCTGCTATACTTTTCACAGATTTCTACTAAGAACATTTGGAGTTTATTGGTAAGGAGACTTGTAATAAATTTATTCTCAAAAGTGTACACACCCCTGTTAAATTATTGTTTCCGTGACGTAAATCCTGCACAATTCAGCTTAAACAAATCTGTTAGAGGAAGCAACAAAAAAAAAAAAAAAAAAAAAAAAAAAAAAAAAAAAAAAAAAAAAAAATTAAAAGATGCAATAACCTAGTTAAAAAGTTGTTTTTTAAATGAATCCTCAATGCCAGCATCACTGATCCTGACCTGCCAATTCATATTTTGGCTAATACAATTTTTTTTTTTAATAACCGACACTGTCAGGTCACAATATACCTTTAATGTTCCAATTTTTTTTTTGTAATTGAAAAACATTAAACAATACCTGTGAAACAATACAAACTTGTTTTCTGTCAGTCAGCCCTCTTTCATGGCACAGCAAAAGGGGACAGTGGCTGATTTTCAGACATTTGTGGAGGTAAATAAGTTTGGTAGATAAGATCAGTTTCAAATGTAAACCTTGGCCAATTGCCAATCATCCAAAATTAAGGAAATTGGGGCCGATCGATCAGTGCACCCCTATAGTAGACCCTCAGCATTCGTGAGGGTTAGGGTCCACAACCATCTCTGAATAGCTAAAGTCTGTGAATACTTAAGATCCCCCCTCAAAAGCTAAAAACTGCCCATTTTTATAGTTCAAACACTAAATATACCTTAAAATGCATTATTATGCACAGTGAAAACTGTTTTTGCACGACCACAGAACTTCATATCAACAGTCTTCCTTATTTCCACTCTTGGCTGAACAGCCAATCAGCCCCAAGGAAAATCAATGGCACTCTGGATTGCCTGCTTTGCAAACACCAGCCGATAGCATGTCAACTAGAATTGCACCGAGGTATTTGAGCTTCCCAAGCTGCATTTTCTTATGAAATTTGAAGATATGTTCAACGAAAAAATATGTGAATAGGCAAATTCTCTGTGAATAACTCGGACTCAAGTTCCACAGAAAAATCCATGAATAGGTGGGCTTCCACTGTATTTGTTTATTTTTTTCCAAACAGATTTGTTTGTTTCTCAATTGTGTGTGTGTGTGTGTGTGTGTGTGTGTGTATCTATATATATATATATATATATATATATATATATATATATATATATATATATATATATATATATATATATATAGATAGATAGGTGAAATTAGAAATTTTTAGAGGAAACTTTTCAAATTACATTATTCTGATTTTATTAAGTCACAAACAGGGATGTGTACATTTTGAGATTCGATGTACAACTCTTAAGACGTCCCATGTTCTCTCTCTGTCTTTCTCTTGCTCTTTTTTTTTTTTTTTTTTTTTTTTTGTTAAGCCGGCTATATAAACATGGCCAGGTTTGGTAAAGTAATAATCCAGTTCCAGTTTATCATTGAAAACAAACAAACAGAAAAAGTATATGAAAAACCCACAAAAGTGGAACAGATTGTTTTTGCAGATTGCCCACACGCTCCCTCCTTCCAGAGTATTTGCATTAATGCTAATTAGGACGACTGTAGGAAAATAACTGAGTGTTGCTTTGAATGTTGCAGCTGCAAGGGATTGTGGGCCAGGTTTAGCTACATAAAGTAGGTCCAGTGAATTCTATGTTAATGCAAATATTAAAGGAAGAACTAAACCTCCTCTCTTTAACTTATTTTATTTGCCTCTTTTGGACTCGACTCAGGTAGCACTGTTTTTTTTTTTTTTTGTTTGTTTTTTTTTATACTGGTTTTCTTGAACATGCCAGCTTGGGCAGTATGAAAGATGAAAATGTGCATATGGAACTGCCTCAGATTTACATGATCCAGTTCAGCTTTGAAGCAGATTGACAAAATAATTTGAAAAGGCTCTTTTAGGTTAAAAATGAATCAGCAGGTTGAAGGATTACCTAACAGTAGGCTGTCAGTCCCACATTCAAAGCAATTCTTTGAAACATTCAGCAGCTATGATTAATTCATTTGCATATTGAGATCCAGTTTGAATCCAGGCAGAATGAAGATAATGAGCATGTTAATCAGCTTGTCCTGGTTTTGTACCAGCACAGAGTTCAGCATGTACCTTTAATTATGGGTTTGGGTTCTGAATATTTTTATACTGAAAACGGCCATTCACAAGCTGACATTATCATATGAAATGTCAGAAATTCGTTCAATTAAGTTTTGAGTGTTTTCCTGGTATAGTGTTTACACAGACAGGATAGCCATAACCATGTAATTTCAGCATAAAGTAACATTTTTCTTTCATCTCAGTTTTCCTATTTGAAAAGATAATTGAAAATTTAGACCAGGACAATTTGGAGCTTTTTACAGAACTCACTGAGATAACATCATCCAAAATAAATCAAAGCTCTCTAAAGTTGTTGCAGCTGGTGGACAACTTGCAGATGCAGCGCCAAAACTTTGAGTCTCTCCTCTTCAGTGCTGATCTATGGCATCCAGATAAACAAAAACAGATCCTTCTGACTGCCTTTGTTTGGCTCACAGAGTGACATTCATGTGCACTCAACACCCCTGCCAAGTGTAAATGCGACGCCCCATAAATTGGATCATTAAACAGATACAGATCACATGTTAACATCAGGTGTAAATGAGCTTGTGTCATTTAGTGAATCTGTTTCTCTGTCCTTTTGATGATGTTTCCTTTATTCTATTTCTGCTGGGTTCCTACAGACGCTGGAGCTTTGATTAAACTATCAGCAGGTCTGCATGAGAATGGAAAAACAACGTATTATGGAAAATTATTCTAATCTCCAGGATTTACTTTGCCGTTGTCTAAATTCTGCATCCATTCATTAATCCATCCATCCTGACTCCATCTGTGCCTCAGTTCATCCATCAATCCATCCATCCATTTTGACTCCATCCATCCATCCATCCATCATGGATAAATATTTTTTGAAGGTTTCTGTTTCCAAACCTGATCTTATTGAATATATCGGCAGTAAAGTCACAGAAATCTCTCTGCTGGTATTTATATTTTAGACTTGAACTTCTGCTAATAGTATGCTGGAATGGTGTGGAGTTTGGACATGAAAAATGTGTAGGAAGGCTGAGTTTACCAAACTGTAGAAAACTTTACAGCTGTATTTGGACTGTAATATGCAACACTGCAGATATTGTATCTACATCATATTTTAACAAGTTTGAAGTTTAATTAAGTTCAACAGCAAGCTCAGCTTGAGTAATTGACTGATTATAGATTTAATCACTGTCACCATGAATGTTTACATCTAAAGGAGCTTTGTCTTCCCAGGCCTTAGTTGAGGATAATAAAATGAGCCCTAATATACTTCACTTTAAATCCGGAAGGCAGTTCTCTCTCTCAGTCTGAGTGGCTCTAAAGCTGCTCAGAGTGCAGTTATGAAATCATTGTTTCGGGGGCGGGTTAAACTCCAAATCCGGCTACAAGTGCAGCATTTCCCACACACAGGCTTTAATAAGGTGGGGTACCTGGACACACTGATGCACAGGTATATCTGGAGGTCCAAATATAGCAGACAGTCCCAGCCTACACAGCTATTTTTTGGATAGTTCTAGTTGTTGAAGATGGTGCACACTCATACCTCATAACATTACAGGCTTCCATTTAAGCTTGTGCTTGACAATTTTACTTCACCATTTTTCAGCTTTACACAATAGAATAATAATAACAATAATAAAACAAAAAACTAAACCGGCATGAACAGCTCGAATTTGTTCCAGCTGGTAATTGATTTGGACTGGAACCAGCTCCTTAATTGAGTCATTAATAAAAGGAAATGTTAGGAGCATGCCAAAGGAATTACTGTAAGTATTGTTGCTCAGTTAAATTCTGGTCCTGGTTTCATTTTCCCTCTTGCATAAATATTTAGTTATGAAACATTAATGCAGAATGTCATGACTAATATAAACAAACCTGAGTATGTCATTTAAAAGTGATGTACAGTCAATCAGTCTCCACTTTTAATAGGCCTAAGTAAGATGTATATTGAGGTTATAGAGATGATGAAGGTCATATTTTGTAAAATAATGAATCAGTAGATGAACAGAGTCAGAAATCAATCAGGTCGGCATGTTAGATTGGAGGGTGAAAGCGCCTGAGGAGAGCAGACGTATTACTTAGATACATGAAGCACAGCACAGCCACAGGGAGGTGACCCAGTGCTCTTGAACATGAACATGCAATCACACACTGGTAAACCGAACAAACCGCCACCAGGGAAGATGCCCTCTCTGCTGATGAAAAGTGCGGGGGAGCTGGAACCTCGACTCATGCAGCTGGGATTTTACATTAAACAGTACATAATAAATTGACTGATTTTTATAGAGTGAGGAAGGGAGACAGTCAGTTTCCTGTACATCATCCTGCAGGAAACAGAAATTGTTGTTTTTAAAAAGGCACTCCATGTAATATGGATGAAGAAGATTCCCTCACAGTTTAGAGTCTCACAGATCCCCGTTTTGGTTTGCTCTACTTAGACGAAGCTCCAAGAAGCCCACTGAAAGATAAATGCCCACCGCCGCACAGCATGCATGCAACTTTTAGTGGAAATGCTTGCATATTAGCATACAGAGAGAAACATTTCCCTTTTGTGGAGACTAGAATACAACAACAGGCAGACTGAATCATGTTCAGAACAGTACGGACCAGCCTTAAAATTAAACCCACTCACCGAGGAACCCTTTAACATGGACTGATATATTTTAGACGTTCTATAAGGAAATGTGAAGAATATTCACTCACTGACCAAAATATTGGGTGCAACTTTCTGCTGCTGGGTTGGACCCTTTTTGACTTCAGAACTTCAAATTCAACAAGGTGCCAGAACCTTTCCTCAGAGATTTTGGGTCTATATTGACCTGATAGCCTCACACAGCTGCTGCAGATTTGTCTGCTGCACGTCCTCGAGAATCTAGGTGTAGCTGATAAGTTACCTTTGATATAAAGACCTGCAGATATTTAATTCACTTTTAGGGCTTTATCATGGTTTCTGCATCCAAATGTTCAAAGCTATTGGGATTTTCTGTTGAACCCCCACTTTTAATTATACCCCATTGGCTCTGCTGTGTTCTGGTGTTCAACTCATGGGTGGATAATTTTAGGCTCCAATACAAAAGGTGATAGTATTGTTCTAGTTTGTCCATTTAAAAGAGATCAAATGAAGTCATAATTGATTTATAGCTAGAAGTTGGGCAACATTTTTGTAGAGATGCACCGATATGAAAATTTGGGCTAATATCTATATCCAATATTAATACTGCTGTTAAAAATGATATTTACAGATACCATATGGATTATATATATTTCCCAATACTTTCGACACCATGTAAAAGTGACCACACCACCTACATTGCTTCTCTGCTTCAATTAAACACCCCATAATCCTGTACTGCATCACTATCACTGTCACATGATCAAATGTCACATGAGCAAATACCACATGGGCGACCCGCTCCGTTTCCCCTTCAGAAACACAAACGGGAACAAGATGGAAATCTAACAGCCATTGTCAATATTGGCCCAGTTTTACTTATTGGACAGATAGTGATGTTGATGCCGATATATCATGTATCCCTATTTTTTTTTTATATCCTTGTACTTCCTGAGTGGTAAGTTGTGAACATGTGAATAAAAGCAAATCTCAGACCAGTCATACATCCTTTTGCTCATAGTGTCTCTTCTCATGTTCTCAGTGCCACTTTCTAAATAGGAGTCTACATGGTCAACCACTAAGTCTACCTGGAAGACCCTTGTAGACTATTAAAGATGAAAATGTTTCCATCATTAAGGCATTTTGCTAAAGTTGACTGTGAACCATGAATACTGCGCATGACTAACAGCTCTACAGTTTCGTGTAATAGTCGCTCAAAGACCAGCCCCTCTTTAATCCTCCTGGGCCTTTTACAAGGCAATCACTCAACCCTGCCACTTCCTGCTACCTTGTATACCTAAATACAAGAAGCCTTACATACCCTGGGCTCTCTGGATACCTTTCTATTGAACTGAGAGCTGGCAGAGGCAAGTTAAGGTCAACCCCATTAAGCTGCGTTACCTCAGCATAACGGGGAGAAACTGTTTTATGAAATGGGCTTCACAGACCCGGGTCTCCCAACTAGGACAATGTTCTCCATTGGAGGTTTGGCCATTTCTTCATCATTTCGTACCTTTACAGTTTTTGTCGCTTCAGGTACATCTGCCGCAGGATGTTTCATACCAACCATGCAGCAATTCATGCCAGTAATGGCAACATTTTATAGTTTGTTTGACAGACAAGGATTTAAGGGAGCAGCTCCCAAACCGCCAGAGACTAAATTATTGTTTATTTGTACAAAAAGTATCGCTTAGTTCAGGGGGTCTGCAACCTGCAGCTCCAGAGCCACAAGTGGCTCTTTGAACCTTCACAATGACTCTTAATAACTTTGACTACAAATGATAAAGAACCAAGTGTCTTTAACGTAGATATGATAGAAATGCAGGTCTTAGCAGTTTTTCCACGTTTTTATTAAACAGTTGCATTGAATTTCCATAACAGAATGACTCTAAAAGTACCACAAATATTTTTTTGGATCTATTTTCCTTGTTAGATTGGAAACTGTGCTTTTTTTAATATATCACTTTTCACAAATATCAACAGCCCATAGAAAACATGTTTTGTATTTTTTTTTTTCAAAAGTTTTAAATTTTTCTTTATTTTAAAACCTAACAATAGAAATAAAATTGTAGGTTCTTTAAAAATGTCAACAAATTTCCTATATGAGATATTTATCAAAAATTATACGTTGTCCTTTTTTTTTTTTTTTTTCAAAAGGTTGGGTAATATTTGTAACTGTAAACGAGCTTCACTTATCTGGACCAAGGGCAAAAATGGCTCTGTGGCTGGTAAAGATTGTAGAAACCTGGTTTAGTTGTACCAAAACGACTGGGGACCAGTTATTGAAATAAATTTCCCGTAATCTAGGTCTCGTCTCCTTAAAATGGTTTTCAGACTCCAAAGACCGGCAGAAAGCTGCTCATAACGAATTCAGTTTGATCAGGAATCATAATCTGTCATATTTCATTGGCATCAACTTTCAAAACAGAACTAATAACCACAGTCAATGGAAACTTAGCAGAAGACGAGAATTATACTAAAATAACATTAAACTATAATGTTAAACAATAAATAATTGCATAGTACTCTATTTCCATATTCAGCAAAGATGCATAGCTACAAATAAAGATAAATTGATACATAAGAATTAACAACATGTGTATCAAATTTCAGGAGGTTGGGACTAAATTGCAATGCGTTGATACAAACTGCGGGTATGAATTGACAAAATTACCAAGAACCTTCCAGCAAAACGTCACAACTGATCAGGACAGAAAATATTTCAGGTGGGTGGATCCTCAGTTGTGTCTGACCTCAACAAAAAGAGATCTACCTTGCAATCTGTAGGAACCAAGGTATCCACTTCAAACATCCTGCTTCAGATCTGGTCCTCTGTTTATCTATGTCCCTACAGGTTCTCTGCCTTTTATTAACATCCAGATCTCAACCTATTAATCTGCCATGCTTTTTTTTTTTGTTTTTTTGTTTGCTTACGAATAGTGGCAGTGCTTTAGGGCTGCATGATAATAGAAAAACTACTGTGATTAATCCACATTTTCCCTTTCTTTTATACCATCACAACGTCACCACCACTTCTCATTGAGCTTTAGGATTTTAATCTCTAAAATCAACAAGTGGGCTGTAAATGACAGTGAAGTCCATCCAGGGGGCCAAGTATATATATCTCTAGCAATCAGACTTTGAATGTGTGGTCTAGCAGATATTGCATCCAAGCAGTTCTTTGCGATTGAGACATGAGATGATGATTGCATCAACAGTACTTTGGTGCCATTTGCCATTTCTGAGTTTGTCCAAACAACACTGTAGAGGCTGTTTTCATGCAATAAAAAGTATGTTTTTCAATATATCTCATCTTTGTCTATCCACGCCAGTGGAGAATATGTGCACAAAGTGAGCAGGGATGATCTAAAATGCAGTTTTTTCTTGTAAATAGTTGCAGCCTGTTGAGCTTCTGCTTGTAACACAGATCCCTCAGATCATATTTTAATGCTGTATTTTATTGCCCGCAGTCAACGTTTGGATCCTGATTGCAAAGCTGCACAAGTCAACGGTACAAGACGAAGGGCTGATTAAAAGACCAGATTAATCTGTCAGGAGTAATTCTTGGAGTTCAATTAGGGCCTACAAAAGCGTTAACAGCAGGCGCATGCTGTGCAGAACAAGTCCGCATTTACATATCCTTTAGCACCAAGTGCATTTAGAAACTTGCCACTGGCTCCGTTCAGCCTGCAGGATTTTAGAGACAAAAGTGTCTGTTCCTTTTTCCAGGGTTTATTTCAAAATTTGCTCTCGCAATTTCACAATTTCTAAAAGGCTTATTGTGGTTTTTTTTTCTTTTTCTTCTTCTTCTTTTTTCCCCCCTTTGAAACCTATTAAACCGACAGGGGGGGTTGAAAAGTGAGAGTTATATAAGCAGCTCTCCCCTTTTGCTTTCGGATGGATGAATAAGAGGAGATCAAAAGGGAGGCGATAAAGAAAGAGTGTCTGCTGCCTTCTCTTCGTCTTTATTCCTGCCACATTCTGCCATGGTACTTCCCTCTAACTACACGACTTGGCCTGGATTCTCTTTTTCTCTTCGGTCTTTCTCTAGGACATTACACTTTAATCTCATGTCCTCTGCTTCTCTCTGTCTCCTTTTGTCTTTCCCCTCTTTTTGGCTTCACTGCATCCATCCATCCATGCATGCATCCATCATCCAGCCATCTCTTTATGTATCTAATCCCATGTTCTTTACATCTTTGGTCCTGAGAATATTATTCTAATCTGCAGGCTCTGTGTTTGGTGTGACTACAGTAATCCCTCACATGTATTTACAGTGCATGTCTGTGTGTTTGCGCATATATCTTTGCATCCAGCAAGAGATTTTCGACAGTTTTAGTGCAATGAGTGTGTGTGTGTGTGGTTTTAGTACTGCTTGTGTCCTACACAAAGTGGAGCTGCAAAGAACATCTGTTGGCGCAGAAGTGACAGATTAAAAGAAGGGCTTCTTTTTTTATCATACAAAGGCACAAACACATGATGGAGAATGACTGCACGCAATTATACTCTAAATAAAAACACTCACATTGCTGCTCCTGTGAAGGATGGAGACAGGGAAGATCGTGCAAGAGGGAATTCTTTATCTTCACAAAGTATAATCTCCGCCTTTAATCTCGCTCCGGTTGAAACTCTCTTCAGTTCTGCAGGTTAAATCTCCCAACTTTTTTTTTGGCTCCATTTTGCTGCGTAAAAGCGCTCCTACGAGGCGACTGCACACAATACCAGCAAGCGCACACGCATGCAGAAGCACACCGAGCATGACAGTCCCTGTAAACCCCTGAAAACGGGAATGGACCGACTCTTTTTCCCTCCACAAACGCACAGTCATCAACACGAACCAGATCCATACCTTTCTGAGCCTCTCCTGCTCGCGTCCATCGGGGCATCGCTTCCTGTACCATCCTCTCCAGTTAGCAGGTTTCCCAGCAGGTTCAACAGCCTCTACAGCGCGGCGAAGGAGGGCGAATCTGCTCGCACCGAAGCTCCGCGACGAGCACTGACTCCCACCCCGCTGTTTTACTCTGCGCTCTGTTGTGGGTTAATACGCGTGGGGGAAACGTGTGTGTGTGCGTGCGTGGGATTTAGAGAGAGCAGGAGGCGATGGATGTAAAGCTGTACCCCTCCTCACCCTCTTACATCCCCGTTCTCCCGCTGTTTGCGCACAGCGCGCACCGCTCAGGTGTCATCTGCGTCAACTTGGACTTCAACTCAAAAAGATGACGCTGAAGTTGGTATCCGATTCGTCGTTTGACTAAAGGGCTATTCCGCTTCATTTAACGACTCCGGACAATCATTTGCTCAACCTTCTTTTGAAATCTAAAATACTTGGTCTGGATCATTTTACATTCATAACGTGTTGTGTAAAACCCCTGTGTGAGCTCACCTTTTTGTCTTCTAGCTTGAATTAAACCTGGGTAGCATCATTTTTGCCCTTTTTATAAGTGTTCACAAAGCAATAAAGATTTTCCAGATTACAAACTATGTTTTATTGAATATAGTGTAGAGTTTTTAGGGTTTTTTGTTGCGGTTTTGGCCTCTTGTTGGATAGCTTTTATAACTGAACACATGTAAGATCTACTATCATCAAGAGAGCATTAAAATGCTTCTTTTTAAAAAAAAAAAAAAAAAAAATTAGCAACACAAATTCATGTTCAACAAATCACAAATATGTCTTTAGAGTAAAATAATTTTGTTCAGTGTTGGACTTTCTAAGTGAAGAGGTTTTTACAATTTTAAGTGTTCTTAAGCTCAGAAAAGGTTAAAATATTGTACATTTTTCACTTTTTTGCAAATTGAAAAAAGAATTCACAAGTCAAAAACTGTTTCATCAAATCTGTCATATATGACAGAAAATTTGGTGTACATTCATTCTGTAGTTTTTATGAGGGACCCCCATCTAAGAGGGTTTATGGCCAGAAAAAAAAGTTATATTCTAAAAAAAAAAAAAAAAGCTTTAAGAAAATCACAAACATTTTATAGTTAGTCGGTAGCAGAATACTAGTAGAGTAATTCTATCTTGGTTTAGCCTTTTGTAATTTAAGATTGACCAGGTCCACCAGGTTTGGGCCATCTAGGTGGTCCAGTTTTAAAGATGAACACCATCTTAAGCTAAAAAATAAACAATAAAATCACCCTTCTTGAGCTTTTGAAAATGGAATAAAGGTTTCACAAATCAGAAATAGTGTCTTTCATTAATTTAGAGTTATTTTGTCTAATTTTAGGCTGTTTTGTAAGCCAGATCAGACCTTTTGTGGTTTCCAGCTAATAAAAAACACAGCTTTAAACGTTTTTTACAAATTAAACAAGCAAATATAAAATCCCAAACTAAATTTTTAAAAATCTGTCATTAGTGTTGATTCTCCCCAGGTTTGGGCTTTCTAGGTTGTTTAGTTTTATTAAGTTGGACCCTAGCTTAGGTGGGCTCAAGTAAATGTTTTTGGCATCAGAGTGATTTCATCCCAGGTGATTTCTGTCCAGGTAGTGTGATTTTCGAAACGGACTCCATGAATTATGGCGAAGAAGTTAAGAAAAGCTTTACTGTCACTGTTTTCCCATAAACTGAATAAAGGATTCACAAATCTCAACCCACTTTTAGATTTGGAGCTAAAGCGGATCAAAGGTAGTCCAGAGTCGTAAAGTTTCGCGGAATATCCCTTTAACGAGGTGCCGAGTGGGAACCTACAGATCAGATGCTTACTTCAACATGGTCTTAAAAAAAGGAGCTTTTGAGGCGACGTTAACGCCTCGTCCCCCCCCCCAACCCAGCTCTCAGCAGAGGCCTGAGCGATAAACACCGACAATAAAGCAGCGACTAATCGCTGTTTCCAGCTCGGTTTGTTCCCCCGATGTCTCCAGTCTATTTTTTTTTTTTTTTTTTTTTTTTTTTTTTAATAAACCGAGCGTGTTTAGCAGCAGCTTGATAGGTGTCGCCTTCAGCGCACCTTCTCTCCTCCTCCTCCCCCTCTTTGTCCCGCACGGAGGCTGTGCTCCATCCCGGTGAGTGAGCTCTATAGGGGCTGCTCTTTACAGCGGCTCCTTCAGCTCTGTTACGGGGTTCAGCAGGTCGTCACGGGCCGACAACTCTTGACAACGCGCTGCGCAAAAAGAGTGACAGGTGCGCACCCATAGCTGCTGCCCTGTGAGAGTTTCTTCACACGCCTTCAAGTTTTCTCACGTTACGACCACAGTATTTAATGTACTTTATTGGGATTATGTGTTTGAGCAACACAAAGTAGTGCGTAAGTATGAAAGCGCAAAAAAAAAAAAAAAAAAAAAAAAAAAAAAAAAGGATGCATGGCTCTGGAGTTAAATTACAAATAAAAATCTGAAAAGTGTGGCGTGCATTTTGTTCTGGTCAGGTTAATACTTTGTAGGACCACCTTCTGCTGTACAGCTGCTCGTCTTTTTGGATGTGTCTACCAGTTTTGCACATTTAGAGACTAGATTTGTTTTCTACTTTGCAGAATAGCTCAAAGATCAGTCAGACTGGATGGAAAGCTTCTCTGAGCCTTGCCCACAGATCTATGTGTGCTCCAGGTCATCTCTTGTCTTCAACCTCCAGCAGGTTTTCTTCCAGTATTGTCTTGTAGTTCGCTTCATCTACCTTCTCACCAGCTTAAAGAAAAGCATCCACACTGCGTGATACTGCCACTGCCATCTTTTATGGTGGTTATGGTGTTTTCAGTGTAATATTTAATGCTTGGTATCTGCCACATGTGACTTTCCTCTTCCCTGTCGTCTATAAAGGTCATATCTAGTGTCCTGTTGACAGATTCCCCCACCTGAGCTGTGGATCTCTGCTGCTCCTCCACTCTAACTATGAGCCTCTTGGCCGCTTCTCTGTTAAATGCTCTCCCTACCCATCTTGTCTGTACAGAAGGACAACCCAGTCTTGGTAGGTTTGCAGCTGTGCGATACTCTTTCCATCAGATGACAGATAAACAGTCTGCTATTTTCTTTGGTCTTCATGATGACATCTGTTCACTAGTGTTTACTATCAAACCGTCGCAGAACAAGTTACTGAGATTAAATTACAAACAAGTGGACTCTGTTTACTAATTAGGTAGCTTTTGAAGGCAATTGCTTGCTCAAGATTTTATTTCGGAGTATCAGAGTGTCAGGGGGGATAATACACACACCGCACTTTACAGAGTTTTATTTAGATAACATTCTGTATGGTTTTCCTTCCACTTCACAGTTGTGGGCTACTTTGTGTTGGTCTATCACATAAAATCCAAATAAAATACATTAACGTTTGTGGTTTTAACATGGAGAAATGTTAAAAAGTTCAAAAGTTCACAAAAATACTTTTGGAGGGTGCTGTGTGCAAACAACAAGCCACATGTCTAAAAAAATAATCAGTCTTTCATCCAATGAATAATATATTGTTGCTGCATGCAGGCTACCCAGCCGGGAGCCTGTTGCAGAGCAGAGGAAGTGAGTGATCAGAGTCGATGTTTTATGTCTTTTTACACTAATTCTCAGAAAATGTTGGTGGCTTTAACATGAATTTAAGTACACCTTTTTTTTTTTTTTTTTTTTTTTTTTTTTTTAAAAATTTTTAAAAAGTAAGCTTGTGGTGAAATTGATTAATTATTGAATCAACTCATTACCTGGAGAATCCTGTTTGATATTTGATATTAATTCAATTATTTCCCTGATTTTAACTCCATTTAAACATAAAAATAACCCGAAGTTTAGCCCCAGCTTCCTTGGGTTCCAAACACGGCTGCATAGCATTTCTTCCATTTGATCGGTGTTGTGCTTCAGCTTGAGTCATAAAGATTCTGCCAACTGTTGTAGTTTTGACTTCAGAATCACTGGCAGAGGGAACATGAGTTTTACATTCAGATTTCTGCTTCTGTATTTGTAATCAGACACTCAAAAGCTGCAGAAACCTGAATTACTACAAGTGTACAAAGCTTTTTATTTATTTATTTATTTATTTTATTATTTTTTTATTTAACTGGGCACCTATTCTCCCAAGGTCATGAAGCTTGATTTACATGTAACATATTCCTCTCCTAATCTATAGAGACCTGTTTTGAATTTAAGCATGCTGGCTAAAGTAAAACAAAGTCACTCTCACATGCATCACCTTGCAATTATCAGAATTGGAGGTCAAAGACAAGGTTCCTCTAGGCCTAATAACTCGGAGTCAACGCTGGTTAAATTGATATTGATGCGTTTTAATTCAGTCTTCGTGACCAATGATTTTTATTTGCCTTAGAGGCACACCTCACAATTAATTAGCATTTATTACCTTTGGGCTGAAGAGTCACGGCAGCTCAGCCCCTTTGGATGCTGCAAACACAGCAACAATCAAAGCAGCTTTTGCTGGCAGAATTTTAGCCAACCAGACCTGGGCACAAACACGGGGAGTCCCTCATAATCTCCTGTTGTGCACAGATGTACACAACTGCAGCCGCTTTGCACACAGTGACAACTGTAGAGGGACCATGTGGCCCCTGGGGGCCTGGATGCAGGTGCTGCTGCTGCACCACCAGCACCCTCTGGCGCTTCTCCAGAGATGGCCTCCAAGGACTCAGTCTGAATCATTTTAAAAGGCTGCTATACCAGCCTTCTTGGCCACAGTAACAACATTATCTACTACTCCGTCTTTGAACTTTAAATCATGTATAGCGCCCTTTCCTCACACGATCCTGCTCAGTCCTTTATTTAAATGATCTCATACATACACTTTATGTTGCATTACTGCTCTCCTCCGTGTCCTATCTCATCCACTGACATACACTCACATATATCTGATATACTCAATGAGGCAATACTGCCTGATTTGTCGTTATCATTCCACGGCTCAAATTATAATGTGCAGCTTGACCCATTTTGTATAATAATGTGAGACGCTGACATGAACGCCCGAGGTGCAGCACCGTATAATGCAATTTTATCCAAGCTGTGTTTAAAAAAGGTTATTATAGTCAGCTTCCGTGAGGATTGCATCAGCAAGATTTTTCTTCATGTCTGGCGTCTCTTGCGTGCCACTGAGAACATCAAGTATAGTTAAGTTGGATTTATTGCATGCTGCAAACATTTCTTGCATCTTTTGCCGGAAATAGCTTGAAAAGATAGGTCAAGTTCCTGTTGGGTTAATATATATTTCTTTAATTTTGTTTTATGGAGGTCTTTATGAAAAGTAGAAGTAGTTTTCCTGTAGGTATTATTAGTGCGTCTGTGGTAAATTACTGTAATTTATGGTGTAGTTATCCCTCATGGTATCAGTTTAATAGCCCTGCGCAGGCAATTACTGTCTTAAGTAAAAGTAGGTTAAAGCATTAACTCTGTAGTCCTTACAAACGCTTTAAGAAGAAAGAACAACTACATACCTTCATGGCATTATTTACTTCATTCAGTGTTTACAAGTCAGCTGATGTTTTAATCAGTTTTGCATATTTTCAGTCACTGTTGAGGCACACAAAGTTGGCCCAAAACAAGTCGTTTCTTGGAACCTTTGAAAATAATCTTAGCAGTCAACCTAAATATGTATTTAAAGACAAAGATGGTCCTCGGTCTTATTGTGTTTACTTCCTTATTAGACATTAACACAGATGCTGTTGGAGTTACTTGTTATGGTGTAAAATGGCCTCATACTCCATTAGATGTGGTGTTTTCAGAGGTTAAGAGGGATTCAGTGGATCATTTCTGTGGTTTCTGGTCAGCTGAGTGTGTAATGGTTCAGGTTGCATCACAGCAGTCTGTTTTGTTTTGTTTTTTTTTTTAGTTCGACATCCTAAAGCAGCTCATTTCTCCTGAAGAAACTGTCAGAACTGACAGCTTGTACTGGATTAGGGGTCCATGATGGGATTTGCAGTGCATCTTTTAAGAATGCTCAGCAAAAGTTTTGTTTATAAGCGATGGAGATGGGCTTTATGTTTGACTTGGTTGCTTGAACTCGATTTGTTAGCAGCGCAAGGCTTTGTAAAACTAAAGAAAAGCAGCTATAGTTCTCTTTTATATAGAACAAAAGTGTCAGTTTTGTCTAACAATTTAAGAGGATGTTTTACTCTGTCCCTGGATGTTACCTGGATATCCTGCAATATCTATAACATTTTTGTCTTCGTATTGGTCTTAAGTACCCCTCTGACTGCTTAGCGCCTTTCGGACAATTTATTAATAGAGAGTTGGTATATGGATGGTTCGCCAGACTAAGCTACTTAAAGGGTAAAGCTACCCAAAAGCTCATTTGCCATGCCTTCAGGTGGTATGGGAAAGACCCGCCTTCAAAATAAAAGGCCACAGATGTCAAAAGCCAGACCTGACATCAAGCTAAAGCTGTATCAGAGTTAATAATTATTGTTGGAGGTATTTTTGAGAGGTCATTTAAACTCAAACCAAATTATCCATGTTAGATATATGGTAGCTTTGTACAACTGTTCTACAATGAAATATAATGTTTGAAATGACAAATAACTGAATATTGATTGACTATTTTATTTAGTAACAGCTCAAAAAAAGTGAAAAAAAAAAATACATGGTTGACTAATCGCTAAAGTCTACCACATTTTAGCATTTTTCAATGTAAATTATCAGTATGTTAGACATTTTGCTACAAAAACTAAATTTGAGTTTTGATTAAAAAATAAACAAATGTTCACTGTATCTGTACTGTGCTTGGAGGCTCTTCAGGTAGCCACATTTCAGTTGTGTACTCCTTTAATTTGTATTTTAACATTTGTTCCCTTTTTACAAAGCTTAAACGTTTTTGTTATTTTAATGCTTTTCCTTTGCTCTTGTGAGAAACACTTTGGATTGCCGTGTGTGTGACCGATGCCGTATAGCTGAACTAATTTTGCCTAACTAGAACCAGAGGCGACGCCACACAGTATGTATTCTAAAACATGGGTTTTAGAAACATTTAAACAAAGACAAAATGATAACTGAGTTCACATTTGAATTTATTTTTGGCAATTAGCACAGTTAGCACGGCTAATATTATGAAAACGGCAGTCTCCGTGTGTATTCACTGGAGAATGTAGATCCTTACCTTATCTCTGAGATTCAAGAAAGTCTGCAAACATTTAAAAATCCAGCATCTTACAAACTGAACTTGTTACAAACTGAAAACAAAGAAACTTTGCTGTCTTTTGTTCAGCCTTCCTGTTAGCCGCTGAAACTCTTGCTCTCTTTGGCTCTCTTGTGGCTTGGATGAACCATAGACATGTCTTAACCTGTAGAAAACTTAGTTTTCTTTCTAAAAGCTTCACCTCATCAAAACAGAATATAAGTTTATTAATTAAATTTCTTCTTCTTCCAGGTTTTTACAACCTGCCTGGAATCACTTATGTAGGTTTTGATACAAAAAAAGAGCGAGTATTGCAACATTTTCTACATTTTACTCCAAATGTTTTTTTCATTTTACTTTAAATAAATCAAATTCAAAGCCTGTTGTAGCTACCTACCAATTTATAACCTAATTTACGTCCAGAGGTTTAACTGATTTGTTTTGGCATCACGTTACTGGAAATCTGTTTATCTCCAGCATTTAGAAAGCTTTTAAATTGCCACCAGCTGTTGCTGAAACAAGTAAAGAAGATTTATGAGGAAAAAAACCAAAGTGAAAACACCTCTACACCTCGGCTACTTTTCTTCCTCATGACTGCTCATTTGCATACATTTGAATTCTAGTCAGCCTCTTCCCCGAGCTGTTGGAGACCTTGGCTCTTGTTGCTCTTTGCTTTGCTAATTTCCAAGCAGTCGGGTAGTTACTGCAAGCTTGGGTGTGTGAATGTATCGAAATTAATTTCAACACAAAGGAAAAGAAATAATCAGATTACATTCAGTACAGGCTCTGGGTATTTTCCCGTTCACTTCAGTCTTTAGGATCCACCTTTATCATCTAACCAGTCTGCATGCATGCACCTGTTTGTTCATCAGGTGTGAATGAGGCAGCAGGAAGCTTGAAAGCACATTCATATTCACTAAGATTCTGGAGCTGCTTTTGCCAAGGGGGCTGAGAGAAACCAATAAAGGGCTGTAAACACAGGTGCAAGGGAGAGAACTGCAATAAGATGAATTTCCTCCAAGTACACTTTTTTTTTTTCCCTCCACCTCAGTCATTGTATTCCTTTTCTGATCTGTCAGCTTGTTTGTTTCATCAGGCTGTATATGTATTTCATTTGTTTTAAGCTCATTCCTTTTGTTTTAATTAATGTTCTTTCCTCTGCTTTAAAAAGTCATTTCTTATGTAATCGCTCTGTAATCAATCTTTTACGTCAGGTAGGGCTTTAGCACTATTAGTTCATTTATCCTATAAGTAGCTTTGTCCTTTTTGACATGAGGACAGCGGCAAATTGATTCAGGTTCTCGAGTGGACCAAATGAATGATGGCTAGAAATTAAATGACTGAAAGAGGTGTAATGGTGGTTAGAACAAGTGGGCAGAGGATGGAGAGGGGAGCTTGAGAGGGAGGAATACACAAACAGGTTGCTCTGGGGCCTGGGGGAATTGCAGGGGCTGGTGGGTGGGTGGGTGTGTGTGGGGGGTGGGGGGGTAAAGGCACAGAGTGGGGAGAAGGAAGGAAAAATAAGATGGAGCGACGGAGAAAGCAGAGACGGAAGACTGGTTCAACACAGCTGAATGTAAAGTAGATTGTAGCCCGTTTCCGTCATCATCATCATTACTCCTGTCACCTAACACAATCCACTGAGAGAGGCGCACACACACTCTCTGTCTCTCTCTCTCTCTCTCTCACACACACACACACACACACACACACACACACACACACACACACACACACACAAACACACACACACATGCAGGTGAATAAACACCAGTTTTTAGTCTGTGCCAAAAACCAGCTGAGAGCCCATATCTTATCTGGGTTTCCTCTCACAGCCAACTTCTTCTCCTCTATCTGCCTGGGTTTTCAGCATTCAGCTCCTGCTCTTCCACTGATCCATCAGTCTGCTCCCCTTCTCCAACGGGTCCGTCTCCCCCTTTAGTTTCATCACTTACCTCCTTAAAAAGACGACGCGCACTCCATCCTGTTGTTTTCTCCACGTTTCCGACAAATTTAGTCCCGCATCTCTCTCTTCTCCAACATCAAGTCTCTTTCACTTCGTCTCTGCCTCTAACACTCACTCACTCACTCAACCTCCATCACCCCTCCTTCTCCGAGCCCTTCCTCCGTCCCCCGACACCTCACACTCTCCTCCTCCTCCTCCTCCTCCTCCTCCGTGTCAACTTACCATCCCTCCTTCCATCTCGCCCTTTTTTCTCTCTGGATGTAGTTGTATAACTTATCACCCCGATCTCCTTCCCCACTCGATAATTGGTGTGTGTCAGCAGCAGATGCAAGCCTGCTTTATTTAGCGGCTCAGTATTAGCTATTCCAATTAGTCATCTAATACCAGTAAGAAGAAGAAACTGTTGGCCTCCACGTACTGGACTGCCGTGGGAGAAGATGTTTGCCGGGCACCAACAACGGCAGCCGGCTTCTTCCTCTGCGCACGACCGGGTGGAGGGTGCTTGTGGGTATTAACAGATGGCGAAACACTTTCCCTGGAGTATCGGCATTATTCTGCCTCTCTCTAATTAACTAGGTTTCAGTAACAAACCTTCGGGTTCGCTGTCCCCATGGTTACCCAAACACTGAACCGTGGCTGGCTGCATTTGTATGTGCGTGTACATGTGCGACTGCAGTCCAGCGCTGTGTTTGGGCACACACTTCTTGGTGTTTGCACCCTCCCGTGTGTGTGGGGCTTCGTCGCTGTCCCTGCGTGATTGTGCATGCACATGGAGTATCTTAGTTGCTTTGATGCCTTTGTTCCCCCACAGGGCTTGGAGGCTGGTTCTGTCTCAAGCACCTATGTTCTATCTATCTGCACAGAGAACAGCAGCATTAAATAGGATCACTGCACATTTATCAAAGGTCTATTGTACCCTGCAGGAGACAGTCTTAATAATTTTATAATCCTATGAATAATGATTATAAGGGGGATTTAATTATAATGGTTTTTGTGACAGGAAAGGTAAAGGTAGAATATGGAGTTAGTTCACCTTCTATGAGGCAGGATGTTGAGAAAGCTTTTTTTTTTTTTTTTTTTTGAACCTCCTAGGCAGTGGATATGATTATGCACCCAGTTCTAGTACACCAAAGGACAGCTAAGCATTCAGTTCGACATTAAGAGCGTGATCTGTTTTTCATCACACTGAGGTAAAGTGGAGAAGAGCATTAGGAAGGGAACTTGGGTGATTTTTCAACTTAGGCTCTATTTGCGCTTAGATTTGGGCTCAACGTATGATAATGCACTGGAGTTCTTGCTAGTTTACCAAAATTGAGTGAGAGCACCATGGCTGGCATTCACTAAACAGCTGCAATGTAATGGCAGAAGTCACTCATGTGTGACAGAGTAAAACGGCTCATATTTGCAACAGACAGGCTTGGATTTTTATGGAGTGTCTGACAACATGAAAAGAATCTGTGCATGAAAACATTTTTTTTTCTCAGTTTCACCTTCCGTCTCAGTTCAGTCACCCCTTGCAGTGCCTGTCCAATTTGCACATAACTCTCGCTACAATATAGTTTACATGCAGTTATCATGGGGATGAATGTCTTCATTATTTTGGCATTTTAAAAGCTTCATTCAAACTGTTCCTTTTTCCATTGTAGAATGATTATACAACATACAACTTTAAGGAATATAGCATTTGGGGTAACATCGTCTCTGCTAGATGTGGGCATCTACCACAAAGAGACTTCATCCAATAGGCTGAAAATATTATTGCCATGAAAATGATAAATTTGTGACACTTGAAATATATTAGCCAGCAATTATTGCTTTCCAAACAGTTGTTTTGAGTAATAATATTGCAATGGCAATTTGTGGTGATACATTGTCCAGTCCTAGTTTGAAAACCCTACCTTGACCACGAACAAGCTAAAAGCCCTTATCTTCATCATTGTAAGAGTTCCTAAAACATTCAGCACCACCTGTTTAAAGATGTTTGCGACTGTATGTATCAATTTAATTTTGCATGTTTAATTTAAAACGGGTGTGAATTGGAGAAAATCCACCAATATAACCAAGTCTAATGTTAAAAATGCATGAAAGTTGGTTGTTGATACTCATTCCAATCTGGAAACTGAATGGTTTATACATAGGCGGAAATCCTGCGGGACACAGTGGCTGTGACCCCCCCTCACCCCCCAACACACACTTCCATAATAGCATCCCCCCCACAAAAAAAAAAATTTAATCAACACAAATATTTTTTTTTTCATATAATGTAGTATTGCTAATTAAAAGCACAATGCAAGCGATGCAAATTGTAAACATAAAATGCGTTTCTTAATTATTGAAAGATTATGGAAACACCCCCATTCCTGAAAGTGGTTTGGTCTGCCTGCCGTTTTCCATTGGGCGGGGCTACTGGCAGCTCTTCTCTAGTGTGCAGCTCCATGTTTCAGTGAGCAGCAACAAGCTCACTGAGGAAACAACTCCAGTGTAGTATGCCATTTATCTACTTGTTTAAGGAGCTCAAGGTTGTAACATCAAAAGTAACATTTCTCCTGCTTTGTCCAAAACCAGCCTCTTTATGAGCTCACTGGTTAAGCTAATAGCCTAGCTTATGATGGTTAACAAGCTCAAATGAGTGATATAGCAGCAGGGATAAGGGACAAAATAGAATAAAAGAAGACAGTGGGAGAAAAAGAGGAAGAGCGAGGAGGGAAAAGAGAGGAAAACAGGAGAAAAAAGAGAGAGATCACTGAGGAAGAATAGATGAGGGGAAAGAGGAGATGAAATAAAGAGGACAGATTTTCAAAAACGTCTGTCAGGTTGTTAATATCAAATATGATCCTAATTAATATTTAACTGACATTTTAGATTTGTTTCTAGAGAGATATGCAGGTTTTGAAATGTATATTTTTAGTTTAAGGTTAGAGTTTTGATTGTTTAAAACCTTGATACTAAACATCGTTCTGCTTCTTTGGGAAAAGACCACTGTAATATGAAGGCATTTTGATAATGATGTCAATAAGAAAGTAAGTAATGCTTATGGAAATGTTTTATAATCGCTTCATTTGTGAGGTCAACTGTGCAAAGAGAGCCAATCAGACAGAGTTATTGAGTCTCAAGTCAGTTTGTTGATCAGTGTTATGAAATAAGAACTATTATTTAGATGTACAAATTTGAAAAGACATGCTTATCTATCTGTGAGGTGGAAATGTTTTAGCATGGTTGACAGACATTGTAGTTCAGTTTTTCATAGATGGACAGAAAGATAACATACAGTAGATAAATTGATGAATGGATGGTTAAAACAGTTTATAATTTAAGAGTATAAGCACTGCACATCTCTAAGCTGCCATATTTTGTGGCATAGTTGTGATATCTTATTGAAGTTTTGTTTGTTGACAGTACACTAAATGTTTTTTTTGAAGAGTAGTTTGATGATGTTGGATTATTCTTGAAGGTTTATCCTTTATAGTTCTGGACTTTGAGCTTCATTTCTAATTAAGCTACTTTGATGGACTATAGTGGAAATTAGAGCAGGGTGCCAATAATTACTGTTAGATGTGATCATAGAGGTGAACCATCCCACCTTCCACCTGATACCATTGTTGACATCGCTGGTTGAACATAACAAAACCTAAATACAGGTAGAGTATGGATGAATACAGAACAATGATATAACTACTATTATTACTTTTAATAACATTATTTAACAAGCTGAGGGCTCAACCCTACAAGGCAAGTCGCAAAGGAACAGGAAAGAAAGTTGAAGAGAGTTTTTTTTTTTTTTCATGCCCCCCCTCCAGGAATTACTCTGATATTTTCCTGTTTATTGTCCCCCTTCAAAAAAAAATGAAGTGGGATTTTTACGCCTGGGTTTATATAAATCAACTATACACCAAAAATATCAAGCTTATTAATTCTGGTTAGACCTGGAGCCTCATTTATAACTTCTGCAAACACATGAAATGTGGCCGGAAAGGGTCAGAAACCACAGGTTAGGCCCTGTAGAAACTGACCTAAGAAAGTACTAAACCATGAATCAGATTGTTGTTAAATGCATTAACTGTGTTAACACCTGTGCGTAGTGCTCTGTGATGAATGCCGTTGCACTAAATACTGTAAATGAAAGCATCACATGCAAACATGTATTCAGCAAATGTGAACACTTCCTACCCCAGAAGAACATTTCCTGGTCTTGATTCATCACCCAGAGCTAAGAATCAGCAGGTTCTTTTGTATGCTCCAACATGCACAAAGTGAACGTTTGTGTTGAATGTGGGGAAGTAGAGGGCAAAGTGTCAGGCTGATCCACAGGTGCTCATTTCCATCTGCACTTTGATTCATAAAGGGAACTTTTCTTTAAGACATGCATGCGCACACTTTTCTAAATCTCATTATTCTTTTTAGAACATGGTGTGCTGAGCTTGTTAGTGAAAATGTCTTTGAACTATTTCAAAAAATAAACTCCCTTGACCCTTATTTTTAACATTGTAATGGTGCGATCACAGCCACAGAAATAATGGAAGTGTCTCCTCTTACATGTTTTTTATTTCTAAAATCCAAGTTAAAATATTTATCTGGTTTTTCTTTTACATTTTGAGACTAAAAACATTGACTTTCAATCTGACTATAGTTCTCTTGTTTTAGGTCAGTTAGGATTTCCAAAAATACATTTATTTGCTCAGTGCCATAATAATTACATCGTTTTGTTCTTTCTTCAAATTCAGAAGTTTACACATATTTTTTGTTGTATTTGGTAACATTGCCTTTTAAGCTGTATGACTTGGGTCAAACGTTTTATGTATCCCTTCACAAGCTTCTCACTACAGGAAATTTGTCCTGTTCCTCCTGGCAGAACTGGTTTAGCTTAGTGAGAATGTCTTGAGATGATGGTTCGCTATTTCCACATATTGTTCTTTCCTCCACCCACATACTTTAAAGTTGCTATGGTGTTCAAGTTTCCCCCTTTTTACGTCCAAATATAACAATGGTGTTAATATCCAAACACTTCAGTTATATAGTTTCATGGGACCACAGGCCATGTGTCCGAACATTAAGGTCTTTGTGTCGAAGGGGCCAGTCTGGCATTTTTATGTTGCTTTTTGAATAATGGCTTCTTCTTCTTTGATTGGCCTTTTAGTTTCACTGAGGATATTAATGCTCTCCCTCCATCTTCAGCCAACGTCTTCATCTTCACAAGGTCCTTTGCGTTTGTTCGAAGGTTGACGCACACATTTGGCACCAAATCACGTTCATCTCTGGGGCGCAGAACCCATCTCCTTCCAGAACATCATGATCGTTGGAAATTCTAGCTCCATTTGTACTTACTTGATTTTAAAAAATGAAGATGGAACCTTCAAAACACATTTAAAAATGAACTAGATTTTTTTTTATTGATTTATTTAGATTTTTCCATGATGTCACACAAGGAAGCAGCGTGTTTGAAGCTTTGCCTTAAAACTGCATACATGGTTGCACCTCCATTTAACTCAATCAAAATTTCCTTGTAAACTTCTGAACTTGAAGAAAGTAATAAAATAATCTTTAAAAAGTTCTCTCTCATTCCGGCATTTAGCAAATAAAAATTATTTTTGTATACTGAGTCAAAACAGGAAAGAGAAAGATTGTTTTTATTAAAGTAAATATCTGGTTTTACCTTTGTTACCACCAGCAGCCTGTTCATTATTGATGAGCTGGTATTCCTGCAGACCTTAGTGGAGACCCCTTTCATGATGTTGTTTGACACTTATAGCAACCCCACTGTCACAAAGAAATGTATCTCTCTTACATCATGCTTAGTTAACCCTTTGTTACTTCTTTGTCTGCTTCCTTTTTATGCTATTGGCTTTTCAGCAAAGTCTGTGGCCAAGAAGATGTGGAAAAAATGCCTGAATTTTCCTTTAAGGGTTCAGCGAGCTTCAGACTAAGTAGGTCATACTTGGTGCTGTCCAGCCATATCTGAAGGCAGCAGTGTTTACAGCAGTCACAGCCTCCCCATGGTGTCGTCAGGCTGCTTTCTTGAGATCTGTCCAAGAACTCAGTCTTATTTTGTATGTCTTTGTTGCGTTTATTCCTAGAGCACTAAGTGGGCCACTCCCTTAGTCTTTCCTCTGAGGACTTAGGAATCTACAGCTTAAAGAATAACAAAATAACGCGGCTTATTGTCAAATCTACATAAAAATGCACTTGTTGTGTGAAGTGGCCGTGTCTCCTGCTTTACGGCTTTTTGAAGTGTACATGCCTTTATGTCTAAGGACATCTTTCTAATCATGAAGCCATTTGCTCTTATCAGCGGCCCTGAATAGCAGACAAAGCATTTCAGTGTAACATATCATTCATCAGATTTTGTTTTCAGTTCTTTCAGAAATCAAAAGGAGGCCTTCATGGCAGCCTTGGAAAACCTGCGAGCAATAGTTACAAAACCTGTCATATTTATGTTTTAGCCTTTGTACTGAAAGAATGTCTGTCTCTTTATGGGCCTTCTAAACTCTAACGAGATGGATGATAATATGGAACAAGTTGAACTTACATTCACGGTAATTGCCGGGGTGCAGAGCACAAAGTAGGTGAAAAAACACACATTCCCACATCGTGAGAGAACCGCTGCTCTCATTTAATACCAGTCACAGAAAAATTCAGTCTGAGCGACGGTGGTGCAGCGAATATTAGACACAAAAAAGAAATCTCATTTCTCATCTCTGGGTGTGCTTTTGCTCCACATGTGGAGGGAGAGATTTTATGAGCTGTGAAATTGGAAATTTGTTCAAAACTTGATAAAGCCTGTTGATTATCGAGATCAATTTAAGTAAAACAGGAAGTATGATCAACGTGTCCAAACCAATATACGTTCAGTGTTTTGTTTAATAGATACATGCAGACAGATTTGTTGGCAGCTCTGGTGAAGATGTGTAAAAAGTCTTAAAATAAATGTGACTTTGATCACAGAAGCATATTCAAGTGAGAATTTCAGAAAAATCCAGCCTTTAATTTGAGGACATTTATGCAGTCGGGTAAAAACAAACTCTTCTCTTGAGAAATTATTGTTATAAGAAAATCACTAGTGGGGAAATTAATGGCTCCCCTGCTGTCAATACTTTGCAAAGCCTAGTTTTGCCAAGAGGATAGTGATTGGTTTTCTCTTATCACAGGCCATAAGCTTGGAGAGCAGAGAGGGATTTCTGAACATGCCACCGTGTACAAAGTCTATAGGTAATCCAGCTTTACGGGTCTTCTTATGCTCTCTTGTCTTTAAATCACCTTGCAGGTTTTCTGTAGGATTTAGCTTTTGGAACTGAGATGGCTATGGAAGTAAGCTCATCTTAGTATGGCCAACTGTTTCTGTCTTGATCTGAACATCCTCTTTAGGTTTTGATGATGGACCTAAAGACCCATATTCAGTTTGCTGGCTGAGGCCAGCAGCTTTTTATTGGAAATCTCCTGTTATTTCTGCAAGTCAATGGTCCCATGGACTTTGTTTCTCTACCAGGGCCTTTGGTGGAGAAATGGGTCCACAGCATCACAGATCATACTTAATATTGGTCATGACATGTTTGTCATGTAAAATTCAGTTTAAAAAAAAAAAAGTAAACCTGATATCCCAGTTACCGCTGCATCTGCTTTCAGTGGTGTTAGAAGAAGGGGTGCCTTTGGTAAATAACTCTTCAACATCATTTCTTATGCATTTAAACCTGCGTTATTCATGATATGATCACCAGCAAAGCCAGGCTGCTACAGATTTTTGGAATAATCAAGCACTTCTGCACCATGAGCACCACAATCTGTTCTTACAATACATGTTTACCACTGCAACAGAATCTACTCAGCTGCGACTTGGATATTGCAGCAACGAGCTATTATTAACCTTATTAATCATGCAACACATCGCAAACGCCGTTATTGTGCTGATGAGTATTCTTTCACCTCAGGGTGCTGCATGTTTGAAACTGAAAATGAAACCAACAGCATTCTTCTTCTTGCATGCAGTTTCAAACAACAAAAAAAAAAATAATAATTTGGGTTAAAAATATATTTATTCTTAAAAATTCTCACATTTTCATAACGTCTACTTTATAGAAGTAACTAAAATCTTTTCTACTTACAACATATTTTAAACTATAAAAATACTCCTCATTACAGTTAATCATTTTGCAATCGCTGATTGATTCCAGACTGGCACATTTTTAGATTAAGACTGAAGCAGTTTCTTAAAGAACACCTGTTTTGTAGTCATGGCTAACAGCCAGCCCATGATGGCTCTTGTTTCACTGTGGTATGTTTTAAATTAATTTGAGCATTAATGTTATGTATAAAATTTTATTTTGCTATGTTGTTTTATTGTCTTTTAAGCTGTTTTTGTGGTGTTTAAAGGCCCATCTGGTGCCATGCATTGCAAATTAGCCAAGGCTAGAAATGTTAGTGTTCTGTTTTGTTTATACTTAACACCTGTCCACATGTAAAGAAAGAAAGGAGAGAAGCTGCAGTGCTGTAAAAAAATTTTACAGATTCCTTCTGTTTTTGCATTTTTGTCATACTTAAAATATTTCAGCTGATCAAGAAAATGTTAGTATCAGAAAAATATAACCTGATTAAATACAAAAAGCAGTTTTCAAGTGATAGTTTATTCTTTTTAAAGAAAAAAAAAAACCCAAACAGACCTAATTTGAAAGAGTAAACGCCTATTAAACCTAATGGCTGGTTGTGCCAGCTTTGGCAGCAACACTTTTTTTGCAGAATTGTATTTTCTATCCATCCACAGTGCAGCTATTTCGAACATGAAGGACTTGTTTAGGGCCATACCACAACATTTAAATTAAATTTACGTCCAGACTTCAACTAGACCACTTCAATACATGTTTTAACCATTTACAGGTGGACTTGATGGTGTGCTTCAGTCCTGAATTAAATTGAAGCAACAAAGAAGCCCCAGACCATCCCACTACCACCACTTTTCTCTAAATCTGGACATGACATGGTGTTTTTTGAGGTCTTAAAGCCTTCTTTGTTTAGCTAGACAGGTTCTGTTTAATTAATTTATTGATTCTAAAGATTGGCTGGTGAATTTTAACGAGGCTTTTCAAATAAATAAATAAAAAAAAACAACAGTTAATTCATGATTTAACAAGGCTGGTATTTACATTTCCATATAGGGCCAAGTTGGGATGATAGCTTATTTTGGTAAATTAATGAAGTCATTTGAAAACTACATTTTGTATTTACTCTGGTTACTTTTGTCTGATATTTAAAATTGCTTTGATTATCTGAAACACTTAAGTGTGACAAAAAAAAAAAGCAAAAACAGAAGAAATATGGAAGGGTGTGAATACTTTTTCATAGCATTGCAGCAAGAACATCTTCAGCTCAGTGCCTCACAGTTTTATTGCTGTAAAGGTTTTCTCTTTGTATTTTGCCTCCTTTAATAGATGTTTGCTATTCAAACAGACATGAAAGGTGGCAAAGGGAGCAGGGAAATGACATGCACCACAGACCCAGCTGGCCAGGTGTGAAACTGGGACTCAGCTGTCAGAGGTGCTTTCATCCATGTGGTCTAAAGTCGCAGCCACTCAACATATGGGTTGCCTTGCAACATATACGCATACAGGGTTTTTTTTGCCTTTATCTGCATCTCTTTCATGGGATTGTTTTCAATCAGCAGCTTTACTGTCCTGTATTTTTTCTCTCTGCATGAAATTTACTGTTTATTCCCAGGCTGTAAAACAGGCAACATTTCATTTACCTCAGCTGTCACAACTCTGATCTGAGGATGACATTAGACCTGTTCTAGATGCAAGTCAGAAAACCAGTGGGATTTGCTAGTTATCACACTCTGTGACCAGCCTTTTACCAGTATAAGCCAATAATAAAGCATTTCTCAGTACTGTATGCATTCAAACAGTCTAGCAACCCTTTTGGTTACTACGTACCAGATTAGCTGAGATACAAATCCTACAGTAGACATGCAAATACATAGTTTATTATGGCAGCTTTCATCACGTTTTAAATGTGTGGTTGCCACATTAGTTTATGAGGTCAGGGTTGGTAAGTAACTTATGACTTTTCCACTCAGAAATGTTGCATCGAGGTGAGGACCTGGTAATTTCCCAACTTAGAAGTAGGAAATTCCAAAAAGCCTGCTCTGGAAGTGCCAAAAACCCCTTAACCTAAGAAAAAATAGCTTCTTGAAGCTTACTTAATTACCACAGACAACAGTGTTAAATGCCCATATTTAAGGCCAAAATAAATACAGTAATGAGAAAAACATACTTTCAATGACTGTCAATACTCATGGGCTAAACTAAGTATATTCTTGCTGCTTCCATAGTAGAAAAGAAGAGGCCAATTGCTGCTAATTAAACATCATCAGTGTAAACATTTCTGTATAGTTATGAGGTTAGGTTGTTCTCTACTCTGGAGCATACTGTGTGCTAGCACAATGTTGTGTGTGACGTTGTTTGAAAAAGATGGAAAGAAAGTCTCTTCTTCTTAAAAAATTGTCAACACTACCTAAGTTTATAAAAATCCATCTGAATGAACCACAAGACTTCTGGAGCTATGTCCTTTGGACATATGACACCAAAGTAGAGATGTCTGGCCTTAATACATATTTCAAACCAAACCAAACACAGCAAATCAGCACAAACACTTCCTACCCATGCAGTCGTGGCTGGACCATGGACTCCTGTGTATACCAAAATATTCTTGAGTCAAATATGAGTCCATCTGTCGGTTAGCTGCAGTTTGGTCAAAACTGAGTTTTATATATTTAGACATTACTGAGGTCTCAAAAGTGGCAGTAAATCAACAGCAGAATGCCTAAAAAGATATTGAGATGGTGTTTTGGGACCTGAAGAAAGCTGTGCAGAAATGATTGTCTGAAAACCTCAATGAACTCAAACAATGTTGCAAAGAAAATTGGGCCAGAATACATCCACAACATGGTGAGAAACAGAGTATGAGTACTTTAGGGTATTGCTTCCAAAGGTGGTCTTCAAACTATTGGATCATAGTTGTAATTACCTTAAAATACCTCTTACAGTAGTACAATAGCTTTGAATACCTGGGACAGTTGAGCATACTGATATTTTTCCTCAGATATAACCTTTGCCTCTTGCATTTGGTTCCAAAACCCAACATTGTGACTTTCAGTTCACAAATTTACATTTAAGATTCCTAAAGCTATAATTTACAGCCTTTTAACAGTACATGTGGAGAGTAAAGTGGTGCATTTGGTTGCTTTAGCTGTGAATCTACTTATCAAGTGAATTATACAGTAGTACTGAAACAGACAGCCTTTAAATGAATTAAAAGCTAGTTTGCTCTGTTAACAACGGATATGTGATAATTGTTTTATCAGCTGATGTTTTCTCAAGTAAATTTGAAAGATCAATGTTGCTTAATCCAGGTTTGTCTTTTGATAATGAATCCCAGGTTTATTGTAAACTAAAGAAAATGCATCATTTTACACCATCACAGGGCACATGCAGCTTTTATATGCAGCTCATGTGCAGAACCTGCTCTTGGAAAGACAAATGATAGTCTAGTCTTTTAGTTTTACTTTGTTTCCTTTAGATCACCTGGATCTAAAGGACAGAAAGTATACCAATGGAACTTAAAGAAGATTAGATCCAGCAAGGAGGCTTTCAGGATGAAGTTGGAGAGCAAGATTCAGCGGAACAATGCTAAAGATGTATGACAAGGATGAAGATTATCACAGGAAACAGAAGGAAGATAGAAATGATTGAAGTCTGGATAAAGCCAAATAATTGAACATGCTTTTTTACTAGGTTCAATTTAAGAACAAGCTCATCATCTACACCTCCTACCAACACCCAAACAGACCTCCAGCCCCCTGTAAGCCCACAGCTTTACTGTCAGACCTCAATTGTCTTATTTTCCACCTTAATTATAGATCCAGGTGGTACTCCATGGTTGTCTCCAACCAAGTCAGGAGATGCTCATCCTCCCTCCATACCCCCCTCTCACCTGGCTGTCTCTAGAAGCCAGGTTTAGGGGCATCTAGGAGAACTAATCCAGAACAGGTCAAGATGGTACCAGTAATAAAGGTCTAAAGGGCTATTTAGACCAGCAACGTGAGATTCTACAGAACCTCTTCCTCGTTAGCTTGACCTAGGAGAAGAATCCTGTGCTGCGGAAGACTTCCTCCTTTGCTCCAGTATGAGGTGGTCAGCAGCACAGGAGCACCACAGGGAACTGTACTCTCACCACTATTTTTCACTTTGACACCCAGGGTAAGTTAGAGTCTTCTCATCTGCAGGAATACTAGGATGACTCTGCAGTTGTTGGGTTTATCAGAGAAGAACAAGATTATCTATGTGAAGAAACATGGATAGTTTGAGTTACTATAACATATAATTTTTCTTTGAGATTAATTAGGGCTAGATGATATGGCTGAAAAACGTATCACGATATAAGCATTTAATGTCACTTGATATTGATAATTAATGACTAATTTTGTTCTTAGCTTTGTGTCGTCTGCCCCTTCTTGTCACAACCCCCCTGGTCTTCAGATATTTAACTTTTCGCCCCCCTCCATGCAAAACTATTGCGTGATTGGTCAGAATTTTGTGGGTGTGTTTATTTATGTGGAAAATATCCCCAATTACTCAACATCAACTTCCAGAAGCCATTTTTTTTTTTTTTTAGCACAGAGCAGGATGGATAGTTTTGAGGAACAATTGTCCAAAGCTGTGGGAGTACGTGCTGAAACATTTGCTGCTGTTACACAGAAATTTCCCCGTCATGGGACAATACAGGATATTTCAATTCTATTCTAAAAAATAATAATAAAAAACACTTCTCGGTTCTGGTATGATGCAGCGGGAGAACGTCCCATCAAAGCTTTCTGTTCTTATTTTTTGATAACATGGAAAATAAAGAGATTCTGCAGCTCCTCAATTTTTATCAATCATCCGAACTGGTGAACTGGTGTTATGGATGTTAATAGTCGATCCTCTCTGCCATGATCGCTGTGTTTATTGTACTGTTGTAAACCACATGCGGCAAAACACCATGTCGTTACACTGCAGCAGGAGGGGTTTCACAGGACCTCAGCTCGGTGGGTCTTGTGGACCGTGAAGGTTGTGTGCAAAAACAAATATCTGAAAACCATGTGACTGCGCATCGACAGTTCGGCTTCGACTCGACCATGCAGAGTTGATGCCACGAACTTTTCTGGCCATGAGAGGTTGAGCGGCTAATGTCTTTCCTCTCCATCCCCCAGAATACTGTGCGGTTCTGGATCGGAGTTTAGTGAATATTCAATATATTGAGTATTGAATATTCTATCAAACATACTATCTATTGATATTGATCACCCCTCTATCATGATATATACTGTTGTTGATTAAAGCAATTGAACTGAATTAACTCCAGCTTCTCCTTTTGTCAGAGCTTCATGTCACCCATCAAAGCCGAGGAGCAGGGTTGCGGGTGGGGCTAACACTGATCTGTTGAACTCTACTAGTTTAGCCTGATTCTTGGAATAACATGGTGGCCCTCGTAATGGAAAATTTTCATGAGCTTTCCCGTGAACTCGTTAGAGAGATTTTACAGTTAGAAGTCAACATAGAAACAGGAGCTTGTCACCCAGATTGTCTCTTTTGTTACATCAGGCTAAACTAGTAGAGTTCAACAGATCAGTGTTAGCCCTGCCCACAACCCTGCCCCTCGGCTTTGATGAGTAAGTTTGACAGATGAATTATTTTATGGTGACACTGCAGGAACAGGAACCTTGAAATAATTAAATACACATTTGATTAATTGTCTGTATTGAATATTATAAGTTTGCATTTTAATGATTTAATGACTTAATAAATTGTCTAATAAATAATTTTAGCATTTAATTAAACATTTATTTCATTGTGCATTTAAATAATGATTTAATGATTATTTAATTTGGTCCCTTTTGGCCTTCATACATCAGCACTATATGAGCTGAACTATAAATGACACCTATTTTTCTTAGGTTTTAGGTTCTAAATTAACTTTTTGTCTCCAGCTAACAACTCTTAGACTAGCCGTGCAGCTTTTTTGCTGCATATTTCAAACAAGAGTGTTGAGATTTTTATCTTCTGTAGAGAAAGAGTCAGGCTGTAGCCCACATTAAGAATTAAAGTGAGTTTTAAGGCAGAAAGCAATTTATTTACTGGTAATGAGGCAGCACGGTTTGATGTTTGAATAATCTTCAGACATGTAGATTTAGCTTCTCTTCCTCCCGCCTTAAAACCAAGTTTCCTGATACAACGCACAGTCTCAGCTGGCACAGTGCCTGCTGGCAAATGGTATCTAAAATTAGGACTGTCCCCTGTGTTTTCTGACACAACTCTCTAACTGTTTCTCGCAGTGAGATTATGTGCTTATCAGATTATACTAACATGGTCACATCAGTGAGGATGTGATGCAAAAACATCAGAAACCACCCCCAGGAAAATGTGATTTTTATGAGTTTTTGGTGAGGTTTGAGTTAACTGAAGGCACTGCAGATGTCCCTGGGCTAGTGTTGCTGACTCCACACGTTTTTTGGTTATGCGGGTGAGAAAAACACTTGGGTATCGCATATGTTGAAAGCAGCCACAACCAGGCTTATCACGCTGCCAGCAGTTTACACTTTTAAAGCTGTGCAGTGACATGATACAAGTGGGGAAGGGTAATGATTGGAGACGCACTGGCCAGCAAAGCTACAAGCATTAATTCAGTCTGTAAAACAAGCTCATTATGCTAATATATTGAAGCTGCAGTCACCTTTTTGTTATTTGTAAGAAAAGCTGTGTTAAGAGAGGCTTTTCCATGACTAAAAGACAAATCATGCCATATCGTCTCTTTTTCTTCCCACTGAATTGTTTGTAATCCTTAGGACTGGAGACTCAGCATGAGTTTATTCATTAGCTTCGTGGGCAGTGGAGTTAGCCTCTAATAATGTGCTGTGTCTCTCTGTTCTCCTTGATAAGATTTAGAACCTGCTGGTTCTTATTCTACCCATCAAATCAGGGTGGCTGCACCAGAAATGGCACGTGAATGAAATTAACTCCGTGACAGGCTATAAACTGGTGCTACAGTGTGCTGTGAAAGAAATTGGAGAGATAAGCGCTAATCCTGAAACATATTACAAACCTGCTATACTGTGTAAATTTGGAGAAACGTGAAACTTGGTCGTATAAATGTGGTGCAAAATCTTCACTTTTTCTTCCTGAATGTAAAAGTTCAGATAAATTTCAGATTTTTAGAGATTATAGTTATCAGCAAGTAGAAGGATTAGTTGTTTTCAATTGCTTTAGCTGAGTTACGTACAGGACATGAATAAAATTATTGCATGTAGGTAGAGCTGCAGAATATGAAATCACATTTGCCATCTCAATATCAATGTGGGCAGTATTACAGTTGCAAAAGACAGCTTTGATGCAATATTTGGAGGGTGTTATATTTCAGATAACATGGATTAAAAACTTTTCTTGACAATTTTTTTTCTTTCCCCCCTCTGGTCCTCTTTCGCTGTCCTTCATACCCGCACCTTGATCTTAGAAAACACGATCAGAAAACTGCATGTTTTAGATGTTTCCCCATTTCAGCATGGCTGATTCAGATGATTGCATTACCTGCTTTGCATGCCTCCAATTGCTGCAGAAGCCTGTTAATCACTCATTCATTTAATCCAGGTGTGCAGCAGCAGGGAAACACCCTAAAACATGCAGGACAGTGGGCCCTGAGGACCAGGGTTGGAGACTTCTGATGTTGGGTATAAAGTAAACATGTGGAAGAAAGGGCTCTGTCAGATTAGACCAAAATCTGACTTTTTGGATTACAAGCAAAATGCTACTATGTGTGACGGAAAACTGAATCTGTACTCCCTGAACACACCATCCCCATGGAGAAACATGGTGGTGGCAGCGTCATGCTGTAGGTAAGCCTTTGCTCAGCAGTGACAGGGAAGCTGATCAGAGTTGATGGGAAGATGACTGGACATCATAGGAGAGGTGCTCTTAATTTCATTGTACTGTTTTACTGTACATTGACAATAAAGTCATTCATTCAGCTAAATACGGAGCACTCCTGGAAGAAAATCTGTTAAAGGCTGCAAAAGACTTGAGACTAGGGAAAGGGATTACCTTCCAGTAGTTCTAACACCCTAAACATCCAGCCAGAGCTACAATGGACTGGTTTAGATCAAAGTTTACTCATATGTTAGAATGATAAGATTTGAAAACTGCTGTTCAGATGCTTCCATCCAGTCTGATTGAGCTGGAGTTTATTTTAAAAAGTATTTCAGTTCATTGTCTCGATGCACTGATTTATCACATAAAATCCCCCCCAAAAATACACGGAAGTTTGTTGTCCTTCTGTGACAAATTCTAAGAAAAATCAAGTAAATACCAAACTACTGTGTTAATTTAAAAAATATCTACTGATGGGTTTATACACTGATTCATTTACTGTTGATAATTTAACACAATGCAGTAATTAAATTTGGGTTCATTATTATTATTATTATTATTAGAGCTGAAACTAGCAGTTACTGTCTTTGTCGATCAATAGAGCGAATATTTGACTGTGGTGTGGAGATAGTGGAGGGAAAACTCAGGATGACGGTGTAAATAAGATAACCTGAACGTATCAAAGGTCCAAGTTTAATTAAAACGCTAACAACCCACAACAATAAAGAAGTGAGTATCCTACCTGATGTATGTTGCTTCATATAAAATAAGATAGCACGCTGACAGGCTGCTGTAAGAACTGCACCTTCCTCTTTTCAACTCTGTGACCAGCTGCACATATTTCCTGGTACATTCTGTGACAAACCAAATCAATAGGGCAGCATCAGCCAAGGCAACATGACGCATGTACTGCCTGTCTGTGGGTAACAAGAACTGTGCCGTATAAAGCTTGCTCATGACTATGCATCCTTGGGTCATTTTAATGTTTCCAGCATGGCAGCATGAGCCTCTGCCACCCTTCCTTTTTCTTTCTTTTCATGATAAATACTAAAAATCATATAAACTGAGGATTTTATTGCTGAATGGATCATCTTAGGAATTTTTTCCAAATACTGTTAATCATTAAAGCTGAAAAAAAGGTCTGTGCACTTAGGATCTCCTTATGATCCTTTTCATCTATTTTCTTTGACCAATAACACAGAAATTTCATCAGAAAGAACTATTGTTGCTCTCAGTAACAAATACAGCACCTAGACAAAATCTTTCACCATCTCTAATTTCTTTCTAATTTATTTTTAAAGGCTTGCAAAAATGACCCTGGCTTCTGTTTCTGTCCAGTCCTAATATTTGACCATGAGAGCATATTATGTGCAGTTAAATAAGGTGCAAAGTAGATCTTTTTGAATGACCTTCATGCTGCTAAAATACATTTTTTTTCTGTCTGCTGAGCTGTGTTATGTTTGTTTTTTTGTTTGGGTTCAACGAAACAAGAACAAAACATGTCTAAAGGTTTGATCTAAATGTGGTTTGTTGATGAGTTTGTTTATCCCTTGAGTTTTGTAACCTTGTTATGTATGAATGTTTCATAGTTTCAGAAGTAAACGGTTTTATAAGCAAGAAAATATTTAGAAATAGTCAGGTACAGAACTGAAAATCTGTGAAAATAGTCCAAAGAAATACCTTGAAAGAAAACCTGGAAAAACATTAAAACGTCTTTAAAAGATCACGAGAATCTGAATGTAAATAGCAAATGATTTTTTCAAATTCTTGTACAGATGAGTGCAAAATTACGTTTCAAAAGTATTCCCCAAGTGCTGTTAAATAGATGCCCTAGTCCTATTGTAGATGTTTACAATAATTTCCTTTGCACAACAAAATTAAATTCTGCCACAAAAACCTAAACTACCAAGGTCAACATCGCTTATTGTGATGGGTTTTAACACTGTGATGCTCAAAGCTCATGAAGGAAAAATGGAGGTTTTTCTTGAGAAACCATCAAACAAAACAAACAAAAGAAAAATAGTTTAGACTGCTTCACAAAGAGTGAGCAGGATAAATAAAAAAGGTTTGCACGAAATTCAAGGAGAGAACAAGTCTGGCAGAAGTAGAAAGCAAAAGAGTTCAAAGACCCTCAAAGAAAACTGGTGAGAGATGTCTCTAGAGCCCCCAAAACAACAGACTCAACACCAACGAATGACTTGGTCAAGCAAGGAATTGTCGTATGTAAAACGATGATCTTGGAATGGATTACAAAACTGCAGACCAAGAAAAACTTGTATTCTGGAGAAAAGAAGCACTAAAGACAGTCTAGAGAAAGATTATGTATATTGTGAACATATCAGATGATACAAAACGTGAGCTCATTGGCTCTTATAGAAGTAGTGCGCCTTGTCAAGGTGGAAGGAATCATGACGAATGAAGATTTTAAAAGAAAGCCTAAAGCATTCAGCACTAACACTCGGTCTGCTGGCGAAGAGCTACCTCCAGAAGAACAAAGTGACCATTTCTGATTGACGCAAAGCCCTGACTTGAATCTCATACCCAAGTCTGTGGGGTCAACTGAAGATGAAGGTTCATGCCAGAATGCCATGAAATGAGATTTGCCAAGGAGCAAATAAGCTGGGACTCCTCAGGGTACATGTCAGAGGCTTGTTGAAAACCACAACAAACACCTGCATGCTGTTATCCAGTAAAAAGCATCCAGAAAATCATTAAGGATACTAATAATTTTGATCCTGGTAGCTTTTAGTTTGTTGTGGATTAATTTAATTTCTGTGTGAAAAAGGAAATATTGCAAGCATCCAAAAAGCGCCAAGGTTGTTTGAAAAAGTTGTTAAAAAGTTTGAACAAGTACACTTTATTCCAACAGGGTTTCACCTTGATTTTTTTGTTGACTGTAGAGTTTTTTTTAAACTTAATATTATTGTTTCATAAGGTGTGTATTTCTGTGCTTTTGTTTGATTATCCTTTTGCTGCTGTTACTGTGAATTTCCTTGCAGATGGACAAAGTTTTTTTTTCTGTTCTATTAAAAAAGAGATGAAAGATATGAGTTTTCACTTTAAACTGTTATTTTTGAGGAAAACAAAATAGTGTCGCTAAGACATTAATGAAATTAAGTTATATACCCTTTTTGCTTACAGTTTTGGGATAAGATAGGATCCAAGAGATTAAATCACAAACTACAGGCACAAGCAGTAGCAACCATTCCTCTAATCTAAAGATGTTTTAGTTTATATCAAAATCTGTTACATCTTTTTGAGTCATAGTGTCAAAAAGTGAAATCTATTTAACTGTATAGTTCATTCATGTTTTAAAGCTCTTTTCTCCTCTCTCTTTCAGCCAATAAGAGTCTGCTCGGAGGAGGTGGAGGTGAGTACCAACCTGTCTGATTTATTGTCCAGCATGAATTGCATGAAAAGATTCCATCATACCACCATAAATCTTGACCAAAGGATTTATTTCAAGGATAGACTTCTCTTAATTTGGTGGTTCCATAAGTGGGTGTTTTGGTGTGAATTTTTCTTGCAGGGTTCTTGTGTTTGGTAACAGGCAAGTCTTTGTTGTGGCAGGTGTTCACAATGGCTTTGCATGCTGCTCAGCGTGCGTCTGTCTGCTAGTTTTCTGCCTCATGGTGCGCACAGGTGCAAAGTCAATAGTTCATAATTTATTGTTGTGTGAGTGCTGCGGATATAAACAGTCATTTTTCTACGTATTGTTGACTCAGTACTTTGCAACGCAAGTGTGATGTTGAGTCGTCCGTGGTTAATCAATATTTGTAATAAATCTACACTACTAATGCAGTGGCTGCATTCACTAAGAACACACACACCGTGTACACAGCCTGTGTGTGTGTATACGTTGGGGTTTGCAAATTTGGGCGGTGAGCATTTGCCTGTGGTTGTTTTCTTTGTCTTTGTTCACTCAAACAGCTTCAGCCTCTCAGACCCACCCGCTCGCTCCTCCATGCTGCCATTTTTACCCGTCCAATTAGTTTCTGTGTGTTCCTGCATGTGTTCTCAGCCTCTGTGGTGAACTATTTAGGACACACCAGCGTGCCTGCCTCTCCGTGTGTTCATTTATCAGTGTGTAACAGTGCCTTTGCTTGGCTAAAAATGATCCATTGAAGTCCTCAGTGTTTTCATGCATATTCGCACAAAGGCTTCACCCTGACTCATAAACAACCAGCTCAATGCATCAGAACGGGCAGCCCACTTATATCCCATCACGTCATGCACGCGTGCAGTGAAGCACCTCGAGATCTCAGGCAGCGTTTGATGTTGTCCTCTGTTCTCTGGTGGATTTGCAGAGACAGATGGTTTATGGAGAGCTGCTGATTATGTGTGTTCATCTAACTGCGATATTAAGGTCAATGTACAGTGCTGGCCTCTTACAGTTTTCTTGTTTTGTTTTTTCCACAGTTCGATGTTTCAGATCATTGGACGAATTTTAGCATCGGGAAAAAGATGACCCTAATAAATACAAAAAGCAGTTTTCAAAAAACTGTTTTTTTTATTAGGAGAAAAATCTGTGTTGAAGTGAAAAAGTAATCATCCCTAAATCTAATAACTGGCTGTGTCACCCTCATTACAATCAGTCTTTAACCTGAAATCCTTCTAATCCTTAGAAGGATTTTGGCATACTCTTCTTTACAGAATTGTTTCAATTGGAGCCACATTATAAATGTCAGGCTTCTGAAGTGTTTATTTCCATGCACTCAATACTTGGTTGGGTCTCCATTTGCATGAATAACTCCATCAATGCGGCGTAACATGGAGGCGATCACCCAGTGGTTCTGCTGTTAATGGAATCCCAGGTTGCTTTGATAGCTGCCTTTAGGTCATCTGCATTAGGGATGCACAATATATTGGCATTAAGATTAGTTATCAGCCATAACAGCAATATTAATATCAGATATCTATATCGGCCCAATTTGCAAATTGGTGCATCAACAATGTACATTGTTGGGTCTGATCTCTCATGCTCCTCCTGACAATCCTCTATAGATTCTCTGTGGGGTGAAGTTCAGGCCAGTTTCCTGGAGAATGAAGGACCCAAACTGAGAGACCATTTCGAGGATCAGGAAATCTTTACAGGTGTTTTGAGCTAATAAGCTGCTTAGGATGTTTACAGTACTGAACTTTTTCACAAAACTGTAATTTTCTGAGGCACTGAATTTTGGGTTTTCGTTATCTGTAAGCCACATGATATCTTAAATCTGAACATCTTATTTAGAATTGAGAACAAATGTTTTAAATTGGGATTTAGAAAATGGTTTCCCAATGTTATTAAAACTTCTCCAGCTCAGAAGGAACAAAACCCTCCAAACCGCATTTAGTGCAATAAACAGTGAGAAAGTGGATATTATAAAGACAGGAATAAACAGGTGTTACTCAATATGTATTTCAGTAACCTGGTAACAACCAGACCCTTGTTCTATGCTTTGCTTTGTCCAGAGGGTCTGGACCCTCCGCTATTGAGAAATGATTGCTTGCTGTAGGCGTGGACTCTGTTGAAGTTTAAAATTTTACCCAGTCGCTAACGTTTGCCCATGATGTATGCACTGCACCAGTTCGACTCTATGAAGGGTACCAGAAATTGTCTGCGCTGTAAAGTACCATCCCCTGCTGTGAGGAGAGAAGTGCTGAGCAGAACAAGATGGCTGTTAATGGGGCTGCAACCACAAATCAGTAAAATCAATAAAAATCGATTATTAAAACTGTCGGCAATGAATTTCAATATTGATTTCTTATGTCACGTGATTAATGCCTCACTCACCATGTTGTGGGGCTGTTTTCTTCACCTGTAGAGCTTTGTCAATGCTAGCTGACTAAAAATAAAGTTAAAAAGTGAAAAAAAAACCTCAAACTACTGAGGGAGTTGAACAGAGTGAGGCGGAGGCGGTGTTTTCAAAGGGAATTAGGTAAATTCTAGAAATGACCGACGCAGAGAAAACAGTTTGATCCGAGTCCTCAAAAGTGTGGGAGCGCTTCACGAAGCTAAAAAAAATGCGTAAAATGCAATCTTTGCAAAAGTGAGTTGACATGGCGCCCTGCCTCACCTCACCTCGCCTCGCCAATGAGGTTTATAGTTGACGCACTTCAATGCGTCAACTATAAACACCAAGCCACACTGCTTGCTCGGCTTGCACGAGCTCATCGCTTACTTTCAAATCTGCCAACGTCAAAATTGACAAAAGTTGAACGAACACACGCGCTGGTACAAATGGTGAAGGTACAGTTCATGGATGGTGAATAGAGAACATTTTCTGTTGAATATGTAGACATTCAAGACATGTTTCAGTACTTCTTCAATTGCAGTTACATATGTTTCGTTTGTATTAATGGTCATTATATATCTTACACCAATCAGCTGTTTTACAGACTGCTGTTATTAAAATAAAGTAGGGGTGCACCGAGTGCAGTTTTCTGGACAATCACCGATATTTTAAAAGCCTGACTGATTTTGGCCTATACTGATTTGTTTCTGTATTAAATACAGCAAAAAAGTTGCAAAGCTGGCAACAGTAGGCCGACTATTGTTAAACGCAGCCCGCTCTCAGACCCTGGTGGTGGTAGAAAAAGATTGGTGGATAAGATCAGTTTCACATGTATAGACCAATCGTCAATCACCCAAAGTTCAAGAAACTGACCCCTAAAAGGAAGTGATGACATTTTTTTCTTTTGCCTGATTCATCGATTAATCAAAAAAAATAACTGACCAATTAATCGATTATTAAAATAATCGTTTGCTGCAGCCCTAGCTGTTAATGTTCATTTAATATCTGGAAGCTTGGCCAACACAGACTGAACGGCTTCTTTCACTCCCTCCGCTGCCATTGCTAAAACTACAGGCAGACTACGATTCTAAAACAGCGCAGAAAATCGACCTCACTGTTCAGAACGCCTCCTTCTGTTGGCTGACTGGCCCGGTTGAAATTCTGCTGGAGAAATCCCAGGTCAATGGAAGAAAGCCCAAACAGAGCAGTGAAGGGAGATGAGAATAAAGTAGAATTGTGTTGGAAGGCAATGGCCTGGCTTGAATTTCAGTCATTGGAGACTTGGAAAAAATGACTTGTGATTCATGATTTAAAAGGGGGTAAGTACATTTTTGTATCGGGTTAACTTGGTTTGGATAGTTTTCTTCCCTTGGCACATGAAATAATCATTTGAAAACTGCATTTCATATGTATTATGGTGGTCTTTGATGCAACGATTTGTTTGATTTTAAATGTAAAAAAAAAAAGACATCTTTAAAGGGGTAAATACTTTTTCACATCACTGGAAACTGGTTTAGTTCATACTTTTGAACCACATCTCATACCCAGCAGCCACTATCTCAGTCTGGTTGCTTCCCATTTCTCACTTTCTCAGTTGATTTCTCTGATGTCTCATTGTATTTGTTTCCTTCTCACTGTCTCCTTTTCCAGCTCCATCCCTAGGGGTTTACCACGGCAGATAGAGCCTGCAGTAGGTGTTAATTAGAGAGAGGTGAGGGTAGAGATGAGTGAAGAATGAAAAAAACACACAAAAGAAATAGGAGGGAAATGATGCTTAGAACAAAAAGAAAAAGACAGACAAAAGCAACAAAAGGTCCAATAGTGTTTGGGAGCCAGTCGCTGGGGACAGACAGATGCAAGAGCAGAGCCCAGTGGGGAAAAACACACAAACATCATTTGGTATACATCTCCATTCACCAGGATTCCACTGTACGCTGAGTTACACTGCTCTCATTCACTCAGCTTTTGAGATTGTTTTTTTTTTTTTTTCTTTTAGTCAGAGGTGAGGCAACAAAAGGTCTTTACGGTGCTTACTCAGTCTCAAAGGTACCTGGGTAAATGTCATTCAGTTTGATCAAACGCACACCTGCCGACATTGTTTCCACTTGTCAATGCAGAGGAGCACTGAGCTCCGGCGGCACATCAACAACAAACTCAATAGCAGGAAATGAACCTGTTTTTAATGTCTGCGTCATGCAGCTGCTCATTTATTTCAACCATTTCAATATTTCATTGATTTGATAGATTTTTATACATAGAAAATAAAACCAGAGGAGGACTGGATTATTAGACTGCAAGACTTAGAAATTATATTTTTCAATCAGCATTTTATATTTGGAGCTTTAGCATCAGAGTATTCACTCTTTGTAGTCATTTTTATGTGCTCCCAGGCAGTACTAACACAAGCTTTTTATTCTTTTTTGAAGTTTTGTAGAAGTGTTATTTTATCCTTTAACATGTCCTATGCTCATAAACTCAAGAGATGACCCAGTGTTTTCCTCACCTACCAGACAGTATAGCAGAGCGTGAATCTGAAATTGGATCTTACTTCACCTCGCAGCCATAGACATAGACACAGTTTCTTCCTACTTTTTAACTGTGTTTAGGAGGATATCCATCCATCCATCATCATGCTTATCCTTGCAGGGTCGCGAGGGGGGCTGGTGCCTATCTCTCGCGGTCATCGGGCGAGAGGCGGGGCACACCCTGGACAGGTCGCCAGCCCATCGCAGTGTTTAAGATTGTATGATTTAAAATTATACTCTTTGCTAAGTTATGTATGCAGACGTTATCCTTGGATTCTTCTTCATCTGGGTGCATTCTTTTGCTTGAAAGGTTTATTTGTGAGTGGGCAAACAAACTCAAATATCCATCTGAAAATAGACATATAGAAGGACTAAGACCTTGCACAAATAACCGAATCAGAATTGGCATTAAAATGTAAATATGCCTTTCATAATGGCAAAGATGGTGTGATGGTGGAAAAGAAAGACAGAAGAGGAAAAATGTGGGTCACATCACAACCAATATTGTCATTGCAGTGTTTGTCAGTCATAGCACAATTACATGTTTTCCTGAATAAAATCCAGCCCTGAAAGGACTTGATTGAAAATAAGTCCATCAATAAAAAAAAAGCAGCTGAGGTCCAAAGATGACCTTCTGGAAATAAAAGTTTAAGCTTTTTAAAGTCGAAATAGATTTTTGTGCTTAGCTTTACATTTCTGTTTCAGAAAAATTGTCTGCACAAAACATAATGTCCCTTTTTAAATGGCAGACAAAAAAATACCCTAAACTAAAATACAACTTAGTCTAAAAAGAAAGTGTGGAGTAGCATTTAAGAGTTGTCAAAGTCAACATGAATATTTATTTAATTCACTGATATATATAAATTGGCCTTTGAAGGTATATAAAAAAAATTTAATGATGAAAAAAGTTATAGTCACCATGAAGCCTGTCATAATAAATTTGGTTTTTCGAGAGAAACAATTTTTAGACATGAAGGATCGTCCACAATTATTGGCTCCCTTTATAGAAACATTTAGGTATAAATTATTATTATTAAACATTTTGGTATAAAGTCATCTTTTAAATTTACCAACATGTTTCCACCTATTGGAAGTAATATTAATTTTCTTTGGCCCAGACAGAGACTTCACTTGAGTATGAGAGGGAATCTGTGGAGGGAGCTAAAGATTAGGGTAATGGCAAGAGGCCTTCCAACCTTAAAGACCTGGAGCTTATCACTACGGATGAATCATCAAAGTACCAGCAAAAAACATCCAAAAAGCTGGTCAGAAATCGTAGGAAGGGTTTGATTGATTAAATGGCAAGAAATTTTTTTTTCATTTATTATTAAAAAGGCTAAAAATAATTTTCAGTATGACAGTTTTACTGCTTTTACATTTTACTATATTATGAGACGTGTCTGTTTCATTCCTGTCACAAACAAACTTCTTGGTTGAATGAACATAAAGTTAAATCTGAATTACCAGTGGTATGAACAATTCTGGACTTAATTGTGTAAAAATCTTTAAATGTTTTTTTTTTCTTCTTCTTTATCATCGTCCTCACGGTTTATAGAGGCCAGATTAATATGGGGAAAAATGAAAGGGCACAGTTATGGCAAGCACCTTTCTCAGTTACCAGTTCCTAAGTTATAATGATTAAAACATCTGCCTGACTTCATTGGCATGTCTTATAATCTTTCCTGTTTTTAAGAGTGGCTCAGAGAAATGTGTTTCTATATGACAGCATATTCACACATCACGGAAACAGAAAGCCAATAACATTTAAGAAGTAAATGTGGGAAAAATACTTTAGATAAGTTTGTGCCGTTGAGGGTTTTGCTGAAACAATATTTGCTATGCGTAGGATTTTTTTTTTCCACATTCACTTATTCAAATAAAAGTTGAAGTGTTCACATTTCTCAGTGTGAGAATATGCTACGATACATTTATTACAAAGCTCTTTGTAAATCATTATTCATGGTGGTGATAGTGTAGGGTGCTGTAATGAGATAAAATTAAATTCATCCATCCATTGTCTATATCTGCTGATCCTTGCAGGGCCAGGGAGCCGCTGCCTATCACCAGTGGTCATTGAGCGACAGGCAGGGTACACCCTTCACAGGTCTCCAGTCCATCACACGGCAACTCGGAGACAAACACCCACCCTCACTCACACCTAAGGACAGTTCAGAGAGACCAATTAACCTAACAGTCATGTTTCTGGACTGTGGGAGGAAGCTGGAGTACCCAGAGAGAACCCACGCATGCACATGAAGAACATGCAAACTCCATGCAGAAAGATCCCAGGCTAGGATTCAAACTCAAGTCCTTCTTGCTGCAAGGCAACAGTGCTACCAACTGCACCACTGTGCAGCCAAGCAAGTGAATTTTTTCAGCTTATTTAAAAATTTGTTTTTCTTCAGTTCACAACTAAAAGAAATATCAAGATATTTGTATTAGTTTAAAAAAAAAACAAAAAAAAAAAACAATGATAAATTCCCTCTCACTGTATGGCTGCTGACTAGTTTTACTTACATTGAAGGACAAACAGTGATGCATTCATGTTTTATATAAATGCTACTCATTTCAGTAGTTTCTGACTAACGCCACACAATATCATTGAAAGCCTTCCTTAATCTTGGAAAAAATTACTCTTTCTGCAATGGACAGCCTCAAAAACTAATATTGCATGGCCATGATCTTCAGGCCCTTGTGAAGCATTGCTTTAATAACAGAAATATTGAATAGAGAAAGCCATTGTATGGGTTCAGGAACGCAGTTTGTAACGGTAGTCATAAATGCAAGTTAAAAACCATTTAGAAAAGAATGCAGCGGTGTTTTCTGGAGACAGATTTATCTGGAGTGGACTGAAACAGAGGGACAGACAGTATTCTGCTCTGATGAATATAACATTTTCAAATTATGGACACTGAATCCTTTGGGCTAAAGAGGACAGAGACCATCTGGCTTATGAGCACACAGTTCAGAAGGCAGCATCTGTGATGACACCATTGATGGTTTAATTTTTTTGTGCTTCATTCTGTTTTTATTTAATTTCCTTCACATGCCTTTATTAATTCTGAGTCTGTATTGTTTTGATTTTTAATAAATCTAGCGAAAACCTCGAGAGGATGGGAGACTTTATGGTCATATTTCTCAGAGTTTACCTTTGGGATGTGTGGAGCGCTTCAGTGTTTTTCCTCAGTATTGTGGCCCCACATGCAGTTCGTGCTGAGTTACACCTAACCACTCTTAGGGTGAAAAGCCAAACCTGTTTGCCGCATCTCAAGACATGGTAAATAATCTTCAAAGGTTGGAAACGGCAGTGTCTCGTTTCATCTGTAGTGCAGCCATGTAAGATGTCAGTGCAGTTTATTCCCAGGTACTACAGATTTGGTACTCTATAGCAACAGAGTACACGTTTTACAGCTTTCTAGAGGTTTCTACTCTGATTTAACACTAACCATGAATCAAATGACAATATGGAAACAATGTTTGAGAAGATATCTCAGGTAGTAATTACCTTAGAGATGATTAAAACTTGAATATTCATATTACCTCAGCTTTTAAGCCTTAATAATTAGACTTAGTGGTATTATTTGTCTTTTAACATTATTTTATTGATCCTCTCCTTCTATTACAGGACACTCCACAAATGTTGGCACCCCTTTAATAAAAATCACTTGTGCTACAATTAGTGACCCATCTACCAGTTTCTCAAAAGTGAAAATAACCAAATTATTTGATTTCTTTTTTAAGTTGCTCTGACTGTCTTGGAAAACTAGAATTAGTAATCTAGGACTTTCTACGGTAAACATTTCTGTGACAGGGAGTCCTATTTAATTATGCCACTCTTTAAACTAGGAAAGACGTGTGAATGTGCCATTCAAGTGAAGGGAGATGTGTTTATATACATAGGTCAGAAAATAGAAAGAAAATACGTATTTGCTCAAACTTTGACTAAATAGCTACAGTCACAGGAATAATCGAATTGGTTAAAACAACTGGAAGTGTGACAGATGAAGCTGGATGAGGAAAGGTAAAAATATAGTAAGACATGAGTTGGTCAGCGGTTTCAAGGAAAGCCAAGGTCTTTAAAAGTTAGGATTTTAAAAGCACTAAGATGATCAGTTTTTCCGTTTCTATGGGTTAAAACCCTTTTCAAGAGATGCCAGATAAGGTGCAAGCTTTCTCTCTAGCAGTATGAAGAAAGAGTAACATAGGGTAGCCCCCCCGCACTCCACCTCTAGCTGCTAGAAGAGCATACACCTCTCTCTCGCTTACAAGAAAGACAATTTTGTCTGTTTGGAAATATATGTGGTTGCAGAAAAAAGAAAATTGCGTTTTGGAAACTAAAGTAGTAAAGTATCTCATTAAGGTAACACTGTTTTAAAAACTACACTTAGCAAACTATGAACATGTCTGTTAAACAGCAGCTAAATTTAGGGCATGTTTATTTATAATTTTACTCAAGTCTATGATCTAAATTCAAAATACCATCAAAAAATTGTTAAAGACAACATTATTGTAATTAGAATAATCAATATGTTATATTTTAGTGGTGGTTGGAATAATTTTTACTTTTCTGATTAAAATATAGTACAGAGTTTGTATTTAAATCTCTGTAAATACTATGATACTATGGTATTTTCATTCAAAGTTATAATGCTGTGAGAATTTCATATCAGCTTATGGCCTCCACAGTGAAGAAGAAGGTATGGGAGGTTGGAGAACTGCATCAAAAAGTAGCATCTTATAGTCACCTGGTCTCCAAAGTGCTATTTGCATGCAAACTGGTTGTTTGGAAGACATGCAGAGAAGGAGCCTTTTCTGTGTTAAGACTGCTGATACTTTAAGGGAAACTGGGCGCTTTGGTTAAAGATTACGGCTTTCCACAACAAAAACTCTATGTGGGTTTGAAGTAAAATAAAGGAGCAAAAAAGGAGAAAAGCTCCCAATACCCAATGGTATGTATGGTGGAGAAAGTGTGATACTGTGGGCCTGTTTCTTTTCCAGGGTTCCCAGGAGCCTTGTTAGGGTGCATGGCGTCTTTAACTCTTTAGAAAACCAGGAGATAATGAACAGAAATCCGCTGGCCTTTATTGGACATCTGAACACGGGTCATCATAGAGCATTTCAGCAGGAAATTATCCAAAACAGGCGGCCAAATAAACAGAAATGTCTCACAGACACAAATTCAGCTTTTTCCCATAGGAACGTCCATTCCCATGCCTACAGGGTTAAGATCGGGGTGTAGAAAACTTGTGTGATGAAGAGAAGAGAGGATAGGAGAGATACATATTTTTTACCTTATTATCTCTGAAAGTCCACTGTGCAGTTCTCGCTTAGCACCAGACAGGCCCAATAAATGATTACTCTTGCTGGTAAATACAGAAAATAACTTGGCAAACCCTGACTATTATGGCTTGGATACCAAGATATACCCCTATGGAGTTCAAAGAATATAAAACTGCTTAAATTAGGAACCTGTTATACCACACTTATATTTCCAAATATCCTAAGCCTTAATTAGATGCACATGATGCTCTAGATCAGCAGGATTAATGCATGTAAATACATTGATTTAAAAGCCTAATACTGGATGGACTTGTTATAGTACTCTGGCTCATTCAAATATTTTCTCACCTTTTTTTTTTTTTTTTTTTTTTTTTACATTTTCTTGCTCTTTGATAGATTTCAACCTCATCTCTGACATTGATAGACCTCTCGACACAAACAGAAATGTTTTATTTCCTACTACATCAACCGTGTTGTTTATTTCCCCTTCCTCCTCTTTTTATTAAGGGCACATTCTGTATATGTTGAGGGATTTCTACCACTAAGAACAACCCAGCTGTATTCAGGCTGGAGCAGCCACCTTTCACATCATGGAAGGTTACAAAACCAATTTGTACAGTTTGATTTTATGACAGGATGAAGGAGAGCCCAATAATTTGGAGAAGGCAGTACGGTGGATTAGCAGCAATAGCTGCTAATAATGCTAATGTAAAATTGATATTAGCACAAGGTGAGAACAGTAAGTCAGCCGAATTGTTGATCACTATTATTTCTGAGGCTGTTCATGGTCACGTAATTTCTGACAGCCTTAACCTGTCTGCTTGTTACCTAATAATTTCCTGAGACCTTTGTTTGGCTATAAAAGCTTATGACTGAATGAATGCAACCAACAGGACAAAGCAACACTTTTTGTTGCACTATTTTTATTGCACAGTACTTAAAGTATAGTGGATAAGAGGAGCAGCAGCCTGTTACTGATCCACTGTGTCGGGCTTGTGAATTCCTTGCATCTCCCAAAGTCCCTTTATTACACATCGGCATTATGAACTGCTCCATGAACAGTGTTTCCTTGCTGTGGGCTGTGGATAAAGATTACTCTCTGCAACAAAGGAACACTAAGACCCACATAATTTGGCTAACTCTGGCTTCTGTAGCATCATTTGAGCTTTGCCTTGACAGCTGTGGTTTTTGTGCCCCATCTTATCTCGAGAGGGATTGTCTCCTGACCTCTGTGAGCAGCAACATGGCTCCCATTAACCTTCCATTTCAGCCAGTCTTTGTTCATTTGGGGCATTTATGATCGAGACTCAAAGTTGCTCGACTGGTGTTGGATTTTGTTAGTTTATTTCTGAATATGTGACATCAGTTTCTAAATGTAACAGAATAGCCAAAAAGCAAAGATTTTTATATCCTATAAGACATTTTAATGCAATACAGTGCCTTGCTTTTTTGCCTTTTGTCACATTACTGTCACAAAATGTACCTCTTGGCCAGGTCTGCCTTGCAAACAAAACTGTGCTCATATGTCCAATTCTTTTTAATCTAATACCCTTAAATTAAATCCAGTATGCCCAATCACTTTCAAATGCCTCATAACTAGTAAAGCAGCATCATAAAGACAAAGGAACACAGCAGACATGTCAGGTATAAAGTCGTGGACATGTTTAAAACAAAGTTAGCTTGTTAAACCATATCCCAAACTTTAAATATTGGTACAGGGCCCTGTTAAAACCATCATCTGAAAGTGGAAAAGTTTGGCACAAACCTATTTACACCCAATTTATACCTGCAGTTCAGGCATGTTTTGTTATCCCCTTCAACAGAGAATCTATAAAATTATCCTACTCAGTCCCACATTTCTTTGAATCTGAGTATGCCATTTTAAAACCTGTTCAGTATTCTTTATGTTGCAAATTTTCCCTAACCTGCAGAGTTTTATTCTTTTTACCTTTGTGCGACTCTGCAGTTTTCCATTTTCCCATTCACTTAGCTGCTGGTACACCTGAATTTCCTCAATGAAGGACAATAGAGGATGTTTCTGTTCTGTTTTATAATTTCTGTTCTCACAAAAGGCATCTCTCCAGAGAGGATGTACAATCACTTTTGGAACCAGCTGTTTTGTGTAGTTGAACCGGTTGGAGAGAGCCCCATTTTTGGGAATGTTTCTGATATCAAAATTCCCTAGAAACATCTGGCACCTGAAGGTATACCCACGGCTTGAGACTTGGCTGTCCACCTAAACTGACAGGCCGGGGCAAGAGAGCTTTTATTAGTAAATCAACCAAGAGGCCCAACAGGTTAGAATTAATGCTGGTTGAGAATTTGTGGAAATACTCAAAAACTGATGCTCACAGATGTTCCTCATCCAGTCTGTCTGAGCTTGAGCTGATTTGGCATGAATAATCAGCAATTATATCAGCCTTTGGAAGTGGAAAGCTGGCTGAGACATACCCTGAAAAACTTGCAGCACGTAATTGTATTGACCCAGAGAGAGATTAACCCAAATGCACACCACACCTTTCAGATTTTTATTTGTAAAATATAGAGCTGATATATCAGCATCGGTATCTGTCGATATTAGTCATTTTTTTTTAAATATATCACTATTAACAGCCAGCATTTATTTCCATCTTGTTGCTGTTTCAGTATGTGTTTCATGTGGGGAGGGGAGTGGGGCCATGTGGTATTTGTTTGGTCATGTAACAGTGATGCAGCACAGGATTAAAGGATGTTAAACCAGTATTTCAATCTAAATGTATATAGGATCTACAACATGATCGTTATTAGAAGTATATTGATTAAAATGAACACAAAAACTGGTTTGTGATCGTTTATTACATAATGCGCCACATTAATAAATGATCATTTCTTAAAATAAAAAAAAATAATAATAAATAAATAAAATAAAATAAAATAAAAAAGGCCTACCTCCGCATTTTGCAATAATCGGCACAAAATGTATTATTGTTAGAAAGTATTACAAAATCCGTTCAAGGATTATATTGTGGTTTTAGTGATGTTTTATTACATTATTGCATATTATGGCGTTATTACATAATGCGACGTTACACAAGGTGTCAAAAGTGTAGGAAAATATATATATATATATATATATATATATATATATATATATATATATATATATATATATATATATATATCTGTAAATGCTAAATAGCCTGTACTTGTACAGCGCTTTATCAAGTCCAGTGGACTTCAAAGCATTACATTCACTCATTCACCCATTTTTTTCCCACACATTCACACGCTGATAGTGGTAAGCTGCTGGATTGTAGCCACAGCTGCTCTGGGGCAGACTGACAGAAGAGAGACTGCCATTCAAAGGCGCCACCGGGCCCTCTGACTACCATTAGCAGACAAGGTGGGTGAAGTGTCTTGCCCAAGAAGACGACAACGGAGACGTACCATTGCCACCATTGCTAAATATTGGTTATTGGCCATAACAGCAGTGTTAATATTGGATATCGATAACAGCCCAAATTTTCATATCGGTGCATCCCTACAAAAATATTTTGGACCTCATCTCATTTTCCTTTCACTTCACTGTTTTGTACTAATGTGTGTTGGTCTATTACGAAACCTAAACTTATTCAAGGCATATGTATACTAAATATTAAAAGAGACACGTTTCAGCTGGTATGTAGGGTTTTGAAGCAATCATGAAGACACCATTGTCATTTGACTGATTTGGATCTTTCAAGACATTCAGACACTGCCTACAATTCTCAATCAATTCTCAATTCTGTTCTCAATTAAAACTCAGCTTCCAGCATTTTCTAATTTGTTGGCAACGAGGAAAAAAAAAGTCTAAATCTTTTCTCTCAGGATTTTCTTGCAGAGCTGAAAAGCTCCACTGAATTTGTGTGAGCTGACATCTATAATCAATCCTCAGGAGCAAGGATGGGGCTTGATACGATGTGCTGAAAGTCCCTTGGCTGTGGTCCCCATGTGTCTGCAGCTCGCTCTTTCTGTGCTTTCTCGTCATCTGTATTTGGAGACGAATACGAACAGAGAATAGGCTTGTCTGCTCGCTTTTTAGAACAAATGAACAAAAGAGCATGTATTGTGAATGAAGGGAGAGAATGGTAGATTGGTTTTGGGGTGTGGAGATGAGAAAAGTGGAAAAGGGTACTTTGTGTGCCTTCCACATGCAGACAGGGCTGCCTGTCTCCCAGCGTCATACCTAAATTTGTTTGTTTCACTGCTGATTATAATGGGTCACGTTCATGGATTCGTATGTGCAGCACATTTATTTCTGTTTAACAAATTGCAATATGTTTCAGTGTGAATGTATGCAGGAGTTCATGTGTGCACACATGAAGGTGTCTGTGTGCATGTTTGTGCGTCCATCCAACAACAGACCCATCCTTAACGTTGCCTTGGCAACAAGCTGACTGAAGTAAATGAGTGTCCCGGCTTTGCGGAGGGATTGTAGGGAAGCAATATGCCAGCGTTCCACCCTATTAGTTTGATAGACAGGCTGTTTGGCCTATAAGAGGTCAGCTGGCAAGGGCAGCTGTGTTATTATTCCACAGGACAGGCATTAGGATTGGTTTTACTCTTGTGTCAATCTACCTGTGTGTGTATGTGTTGGTTTGGAGGAGGTAAATCTTGTCTTGGCAGCACAATAACTGCCTTGTGTGTTGTTAGGTCTGAGTAATATGCTGATATTGTTAAGCCTCTCTCAGATATACTGTGGTATTTGGTGTTAATTAATAAGCCATGACATATTACTCATTGCTGTTTGTCATTTTGGGCATATTAGGCATTTCAAATATATTTTAATTTTTGTCTTAGATTAAAGGTGTAAACATTCTATTTTTATTACTATCACAGCTTTGAGCCAATTGATTTAAAGAGTAACCAGCGAAAAGGTTATGACAAAAGGTTCATAATATTACATTAAAGCTATAAAATATGTTTTTCTAAGGGTTATAAGTATAGAGTAACAATTTTATTTGGTCTGATCAGAACCCTCTCCACTTTAAGACAAGGGGTGAACAATATGATTTCAGAACTAGGTCATGATATTTAAAGAAAATATTCTAAAAAGATACAAACTAGCACATTTTAAAATCAGAAAAGAAAAAAAGATGCCACTGGTTGGACTAGTAACATTTATAAATTGAAATATTTAGGGGTATTTAACTTGTATTTTATTAATGGAGACATTTTTAGGTTGAATGAATGCTCAGGAAAAGGCTAAAATACAGTGATGGTTATAAAAAGTACACATTTAAATTTACATAACTAGGGATTTTTAGTAGTACTTTTAGCAGTTTTTCACAGACTTTTCCAGTTTTGTATTTATTGGTAACCCACCTCCCACCCAATGACTGCTTGGCACCCAACCCTCTGACCTAGTGCAGTCAATCAGACTACACCCAGTGATTGCTACTGCTCTGTTTTTTACCTTTAGATTGCAAGTGCAGTGGCTTTTGTCACCTCCAAGTGTTTAGTTCGATGGCCACACCATGCAGCCAGTCACATGCAGCTACAGACCTGGATAATACCATTATGTAAAAAAGGAAAAGGGGTTTTGATGCCAGTGAATTTAGTGGTACAAGTAGCAACAGAGAGATGGTGAGTCAGATTAAAATGCAAGCATGTTGAGGAAATGATCAAATTATGAAAAAGAAGCAGTATATGGTTGTGTTTCAATGATACTTGAGACTGGAAAGCTGAGGGCAGAATTTGTAAGATGAAAATATCAGTCAGGTCAACAACCACTCTGCACATATACCTTTGGTTCTGGATTCAGATCATTTAAAGGTTTGACTAAGATGTTAAATGATAATAACTGCTTCAAAATAAGGCTTTTATCATTTTAACAACGAATACTGTTGCTTATCAACACTTATCATAATTGCTAAATTAGGCTAAAATATAAAGAGTGATACTAAATTAAAAGCCATTTGGGATCTTGAGAGTACCCTCTTCTAAAGTCCAGCCACAAGAACCAAATCTTAGGAGCTTAGCTTCCCATCACTACATCGTTGCCCCTGTTCCCCCTGCATAGTTTTTCTTCTTCAAACGGTGAGACAGGTTTATGTTTTTCTACCTTTAGAGGTAACTGTTGCACTTTTTGTAGGGTACCACATTTTATTGGCAACCTGTCCCCCTGTGTTAAAACCACTTTCATGTTACTAAAGTCGCACAGTTATCTGTCTTGCTATGTAAATGGTAAGAGATGTTAGTGTCATCATGGTGGTTCTTACGCAATTTAATAACAGCTAAGAAAATAAATGAAAAGGGCATTACCGCAACCAACTAAGGGTGTAGTATAGACAAGCATGATGCTCGCTACTTTATGTAGCTGTTTTGATGTCACCATGTTGATATTGTGAAGGGACATTTTTTAACCATATAAAAATGTATAGCGGTTCTATTGTGGATGGTACAATGTGGAACAGCCCTACTTAAGACTTGGTCCTCAGGTGTGTTGGTAGCAGGTAACCATCGAGAGCAGGTGCTGTTGGACTACTGTTACCTTCCTGGATCACCTCTCAGCCATTGTTTCACAGTTTGTCCTACAGCCTCTGCTACAGTGGTTTTTGAACCACCTCCCTACGTAATGCTAACCTTTTTCTTAACGATTGAGGCTGAAATGTTGTGCATAACAATACAAAGGCAGTTTTTGATTTGTGCTTTAAAAGAGTTCTTTCGTTTTAAACACTGTTACCTGATATGAGTTTATCTGTATACACTTGTGTATGATTATTGGAGCAAGTTGTGAAGTCAACATCTCTGAGCTACTGTTTTTAAAATGTGCTGCACTCTCTGCAGTCTTGAAGAATTACATTTTTCATACTCAAATGTTACCAACACGATTTCAGTTTTTTTGTGCATAGCTGGCATAAAATTTGCAGAAGAAGGTTGAAGGCAGTTTTGTTCATTTATTTATTTTTATTTTTTGCACCAGGGTATTTGGAATAATGTATCAAAGCCCAAACCTTGTCTCTGCTCTTGTGTGTGTGTGTGTTCAGTTGGAGTTGGGTTGAGGGCCGAATGCTCTAGCCAGGTAAACATATCGCCAATTATCACCTCACAGCCCCCCCTTCCCCCCTCCCTCCTCAGTCTAGCATCTGTGAGAGATAACACCTAAACTGGTCAGCCGTCTGTTTGTTGGCTTTTCACTGCTCTAAAGAAGCCAAAACACTAATAATTTTCGCCTTTTTTCCTGCACCCATGCATCACATCTTTTTAATGTGCTCAAAATTCACCTCTTTCCATTTTTCAGTCTCTCTCTCTCTTCACCTGCCCCCTTTTTTCCACTTGATCCCCTCCCAAACCCATTTCTCTTTCTCCAGCTGTGTATCTATCTCACCCTTTGTTTTGTTGTTTGTCTCCACCAATCTCTCCTTTTCCTGGAACACTGCGCTTCAATGGCAGGAAACATTGATGTGATATTTTCTATGGTAATGAAGGATAAATAATGAATGCTGTTCTTTTAATATGGAAATCAGTTTGACACTTCTTAAAAGATTTTCTTTCACTGTCTTGTAATATAAAATAAATTCATGACTAATTTATTCTGTTGAGGTCTGTTGGTGGCATTAGTTGTTGCCAATTACGGCTGATTGTTGGTTGTTTAGGTGGCCCCATTTGCATGTGACGGGGTCAGTGGAGTATGAACAACAAGTGTCCTTTGACACTGTGCTGCTGTTTCTCTGGGCTTCGCCTCTCCTATTGCTTTAATTAAGGATATATTAGGGAAAGTCATTTAGAGGAAAGCTCAAGGATACATGGATGTTACAGAAAGAAATTTAAATGCATTCTGTAGAGCCTTCATGCAAGCTCAGTGTCACTATTTACTCTTTTTGTAACACTCAACACTGCTTTAATATGTACTTACAGTCATGGGAAAAATGAGGACATCATATGAAAGCCTTTCTAACATATATGAATATTTCATATCAATTTTAATATTGAAGAATTTCATCAATATAGATACTTAACATTTTGAAAGAGGTTTGCCCTCTTTAAACCTCAGATATCTGGCCTAGTGTGCTCCAGACTGTTGAAGTGAGAGTGAACACCATGATAAGATTGAAAGAGCTGTCTGAAGCCTTCCAAAAGAAGATTATAGCAGCATATGGGATTAAAGAGATCTCTAACAATTTTAAAACAATCATTGCACTGCACAGAAAACCGTTTACAAGTGAGGGGCATTCAAAACAACCACCAGCATGCCCAGGTACAGTTGTTTAAGCAAGTTCACCCTGAGAGCAGACCGCAAGATGCTAAAAGAGGTGTCCAAAAACACTAAAATGTTTTACTGTCTAAAGAAGCCCTCTGTGCAATCAGAAGAGACTGTATAAGTTTAAATTTCAGGAGGTGTTCAAGAAGGAACCTTGATGCTCTTTAAGAAAAACATAAAGACCAGACTGAATTTTGCAAGAGTAAACATGGGGAAAAAAACTGGGATATCTGGAAGTTCGTAACACTTGGAATATATTAGCCAACAATTGTTGCACTCTAAACAGTCTTTTGCAATATGAATATCGTACACGCTGATACTGCGATATATTCTTAATATAGATAAAGGAAATGTTTTGCTTGAGCCAGTTCCTGCAATCCAGGATATTTTTGACTTTCTCATGTCAATGACTTTTCCTCTTTCCACTCCTTCATAAATGCCAGATATGCTGCAGTGCACAACTAAAGGCCCCGACATACTTCATCCGAAACCAAAAAGTCGGCGTGCAGTCACGTGGTTGCAAACCGTTTGTATTTGCACACACCTCTCATAGAACAGCATTACAATTTTCATCCAGGAGTTATCAACCATTTGCAAATCTTAATATAGTAGTTATTTAGTGAAGAATCATAGAAATGTACATAATTCTTCACTGTGTCAGATAACGTTCCTCAAAAGTATTCATGTTTCCAGGAGATCTAAAAGCGGAAGCGGACTAGTTGATGAGAAATATCAACGCTTCTGTCTGAGTGCATTTCCACATAAAACACAGTAACAAACTTCTGACCAATCAGACAACACTTTGCACAGAGCTCTGTCAAAATAGTTCGACCCGGGCCTGGTGTCGAGTTCAGCAGGTGGATGGCTCTCTGCGAATGAAATGACACAATTTCTGTTGCGTGTCTGTGCCTTAATAGTTGCCCTGTTATCTATATTCTTCCACCTGAGCTGTGGATCTCTGCAGCTCCTTTAAAGTTATGGGTCTCTTCAATAATTCTCTGATTAATGCTCTCATTGTCTGTCAGATTAAGTGAAGGGCCATTTCTTGGTAGGATTGCAGTTGTGCTATATTCTCATTTTCAGAGGGTGGATTGAACATTGCTAAAAAGGCAGCCCTTTATGTTATATATAAGTCTGTATTCTAAGGTTACACAAAGTGGACTCTATTTACAATTTTTTGTCTGAAGACTCCTTGGATGCATTGAACATAATTTATTATTATTTTTTTTAATTTTATTTATTTTGGTCATTTGCAGTATCAAATTAGGAACACAAAAAAACATCTCAGTCATCAGACATTAAACCAAAGTGACAAAAAAGGTGCAGACTGAAGCCATACTTGTTTCACTTCCCTTTTATCAATTGTGAAACTGATCCTACACTCAGGTTTACAGAATGAAGACCTCAAAATTGCTTTTGTCAGTATTGAACTTGCAGTTTAGAGATACAATATGAGTGACTGACTAAAGTATTGATCTAATCAGAAACAACAAAACATCAGTATTTACATTTTATCTTCAATAAGGTTCCTATATTTATTTATTTATATATTTATTTAATTTCCCTTTGGAATAAATAAAGTATTTTTGTATCTGAATAAAGTACATAGCAGTTTGTGACTGTAATGTGACAAAGTGTGAAGCAGTTTGTGTTGTATGAATAATTTTGCAAGGCAGGGTAGTTATTGGTGTTAAGCCCCCCTGGTGTGATGAGGCATTAAAATGTGTGTGTTTTAGCATTGGTGAAATACAACCTAATTTCTTCTCTCAGCATGTTGCAAATTGGTGCCTAAAGCTGCATGCACAAAGCCACCGGACTGTTTCATCTGCCATCGACACTGCTGTCACTTCCCATTAGACACATTTCCAAATATTTCCAACACTGAGCTCTAGTTTCATATAGTGGTTATGAATTCATGACTCTGCATCTTCTTGTTGGTCTTATTTTAAAAGATGACGATGATGATATCCACAGAGAGACAGTATGTTCTTTTGGCAAGCAAAAATGCCTGTTTCAAAGCACATTGTAAGACAGACAAAGGTTAATGACATGCAGTATTTTGCACATAGCTACTCTTCATTCAACTGCTTCCACAAAAAAGTCAGACTCCCAAAAAGGTCATAGTTCATTTCACTCTAAATATCTGCACAAAATGTGTCAAAGGTCAATCTGGTGCTGTTCAGATGAACTGATGACTGTTCAAGCAAAAACTAGAGATCCAACACTTCGAATTGATTATTTTTTTTAGCTGATTTAGCTGGCTTTCATTTTTCAAAAGCTTTAATCTGCTGTAATTCATTTATTTTTAAGAGCTATAAGTATCTATAAAAGCAGGAATTGAAGTTTTTTTTTTTTTTTTTTTTTCAAAGCTTTCTGTTGTCAGCGATCATTAACATTTAATATTAAGTGCAGTGGAGACGCCCTGTCCTCTCTGGGAGTTCTTGCCACCAGCTGATTTCTTTGTGCTTCTCTTGCTTAAACTGCAAGTCATGAATCCATTTTATCTGCATTTTCCAAGGTCTCATCTGGTTAAAATACACAGATCATCCAGTACATTACACCCTCTGCTGTATTTCATTTGTCTCTACAGGAAAATCTTTGGCCTGTCAGGTCATGGACACATTAGCTGTCTGATGATGATTTAGGTTTTGTCCTCTAAAAGCTCTATCTGATCGGGATTCATGGACTTTTCAGGCCTGTTGACATGTCGTTGCCATTTACCTCGACCCCCTTCCTGAGTGCATTCTTCACCTGGGAGTGTTGTTGAGGAATGCCTTTGTTGTGGAGACTGTGAGGATGGCCTGGTATGCATGGTGTCAAAGCAGAATCCACATGAACCCTATGGTTTCCCAGCAAACCATCTCACTTTGTTTAATTTACGACTGTGTGTGACACTGCAAAAACAATGCTAAAATATTTCCATTTTCTGTTCATTTTAAGTATCTAAATATTTTATGAGGAGAAATGGATTTTAATTTAGCCGTTGTGCCATTTTGCAGCATGAGCAAATGGACTTCATTGTTACAGTTCTGGGAATGTAACAGATAATATTGATGCCCTCGGTCACAAGCTGACCTTCAGCACTAATACACCTGCATATATTCCTGCAGTGAGGGAGCACCGCCGGTGCAGCTTCACATCAAACACATCTTTCATTTGCACTCCCTCTTCACTCATGAATTCTCCCTTCATATTTCTGACTACATTGAAGTGACAGAGCACTGTCTCAATCTACTCAGTGGTGTGCAGTACTCCTGCTGGGCTATTACACCGGCTCCCACGGAGTCAGAAGTTGCCACAGCCAGTAAAAAAACTAACATGCTCTGCCCTCGGTGGACGCAGTTAGACGATAGCGTCTCTGCATTATAGAGGTGGGAGTTAAGGAGAGGCTGATGGGATAAATTAGTATTTATTAACTGTAGTGAAACATTTCAGGCTGTTTTCAGAGAGGGAGCACCATTTATTCTACCCCCACTCTTCTCATCGAAGCAGTCCAAGTTAAACATAAGATCCTCAAAGAGACTTTCAGCTAAATCCACACAGGGTGATTCATGTACGAGCAAACAGGGTGGCTGTGGAGTCAAAATGACCTCATTTGCTGCTAAATGGACAGGATGTGCTGGCTGCAGTTTGTAGAAAGAATTAAAAAATCATCAAGAACACTGCTGTAATATGCACCTATGCCACATGAGAGACTGCCGTGATGATTCTTTCTGCAGGAATAATTTAATTCAGCTGAATATGCTCAGCACAACCTCAAAATACTTTCATGAAGAAGGTATTTTAAGGTTATCTTTGTGATGTTTCTGCATTTCTTTGGGCTTATTTTCTGTCTTTTGTTTGTTGCTAAACACCCTTGAGTGGTAATATTGACTCATCAGAGAGAACTGTTAATAGCTGATTCACACAGGAAACCAGTGAAATCTGTCAATCCCACAGAGACAGCTGCAACACAACCACCAGAGCTGATTGCAACCACTTAAGACAGTCAACCTCCAGAGAGAGTCCTGTCAGTATTAAACATCTTGTACTTCTCTTCCGATATCGCATCACAAGATCAATATACAGTGTGCAAGAGATCAGATGTCAAACATTTGGAAGATTTGAAGTTTTTTAAAGTGTTTTTGTTTATTTTAATGCACAATAATTATATCTAGAGAATGACTAAATGATATATTTGCAAGATTTTTATTAAAATATAGCAGAGAGGTGACATGACAAGAATATCATGATTTTATTTACAGGAAAATCACTATTTAAATTGTATCACCTTTGAAGTAATAATATAATAGAAGATTTACATCAAATAACTTTTGGGATGAAAGTTAAGTTTAATCCATGCTGCTTAACAGCATGAATGATAACGCAATATATTGCTAATAAAATATAAACTCACGCAAAATACATAAACTCCTTGTTAAAGATCCTAGGATATAATCTAATAAAAACAGACCTAGAGGTGTAAGCATTGAATCCAGCAATGGCCCCTAAACTGGGTGTCAGGACTCCTCATTAGGCCATGAAATGATCACCAGAAATCAAATCCAGGAGGAAAACCCACACATTGCTTCCAAGTGACACAAATTCCTTGTTTCCACTGAGCAGTACAGCACAGGTCAGTGTTGTTTTGTATGCTATTTTATAGTCCGATGTATTCAGGAGATCATTTCCACCACCAGTTGGACTCTCACTGGGTGGGCGGGATTAAAGTAAACGCTTAACATTGTGTCATAGTAGTGCGACGAGAAATGTGACGCACTAGTATGTCACAGGTTGTCACAAGCAGTGATGTTTTTCTGTTCCCCAGTCAATGGACTGTGTTGGGTGATGTCAGTGGCTCCGCCCTAACTGTACTGTACTCCATTGTCCAATGGACCTACAATTGAAGGGTTCCAGGAATGGTACGGGTTGGTTGTATGGGCTGCTTTTATAATGTAAACGGGCCAAATAGCATACCGAACCACACCAACCCATGTTGTACCCCTCAGTGGAAACGAGGCAAAAGTGTCCCAAAGAAGAAACCCAGTCATCTTGCACAGTGGGATCATTTCAGCAACTTTTACCCAGAATGTAATTCTCTCACTCGTATCTCGGAACATCTGGTGGGGGTCGGCACATTAAAGGACCACTAAACAGAGAGCTTTGCTTTTCACCTCAGCTCTTTCTTTACTATGACATTACAGCAGACAAGACCCCTGAAGTTACTAACAGAATCATATCATCTGAAAAATGTAAAAATGGGATCCCAAGGCCCTCCTCTCACCCTTATTTGTGAGATCTTGTCCATGAAGACCACAAACAGGAGTGGTGATGAATCCCAACCTGCACTGGGAAAAAGCTCGACGTTGTGCTAAAAACTGAGAAACAGCTTTGCTCCATGTAAAAAAGGACCAAATAACACTTAAAAAGCAACCCGGGTACACCATATTCCAGCAGTTTGAAGACAAATTACCTTTGGAGACAGCTTTTAGCCTTCTTCAGATCTAAAAAACAAATGTGGACTAAACAAACACATGACCTCCACAGCAGCTCCTCAAGGGTAAAGTCCTGATTTACTGTTTCCCAGCCAGATTGAATTTAGATTGAAATTGTTTCTCATTTTCATCATACTTTAAAAGCTATAATTATAAATACATAGTCATAATGTAGTGGTTGTTATTCCCTTGTTTAATTATTGTAAAAGTGAGTGCTCGTTTAGCTGGATTGGCTGTTGGGACCTCAAGTCGATGTGATTTTTGTGGGTCAGAAGCTGAGAGGTCTGGTAAACACTAAGATACAGCAGAAGGAAAACATGAATGGTATAATTATTAAAAGGAAGATATTTAAGATGTAAAAAGTACATCAGCCATATAAGGTATGGATCATTAGACTGTGTGCAGTATGTGGTATTATTGGCTTTGTAAAACAAAAAGAAAAGCCGAAGCAAACTTGAACCTTATGAGGTAAAGTTATCTAAGATTTAACTGAACCAGACACACATAATTCAGGGAAACAGGGAGGTCTAATGGGTCAGAGCAGTCTTGGCCCAGATCTCGTAGATAAAACTAATCACCTTGTATCAGTATTGGCAAAACCAACCCAGATACAAGAGAAGGAATTCAGCTGTCTCAGTGAAGAGGGCAACACACCATTTAGCCTTATAGCATTCCCATTTATCATCCTTTTTAAAGGGCACTTTTTTCATATTTGACCCCTCTGTAAGTTTTCTGTGTGAGTGAACATGGTTTTCTGTCCTAACACTAAGGTACAAAAGTATTCATACTCTTCATATCCTCATTATGTCACAATAAAAATACAAACTTTCAGTGTATTTTAATGGGATTTTATGTGATAGGCTAACACAAAGTTAATGATGTTTGGTTGTCAGTTTCCTTTATGAATAAAAAGTGTGGTGTGTTGTCTTTGTCCCCCTTTGCTCCAATGCCCCTAAAAGAAATTAATTGTAACTAGATGTTTTCAGAACTCATCTAATATGTAGATGCAGTCTATCTATGTGTAAGGCAGCTTCATTATAAATACAGCTGTTCTGTGAAGGCCTCAGAGGTTTGGTAGAGAACATTGATGAAGAAACATCAAGACCAAGGAATGTCGCAGACAGATGACAGATTTTTAGTAATTTTTTCCTTTGCTGGTTGTGATTGATTGGTTATTTATCAAAGTGAATGCATGTTATTGTTTTCAAGGAACACTGGATGAAAAAGATCTGTCTGTGATTGACTGTTGATGTGGTTCATTTACATTAATTTTATCAAGTTCCAGGTGCAGACACAGAACCAAGCGCGTGCCAGAACACGTGTTGAGCGAGCGTGTGAGAGTTGTAAATGCACATGCGACACATTATTTTTTTGTTGACAAAGATATATGTGCTCATATCAGTCTTACTGCGGGCTCAAAGCCAACGTCTAAAAGTGTAACAATAACTCAGCCTTTATAGTAGTAGTTAAAGGTTCGTGTTGAGCACGTGTGAGCCGAACAAGTAGTGAGGCTTTTATATTTTACGTGTATGTTTCTGCAGTATTCATCGAAAAGTCAGCCTTCATAGGGGGATCATTTAAATGCATTTAAATTTAAAAACCAAACCTGTTCTGCAAGCGCACCTTCCAAACAGACCATTTTGTGTGAAAAGTGGCGGGCGCGATCCGAGCCCAGTTAACTATAAACCTAGCTTAACCCATCTTTGCTGTCACTGGTGTAATAAAAAAGCCTATTTAGAATGAATAAAGAAATGATGCTTAGCCTGGCGGGGGGCAAGTAAAGCCTGGCGGGCCGCCATGCTTATAATGCACTGGGGAAAACCCTGAATCTAAGCTTTTATTCTTGCTTTACAATGGCACAGTCAATGTACAGACTGAAATCCAGTTGAGAAGACTTGATGTTCACAGTTGCTCTTCATCCATTATGGCCTATTACATAAAACTGCAATAAAATACACTGAAGTTTGTTGTTGTAAAATGGAAAAAAGGGTCACTAGATATGTCTAGTTCGGAGAATCTTCAAAGATGGTGTCAGTGATCTCCTTCTCTCTGCCATGAACGCATTTCTCAGTAGTGATGGACTGTAAGGCATCTCCAGAGAGTGTGGAGAACAAATCCTTTGTCTTCTGACATTTCCAGCAGTCTGCTTTAAGCTGAAGCCTTCAGTGAATAGGAGCCTTCTTTGTCGACTGTCACCACCAGTAAAATCTGTCTTGTGTTTTGCCAAAAATAGATTGCTTGGAGCCCGGAAAGATGGACACTATTATAATTTTGACTTTTGGATTTCAAGAAGCATTTTGCAGGATAGTGGAAAAGTTTGTCAGAGAAGAGATGTTATAGATCCTGGGTTCAATGGGATCCTGGCATCATTTCAGTTTATGCCACCTCAGCACAAAAGTGGCACATCAGATTTCAGGTCAGCCCTGATGTAAACAGATCAGTTCATCAAACTGCACAAACAATGCATTAATCAGGTTATGTGAACATGTAGGCATGAGTAGTTTATCACAGGGGTTATCAGCACTGTTTGCTCAAGGGCCAGTTTTTTTCTAAACAGGCAGTATGGCGAACATCCTTTGATGAGCCTCTTTTATTTAATCCATTTCTGTTTCACTTTGACGGTGTTGTCATATTTGTTCCGCTTTTATTTTCCACGAGTGATTAAAAACACTAGAAATACATGGAGGAAATTTTCTTTAAACATTTTGGATACATTTTCATTTTAAGTGCAGAACCTATTCAGTGTCAAATGCTGTTCGTGCTCAAAACTGCCCTCACACAAAATTCTGCTTTCTTATAGTTATTCTCCAATTTTCCTCAAAGCTATTTTCCTGCACTCAGATTTAATGCTTCCTGCACAAATTTTCTCTCATTCTGTTTGCATCCTTCTCCTCACACTCAAACCTCCTCCCTGCAACGGTTAAACCTGTACCCTCAGGTCTGTCCCCTCTGTTTGGTCTCTTGGAGCAAAGTGGGAACTCTGCCAAGCAACCACCCCAGCCAATAGAATGACAGTGTATCATCACTGCCATTCGCTTGTTATGGAACAGATATCACCTCAGTTGATAATAAACTTACTTGACTTTAAATTAAAAATGGCTGCTCTTGAATTTTGAAAGAATACTTCCTCCATACAAATACTACAGGAGAGAGTATGGAAGAAATTAAATAAAAATAATGCCAAAGTTTTATGTTAGACAGCAGCAATGCATGAAGTAAAACTGCAATTGTTTTGACAGAAGCCAGACATAATCATGCTGCTGCTCCACAGCATAAATACTTCTCAGAAAACCTACTTCAACATAGTGTTTGATACTAATGCCAGTCATCTGACATTGCTTCACAGATGTATTTTATTTTGGCTATTTCAAGTTGGCAAGTCCAGCTTTTCATTTTGCCCAGAAAAATTTAAAAAAAAAAAAAAAAAAAAAAATTAAAGTCAGGATTGGTTTGCCCGGCTGTTTGACCCTAGTAGTTTTTCAATCACACTTTCACATTCTTTTAAGTCAGTACCATATTTTCTGTGTCTTTTCAACAAAACTCTGTTGGGGCTTAATTTTGTCAAGCAAATGGAGTTTTTGGAAAACATTTCCTTGAAGTAACTCAACCCCATCTGTAGTCGACATCTGATGTTTTTCAAACACTCATCCTGACGTTATGTGTTTTAAAGTTCAAATCGGGCCTGATCAAATGTTATGACTGAACGCTCTGATTGGCTTAAGGTGAATTTTTGCTTTCCACTGTTGGTCTGACAAATGACCATAAAGCACAATAAAGTACATCCAGATCTTATTCTGCATTGTTGTGCACGGTCTGAGTAGCGCTAGTCAAATATTAATTTTAATTTATTTCAGGAATAGTTACTTCAAAATGGTACATAAACTCCAAAAGTTGCATTGCATTAAAATTCATTGACTTCTGTTAGTTGTCTCCATACAGTAGGTGTATGGTTAGCTCCACTATTGTTAAACTCTGCCCTAATTGGAGGTTCTCAAGCTCCAGTCTTTGAAACGTTTCAGGACATCGAGGTGGACTCAAGGACTGGAGTTTGGAGCTTTTTAAAGACACTTTGGAGCATTCTGATTAAGATTTATCAACATAACAAATCACAAATGACTTCAAGGACTAAATCTTAAAAAAAGAGGAACTACCTCCTGTCATTGCGGTAAATGGTATTTCCAAACTGTGTTAGTGTTTCAGCAGAAGGATGCAGATGATGGATTAATCAACTTCAGGCAACTGGAGGTGAAATTTTAACCAACTTTCACTAACAGTGAGTGAATTCAGCCAGTGTCTGTTGTTGCTTGAATGAGACGTGGAGATCACCAGCTCTGGGAACTGAATATTCAAATATTTTATTTGTATAGCAATTAATTTTTCAATATTGTCATATCTAAAAAAGTGAATTTTTTTAAAGATGCTTATTTGTTTCAAATAATAATAATAAAACATAATAAAATGCAGGAAAATGTAAATCAGCTGACAGCTACTAAATAGTGAAGCAACGAAACAAACCAGTGTCTCTCCTCCATTACTCCTAAGTTTAGTTGTAAAGTCATTGGAGGCTAATGTGGCGAATAATAACACAGGTTATGGTGGAGCCAGACTGAAACTGACAATTAGAGCAGAAAAAAGCAGAACCCTGTTGCAGCCTGCCGTGCTGCTGTAGTTGATCACTAAAGAAAATGCGCAAAATTACCAGAAAGACAGAAACTGTGCAGGACTCCTGCTGAATACATCTGCATGGAGCAGATCCTTGTTTACACTGTAAAAGAAATTGTTTTATATCCATCAGATCCAAGTTTGTTTGGAAATACAATTTATTTTGGTATAGAAGGATCTTTTATTTGTCCCTTAGCAGTAAGATTTATTCATATAAACACTAAATTGACAGGGAAATGGAAGCACACAGGGGCAGAATAAAAATAAGCAGTTGTAATAAAATAAAGTAATTGCACAACTGAATCAAAGATACACATTTCCCTAAAGGATATCAACACTTATACTTGGTGTTATGTTGTCTACTGGTTTATCAAGCAGGGAAGTGAGACTTATAAATTATACATTTTTATAAATGAGAGCTGAATTATACACTACTTATTGGGTTTGGTCTCATATTTTTTTTCTTAACTAGAAATAAACCTCTACCTTCAAAAAATGTTGCCGTGGTATTAAAAATGGTATCAAGCATTTTTCTTAGAATTGAGTATCAAGTTTGAAATATTAGTATCATGACAACCCAATTTATTTATATAGGTGCATCATATACAAATTCATTTTTGACCCCTTCCTGTTTTTTTTGTTTTTGTTTTTGTTTTTTCAGGTGTCTTCATGTTTGTGTGGGAGGAATTATGTGTGGTTGGGTCTTTACTTTGTGTCTTGTTTAAACTTCATTTAATGAAAATATTCTTGACTTAAAATATGCTTATGAGAAATGCACATCTTCAACTCCCCCTAAGCTGCCATTTGTTGAATAGAGGCAGGATTTCTTTGTAAAAGAAGAATTGTGTTGTGCATCTGAAGCATCGGCATAAAGACCAACTTTGTTCATGTTGAGGCCAGATCTTGCTCATGAAATTATCTGTGCGTGAGCATAATTATTCACTGCGGTCATGCTCCTACTCAGAGCTGGGCTACAACTGACTCATTCATTGGGTTGTATGTATTTTAGGAATAATTTAATACTTTGTGGGCCGGATTGGATGAGCTTGTGCACTAGCCTAGGGACCAGTTTAATATCATTGCTTCATGCTCACATGAAATAAAAGATGTCATTAAAATCCAAAATCTCTTGTTATCCAACAATTTGATATGCCTCTCACTTAATCTGAGAATGAATCTTTGTCTGCATTAACACGCCTGTTTCTGTTTGCCTTTTTTCGCAGGATTCTTTACGTTATTCCATAGAATTTTGCCCAGTTTGAACTGGTGTGCTCGGATAAACCAGTGTTCAAATCCACGTTTATCAACTGTCTGGGGGGAACTTCAAAGAAGAAAAAAAGTTTGCTTAATTCCCTTTTATTTTACTTCTTTTTCTGCTTTTCTTGTATTTTGCGCTTCCTCCCAGCAGAGTATTCTTACATCTGCTGCTTTCCCTCATCTCTCCATCTCTCCCTCTTATCACACTTTTTCTGTTTCAGAGTCGGGCTGCGTCAAAGTTGCTCTGTCCAAATACACAGGAATACACAGAAAACTCAGCCTGAGAAGTTACACATACTCATCGACATGCAGTATCCCTCGCCCCCCCCCCACACACACACGCACACACACACACGCACACACACACACATCAGAGTTTGTGTTGGTGGACCCTGAGGAGGGTAGCCAGTGTTCAGAGCTCGTCTGTCACGCCCCCACTCCTGTGCTTCGCTCACTGTGCAGCCTTAGTTTGACACGGCACAGCATGACAAGGCACACCACAGCTCAGCACTGCATGCAAGATGCCAACTTAACACAATAACGTTGAGATAACATCAGACCCCCGCCTGGAGCTACTTGCACACCGCTGTAACAGCTGGTCTGTATACAGTCAGACGGGGATGAGCACCGCAGGCCGACATGCTGAGCTGTGACATATGGATGGGTGTTACAGGACTATTTTCACCAAGAGCTGACAAGTCTCCCAATACTGTGACAGTGCTGCTACTGACAGATGTGTTTTATTCTTGGCTAATTATGAATTGTTTACACCACACTCTGACTTTAGATCTATTTCAACACAAAAGCAGAGGCTTTAACATCTTGGCACAAAACAGATGCTGCTGATGATTAAAATAACTTGGATAGCTGGTTGACTTTTTGATGCAATAACAGTGCAATATAAAGTCTGACCACTGCAAACTATTTACAGCACTAACTTCTGTGTTCTTAAATGTTGAAATTTAACAAAACAGAAATTTGACATATAAGAATTCACCCACCCCCAAAACTTTAACAGTCAGAAGACACATGTTGATCAAATTATAAGATTAGTTTAAATCTGCCAGGGGAATGAATAATTTTAGGCTTAACGGTATAATCTTACATTGATTTGAGGAGAAATAAAGTCTGACATCTGGTTCCAATCACAGTCCAAAGTTCCATCAATGATCAAGTTTCTCCTCTACCTAACAACACAGTGGAGGCGCTATCTTGTGACATCACTGGTCAGTGATTAAGGCTGAACAGACACTTCGCAGTGACGACTGTAACACTGATGGCTGCTGCAGCACCATGAAAAGTAGAGAAAGTGATTGAATCTGCAACATGTTCCTGTTTGATTTGTCACTCTCCTACCGCCTGCAACAGTGGCTCAGGAGGTAGGAGTCCATCCTGTAACCGGTTCAAGCCCCGTCTCAGTCGTTGTGCCCACGGGCAAGACACTTTACCCGCTTTGCATACTGGTGGTGGGCAGAGGGCCCTGTGGCGCCGATTGTATGGCATCACCTTCTGTCAAACTGCTACAACATAGCTCACCATCATCAACGTGTGAATTGGTGAATGAGTGAATGTAATGTAAAGCTTTTTGAAGTCCTCTGGACTTGATCAAATGCTTTACAAGTACAGGCCATTTACTATTTCAAATCTGCTACTGCAGACTCCCTCCTAAACAGCAAAGATAATACCACTATGCAGCTGGAACGGCAGCCAAAGAACCACCTCTTATGCAGAGCAACTACCAACAATTTATCATCTGAAAACTTCACTTAACTTCATTTACTTCAATGTATTTATAAAGCGCCAGTTCACTACTACTTTAATCTCAAAGCACTTTACAAGACATACCCAACTTATACAGAGCCATATATTTAGTGCAGTTCAGTCATTTAATTATTTTTAATTAAATACATTTTAATCCTTGTTATAATACAATATAGTCAAGTTAATTACTCCGATTGGTAGAAAGGTATCTATCTAAGGCATGGGTGTCCAGCTCCAGTCTTCAAGGGCTGATGTTCTGCCAGTTTTAGGTGTTTCTCTGCTCCCCAACATCTGATTCAGATGGTCCAACAACTACCTCCTCAGTATGTCAGTTTTCTTGAGGACTGATCAGTGGACACCATTGATCTAAGGAAACCCAGCCATTTGCACCATATTACAGAGTTTTCTGAGTTTTCCTTCTGAACTTGCATGTAGCAACACTCAACAGTTGGTTGCATCAAGTCATTAACTTTATAGCAATCCCTCACTGAGCATGCACGTGGCGACAGTGGACAGGAAACACTCCCTTCCCCAGTTTAATCTGTAACAGCTGATTTTATTTTAAAAGTTTGATGTATTTTAGTTTCTGCAAAGCCATAAATTGAAAAAACTAATAGAAAACTAAAACATTCACTTGAACTGCAAATCACAGTTTCCTTGAGCAATGGTGTCAGAGTTTGAAGTGCAATAAATTGGAAATCCTAGGTACAGGTACAAGCACTTTAAAGTTGTTCAGAACATAGGGATAGTGATAGAGCAGGCTTCCCGTACACAGAGGCCATTAATCCCCCACACAGCTACATAGGTTCAATCCCCAACCTTGGGACTTTTGCTGCATGTCTTCCTTTTTCTCTGTCGTCCCATTTCCTGTCTGATTGCTGTTAATAAAGTCAACCAGTGTTACAAAATCCCCAAAAATTATAGGAATAATCAAAAATTGTTCAGAACTTTTTAAATGAATTCAGAAATGTTCTTTTCAAAGGTTAATTGCTGTGATGTGTCTGTGATTAGGAAAAGATGTTATGTATCATCTAATAAGGCTTTCAACTTTTCTGTCATTTTGTTTTCTGTCTTCCTTGATTTTTCACAAATGTATCCAAAATGTCGATATTGCCGTTGCTGCAACTGCTTTAGTGACTCCAAACCGTAAAAAAAAAAAAACATCCTCCAATCAACTGTTTTCCAATATTGATAAAACAAACTGAGAAAAATAATTTAGTACATTTTCAATAAATTGCATGCCCTCTTGCTGCAGGGAGTGGTCTTTTTTTCACTAAACAAACTACCTGAAACACAATTTTTCAAGGACATCATTTCCAGGCTTTTCATCCCTCAATTTCCTTTCATCTCTCCTCTACTGGGGACACAAAACACCCAAAAATACTGCAGAGGTTCCTTATTATGCTGAGTTAGAAAAACATTATGAGTCAAATTGGATTTTGCAATTTCGTAGCACTGTGTTCAATTGTAATTGCTATTTATACACAGTCTCTGAGCACGAGCCAATCATATCACAGGACGATTCATGTTATAAGATTCAGTGAAACTTAACGAGTTTTAATCACTAAATAACTGAAAAAAATTTTTGTTTAATGGCTGGGTGGATCTTGGATCTATATGTGGGAACTTTAATAATAACACTGCTTAGACCAAAGCTGTCTGAGTATTTACTTTGTAGAGGATGTAAGGAACTCAACTTCTAACTTAAAGTATAATTGCCTCTACTGTAAAATTGCTTTTTCCGCATCATTGCCCTTCTGGAAATGAACAAAGTCACGGCCTTTAGATGTGGTGGGGATCAGAAATAGACACACATTTCTAAGTGTTATGTAGATTTATGAAAATTTAATTAATAATGGCTAATTGACCAAAAACTCAGATCAGCTGAGTCTTTAATAACACATTAAATCAAGTAATTACCAAAGGCAGGAGCCCTGAAATCCATTCAGTACACTCACATACAAAGGGATATATGCACTGACTGAAGTGGGAGTCTTTAGATGACAAAATACAACCATTCCAACAAATGCATACATTATCCAGGCCCAGTTCCCCCTAAGCTGGGGCTCCAGTAAACATGCCTGCTGGACTTGAAACAGAGGTTGAGCTCCTGTAAGCAGTCAGATTTCACTGGATTGACAGAAGCAGACCAGCTGCCTAAGTCTCCCATTGCCTCTCTTTGCAGTGGACGGAGCCATCCACCGGGCTGCAGGTCCTCTGCTCAAGAAGGAGTGCGCTTCCCTCCACGGCTGCGAGACGGGAGAGGCCAAGATCACCTGTGGCTACGGCCTCCCGGCAAAGTGTGAGTGTAAAGTGTCATACGTGTTTATGTAGCTCTCAGCAGCTCTAGTGAGGCGGCTCGGTGTGGTGCTGCTGGACCACATCCAGGTGTGAATGTGTGGGAAAGGGTGACAATGATGTAAGGTGGCTGCAGCAGAGAGAAATCTGTACAGTTCAGTTTCCTGTGAAGATTCAAGAAGAGCAGAGAATGTTTTTGAAAAGCACGGTTAAAACATTTAATTCATATATTCATATTGTATGATTATTTTTAGTTAAATACCATACACCATCGTTATATTTTACACAAATTGTAAACCAGTAAGATATAATATATGTTTAAAAAAGAAGAGGAAAATTTTTTTCAGTTAGCATGTTTAAACAATATCAGGATTTTATTAAAGAGGAAAACCGACCCCATAGTACTTTAAAGGGGTGGTGACATCACTGTATAAACTATTTCATGTAGTTGATATTGCTGCATAATCAATTCTCAAAAGAATTTAATTTTAAGAAACAGCATCACCTTTTTGTAGGGGGTTGTTGTGGCAGGCCAGATTTCCCTCCTCAGTAAAAGGGTCGGGTACGGTAATGATATGTGGCTCTACCTAGTTGACTTCACTGTGATTGGCTACAAAAATATTTGGGAAACTCTTCAGTAAAATGCACTGAACATCATCTCAAATTGAAGTTATAATTGCGTGGTACTTCCCCATAAATGAACTTCAGCCACTCTTCTCTGATTCTCTCATCCGTCGGGAGTAAATGGAAACTTCTAGCCGTTTTGGAGCACCCTCGGACAGAACAGCGCCGCTTTTTAGTTGCCATCCTCTTGTCAAGTGGAGTAGCCAGACATGCTAGCGTAACTTAGCCCTTAAATTAGCCGGTGTGTCAGCTGGGGGGAAGAGGGAAGGGGAGGGCTGTTTGCTTGATGCTGAGCTTTAATTGGAGAATTGTTCTCTGATTCATCCGTTGTTGAGCAAAGAAACAAAGCTGACCGCCTGTGATCAGGGCTTTTGAAACCAACTCTTGACATTCACACAGCCTCATCAGTGCACAACAGATCATATTATACCCCCAAAACCACAGAAAAATGAAATTTGTTGTCATGACCTCTTTAAGGTGGGCCACAATTAAACAGGAAACTTTATAAGGCAACATTTCTGTCAAAATTCCACACTTAATTTGCCAAACATAAGCATTAAGCACTTAAGAGTGCAGGAGAGAATTAAACTGATGTACGTTAGCTGGCAATTTCCATTTTGAAATTGCTATAAGATGACAGAATGAAGATGCTACCTGACACATAATATGAGGATCTACATGTTGGGGCGATGGTGGTGACGGAGGTGGGAGTTCGTCCTGCAATCAGTGAGTCGCTGGTTTGAGCCCCCGCCCGGTCAGTCTCTGTCGTTGTGTCCTTGAGCAAGATACTTCACCCACCTTCCCTGCTGGTGGTGGTCAGAAGGGCCAATTGCGCTGGTATTGACTCTTTGCAACTACATCACTTTATCACGCTATTTACAAAAGTTGGAAACATCTAGCTTAGAAACCAACCCATTCCTCTTCCCCTCTGGGGTGTTTGTTGATTTGATCAAATCTGCCTGTATTCAGTCATAAATGCCGTTCCCCTTACAGTGGAGCAGCTATAAATGCATGCAAAAGTCTAGATGCTAACAAGTTTTTTCGTACATGGTAAGTTACAATATGGTGAGGCATTTTCTCCAAGATTACTAATGATTAGATGCGTATCTTCTCCATAACGCAATATTTGATTCCATCTTACTAATCATGCTTACTTATTAAGTATATGAATATTAATGTAAAAAGTGTTCGCTGCAAATCCGCAAATACACCGATGTCTGTCATGGCGGAGTGGGCCGCTTTCTGAAGAGCGTGACGTCACATGCAAAGGGTCAATAGCAGCCTCGCTTCTGTCAGACTGCCCCAGGGCAGCTGTGGCTGCAGTCCAGTAGCTTGCCATCATCAGTGTGTGAATGTGTGCATTTGAATGGGAATGACTGATTTCATTGTAAAGCGTCTTTCAGTGTCCTAGTAAAGCGCTATATGAGTCTGATGTAATTTCATTTAATTTAAAAACTATTTCATTAAAGTATTGATGATTAGAACTAAGTCCTGGACTATGACCATGAATAATTCAGTCTTAACAGTGTGACCAAAACTTGGAACCAGTTCTTGATGAGGGTGAACTGGCACAAAAGTGGTGTTGCTCCTTCAGTGTCCACACCATTACTACCATTTTCTCGTTTGTTTTTTTAATTGTCATAAATATTTCCAAACAGCCAAAACTGTCTTTGTTATAAGCATGGAAGAAGTATAGCGGCCTTCTTTCAGTGAGCTGACTGGCAGTGCACAGCAGCAGGTGGGGGATGAGCAACCCTCCATTATTGTATGCTCCATACAGCTGATCTCTTCCCACTTTAATCTGGTAGATCTTTAAATTTGCATTTGGTACAAAAAGCAAATGTTTGTGTGTTTGAAAGTATAATGGCATAAAACGTTGCTTTCTCTTCATGTTTGCCTCATCCAGTCTTCTTGAGGCGATTCAAAGCATTTTCTTTACAGTTAAAGCAAATCATTTTCAGCACCAGCAGACTCTAGTACATTTACAACAATAATACTCTTTTTCTGTTTGTAGCTCAATAAATGGCACTCAATATGAATATGACTGGTATCTCTCCACAGGATGTAGAAAATGCTAAAACTCAAGCATCAACATGTCAGCAAAGATTTTATCGGGTCTTTTAGTGAAAGAAGAAACGTCTCCTTCAATTCTCCTTATGTGACTGCAAATAGGAAATGTTTTTAGAAAAGCTATCAAATGTAATATTTATCTCTTCATTTATCTGCTGCTTAAAAATGTTGAAGTCCCTGTTGGGTTCTGTTTTGCTTACTCTTAAATATTTGGTCACTGTTGTGATTTTACAAAAAATAGTGTTTCTTTTGCAAATCAGACATGTTTAAAGGCTGATTTTCTCACCTACTGGTTTAAATTACATTACACTTAAATTAAGTTAAATAAAGATAAGTAATTTATCACTATTTAAATCCATTAAAAGTAATTACGGTGAATTTTATTTAAAAAACATAATATAATTCACAATCCAATCACTGTTCCAACTTGAGATTTTGTCTGCTTGCAAGTCGTCATACTGTATTATATAAAATGTTTAAATATCATTATTTAAAATGTCTCCAGCAATTAAGTGAAAAGTAAGAAGTCATGTTTCCACCCATGAGGTATATAATTTCTAACAAATTCATTGTGATCCCCATTATGAGACCGGTGTAGCATACAATGTTCACTGTTAACATGCAGCCCAACTACAGTCGCTCATTCATTTATTTTTTTTCCATCAGAATAAAGACCTTTAGATACAACTCGCTCAGTAAAATGGCTGAACTGCTGATCAAATGGAACAACTTAATTCAGCACAATCAGACCAATAAAGGAACACTTAAAAACTGCTGTTTTACAGACTCTCTCTGTAGGTTGTTGTAAATATTTGATGCTGAGGACATAAAACAGAAATAGCCTAAGAGAATAGTCGTGTTTGTATATCATGTTCAGTTAAATCGAGCCTCTCAGAAGTTTTAGCTGAATAGGAAAGAAGAAATAGCCCACTCTAATAAGAAACGTATTAATAATTCAGCCAATTAAATCGTTATCTCACCATTTTAACTACGTTAAGAAGTTACTGATTGTTTCCCTATTATGTGCTTGCAAAAAAAAAAAAAAATAGTTGAGCTACTAACCTACTAGAGGGAGGGGCTAGTGGGTGATTTACATTATTCAGATAACCTATCAGTCATGTTTTTGGACTGTGGGAGGAAGTCAGAGTACCCAGAGAGAACCCAGCCATTAACTGGGAGAACAAACTCCATGCAGAAAGAGCTAAGCTGGGTTTCAAACCCAGGATCTTCTTGCTGTATAGCAACTGTGCCGCCTTGCAGCCCGCTTACAGCTCCAGTCTGTACAACTTTCAAGTAGAAGTGCTGCATTTATATTCAGTATTTCCTGGAACTGCAAAGAAAACGTGGGACAAGTCAAACTGTCACTGTCGTAGTAAAAACAGGAAGTGAGCTTGCTTCTGCACATCTTCAGAGTGCAAACGATCATCTGCACCCAGACATGCGTTTGTCAAACACATTATAGTTGATAAGTCAGACAATCCTTTTTAATTAAAGTTTTAAGCATGAAATGTAGTTACCTGTAGCTTCGTCTTATCAGTGGTGTTCTGGAGATGTTCGGTCTTTGTCAACTTAACAGATGAGAGAAACTGCAGCATCCTGAACGTCGTCATTGATGACTGAAGGACAGAATCTTAACACCAATAAAGACAGTTTAATACTGAAGTGCAGCTGTTTCTGTACGCCCCTGTGAAACAAATAAGCCCCAAATTATTCATACCTTTAACCAGCATATTTCTTCAAACAGGAAATCATATTTGGTTTTACTTGAATATAAGGAAAACTCTGGAGAGAGCAAAAGATCAGGGTGATGACAAGGAGGCTTTCCATCCTCAAACACTTGGAAACATTATTAAAGCTGCTAAGTAATTATAAGCAGGGGTTTATTGCTTTAATGATGTTAAAGGCTTTCCATTGATTATTAAGAAGGGTTGAAATAATTTGTCAATTAAAATGTCAATAAAATAGATTTTGTTAGGGAGATGGATATTTTTCTTGGTTTTTTTTTTTTTTTTTTTTCATCAAACCAATTCCTCTTTTGTAAACTGGTTCTGGTGTTTGCTTAGCACTGGTTCAGAGTTGAACCGGAGGACAAAATGGCCTCCGTCAGGAGCAGGAGGAAGGTCCAGTCAAAATTCTATCTGCATGCTTCAGACACGTGCTCTTGTAGTAGAAATCAGCCATATTGTAATATTTTACCTCTCCTCCTTATGACTTCACACTAAGCATCAAGGGGTAGCTTTAACATGGGACAATGCAATCAAGCCTTTACTCCTCACAGAAAGCACAACAGGAAATACCAAACAATAAATAGTAATAAAGATATCAGCCACTTAGACTCGGAATACCAAGATTATTTTTCTTAATTAGACACTGAAAGCAGAAGTCCACTGATTTTCATCTCAGACTTCAAAGTTTGTTTCACAGCTTCAGGGCAGTCCTGCTTAGTATGTAGAGAAAATTCAATAAAACCATTTGTAGCTTCAGAGAGCTGCACAAAATCTGATAAAATCGCCCCGAGTAATGACATCATTTGAGTCAGCATTAGATGCAGCAGGCAAAGAAAAACTCAGCTGTGGGTGTGGGATTGTAAAGAATGATGGCGCTAATAGGTATTGCAATAATGCAGGAGCCAAGTTTGTACATTATTATGGCCACCCAGGTATGTGTGTAGGTATGAGTGTGTGTGTGTGTGTGTGTGTGTGTGTGTGTGTGTGTGTGTGTGTGTGTGTGTGTGTGTGTGTGTGTACAGGAGAGAGATGAAAGCAACAAGGAAACTGTGTAATCTCAGCTTCTGGTCCCATGGAGAGTTTATATTCACAGTTGCAGAGAGGAGACAAAAAAGAGCGAGAGAATCGCTGATAAAGGCGAGCTTAAGGCAGAAAGGAGAACATGAGTAGAAGTGAGAGATAAGGAGGGAGTAGTGCAGAAAAGAAACGAAGCAGCAGCAGCGTGGGGGAGAGCAGGGATGAGAGGAAAGCTGAATACAGGAGGGAATTATGGGGAGATGGGTTCTTATACTTTCTGTTCCTCTTTGTTGGTTTACTTGTGTAACTTTGAGAGACTTAACTGTAGTTTGTGTGTCTGTGAAATGATATTGCTGCTGATCACTGTGCGTCTTTGTCTGTATCCAGTCTGGTGCTTTTGCGTGTGCATGCTGCACGTACAGTAAGGACTGCAGCATATCAGTGGAGACGGCGAGAGCAGCCTGTCAGGTCCTATCACTCTGTTACCTGTAACTCTGTCAGCATGAGATCTGGATGACTGACATCTTTCTGACTCACCGACTGACTGTGTGTGGGTGTCTGCACGAGCCTCTCTGCAGCGCACTCATGTGTGCACGGCCATTACCCAGCATGTGGCGTGAAGGCTGGCTCTCCCTCCTAGCAGACAAAATATTAAGTCCCGAGAATAATTCAGCATCCGTCTGCTTCAGTGCTTAAACACTCACAACAGGGCTTGATTACCTCTCTGCAGGTGGGGGGAGACAGGCAAGAAAGAAACAAGAGAAGGGAAGCAAAGGAAGGATAACAAAGCAAGCAGAAAACTAAAGCGTGAGCGAGGCAGAACAGTGGAAAAGGGCGAGAAATGAAATGAAACTCGACAGGAGAGAGGTGGACTGGCTGAGAGACAGGTCCAATCTCATGGACCAGCACTTTGATCTTGATTTGTACAGGCTTGCCACCAGATGCTGGATTTCAAGAGCATCTGACTCACAAGTTGCCAGATATCCAGAGGACGAGCTGTCAGCCCTCCACACAGACCGTCCACCGATGATCCCACTTAGCCAGCAGCATTGCTTTATTGTAACCTAGCAACACCCAAAGTGCACATGCAGGGCCAGGATGTTTACAAATGACAGCTCAAACATTTCAGCCACATCCATTTGTGCTTTAAACAGCATGAACAGCTACATTTCAATGTAAATAATCCAAAGTTGTTTTAGGAATTCAAAAGGTAAAACTCCGGTGAATAAATTACGCACAGAGTGATATATTTCAATGTTTATTTCAGTTTGTTTTGATGATTTCAGCTTGAAACTAATGAAAACCCCATATTTTGGTTCTTTGTATGATAAAACACAGTAAACAGCACTGAGTGCATGTATTGTACAGTATATGGACATAAATTCAGTAAGCTGATATTTTGTTCTAGAAAAGTTCTTGTTTTATTTGCCTTAGCTGTCATTTTAATTTTCTGAGAAACACAATGTTGGGCTTTATTAGCTTTAGGCCATAAGAATAAAAATATTATAGAAATATAAGCACAAAATATTTTGTTCTTGTTGTTATGATTCTATATACAAGTTTCACTTTTTCACTAAAATCGCTGAAAATGGTGAACTCTTCTTTGATGTCCTGATTTATTGAGAAGCACCTGTAAAGGTGGTTAAGTTGTTATTCAGTGTTGCTCACCTGTCTTCCTAATGGTTGCTATAGAGCGATCGTGCACACATGAGAACTACTCTGTATGTTTGGCAGTTGTCAAACAAGGGAACATCGGCCAACTTGTTGTTAACTGAGTGCACCAGAGCTCACCTGTGTACCGATAAGCCTCTAACCCTGCCAACTAATTCTCAGTTGGCTGTGCTCCTTTGCTAAACGCCCTGCGATGCAACACTGCTGAGGGAAACTGTAGGAGGGCGGGTCAAGAGAGAATGGAGGAGGTCAGAACCATAAATGTTTTTGCTTTCCAGTTAAAGCACCATGCTGTGCAGAACCTCTTACTTTTAACCCTAAGGGTCTTTTGCTTGCTTTTCTATTTTGAATATTAGCTGCAAACCTCACCATGTGTTATCTATGTGAACCGGAATGAACCAAAAATGTTAACTAAATCTGCCATTCAGACTTTCACTAAATATTCCATTTAAAAAATAAGAAGGCAGGCAGTGACAGGTAAAAATCCAACTTATTCTCATTTTAAGATCCCTAAACTTTTACAAAGCAGATTATAACCCCGTTATTTGATATGTTTTGATTGTAGCACAACTAGATTGCTTTTTTTATTAAATTTATAGTACATTAGAAACCCTTGAAAGGTAAATAATTCTGACTTTCATGATCTTCTGTTTCAAGTCAAAATCAAAGCAAAATATAAAGACAACAGATTGTCAGCAAAGAGATTTTTATGAATAAAATTTGCAAACTGGCTTCAAAACTACAAGTAGAATATTAGTAGGTGGACAAATGCCAGAGGACAGCACAAACAACTTGGCATATTTAGAGATCACATCCTTCTGAGCAAACCAGCAGAACAGGTGGCATGGCCCTGTTCAGCACATGAGTGAGATATATATCTCTCTCTACCAGTTTGTGGTGCTGAACAACTTGCTAATATTTATAGAATAAACTGGGTTCTCAAACTTTGTGATAAGGACTGAAACAGTTTAGGATTTAGGTAAGATTAAGTCTGGAAAAGAATGGAAAAAGGAATTCGAGGGAGGAAAAATAGGAGGAGATACAAATAGAATAGAATTGAATAACAATACCCTTTATTGTCCAAAGTGGGAAAATTCATGTGTACCTGCAGCATATTAAAGGTAAATGGAAGCATGCAGATTCAAACTAACTAAAACAGTCTATATATAAAAATAGAAAAACAAGAATAACTTACTGTACAGTAAGTTATTAAGTATTATTTTCTTACAACATAAGAAAATAACACTGTACAGTTTTTAATAGCATACTCAGTTCAAAAGAAATGTACAACTGAGTAGGACAATTTAAAAAATGTTACAAAATGTTCATGTATAGTTGTGCATAAAAACACTATTTACAGACTATTTTCTGGACAAGAAATGAAAAAAACTGCAAAAAGCAGCAGAGGTGTAAACACTTACTGAGTCATTTGGGAGCAGCGATGGTTATAGAATATAATAGCTGTTGGGAGAAAGGATCTGCGGTAAGGCTCCTTTGTGCACATAGGGTGCAGCAGTCTGTCACTGAAGGAGCTCTCCAACTCAGCAACAGCTTCATGCATGGGGTGGGAGACATTGTCCATTATTTTAACCAGCGATCTTTTGTCTCCCACCGCCTACACTGGGTCAAGATGGCATCCTAGCACAGAGCTGGTCTTCCTGATGAGCTTATCTAACCGCTTCCTTTTAGCTGTAGATAAGCTGCTGCTCCAACATACAGTCCCGTAGAAGATGGCTGATGCCACTACAGAGTCAAAAAGGTATTCAGGAGCGCTCCCTGCATGCCAAAAGACCTCAACCTCCTCAGCAGGTAGAGTCTGCTCTGACTATCCATCCGTCCATCTATCCAGATAAATTTATTGTGAACTTTTGTATTTATGGCAAAAATGAATAAGAAATCGGGAAATAAAGTATGAAAAGGTTTAGAATTTTGAAATAAAAATAAGTGTTGGGCCTTTTTTTGGGGCAGGGATGAGTTTGGTTGTTTGATCTGGCAGTAAATAAAATTGTATTAATATATGTTCACATTAATCTCTATTACCATTGGTTTTTAACTGAATGTAATGTAATTACTGAATTCTGTAGATATTGAAACTGCAATATTAGAGAATTGAGAAATAGTTGAAAAAAAGGATTTAGTCCATGTTGAAGTTATGGTTTGTGTTGACACCATGTACTGGTTTGTTTCCCATCTCAACCTGTTTGTCGTTCTGATTCTAGATCTCTGCAGTTCTGATGTTGTGCTCAATATTATAATAACTAATAAGAGCAGAATGCAGGAGCCATCAGATCAGTTCAGGTACTCCAAACCTCCAGCAGCTGGGCCACTTCGGGGCAGACACAGAAACACACTGCAAACTTCCATTTCCACACTGTGATGCCACCTTCAAAGTTGTCAGCCATTTTTAGCAGGCACTTGTTGAAACTTTTCCAGCAGGTGCCAAGCATTAGCATTCATGTGAAGTTGTGAAGAATTTAAAATTGACATTGGCTCGTTTAGCTTTGTCTTTAGGCAACAAATGCTGCAGATAGAAATGTTTGTCTATGAATGTGTGAAGTCCTTATCAGCTAATCAGTACCTGTCTTTTCTGCTGTTTGGTGCTGTGGGTTCTTGCAGAAAAAGACAAAATAGTGCCTGCTGCAGCTGAAAATTGATTCAAGAGTTGGGAATCAACCAAAATGATGAAGACACAATCGTTAGCTGAAGGATATTGAGATTTCTGAGTGGAGAGAGGAACTGCTGTCAATACTCTCTTTGAGTTCATCACTCAGCCGATGCCTTTCCAGTGAAGGTAATCATGTGTGCGCACTATGTGGCTGTTTGGGTCTTCTTTACATTAGCTGTGTGCACAGAACATAGATGAATACTTAAGCTGTAATGTTGAGGACAGCTAGCAGTTATGGAAGCTTTAAGATTGCTTTGAAACTGTAAACAAGCACTCAGATTGGGTTTTATTACATTTTCATATAATCTTTTGTGCTTCAGTGCATCTCATTCTCAGGTGGGTTTTGTCTCAGTCCCTCCCATCTGTTTCTCCAGCTCACTCTGCCCATAGAGTCTGAGTTTTAACACAGCTGAATTCCCAGTAACACATTCTCATTTATGTATTTTCCTGTTTCTGTTGTCAGACAACATAACGAGTATGAAATGACACAAGTGTGACCCATTAAGACTTTAACGTTAACCAAGCATCACATCACCAAGCAGAGCTCTTTCCTGCCTTCTGCTCTGCACTGTTTGATTTTATAGGCACCACGGCACCCCGACAAAAATCACGGTTGGCGTAATTAAAAACAACAGCTGTGGTTCGATTTAGGCTTTATTTAAATGTAAAATGATCGCTCTGAGAAAGTTGAAGCCCAAGCAGCGTCTTAGTGAGGTATTTCTTTGCTGCCCTGCTGTGGTAGCTGAACACGCAGCGCTGCTCCTGTCGGCAGCTAGTCTCAGGCACAATAGGTGCTTTTAAACTGAGCAGTTTTCTTTTTGCATTCATGCTGCGGAGAGGAACGCCAGACAGCATGTAGGAGCAAAAATGAAACTGCATTTCAATTCCTCTGTCATGTTGACCCTGATTGAACTCCACACGTTTTTACTCTCTTCCACTTAAGAGTTGAAACAAGTTATTTAGCGAGATGCACACGGAAATCGGCTGGAGAGCAGAATTTGATGGTTCTATGCTTGATTGGAGATCGACCAGAAACTAAAAACTCTAATCTTTTTTCCGATCCTTGAACACACCATTTCAACTGCTACCAGCTCACACTAATAACTCTCTTTGGTGTGGAAGTTGTAACTGTGTGAAGAAAACTAAACTGTTTTCAAAATTAGTGGGTCTTTCAAAATGAAGTCTAAGGAAACACAAAAGCTGTAAGAAACCTCTACAAAGGAAACACTTTCTCCTGAAGTTGTCAGTTGTTCATGTAAGCTGCCAAATCAGTCAGACTTGAGCAAATAACAAGAAGCTGAATGAATTCCAACAAAATTAGTCTGTTTTTCCTATTGATGTGTCCATTTCTAGCAATTTCAGAACATGCTGGAACATTAAGAAATGTTGGTAACCTTTTTGTAATTCTAACGACACAACTTGGTTTGTGTGTCCAGAACAAAAAAGAGGAGAGGCACCTAAAAAAAAAAACATGGATTTAATTACCTGAAGTTTTAAACTAAGAAAATTAATCATGGGATCTGTGCATCAGTAAGTCTGTTGTATAGAGTGTTTATGAAAAGAGTGAATGTGTTATATGATGTAAATGTAAACAAACCCAAACCAGACTTTGACCAAAGCAGCTGAACCAAAACCTAAACCCAGGGCTGGGACAAGTGAAAGCAGCTTGAGGTTTGAGGACCAGTTATGCTTAAATCGACCAAAAATATTAGGCTCAGGTATTTCCAGTCAGCACCTGATGCTGGGACTCTCCCACTTCACCTTAAACACACCATGATAGGACATAGACAGACAGGGCTCATCACAAATCGCTGGGTTGCAGTCACCTGACCCAGATGACACGCGAAATTCAGATTGGGGGGCAGGAAGTGATTTGCTCCGGTTCAAAGAACAGCGAAATGGATGACAGCGAGTACGCTAATGACTTAAATATGCTGGCACAGACGAGATATTGTGAAAAAATACACGTACATCTAGGGTATGACCCATATAGTCTTAATAAAGAAGTCTTGTCATACAATCTGTAGCATTTACCCGACGTGGAGGCGATTGATATAAACTATCTGATGCCTCGTATTATACGACGGGCCAGATGAAAGCTTTCAAAAGCCTCAAAGCCGACAATTATTTTGTTTCAGGTTGGGTCAACCATCTAGGATCCAAAGAAGCTTTAAATGGCTGTCGCTTGTTTCTGCCCAAATGAGTAGTGTTATTTTAAGTAATTAGCCCATATAAGATAATAATGCTAATGCTAAGGAGTTAACCCCTGTTATTTCTACGTGCTTGAATCTTGATGTAAGTAATTTATTTAGTCTCTGTAAACCCAAATCCGTGCTGGAGTTGTATGTATATGCTGATGTTGAGTCATACCGCATTTCTCCAATGTAGGTCAACGATTTGCAGAGATCTACAGAAACCCCATTAGAAACAGTGCTTGTCTGTCGAAGTAATTATCCAATAAAATATCTGAAAATATGATTTAATAAACGATACCATCCTTACCTGTTAGAAAGTGATCGCTGCAAACTCCTGCATTGTCCGTTTCTGCACCTCGTTTTTGCCTTAGATTGTTGATCCACCTCTGTCGTCTTTTTTCTGTAACTTTTTAAAATTAACTCCCTTGTGACACACTACTTTCGGAACATGAGAAAAACATTTATCTTTCTCTCGATTAGAGCGATTGCAACAACCGTACACGGCACAGAAATTAGGCATTTTGATGCTAAATCAACAGAAGGGAACGGGGCTGTGTACAACACTACGTTATCTACAACCCAGCAATACTTGAAGGTATAGATACACTAACTGTACAGGGACGATACACTTAGTATTTCCTTAAACAGAAATCATAACCAGATAAAATTTTATGTGGCAGGTCAGAACTTTACAAAATCAGTACTGTGATATCGGCCATAAGGTTTGCAATAGGTCCATCTCTATCTCTTTACATGGCCTCCATTTGTAATTGTTATGATACCAGTAGCTGGTTTCTGCATTTGTGTTGTCTTATTTTATATATACTGTATGTTCATTTCTTCAACCACAAAGACATCCTGTTTGAGTAGAAATATTTATTCTAATTGGATTTCTGTGGAGTTATTAGCTGTCAGTGTTTCACCTGCTTTAGAAAACAGTTTGCCCATTTCTGTTACAGAAAAATAAAATAGTTGAAACCAGAGTGCATGAACAAACTTGGTCATTTTAACCAGATAATTGTTTTACATGTTTGTTTTTTAATTAAGTTGTACAGGATAAAAGTTGTCATGTTAAAGGTGGAAAAAGTCCTGAAATGCATTGATACCAAGGATAACCCGAGGACTGTAATTTAACTTCCCTGGTCCAGTATGAAGGATATTATTAGTATTTACACTGTCATTACTTTTATTTTGAAACAGCATCTGGGCCACATCCAGTCAGCACATTATATATTATAGTAAATACCTAAACTAAAAATCCAAGAACAGCCTGGAACTACAAGCAGGATCACATTTTACGAGTCAAACAGGAGACGGATTCAGAAAACATGGGGGAGGCACTGCTGCTGCTCATTTTGTTTAAAAACAGACAATACTTGATGCCAAATTCACAAAGCGATTTGCTGAAGCTGAGAATGTGAAGTTTCAGGTATCAGTTTGATTCTGACAGGAAACATGTTGATTCAACGTGTGACTCAGTTTTAAAGTTTCACCTTCAACACAGCGTCACTGCTTCACTCTTAGTGTTCAGTAGGTGCAAATAACTTTTACTTTCATGAAAACAATGATAATATAATGCAGGAGTCTTCGCCCTGGTTAACCGAGGAAGTTGCAGCCCAGTAAAGATGTTGTTGTGCTTAAATCAGAGCTGCAGAGCTTCGTATTTATTTATTGCTTTTTTGGCCTGTAATTTTAAGCTTCCATTGTTTCTGCTATTTTTATGCCCTGCGATTAAAAAATTTACAGTAAAAAAAATAATTACAAACTGCTGACAAAAAAAAAACTCTCTTGCATTAGGCTATTATGCAGGATTCTGTGGTTATTTATTCAAAGACCATGTTTGTTTGCAGTTCATTAGCAAAAACAGTGGTCTGTGATATTTGTGCTGCAAAACCAAACGTCTTGAATGTTACTGGGCAAGGGAGCTATCTGCAAATTAATGCGGTGTAAAAATCAATTAAACAGCATTTGTTGAGCCATTATATTTTTTTACTGCAGTAAATTTGCCTCAAATTGTTGTTCTTTTATATTGTGCCAGACATTCATGTTTACAACACACCTTTCCTTTAAAGCTTTTTTTATATATGTAGTTGGCTGTAAACTAACATGTTCTTCAGTTTTATTTTATTTTTTATTTTATTTTATTTTTTAACATTTTATTTTATTTTTTTTTATTTTTTTTTTAGCACTAGTGGCCTTTATTGAGCAGTAAGTAGACAGGAAACAGGGAGGAGAGAGAAGGGTAAGACATGCAGCAAATGGCCCGGGACCGGGAATCGAACTCAGGACAACCGCGTCGAGGACTACAGCCTCTGTACATGGTGCGCACACTCTACCAACTTAGCCACCCATCGCCATGTCTTCAGGTTTATTGAATGAAAGGAGAAAACCTCCTTGCTGTCACATGTCGGAGAAATATAAACTCAGAGTTGAAGAAAGTATTTAAATCTCAAAAAAGGAGTTTTATGCAGTTGAAAGGTTTATTCCATCAACTTGTAAATGACAGAATCAAACCAATGAGTTTCTTCCAGAAAAAAATATTTTTACACAGGCATACTTTATCTGATTCTTCCCAACCCTCAGTAAATGCGACAAATTTTGAAATTTCATAAACATATCAGGGCAGTGAACCAATAATTTTACAATGATTCTGTTGTATTATGAGTGCTAAGCAAACACCTCCTCAACATGTGCACATTAAATGTGCAGAGTGTGCATGTTTTACTATAATTTAGTTAAGCTTTCCTACAGACTGTGATTCATTGAACATTTGAACTCAGGTCAGCCTTTGTTAGTTTTACAGAGAAGCTTTGTTATTACATGATGTAGTGTTTATATTTCTGTCTGTCCATTTCTGCTACCCGGGAGCCCTCAAAAAGCTCTATTCTTCATGCAAGATACTGAAAGCTCAGAATTACTCCACAGAATCCCAATGTAGAAAAAAAATCTGAGGTATTTCTTAAAATCAAAGACATTTATTTGTGTAACTAAAACACAGTAGTTTGGAGCTTAAAAAAAGCTGATTAAAGCTTTTACTTAAAGATTTCTTTAAAGAGATTAAAGGATAATGCTATTGAAATATGGGACAAAAATCAGAATCCATATCCTCCTTCGTTAACGATTTCTTTTTGGATTTCCTTCCCAGTGCTAAATTCTGCTCCTCTTAGCTTTTCAGTATTTTTTTAACTCATATTTCTTTGCTTTGTTTCATCTGTCACATACTGTGTGTTTTTGCAGTGTCGTGCATTACGAGGGAATCGGTAGAAAGTGAAATATACTGTTTGGGGAGCGTGGGACTCGCACGGTTGGAGGTGGGGAACGCAGACAGCGCTGGAGAGACTCAGATAGTGAAAGTGCTGCAGGAAATGGAGAGGCACAAATCAAGAGAGATATCACTCTGTCAGAAACTGCCTGTTATTCTCTCCTCTCATCCCTCCCTGCCTTCAGTCTCCCAGTGTCTGTTCCCTCTGTGGCCAATTAACACTAATTAAAAATCTTCACTGCAGCTCTCCTGGACTCCTTTTCCTCCTCCGTCTCAGAAACCTCCGTCTCTTTTCCTTTTTTCTTTTCGCCTGTCACCTTGTCACTCTGCCTCGTCTCTGACATAGTAGTTGTGCTTGTCATGATCAACAGCTTAAACACCTTGTTTATCCCCACTCTAGTTATCTTCATCTTAACCTTTGTACCTTTTTTCTTCCTCCTCCTCCTCCCCCACCCAGTCTTCCTCACTCCTAAATTTGCCTTCACTAGAATCTTGCTCCAGCTTTCTTTTTTTTTCATCCCTTCTCACCTCCTCCCCGCTCCTCCTCTGTTCATCATCCTCACTGAGGTTTCTTCAGTACTGCCAAGAGACTTGACAAGGCTCTCGGCTAAAGACTGTAGCACTCAGACTGTGATAACTCGCTAGTTGAGGAGGGTTTTTTTTCTCTTTTTCTCAAGGTTGTCGACATCTTTGCTTCTTCCTGCCACGGCGTCAGCAGTGCGATCCTCATAAGTGTTAAAAAGCTTCATCAAAACTGCTGCTGCTGATGAGGAGCGCTATGATGATGATCACAGCAGCAGCAGCCTTGGTGTTAATTCATTCAGTTAATTCATTTGCCTTGAAGGAGGAAAGGGGATCAAAAAAAAGGATCAGTGTTGCTTGGCTCAGGGAAAAGGAGTTGAGGAGGAGTGGGAGTGAGAACGAGGAAAGAATGTCTTTGCTGCTGCTCTCTGATGAGTAAAATTATGTCCGCTCCTTTCTGGCATCTGCATCTTGTTCCTCCCTTTTACGTCCTCTTATTTAGAATAACTGCGCCTCTGTCTCTTTCATGGAAAGGTGCAAAGAGATAAGGAGAGCCACATGGGCCCCTGTAAGACCCGAGCCGTCCTTTTGTCCTAAAGCCTGGGCCTGGATTTAAGAGCTGTGTGTGCTTGGCTGAGCACAGACTGAGGCCAAGCTCACAAAGGACCCGGCTAGCCTTTTTCCAGCCTTCTGCTTTAAAAGGCTGATAAAGAAAGGCGAGGGACAGATGGAGGTATGAGAAGTGAGAGGAGAGGGAAAGGGGAGGAGAGGAGGAGGAGATGGATGTATGGATGGTCTCTAAGTATGAAAAGCAGGAGCAGCGACTCATGGCATCCCAGGTAAGAATAGTGGGAGGCCACTAAAGGAGGAGGGGTGAGGAGAGGATGGAGGGTGGGACGGAGTCAGAGAGAGGGAGGGTGACAATAAGCAGGGAGAAAAGCTGAAATGGCAAACAGAAGGAAAAGTGGGAATGACCGGATGGCACTTTGTCAAGTTTTCCTGAGGTTTATGCCAGTGAAACGCCCTGTTATGACAAAGACTAGGCACACACATTCACAGCCTCCTGCTGCCTTTGTGCTGGCTGAATGTGCAAGAGGCATGCAAAATTTATTCTGTCCATCCATCCTGTCTGTGTTTTTTTCTTTACTTTTTTTCCTCCAGCCTTTATGTTTGTTACTGTTTAATGAACAAGATCATACAGAATGGCATGATTTTAATATAACATGAAACTGTATTCTTTAAGTGTGACTGTTGCAAACAAGCTTTTGTGTTATAAATGGGTCAGACTGTTCCATGTTTCACACGTTGATGACAGAAACGTCTTCTTATTCTAATTGATCTGATAAGTGTTTGGGACTTTAAGGCGGAGAGCAAGATAAAACCTCAAAGCTCTGAGCCTTTCTACGTATAAGAGAACAACTGACATCAAAGCGAGCATTAGTGATAGCCTCGGATACCGCATGAATTAAATATTAAGGTTAAGTAAAGTATTTGTATTCAAGATCCAACCCGTCTTATCCTGCTCAAGTTATCTGACCCCTTTTGCTATCTGGTTAGGTGGCAGATAATGCAGAAATTGATTTATTAAGATGCCGATAGTTTAATAAAAAAAATCATGCTTCAAGTTTTCCTTTGTGTTTTTAAAAGCTGTAATATTTTTAAAATAGCTTTTCTCTGTTAGCAGAAAACAGGAGCCGCTGTCGCCTGAACGCTTTCAGTCTGGCTTCAATTGAGAAAATTGCTCTTTTTGATATGAAAAGACTGAGAGTTAGGTGATGCCTGTTGATCTTTAAACCTGTGTACAATGGCAATCAATTAGCTTACTACTCCTGACAGACCTCTTTTGACTTTGCTTTTTATTCACACTCAAATGTGTTAAAACATAGAACCAAAGAAAGAAAATACAAAAAGCAGTTGTCAAATGATTTAATTTATTAAGTGTAAACAGCTGTTTAAAATAACCTGCTTTTATGTGGTAATTACTCCCTAAATTAGTTTTTTACATCATATTGGAGGGTTTTCAAAAATGATTACCCTGTCCAAGGTCATGCCATAGAACGTCAATTAAGATTTAGATCCCTACTTTGACTAGGGCATTCCAAAACCTTTATTGCATTTTTTAAAGTTTCCATTTAGAGGTGAACATGCTGCTGTGCTTCAGAGCTTCCTTTTGCAGTAACCAAGTGTACTTGAGCTTAAGGTCAAAAACTGATGTTGGAACCTTTTCCTGTAGGATTTTGTGGTTCAGAGCAGAATTTGTGTTTGCATCAATTACCTCAAGTCATTCATGTCCTGAAGCAGCAACGCAACCCCAGACCATCACACAGTCACTACCATGTTTGACTGTTGGCATGATGTTTACTTTCTTAAATGTTGTGTTAGTTTTAGATCAGATGTGACGGGACTATGTCACCATTTCCAGACTGATAGACGTCAATGAGTATGTTTCTCCTGTTCTTGAATGTCTTTAGGTTGGGGCATGATGTGTTGCTTTTTGAGATGTTTTACCTTTCCTTATGTTGTCAAACTGGTTCTATCCAAGAGATTACATGGTTCTACAAGTCTTGCAGTAATCAGGGTTGGTTAAGGCTGGTGAAACTGTACTCAGATTTCCAAAAAAGTGATAAATCACAGTTAATTCATAATTTAACAAGGTAATGATTACTTGTTCACATCAGGCTACATTGGTTTGAACAGTTTTTTTTTCAATAAATGAAATAAAAATGGTATTTTCATGGAAGTATGCAACTTAATAACTTGAAGGACTAATTTTTGTCTTACTGGGTTACTTTTTCTTCTGGGCATTGTACATGCAGAAAAATAATACAAGGACAAGAAAATCAACTAGTCTCACCAATGATTAGGTTCTAAAATAGCATGTATGGGAATATGGAAAGCAAGATGAGATTGTATATCTTGGGAAATTTATCTTAAATTGAAAAAGACCTTTAAAGTGGCAGTATTATGTAAAATTTACATTTTTGAGCTTTACATCATGTTATGATGTTAATTCCTTATCACCAACATACCTGCAGTGCTGCCTTGATTCTTTCATGCATGTTGATGCTTTGTGGAATAACGCCTGATATCAAGTGTATAAATTAAATAAACAAATAACTTCCCTTAAAGGGGCAATATTACGTGTTTTCCAGGCACATACAATCATTTTATAGCACAATCAAGTTACTATGTTACCTTCAGTTGTTACAAAAATGCTGCATATAATATATATATCTATATATATCTATATATATATATCTATCTATCTATTTTTATATATATATATATATATATATATATATATATATATATATATATAAAAATATATATGATATGACTTAAAAGAAATTTGACTTCGTAATTTAACGCCTTGAAACTGGGCCTCTTTCTCTCTAAGAAAGTCCTGCTCTGTCTGAAACTGCCTTCAGAAGGTCATCACAACAGCGCTCCTCTATTAACCCTTTAACAACATTTTTTTTATCAGCGTTTCACTGAGAAGTAGCTTATATGAGCTCAGCAGATGTGCAGCTCCATCAGGTGTTTGCTAATTGCTGCTGGCTAGTCTGAAGGAGCTGGGTGGGGATGTTGTTGGGGAGGGGTGCTCTATGAGGTGGAAGCTTGGAAGCTTAGAAACTGCAGCTCCGAGGAGGAGCTGGGTCCCAAAGGTGGATCTGGGTCCATCCAGGTGTTTTGCACAGCTGAATGGTTGCCACAGGAGATTCAAGGATTTCTCAAACATGCATGAAAGAATCAAGGCAACACTCCAGGTAGGTGTTTGATGAGGAAATAACATTATAACATGATGTAAAGCTCAAAAAAGTCGATTTTATATAATACTGACCCTTTAAGCATTTTATTATACAACCAAGGGGCTTGCCATATTACCAAGATACACATTCCTCAGCAGCTCTTAAGATGAAAACCCCAACGTTGTCAACATCTGATTCCTTTTTGTCTTTTGTTTTATTTGATTAGTAATAATATTTTATTTTATTTATGAAACTTTTCTTTTAGGGCCTTTTTTAAAAAGTTTTTTCCTTGTCTTTTTCTTTCTATTTAGTTGGGAATTTTGTCCTTCACTTTCTTTTCGTTTCCAGTGTAGATTACTTTAGTCAACTGCATTTCAATTGACACAGTATGTCTCATTAATTCATATTCCTTTCTAATTAGCATTCACAGGCCGTTACATATTTTTACATGTCATATGATTATAGTTAGGCAAATTTCCCCTCTTTAGCAAGATGTCAAAATGTACCTCGTATGGGTGTAATTTAGCAAAAATGTGCAAAATGGGGTCACATAGGGCTTGTTAAATTGGCAGCAATCTCACCTACTTGTAAAAGTTTTGTTACCTGGTTCTGTAGTGTTCAGTTTTTAAAATCTTTTTAAATTACATTTATTTCATAAATTTTGTTTTATTTTTACTTTCATTGTTTTCTGATTTCAGTTGTGTTAGTATTTCTGGTTTTATTTTTATTAATTTATTTTAGTTTTTAGTTTTTTTCATTTTAATGTTATAGTAATGCATTATATCATTTCAATTTTTTAATTCTATTTCTCCCTTTTCTCAGTTTTGTTTTTTTCTTTGCAATTTACATCACTTGTCAAGGAATAGCTTTCATAGGCAGAGTTGCATATCTTGTCACATGATGACAATTAAGAAAACTTCCCCCTTTAGGAAGATGACAAAATGTTCCTTTTACATGCATATTTTTGCACAGTGTGCAACTGCTCTGATAAAAGCCGCTGCTGGGTAGAAGGTAGAAATGCTGGTGCAAAATCAGCATGAAGGAGCAGCTCTGTTTTTTCCTCCTCATTAATCAACAAACAGGGGCAAAACCTGAGAAACACAGCAGCTTGAATCAAAATGAACCAATGAGGTGGAGTTATTTTAATTGGTCTGTGTCTGTCCACCTAGTGCGGTTTTTATTCTGAAGAGGAGCTCCACTCTTGTGTAAGCATCTAACTTGCAAACATTTACCTGTTATGACTTTCAGAATCCAGCATTTATTTTGCTTACTCTATTTGGACATGAGGTCTGTGCCATTTCACCATGACGCTGCTCCTGCAGAGTGCTCCTGGGAATGAACTGGAGTTAAATCTGCAGCCTTTCAGGTGAATCTACTGCAGCAGCAAAACTGATATTTTTCCAATGTTAGGGTGTCAAGACGCCTTCTACCAGAGAGTTCATTTTGTATCAGCAAAGGCAGAATCTCTTATCTGTTAGAAAAGTCAGATAACAGCCCTGTGCATTCACACATGAAAGCCATGTATGTTTTTAGCATATTGAATACATAACAAACACATATTTACCGTCAGTCATGCACACTTTGAGCAGACACATCCATTTAACACTTTTCCTCACATGCTCGCTCAAACTCGCTCTCTTTCAAGCATAAATCCCTCACACATTGCAACATGCTCCACTAGCTCCCCCTCATCTCCCCACTCTATCTGTGTTTCAGGGTAATGTGAGCTAGCAGCCGTAGCACTGGGATGGGGGAGCAAGAGAAAGATGGAGAGGGATGTTGATGTATGGTGGAACTAAAGCAACCCCGCCAATCGATAATGTAAACAGGAGCGAAGAGAGGCGGTAAATAAGGCTGACTCCTGACAGAACTGTCTACCTCAGGTGACGGAAGGAGAGCGAAGGAGAGGAAAGGGGGTGAGGAGAATATCTAATAGAGGGAGGAAGAAGGAAAGAACAATGTGGAGGAAGAGATTTTGGGAGAAAGTAGGGAGGAGAAAAAGGAATGGATGGAGGGAGGAAAAAAATGAAACAAAAAAAGGAAGGACGAGGATTGCTGGGAGAAAAGGTAGATGGTCTGATAAGGTGACAGAAAGAGGGTGATACAAGAACAGATAACAGACGTATAGATGGACTCCGAAAATGAGAAAAATGAAAAAGATAATGATTTTAGAGTTCATTTTAGTCATTTCAGTTTGGAGACGAGGAATTTGGAAGTGCTGCTTGGTCTTCCTGAAGGCCCATTGATGCTCCCTTTATGCAGATAAACAGGTTCTTCCATTGCTAATGTCGAGGGCCACTGCTCTCATGCTTTCAATACGTTTAAGCTGGCATTGCTGTCAGACAGTGTAGCCACTAGAGGGCAGTTCTGAGTTAGCTTCCGAATTCAGAGGAAAATGGCGAAAAAGGCAACAATGAAGGAAATCTTGATATTATACATCCTCAGAAAAAAGCTAAAAAACTTTAGCTTCTCCATCCCCAACAAGTGGATGGAGAAGTTTCGCCATTTAAATCATCATCTTAGTCTTCTCCTTGGTTCCTTTTGCTGATCAAAAATGAGCTACAGTGCACCACACTGCTCCCACAATTACTGGTGGTATTACTCTATTTGTTGCATTTGTCTATGGATCAGCACACATCAGTAAAAATTATTAAAACCTGAATGAAATCAGTATAACCAACGCAGTGCCACCAAGATTGTGCTTCTGCAGGTCTGCTGTGACAAATACTGCTGTCCTGTGTATTGACCCTCCAGGTGACTCAGTAGTTACTACATCAATAAATTTGGTGATTTATTTAAATTTATATTCTCTTTTTTTTTAATCTTTTTAAAAATATTTTGTGCCATACTCCACTTTTCCAATTGTTTTTTTTTTTTAATTAGTGTTATTTGGTTGATTTGATCGGTTTTAGATTTATTGTTTTTATAATATACTGCTTTTTATTTTATTGTTATTTTCTTGTACCACACAGTCCAGATCTCTTACCTTATCAAGCTAATTGAATAAACAACTTGTCTTTTTTTTTTTTAGTTTTACTATTTTATTACTTTTATTATTTGGTATTTCTTATCTTAATTTCTTCCTTTTTTTGGTATTATTATTATTTTTCTGTTTTTTGTTTTTTTTATAGATGTCTTGTAGAATACTCTGTGTTACCTTGACACACTTGTTAGACAAACAACCCTCCATCAGTCAGTAAACCCTCTATAACTTTTTTTGTTTAAAAAAGGAGAAAGACTTGGTGGATGCAAGGTGGAGGGAATTGTTAAGAGGGTAAAAAAAAATGTAATGGACTACTATAAATGGGGGAATAAATATTTCTATGGTCACTTGATTAGTCTCATAAACAGGGAAGTTTTTAGCTGAAAGCCATAGAGGACGTAGAGAAGCTGTTTCTGTTTGTGTTTGAATCTGAGACCAGTGCCTCAGTGACATTTAGTAGATGACATGCAGATGAATGACCAACAACTGACCCACCGCTGAACTGAACCAGCGCAACAAAAGGCACACCGAGCCGGGCGTTGAACCTGGTCACTGTTCGGTGCTCCCGATGATGCATCAGCTTGGCTGAACAATTCCTTGACAGCGCGCACCCACTCCAAGCTGCCAGAGAAACATAACCGGGGCACAAACACACAGGGCAACATAAACCAACACACAGCTCATGGAGAACAAACTGTTTAATGGTGATCAGAGGGTCTTCCTCTGTGTCTTCATGCGTGATTGTGAGTTTGACCACGGTAATTAAACATGTGTTGTTTGAGCTGATGTTTGTGCTTCAGCTCTTTTAGATGATCTGATTGGTCTCTGCTGGTTTTTCCAGAGTCATCTGCTGCTTTCTTGTCCGCTATAAATTGCCCAACGAGGGATGAATCACAGCAGTGATTCATCATATAGTCACCTCTCTGTGGCTCTTTAATTAGCAGCTTGATACAAGGATTTTTTTAATCTGAATTGTATAAATATAGTAAGGTTTTTTTAATGCCCTCTCAACTGCTCCTGTGTTGAGAGGGCATTAAAGTTCTGTTATGTCACCAACAAAATCAAGTCACAGTACAGCAGCATTAAAATCACTGAATAAAAATAAGAGTTAAACTAGTGGCAGTGATTTATGATATAAAAACAACAACAAAAAAAAAAACAATCAGGACTAAAAATGGGATTTTGTCTGTCTTGTCTCCAGAGCCTCCAAGGCTGGAGCGTAAACACTTTGTCCCCTTCAGTTTTCAGCTAAACGAAAGAGCCCAGTGATCAATAAGTAATCTTAAAATCAATCGTAACACATTCTGAGAGCTGGTAGAAAGAAGCTAAAGCAGAGATGATGTGGTTTTGTCTGTTACGAGCTCCGAATTCAGATTAGTTTAGCATGAAAATATTTCAACAGAATAAAACCTCATAACTGTCAAAGAGAGCCAGTTTATTATTTACCACATTTTAGCTGAAAGATGTTGAGATTATGTGAGAATATTTTTCCATTCAGTTTGTCAGAATGAGTAGTTCTGAGATAATGGTGTGCCTTTTAACATGTGCTGTTGTAAAGCGTAATTATTGACCAATTTTAATTGAATCTTTTAAGGCGATTATGTAGAAACACAGAAATGCAAATATTGTGTTCCTTGCTTTCAGTGGATGGAGGATAAAAAAGATTTTGAACGTCTTACTCAGACAAATCAAGCAAATTATAGCTGCAAACTCTGGCTTTCAGAGATCAAATTAAGCCTAACACAGCTGTAATTGCTTCAGTTAGACAGATTAATGCATTAATGGAAGACGTGCCATTGTTTGGAGCATTTTCAAGATCTGTTCACGTTTTCCATCTTATGTCACATCATGATGTTTTGCTTGTCTGCAAAGACGAGAAGTAATTATTTAAGAAAAAATTGTGAAGTTTTTATGAATTCATGATAGGTCAGTGAATCTTATGTGAGGAAAAATGAAACTATTATAGTCAAAAGTTTTGGTAGTTGCAGTAATGTGTTGTACAGACTTTGTAACTATACTTTTTTGGGGAGGATGTGGGGGTGACAATTCATGTTGTTTTTGAATTATTTTTTATGTTTTCTATCTATTGATTCACCAAAGATAGCTTTGTTAACTTTAAAAGTCCACTTTTTAAGATACTTTTACCCTGTCACAAAAAAATCTGCTAACTTTATTCAAGTGCAGTCAGAAGTAAGGGGTGTGTGAAAGAGTACGGCTGAAGTAGTTCCAGTAGTGCGATTAGCTGACCAAAGAGGAGCAGATGTAGATTAAATATTTGTTTTCTGGTGTCAGCAATCGTTTTTTTTTTTTTTTTTTTTTTTTTTTTTTCAAAAAAAAGCTTGTAGCTGTCATTGTTTTGTATCAAAACAGTCCACGTATGTAAGGAAATTACTGCTGGGCGTTAGAGATACACTAATTATACAGCCAGAAGTCCGTCATCTCTGGCTTTGATTGGTGATCGGCAAGTCAAATACAAAAAAAGCTAAACACTAATCAACCAACAGTGTGATGTACTGTTTTAGTTTAATAAAAATCAGATACAGGTTAGAGACATATTGAATCTCTACTGGGGCTCTTACCTGTGTAATTATATGTGTAGATTCCACACTATGTCTGCCTTCTGCTCCTGTTTCAAGCCACCATTCACAAAAGAATGTAAATGGTCAGAACTGGTTACTTTGGGGAAGTTTAAGCTGTAACGGAGCAAGAGAAAAGTTTGTTTGGTCAGTTTGATTTGTTTGATCATGTTATTGCTGCTTTGCTTAGTTGATTGTTAATCCTCTAAGCATATCGCCTGAGCAATGGAGCAAGTGGAGAAGCTGCTCCCCTATTTTTAAAGCAATGGTTTAAACGCCTGTTTTTGTTCCCCATTTTTTGACCTAAAAAAGTGTAATTACTCCCTGCAGTCTAAATTTAAACAGTTTAATTATCAATGCACTTTTTTAAAACCTAGCCAGCCAAACTAAATATGAGAGATAATTGCTCATTTTTTGTTCCACCCTCCTCCACCACAGAGTCCAACTTGCCTCATAAAAGTCGTTTTGTGATCTCTTTAGTCAGACAGCTTACATCCACAGAGAGGAAGGGTAGATGAAAAAGAATCTCAATCAGATTTTTATGTTTTATAACGTAGCTGGATCTCTTTAACACAACATGAATCTGATAAAATATAGTAGAAACTTTTCACTGCATTGCAGGTGTTGTCTACTGGTGGCTCAGACCAGTGACCAATCTGAAACAGAGCTGCCTGCCAGTGACATGCAAACCTCACCACTCAAAGAAACCCCATACCAGGGCCTGTTTTCCAATTAAATCTAGCTGTAAAATAAATAAATAGACTTAATAATCAGTGTGTAAGTAACACAGCAAGGAAAGAGAGAGAAAAAGTTTGACCAAGGTTCAAACTTGGGATTTCTAGCAGAAAGAAAGGGCATCTTAGGCTTCCACTGGTTCCACACATTTCACACTTTGGCAGGGCAACCTTGATAGCTCACTCTATTCATCAGTTTCATGAGCTGTGGGATGGATGTTTTGTATACATGGGGCACATGACACGTCGGGCTGGTGTCCTGCAACTTATAGATGTGTCTCAGCTTCAACACACCTGAGTCAAATAATGAGGTCATTAGCAGGACTCTGGAGAACTTGACTGCATACTGAGGAGGTAGATCAGGTGTGTTAGACCAAGGACACATCTAAAAGTTGGAGGACACTGGTGCTAGAGGACTGCACTTAGACACCGCTTTCTCCTGTGCAATTATCTGCAGAGTTGTGTCGCCACATAAGCTGCCGTCACATTGTTTCCTGCCTTGTTGTGTGCTGGCGTATTAAAAAAGACATCATATGTGGGTCTAAAAGTGATGAAAGGAGGGGAAGTCTGTGAAACCTCCTGTCCTGTCTTTTACGTTTGTATCTCCTTTTTGATGCCTTCCTTTTCTAAATGTTGTATGTTGGGATCAAGGCTGTGAGGACTGGGGAGGTTGGTACTGATGGCATGATATCACTGTCTTGTTTTTCCATATACTGGGATCAACTAAGGGATTTCAGTGCTTTATGAATTCCTCCAAATTATCATATAAATATCGGCAAAATTAATCAGAAAGTAGGTCATACCATTAGTTCAACTTTTAATTTCAAGCATCTAGCATGCTTTGGTGAGTGAAGCATCTGGATAGGGTAGCATGGGATTTTGAAGGATTATTTTTGGGTCGTTGCTGCAATGTTTGAGTTTCTTAGATTCTGCAGCAGAGGTACATCTCTATGGCATACATAGCTTGTGAGGGCTGATGTCCTTATATGCCTGACTTTTCAATGGTTCAAATAAAATCCATGGCAGTCTTGCTTAGATGATGACCAAATTATGTAAACCACAGTATCAATTAGATAGTATGGCCTTGTGTCCTTTCACATCGTCGTAGAATAACACTGATACACAGGATTGTGATGTGAGGATTAGGTCAGTGTGAGTACATCTAGACGCACAGTGAGCCAAAGACTTCTGGAAAGTGGCTTTTTGATGAGAAACACAGAAAAGAAGCTATTCTGTTCAAGAAAAAAAATCAAGGACTTACTGAATTTCTGTAGGAAGTACAAGGCTAGATGGCAGAAAGCGGGTACAAAGTTATTTTCTCTGATGAATCATCTGTCTGATTGGTTGGGACATCTGGAAAATCATTTGTTCCAAGAGGAAAGGGTCAGAGCTACCGTGAGTCCTGTGCTTTGGCAGCAGTGAAGCATCCTGTTGCAACCTCGAGCTGCAGGAACTCGTCGACATCATTAACGATATGATCTATGATATCCAGACATTGATATATTTTTAATGAATTTATATTTTCTGATTCCTAAAACCCTTCAACGTAAAACTTTTTTTTCCTCCACACTGCTGAGTGTGAGTGGGATCCCCCTGGCAGTGCTTGCTTCTGCCTGCTGTGTACGTCAGTGAAGTTCAAGGACAGTGTTTGATTTGCTGCATCCAAACTGTACTTTCAAAGCAGTGATGGTGGATAAAGTGTTTGCGCGGGATTAATCAGTTAAAGAGTTTTATAAAGTTTTAAAAGACTGACGGGGTCTTAAGATTAGAACTACTTCCAGTTAGAAGACGATAAATCAAGAGGTTGGCAGGTCTGTGAGGTTTAACTCAGAAGTTCAGCGTGAGTGTCTGATGTTGATGATGAGCAGCAGAAAAGACAAAGCCACTGCATGTTTTGTAAGCTGTTGAGTTGCATGTGACTTTAGAAACATTTTCTGTCTGTTTCGTCTTCCTTTGAATAAATGTTTGAGGAAAAAGTCTGCACCTCTGATTGACAATGTCTGGGCATGTTAAGGTCCAGCCTTTATGTAACTGACTGCATCAGTTTTATTTTGTCCTGTTTTTGGCACATTAAACTCTGTAGATAATTTGAATATCTAAATGAATAGCATTAAGGCAAACAAACTCAAAGGTAATGCATACAGAGAAATAAAAACGTCATATGTATAGTTCTATTAAAAAATGTTTTGCCTCATAGATAATCTTCTTTTTTTTGCTTTTTTTCTCAAACTGAAATGTTTCAGATCATCAAACAAATGTTTATGATCCTGAAAAAATGGTTGTTTAATTTTGAAATCATCTGTCCTATCTGAAAAACTAATCACACCTAAACCTAATACTGGTTGTGCCACCCTTTGCTCCAATAATTGTAATAATTAAGTCTTTACAATAACTTGTAGGGACTGATGAATTTTGGCCCACTCTTCTTTGCATGGTCACTCAGTTGGTAGCATTGTTGCCTTGCAACAAGAAGGTTCTGGGTTTGAATCCCGGCCTGGGGTCTTTTTTTCATTAATCTTGCATGGTCTCCCCATGCATGCGTGGGTTCTCTCTGGGTACTCCGGCTTCCTCCCACAGTCCAAAAACATGACTGTTAGGTCAATAGATTACTCTAAGATTGGCCTTAGCTATGAGTATGTGTGTGGTTGGTTGTCCTGTGTGTCTCAGTGTTGCCCTGGGTTGGTTGGATGGATGGATGGATGGATGGATGGACAGATAGATGTTTTGTATTTATTCTGGTTATTTTTGTCTGATGATCTGAAACATTCAATTGTGACCAAAAAAAACAATTCTGGGATTTCACATCACTGTGTGTTATATGGAAATATTACAGTCCCAATTACTGATAGGGTTTTAAAGTTTTATAGGCATTCCCTTTTCTTTAAAGTTGCACTTATGACTGAAATTAGCCTTATTTTTGTCTATTTCTAGTTCAGACTTATTATATTTAACATTCATAATGTATTAAATACTCAGACTTTTCATTTGTAAGTACATATGTAATAAGGACAGTGTTTGATTTATTGTAGTCATGCTGGAGTTGGCACTTAATACCTTTAGGCTATTTTATACTTTAATGTGTTTTTGTGGTGGGTAAGCAGACCACCATGATGCAGTTATCCAGCATGACACAGTGAATTAATAATTAACCACCTCAAAGAAATTGTTAGCTAGCAGTTGTCATTGATTCCAATTAAATGTTTTTATTTATTTTTATTAGTATTCCATAGTAATATGCAAAAATAAAATGAAAGACTGATTGGGTTACCAAGGGAATGAGCACAGACACCAAGCTGAGTTTCAGATCATTAATGGAGAGGAAAGTCATAGGGAAGGCATCAGGGTCATCAGCAGTGAACATCCCATTACAGCATCCAAATGTTTATCTTAATTAACACCACGGCACCTCTGGAGAGATCGTCACTGCTGAGGAGCTGTAGTAATGATCTGTCGCTCACATGAGCTACCAACACATTAACACGCACAGCCTTGTACTTCAACAAAAGCCGTCTGTTTTATTAAGAGTCTACCAAAAAGAAAATCAAGTTAGAGAAGAGTTTTTACACCACTGAGCTGGTGGTTCTTCTTGGAGTGTGAAGAAGTCATTAAATCTCTTCTGTCAGTGCACTGGATAATTACCTCAGATTTTATACAGTATAAAGGAAGCCACATAGCATAGCTCTTTGATAATCTGTGCAACAGAAGACATGTATGTTGAATACTCCTTATTAATACATCATAAACACACTTTTGCTGGTGCTTTGTATTTTTTTATGTGAGGAGGATTCTTATTCTCAGGCTAAGTGATTTCTCAGGGAATACACTCTTGTTCATTAATAAAAAGCTTGATGAATGGCTGTCACATTACTAAGACACGTTTCCTTAAATCTGTGGACACCACTAAACAGCTCTCTTATAGAAAGCTGTGGTGCCTGTCTTCATCCAAGCCCTTCTCGTCTCAAGCGGACTCATAGGCATCAGAGCATGTAGTTTTTCATAAGTTGCCATAGCAATAAAGCTCCTTGTCTACTATCTAATGATTGCAGGAAGAGTGAAGCATGCAGCTTCTCAAATCAGAGCAGCAGGGAAAAGGCAAACACTTTGCTCAGCGAGGCCGCCCGAAGATTTTCAGTATGGATCTGTGCATATCTGTTTCACACATGGAGTGATGTTTACCTGTTTCTTTTCTTCAAGTGTGCATTTACTGATAATTTTGGACAACAAAGGGGGGAATTCTTGTCAGGTTTATCTTTTTTAGAGATCTCAGGTTTTAGAAGGTTGTTGTTGATGCCGTTTTGGCTCTGTGGAGAGTAACACTTTAACCCTGAAAGGTTAAAGGGATACAGTGCCTTGCAAAAGTATTCAAACCCACTTTTATTGGCATTTTATGTGATAGACTAACACAAAGTAATGCATAATTGTGGAGTGGAAGGCAAATAATACATGCTTTTACAAATATCTGAAAAATGTAGCACGCATTTGTTTTTTTCCAACCACCTTTTGCTTCAATTGCAGCTGCAAGTCTTCTACAAGCTTTGCATATCTAGAGAGTGAAATCTTCATACTTTCATCTCTCTAAAATAGCTCAAGCTCAGTCAGATTTGATCTAGAGCACCTGTGAACATCAGATGTTGACGTGACTGAGCTATTCTAACACAGATATATGCTTTAGTCTATACCTTTCCATTGTAGTTCTGGTTTTATGTTTGTAGTCATGCTGTTGGAAGGTGAGCCTCTGCTTCTGTTTCAGTCTTTCACTGTCCCTCTGAAGAAAAGCTATCCCCACAGCATGACCACCATGTTTCACTTTTGGAGGTATTATGTGTGGAGTGTTGTGTATTATTTCTGCCACACATAGTGTTTTGCATGTAGGCCAAAAGGTTTAGGTCTGGTATCATTCTACCAGATCTACGTCACATCTGCTTCTGTTAAGGGTTGACCGGTATTTAGCTCCATTTATATTCTTATCAGTTCTACCAAGCTTCCTTCAGATGTTCAAAGCTTGGGATGTTCTTAACCTGGCTTCAAAACCATCCACAACTTCATCCCTGACCTGCTTTGATTTTCATGATGTTGTTTGTTCACCAGGGGTCTCCAACATGTCTCCGAGGTATCATTGTCTTCCATTTTACAATTATGGTCTACTTTGTGTCGGTCTGTTACATAAAATCCCATATTTCAGTGGACCGGTAGCCAATTAGGAGACATTTCTGTTATCTCTGGGTTTTGGAATATTGTGGTGAAACAAGATCTTAATATCTGGTAAGCAGTCAGACAGAAAAGGGGGGAAAGGTATAAAACGTGTACAGGGGAGTGTAGTGTTGGTTGTGATTCATAGCCATACTACTCCTATATACTAAATACTTTTTTTTGAAGTAGGCGATTTATTTTTAAAAGTTAACCCTGAGGAACACCACCGATAACTAGTGTCGGTGGTGACTGAAAAAGTTTAAATTGTACAGATTTTACACCAGATATTAAAAGGGGGTATCATGTAAATTCAACTTTTTTGAGCTTTACTTCATGTTATAATGTTATTCCCTCATCAAAAACATCCCTGGAGAGTGGCTTTGATTCTTTCATGCATGTTTGAGAAATCCTTGAATCTCCAGTGGCAGCCATGCAGGGGTGCCTAAATGCTTGCTCTCACAAAGCAGCGCCTATTTCCACACAGCTCCTCCTCAGAGCTGCAACCCCCAAGCTGAGCTTCCGCCTCACAGAGCATCCCTCCTCCGCACCTTCTCCACTCAGCTTCTCCAGACTAACGGCAGCAGCAATTAGCAAACATCTGGTGGAACTGCACATCTGCTGAGCTCATCATACAAACTACTTCTCAGTCCAGCGCTCCTAAGAACGGTTGTAAACGGCATCAGTGGACAGCATGGAGGAGCACTGTTGCGATCATGTGCTGAAGGCAGAGTGTCGTAAAGAGTAGGAGCTTCTTAAAGAGACAGAGGCCAATTTCAAGGTGTCGTATTGCAAAGTCAAATTTCTTTTAAGTTATGTTTTATATACAGAGCACTAAATAACCACTTTTTTAGCACATGGAGAAAACACAACCAGTCAATATGCTCTGAGCCTCTTTGTTTAAACCTGCAGAGTTAGTTTTGTGTTTATTCTGCCTAATTCAAGAAAAAAAAACAGCTGAGCTTTAACATCCGTTCTTTTTCTCTTTTCATCTCTCTTTGTTTGAATATTGCCTATCTTGCCATTATATATGGGTAAGTGTACTATGTGGTGCTGTTCTATTTACAGCTGGATCTACATGCTCTGTGTCTGACTTTGTTCATAAACACTGTCAGGTCTTTCTATATTGCCTGCTGGTGTTAATAAGTCCTGTCTGAAATGAAATGATGTAATATGAGTCGAGAACAGTCAGCGCACAAACACTGACTGTTGCTTAAAATGGCAATTATGAATTCAGCTGGTGATATTAAGACATCTGTTATCAGGAATATAGAGATATTAAATACAGTTATTTGTCTAATTGCATTTGCTTTCCCTTCACCATTTTTTGGCTCCATAGAAACTTAGTTTGAAACAGGAAGGAACCTTTACTGCCAGAGATGTTTTTAGTGATCTAATGTCACATCTATCTTCTGCCCTTTCAGCTTTTCCCTTCTGGGGTTGCCACAGCAAATTATCTGTCTCCATTTAAATATCACACGTCTCTGATGATGGAAAACCAAACCAGTTCTTTTCTGTTTTTATAGAACAGGTTGCTTTATTTATGAATACTTTTTGTCATTCATGTCATATAAGTTGATGTGGTGAGACCACTGCATCATGTTTGCCTTCAGAACTTGTAGCTGGGATTGTTGTGTATAAGTCATGTGGAGATTAGGGACTGAAAGTTCTGTATGATCTAAAAGAGGTTTATGAGTGTGGAAAAGTTCATCAAAAAGCATGTAAGTTACAAAAAAAAAAATCCAAGAAAGGACTTGACTAGACCGAACTCTGTAAACAAACTACTAAAACATTGTTTCTGTTATTGTACTGTGAAAAGTCTTGTCAAAATATTAATAAAACATTTATGTAATGTTGTGGGAAAAGGAAAACAAGAGAATGGAAACCAAATCACAAATCACATCAGTCTGATGTAAATTAGTTCAGTCTGGAATATATTTCAGTCTCTGATGGGAAAGTTTCTCTGACTGCAAACAAGTTGAATTTCTGTCAGATTTTTCTGCAGTTTCTCATGTTGCAGCCACTCTGACATTTCCACTTATAGTCATCTAAAAAAATTAGGACACCCTGTGAAGCACAGTAGGTTTGGATATGTCCATAGTTGATATCAATTTTGGCAATACTGAAAATCTCAAGGAATAAAACCAAACAATTAAAACTGAGCAAAAGACTATCTAAAGCTTTTCATAAAATGTATCATAAAGCACATTTTCTTGATGAATAAAATAGGACACAGTCACATTTATTCTCACTTTATATGGCTAAAATGACACAGTCATATTGCATAAGGTGAACATGATGAGAACCTGGTTACACAACCTTTTGAAGGAGGTTTTCTCCATTTAAACCTCAGACATCTTGTTCTGCTTGGTTGTGACTAGATGTGAGAGTGAACACCATGCTGAGATCAGATAAGGTGTCAGAGACTAACAGCTTGTGAGTCTGGAAAGGAATTTAATGCCATTTCAAAAGAATAACAAATCAGCTTTTCCACTGTACAGAAAGTTTATAACTGGAGAACTTTTGAAACACTTCCAGCATAACCAGGTTTGTTCTAAGCAAGTTCACCCTGACAGTAGACCGTAAGATGCTCAAAGAAGTCTCCAAAGACACTAAAATGTCAGCAGGCTTTCGCTACTTTTGATATGACACCGCATGTCTGTCCAGTCAAAAAGAGACAAGTTTAACTTATTTGGAGGAATACAAGGAGAAACCGTTGCTTTCTTAGAAAAACATGAAGCTCAGATGAAAGTTTCACAGAGAGAATGTAGACAAAGGCCAGGACTGATGCAATAACAGTCTTTGGTCAGATTATTGTAAACTGAATAATTAAGTATGGAGGTAGAGAAGTCATGATCTGAGGATGCTTTGCTGCAGCAGAACCCTGGGAACTCACCATCAAATAATCAACCAATGATTTTATCACATATCAGTTGATGCTTTAGCAAAATGTGAGACCATCTGTAAAAATGTAATACATGTGAAGCTTAATTAGACCCATGACAATGACCCAAAACATACAAGCAAATCCACCAAGGACTGGCTGAGAATCAGTCAAAGGAAAGTCCTGGGCTGAGTTAAAGCCCACATTTTGATCTCACTGAGATGCTGTGAGGTGGCTTGAAATGAGCTGTAGATGAACCTCATCAAGTATTTCAGCTAAAGGTGAGAAGTGAGGCAAACTCTCCTCAATGATCAATGATCATTTTAACCAAAGAGTTAACACTAGCTGAAGGGTGCCCAAACTTTTTCCATAGTTAGAATACACATTTTGTTTATGTCTTTCATAAAATTAAATCACTTTCTTTTCCAGACATAAATCATATTTAAAATTATTCATCAATATCAACATTCCTAAGAAGTAACTGAATATTTAATGAGGCGTCCTACTTTATTCACATCACCGTATCTCTCTCGGCTGCTATTAATTCTTGCGCTTAACCCTCCAGCTTGTGAAACTGAACCAAACTGAAGTTTTGTTCGAAGTCAAAAAACCAAACACTAATTAATCAGTAATGACTTGATTCCCAAACCTGTGAAAGTGTGTGAATCTGAGCAGTGGCTCATGTAGGAACATTAAACTGACTGATGGGTAAAACCTGCATTTATCACACAAGTCTGTTAAAATCCCCCAGTTTGTATTTGAAATATTTGTAATGTTTTTTTTTTGTTTTGTTTTGTTTTTTTTCCAGCAGACTAAGCTCAGCTCCAGCACCGGGTACTAATGAGCAGGTTCTTCATCACTAACTAAATGTCCTCCATTGATTGTGGTTTTCTGGCAGAATTATTTTGTCGATACTCACAGCTAAAATAATTTTGAATAACAAATACTCCTGAAAAGAATATTAGAGAAAAGGACATAGGAAACCTTTGTGGCTTCCCTTGTCAAAGTCTAACTTGGAAATAAGATGAGTAGATATGTTTCAAGTCATCCCAAACACTGTGATGAATCTTCCAGCCTAATGGCCTCCAGGTCTCAGAGGGTTGGATTAAAGAGCTTCTTCTGGACATCTTTTGTGCTCTGACGTCTCTGCCTGTCTGTGTGAGGGAGACAGCGCTGTAATAATGTGTGTTTAAATTTTATTAACTGAAAGACTCATAATGTTTTTACATTATGAGAGAGTGAAATGTGGCCCTTGAGAATCTCAGCTTTTCCTGGGAAATCAGTTGTTTTTATTAACTTTTTAGAAGTAGAAAGACTTTTTTTAAAATATGCCATTTCTTGTTCTGAGTACAGATGTAATACATACAGTGGCTTGCAAAAGTATTCGTACCTCTTGAACTTTTACATATTTTGTGGTGGTGTAATTTACTTTCTATCTCACAGTTGTATACCACTTTGTGTTGGTCTTTCACATAAAATTTCAGTGAAATGTATTTATGTTTGTGGTTGTAATGTGACAAAATATAGAAAAGTTCAAGAGGTATGAGTACTTTTGTAAGCCACTGTACATGTTCGTGTTTATTAACACTGTATATCCATACATTTTCCTACTAATATATGACTCAACAGAATCCAAGTATGTATACCCCTTGGACTTGGCACATTTCTTCATCTTATAACCGCAAACTTCATATTTTATGGGGATTTAAGTGATGGATAAACACAAAGAAGGGCATAATATTGTGAAGTGGAAGGAAATATATTTTTTTTTCAAGCACACAAAAAACCTTTAAATTGTGTCAGTCTTTTTTCTATTCAGCACCACCTGAGTTGCTGAAAGCAGAACTTATTTTTGCCACTTTGCCATAAAGGCTAGATCTATGGAGAGCATGACTGGTGGTCAATTAAAATTCACTCCTGAGCTGTCAATCTCTGCAACTTCTGCAGGGGCATCATGGGCCTTTTGCCTGCTTCTCATTTTAGTCTTGGTAAGTTTAAAGTTTCGCAATAGTTATTTCATTTCCAGATGATAAAGTGAACAGAACTCTGTGGGATGTGCAAAACCTTGGATATTATTTAATATTCTAACTCCACTTTGAACCTCTTCGTAACTTCATCCCTGATCTGTCTGCGGTGTTTTTAAGTCTTGGTGATGCTGTTTGTTCTCTAATGTTCTCTAAAAACCTCTGAGGCCTTGACAGAACAGATAGATCTATACTGAGATTAAATTTGACACAGGTGGTCTCTATTTACTTGCTTCTGAACATTATCTGTGAATTTCATCCAGGGCATTAGAATAAAGGGGCCAAACTACTAATGTATACCACATTTTTATTAAAACCTATTAATTTTCTTCTACTGCCCAATAATGTGTAAATCTGTCAGATGAAATTCCACTAAAAAACAGTGAAACTTGTGGTTCTCATGTAACATGTGACAAAAGTTCAGCTAATAAGAACACTTTTGCTATTATTATATTAGCTCAAGATATGATGGTTTTAACTCTAATTTCTTTCTTTCAAATAATTATGTTCAGAAATTAGTGCAGAATCAGATTGTGACAGTGCAGTTAACATTTCTCTTATCATAGTTTTTCCTTCCACACAATTTTTCATTAATATGCTTTGATAAAGCACTCTATGAACGGCCAGCTTCTTTAGCAGCAACCTATTATGATTTAGCCTCCTTGAGGATGTCAGTGACTGTCAAGTTAAAATGTATTTGTATTGCACATTTATATGCAAAACACGCTTTTGATCAATACATAAAAACTCTAATAAAAGTGCAAATGCAAAGATACAAGATTTGGTCCTTACATAAAACATAATATAATTGACAAATGTGTAACTACAAGATACACACACATACCATAATAACGTATTTATGAAAAACAAGATACTAATACAATAATACTAAAAATTTCTAGCAAAATGAGATCAGCCTTTATTCAAAAACTTAAACTCAACTCTTCCCCAGGTTTAAAAAAACCTTCTTTTTGTTTTTTTTACTGTTCTTAACTGATATTTAAATAACAAAACTTAAACTGAATTTTCTTTTTATGACCTGTCAGACCTATTCATCAAACAATAACAGGACTTAATGCTTGAATTGTGTGTGTTTTACACTCAGTTGAATTGAATTACTGCAAGTACATTAAATTTTTATGAAACTGCTTTTTTTTAGTGATGACTGGAGCTTCTTTAGAACTATGTAACCGTGTTGCCTCCTTATTACAGAACATATTCTAACCTTTATTTCTGATAATACATACATATGATAATTGAATCCACTTATTAGGTGATGAAAAAAACCTTTTCAAATATAAAAATAGTGCCTTGCTTCTCCATTACCAGAGACCCACCACAGAAATAGCGCACATAATAGGAACTTGACATGCAGTGTTGCACGACAGCAAGCATAGCCAATTATTTTCCAGTCAATATAGAGCATAAAGCTTTCTAACTCTCACAAAGTGTGTTGTGTTCCAGGTGAGCTGCTTCTCTCTGCCCCCGGTGTTGTCTCTACCACTCACTGGTTTGTTAGTTTCAGGTACTAATTTAAACAGGACCTTACTGCCTGTTGCCAAACAGCAGAATAAATGTGTGGAAATACAGTGTACCAGCACTGGTGGCGCACACTGGATCGAATAAAGATGAAAGAAAACTCTCAAGTGGCACTTGTACCAACAAAAGCAGTTTATAATTTTCAAAATAGACTGCTGAAGGACAAGAAAAAGACAAGGCAGGAATCCAACTCTACCCACTTTTCTGGACACCACTACACCTGATTTTCTTGCTCTATATTTTTCATGGGCTGACATTAAAAAGGATGTTATCTGTTATCTTGTACAAGTTGCTTTTATGATATCAAAGTAGTCCAGTGGACCCCCGATATTCATGGAAATTAGGGACCACAGTCGCCTGCAAACAGCTACAATCCACAGATATTTGAGACCCCCTCTAAAAATGCTTATAGCTGCCTACTTTAATAGTTCAAACGCCAAATATACCTTAATGTTCATTATTATGCACAGTGGAAACTGTCTTAGCAAGGCCGCAGAAGTTAATATCTACAGTCTTCCTTATTGCTGCTCTTGGGGGTTCAACCAGTCAGTGCCAAGAAAATGTACAGTTCCTCTGGATTGGCTGCTTTGCAAATGGCAGCCAGTAGAGTGCCAAGTAGCATTGCACCTAGGTATTTCAGCTTCCCAAGCTGCATTTCTTTCAAATATTTTAGAGTTGATGTACGAAAAAGTCAGTGAATAGGTGGATTTTCTGTGAATAATTTCGAGTTATGTTCCACAAAAAAATCTGCGTATGCTGAATGGCGAATAGGCAAGGGTCCACTGTACATTATATTTATATTGGCTACATTTCTACATCATAATATGATTCATTTTTAACTTTATGTTTAAATTGAATCAGTTAAAGGGATGCATCATTCCACTGCCTTTTACAACCTGCAGCATCTCTTATTAAGAAACATCATTTCAACATCTAGTCAGATCTTGTCCTTAAGTTTTTTAAGGATGCCTCGTCAGGAAAGAACCTGGACCTCTGTTAAATAAAATAATTTAAAAATCACTTTTGCAGCTGCTGTGTTTGTGGCAACCTGAGGCAGAAATAAGGTGCAAACTGTTCACTTCTATTGGACTTGATGGATTTTTTGCCTGATCATGTATTTGGTACGATCAGGTTCGCAAGTCTGTTAGAGAAATAAAGCAAAGGTCAGCAAAAAAGTGGAGAAGATTGCTTTGCTTTGTAATTTCCCTCAGTGTATTTTACCCACTCCCTGCTGATCTGTGTGTTTCTTTGGTTGATCAAGCCACAAATTTTAATATAACATTGTCACAACACTGAAGCAAGGCCATTAAGTTACTACTTCTGTCACATTTTTAATCCAAGTTGCCATAGCAACATCATCTTTAGTTTTTTTAGACAGTAGTTTGATGTAGATTACAAATGTAATTGTGCAGCTTTATCTTTGCTGTAAGCAGTGTGCTGTAATCTTGGGTAGGCTGCATGTGGTTTATGTTCTGTCACTGCATCGATGCAGAATCACTAATATTTGCATCACAATTTCTCTGCTGAGTTTAGAAAACTAAACTTATATCCCCTATACCAATTCTGGCTTATAAACAACATTGTACAGTGTTCAAAGAAGGAAAACAACATATTTTTCCTCTTCTAATTTTCCAAGCTGTCTTTGACCGTTGCCACTTCTGGAGAATCATCTACAAAAAAGAAAAAGAAAGTGACTGACCTGAAATTTTTTTTTCACCCTTTAGTCTGTATGACACTTTTTGAAAAAATGCAGCTGAAGTAGCGAGAAATCCACTGGTCACACTGGCTGGGTGATTCATATACGTCTTCTTCATTAAAACTAATATGAAAAAGTGCAAGTTAAATATAAAGCTAATAGGAAGTGATGCATGTCAAGATAATTACCTATATAAGAGAATCTGTCAGCTGTCAGTCAAAACAAATTAGACTCACAAAGTATTGGCTTTCCAACATAATTTTGGATGCGGAGGCTTAAAAAAATTATACAAATGTTCTATGAAACTGTTATGAAATTAAATTATGGATACAACATTTATTTTAAGATTGACTCACATTAAATCCCTTAACTTTTATCTAGTTGTTTATTTACACACTCATCTCTCTATATATATTGATTTTCCTGTTTGAATACAACAGGAACCATTGTTGTTTCAGCTGAAACAAGCTGAAAGTGAAGCCTGGACGGACAGAGATGTTGTCTCTTTATCCACAGCCAGTGCCATAGCAACACAGTGTCTCTGTACCTGGATACTAACAGCTGCTGGCCAAAGACCGAGTGATAGAAAAGTGCTTCGCCCCTGCAGCACCTGGCTTTTATCCGTCAGCCTAATTTCAGTCGCTCACACATTTCTCACAGATGTAGTTTGTTAAAAAGGACAGGTGGAAGGAGATCTAGCTCCCACCAGCTTGGGGTTAGCCCGAATCCTATTTTCTGTCTTATGTGTATTTGAAAAGAGAAATTCACAGTGATAGAATGTTTGATATTAAGCATTTTAGTTTTTTGCTTAAATTTTTTCCGCTTGTTGAAAGAAATTAGCAATCATACCAAGCAGTACAAAGAAGACTAAATAATGGTAGCTGTGACAGTGGAATGTTTTAATTTAGAAAAATGGTGATATCTAACATTTTTTTCCTGTCAAGCATAGTCAATGAATATGCCAACTGGATTTTGTACCCATCAGAATATCTTTAGCAGAAAATACTTCAAATTTAAAAGCATATCATACTCCTTGCTTATCCACCACGTGTGTCCGAGACTCCATTACTTTTTCATCCTCCCCTACAGCAAAACGTAGGAACAGGGAAAATGGGATTCTGCCTCATTCCATCAATATTCTGCATTGCCTCCCAACTTCCCTGTCTTTCTAGACATGATACTTTCATAATTGTATTTTTAAAGTAAGAATTTATTCCACAAACATTCATTTGTTAACTTTTCTGGATGTAGTGACTTTTCTTCCACAAACCATCAAACGCTTTTTTCTGAGTAATTCAGCAAATAATTATTTGAACATTTGGGAGCTACATATGGAACATTAGATTTTCATCCCAAGATGGTAAGGTGATCAGAAGTTATGAAAAAAGGACACTGTGAAACCACAGTAAAAAAGTAACTTACTTTGTCCTAATAAAGTAGCACACTGCTGGTTTTACTACCTTCATCCTAATACACACATACTATATGCGTGTGTGTTGGGATGTTTCGTAGGCGTGACGGGATGTGAAGTTTTACAAAATGAGTTGATTTTCTTCATGTTTGGACCCAGTGTAAAACATATTGTTAGACAAACCAACATAATTCGGGAAGATAAACAGCATGACAACAGCTTTAATGTTTTGTCTGAGTGAATGATGAAAAAAACTTTAATATGATTTTTATTAAATGTTAATTCCACTTTACAGTGGTGAACTATTAATGCTGGTTAACCTTCTGAATCAAATATAGTAAATTACAGAGTCATGCAGTGCACCAGTTCTGATCTTTTGTATGAAGTATATTTTTTGTCAACATAACAGACAGTTCAACATAATATCAGTTTTCTGATCTTTATTATTTATTATACTTCTTGCATTCATCTCCTGGGATAAAGCCCTGTTCTTTCCTTGTCTTTCATATCTTAACCTGCTTTTTTTTCTTTCACTACATTGTCTTTCAAAATATTGTCAGTTCCAAAGAGAAACAAGCCTGTACATTATAAAGAATATTCTGCTCTGATGATTTTTAAGCTTTTGCCCTCAGATTGTTCTCCTTTCAAAGATCTGTGTCTATACTAAACTGGCATGAGTCATCTGGAGTGGGCGTTGAAGTGGGCTTTGAAAATAACACCATTTACAGACATTATAGCGTAGACCTATGGTTGATATAATTTTAGAGAGCGTACACCAGCTGTTTCAAGTCCTGATTTGCCCTGACAGCCTTCTGATCTTAAGGGTGGCAAAAACAGCCAGCTGATAACAATAAAACATTTCTGAAAGTGCACTCTCCCAAGTATCATTATCAAATACAACTTAAGACTTGAGAATCTTTTCCCACACTGCCATCTGGAAAGTTTTACACATACAGAAAAAACATTTGGAAAAGGGCAAGGGGTCTTTAACAACTCAGCACGTGATTGAATTAAGCATCTGTTTAGTGGTGTCCCAGATAAACTTCAGTACCAGGCAGTAAATATCAGCAAATACCTTTAATTGTTGTCACAAAAAATAGCCTTAAAATAATCAACCATAACTTGAAATACCACTGATATGGTATTATATGCCGCCAGTTCTTTTTATGTAAACAGATAAAATATTGATATTTCAATAGGTGTCAATTAAAAGCATCAAGCCTACAGCGACTTTGGCATAGACACATTTGGGCGCTTGGGCACTTAACCCCAAGTGTGTAGTGTATGGGTGTGTGTGTGTGTGTGTGTGTGTGTGTGTGTGTGTGTGTGTGTGTGTGTGTGTGTTTGGGAGTGCTAATAAGTGAATGTGGCTATAGTGTAAATCATTTGAGTCATCAAGAAAAGTGCCATATAAGTTCAGTCCATTTACAACAGCTGCACTTCAATAGTGTAGCTGTCAAAAAGATGCTTTGCCATCATCATCTAACTCTGTAAGTCTATCTATGATTTTATTTAGTCCAATAACCTGATGTTTGGTTTCAAAAAGCCACTTCAAGCCAATGCTACACCTGTAGTGGTTGCAAGGGAAGTCCAAATCCTGGGATATAACCTATTGTTCATTTGGCTCAAACATTGAGGAAAAAAACAACTCAGCGTTGCAACATCAACCAAAGCTGTGTTAGCTAAGCTAGAAAATACTGTGAATAAAAGTTCCCCTCCAAACTTCATCTGTTTATGCATCTGTCAGGTCTATTAGGTCAAGGACAGCAAGACATAACAGCAATTTAAATAGCTGGAGCCATAACCATGCTGATTTTGAAATGCTCTAACCCCTGCTGACATAGCAATGATTATCTATTTATTCATCACCATTGTGCTTATCTTCCTCATTGCAATAATTCAAATCATAACATAGAAAGAAGTAGCACATGCCTCCATGTATTTATGTTTTGTGTTTGTATTCTTTTTGTTCTTTGCACTTTAATTTTGTTGTCTTCTGTGGAATGACAGCCTGGTTCTGATTCAAATTATTGTGTAAAAATCATGCAGAGGGAACATTTGTAGAGTGTAGTTACTGATTTATTTAAAACTCAGTCTGTTGGAACCAGCAGTTGTACTAATACAGGACACATAAAAAGTAAATCCACAGTAAAAAAATATATATATTTTTTCCACCTGAGAAAATGTATGCTTTTGGGCAGTGAGCACCCATGATCTTCTGGATGATTGGGATCCTAAAGATTATTTATATAACCATGACAAGCATCCTTTGACCTCAGCCACAAGTTGTTCCTTTCCTTGAAGCCAAAATTCTGCATAATACTTGTTTGATAGCCCCATATCAAGCTGACATTCAAACAGAAAAACACAGCTTTTGATGGTTGAAGGGAAATCTTTCACAAATCTCACCCACTTTTCTTGCATATGGATCTTTTGGAAAAGTACAAGTGCTCACTCCATCATTCAATGTTGCCAATAAGTGCCTCCACAGCTATTCGCCATATTCCTTATGGAAAAATCTATTTGTTTTTTCAAACAAAACCTCCCAATTTCTGTAAACAAAAATAAGCAGTTGTGCTCTGTTGTTCCACATGTTACATAATCACTTCATATATGGTAGTGCAGATTCAGTTTTATAGAGGCGCACCCCTAAAGGTCCCTTTTTACGGAAACTGAGAGCGGTCGTACTCGCATGTTTATTTTCCCGATGGCTAAAGCAAGATAACGAGTTAATGTCGTCATAACGACATAACGAATACTGTTTTATTGAAATAATGAGATAATTATGTCGTTATCACGAAATAACAATGGCCGTTTTCTTGAGATAACGAGTTAATATCCCAATGGTTTAATCATATGACCAACGACGTGGTGTCATTATGGTCTATGGTATCACTTATTCACAGAATTATTCACAGAATTACCCAAGTATGCCATGACTTACACTTATAAGTCCTCTCTTGCTGGTGTGGCATTTGAATGATGGAATCAGGTTTAACACACACACCAATCATCTAGTGATCTCAAGAAAACAAAGTTTGTTTTCTCGCAATTAACTCATTATCTCGAGAAAACCATCAGAAAAAAGTTTATGCATCACACATCCGCTCTCGGCTTCCGTACCTTTTGTATCAGAAAAGTCAGTTTTAAAATTACTTGTTTGAAAACCGATATTATAGTAGTACTGTAAGTTTTCTTGCTCTAGAACTGGATGAAATATATACCCTTTTAAAAAAATTCTGAATAAATGAAGATTTTTGTTTTATAGATTTATTTCAGACCTTTGCAAGAACAAAACAATCAGATGGAAAAAAAAAAAAAAAAAAACAACGAAGCAGAATCAGCAAAAATAAATAACATAAATAATAAATCTTCAAGACATCCCATATGCCCGACATTCATCAGTTCCTTGTCTGAAAAGGAGTGGATAGAAGTTTTTTGATTAACTGCAGAACATTACCTACAGTTAAACAAATGAAGGTAAGCAGTGTCTCAAATGTTTCAACCAAACAAATCAATCGACTTGTCAGATTAAGTGAACAGGAACATGTTTTACTGAACATCAGTAATCAATTACCTAATTGACTCCTCTGGCTGAAAGATCAAAAATGTTTCAACAGATTGCCCAATAAATTAGGCAGGATTTAGGATTACATCTTACACATTGTTTGACGTGAGGAACAATTTTCGTCATAGAAAACATCTTAATTTATGATTTCGATGAACAGATATGAGTGGAGTGATCAATCCCTGGTCAATGCTAATATAATCATGCTGGAACAGAGAAAATTGCATCCTGGTTAAACCCCTGCGTATGAACTTCAGCTTTTTATTAGTTTATCACAAATCCAAATAATATTGACATCATACAAACCTTTCTCTCTTATTGTCAATAACTACTGTTTAGAAGAGGATTCTAGGAAGCCTTTAGGTATATCAGGAAAGTCATCTTTGCTGTAGTTTCTTTTATCTCATACTGGACAGGGTAATAGGTTTTAGCCTGATTGATTGTATTGCCTCTTATTTCTCCTGGGCTGTGAAGATCAGAAATCTTTAATCTCCAAATAGGAAGATGATTTATTTATTTTAGGCAAAGAAAACACTCGCATGAGCAACAAAATATTTTTCTGGAGGCTCCAAGTGTCAGACATGATCTGTGGTCAAATACAGCAATTATTTTGCCCTTAAAGCATGGAAAAAGATCTTTTTGTGAGGTGAAAAATAGTCTTGGTTGTCTACATTTCTTCCTTTCTGTTTGTGTTTTTTTTTTTTCTTTTAAGAGAGTGGGTCCAGCTCGGTCTTATGACAGCAGTGGGTTTCACACTGAGAGCAACATGCTGAGTCTCATCACAATGTGTGGCGGTGGCTGCGTGCATGTGCTAAACCACATCTCCACGGCTGTCTTGCTCAGCGTGTTGTTATGAGATTCTCTGCTATACTTCCACCCACCACTAACCTCTTCAGTTCACTGCAATTTATTTACTCTTTACTTAATCAGATCATCAAATTAGAAAAAAATCATCTGAGAGACCTGAGAGGAAACATGGTAAAGATATTACCTCAAATCAGTTAGTGGAGCAACACCTACATGACATAAAAACCTGTTGAAGACTGAAAGACAAATAAAATACAATGCCTGAATTATCACATCTAATGTTTTTAAAATCTAATTGCATTTTTTCTGTTAGATTTTAATCTTTGAAAGTGTAATCGTCAAAGCAGTAGCTCATTAGTTCCTCAAGCACTTGTAGTATAGTTGTGTTAAATGATATTTGAGATAAACACAGAACTTGTTGCCCAGTTTCTCTTACTTTTAGTTTTGTTGGTTCTACGGTGGAGTTTTTCAGCTCTGCTGTTGAATCACGTCTTCAGTACTAATATGTAATGTATATTGGAGGTGACAAAGCCTGGGCTGTTGGAGCAACACTAGTGATGTTCTAAAACTGCACTCATTCAAGAAGCAAAGTTTCACTTCTGTTTTGCCAGTTCACAGAATCTGGGGGATCGTCAAAATATTTTTCAGTCAATATGAAGCAGGCCTTTTTGTTCTTTTCAGTCAAAAAGGACTCTTCCTTGGAAGCATTCGGCCCCGTCTTGTTCTTATTGTTGAATCATAAACATGGTCCTCAGCTGAGACAAGCGTGGCTTGTAGAGCCTTAGATGTTGTTCTTGGTTCTCTTGTGACCTCCTGGATGACTCGTCAAGCCACTGTTGGAGTAATCTATGTAGGCCAGGCACTCCAGGGGGGTTAACCACTGCCCCATGTTTTCTTCAGTTGTAGATGATGTCTCTCACTGTGGTTCACTGGAATCTTAAAGCCATTCATGTCTCTTTGTAATCTAATAGATGTCAACAATCTTTTTCGTACCATAACTCCACTATAAACATCTAAACCTTGAATACCTGCTGTTACAGATCACTTTGTTCTTTCACATCATCCATGTCTATCCACAGAGATCACAGGCCTTGGGAGCATTCAGATCATATGGCTGGGATTGCAGAATCAAAGGGGCGTGGCTGCAGCTTCACCTGCAGGGAATTTCCCTAGTGTCCTGATCTCTAAATGCATTCAAGGGCTTTAAATACAAGCAAAGTCGTTTACCAATGTCCTCAGCATGTTATCTTCATCAGATTCTGATGAACACTGGAGGACGACACAATTTCTCCATTGTTTGAACAACCACGTAGTGAACAGTTGCTGACGCCACTAGCAATTAACCTGGTGGAACCGCGCTTCTGCTGAGCTTATACAAGAGACAATGCTCCGAAGAACGGTTGTAAACAGCATCACGGAGAAGCATTGTTGTGACGATGTGCTGGATGCGGAGTGTTGGAAAGGTTAGGAGCTTCTTAAAGAGCCAGAGGCCAATTTCAAGGTGTTGAATGTGGCTACAATGTGAAGTCAAGTTTCTTTTAAGTAATGTTTGATATACACAGCATTTTCATAACAACTGAAGGTAACAGTTACTTGATTGTGCTGTAAAATGGCACAATGTGTCTGGAAAAATACATAATGAACCCCTTTTCCCCCCTCCCAGTTAGAGTCCATCAGACTGTCAAAATACATTATTCATATGCATGCTTTTGTGATGAGGTCTGACCCTCTTTGGACATCAGGATGTTTGCAGATATGCCAGTAACAAAATAAGCTCCAATCTGAAATTGGTCATTCATTTGTGGAAATAATGCTGCTTCATTTCCTGAGTTTATTAACTTTTTAAAATCTGAATGACTCATATGTCAGAGTTAAATTTAATAGAAATGAAAACATTTTTCCAAATATTGTCAGGGACTGCTGAGAAAATGAGTTTCCACAGAAAAAAAACTGTTTTGGATTTTGAGTGAATTTATATTTAGATCAGAACTTTTCTAAATGAAATAACATTGTTTCCTTTGGATAGTTAATAAAAAAAAAAACAAACAAAAAAAAAAAAAACAGGAAAGCAGAATCTTAACATTTTTGTTTCTGTCTCTCCAGATGTGATCCACACTGTGGGGCCAATTGCTCAGGGAGGGGTTGGTGAGGAGGAGAGGAGAGCTCTGAGGTCATGCTACAGGAACAGCCTGCAGACTGCCACTGAAAGTGCTGCTCGATCTGTGGTGAGAGCATCTGGATGAGATGAATCTTACAGGGAGCAACCAGGGAGGGAGAGAGGAATGATGACAGACAAGGTTAAAATACAGAAAGCTCAGAAATCTGTAAAGAGAGTAACAAAGGACAATAGAGCTGGATCGCAGGCTTTACTTTGTGGTGAGATTCTGTAGCTGCAGGAAAGCCAGAAGTAAAGAAAAAAAGATTGCTCATATGTAGTCATTTCAAAGAAAACTCTGTTCATGCTGAGGTAAAAAAGAGGAAAGTGAAAAGGGAGTAGGAGTGTTGTATTGTTAGGTTATATAGAACATGCCGGATTGAAGGTTTCACAGAGAACAAAGTCAGAGAAAAACACCACAGAAACATAAAATAAAATCAGAGCTAAGGCAGAAGTGTGAAAGTTAGGAATAAAACCTAACACATCATTTATCAGCAGCTGCTGCATTGTTTCATTTCTGACAAATGTACAGACAGACGCAACAGTCATCTCTGCACATCCACAAAATGGCAAGTCATATGTTTCTGTTTGGCCTCGAGGGAATCGTGAGTCACATCTGCCATCACTGTGTGTTAAAGCTCAGCAGTCAGGTTAAATGATCTGAGCAGGACAGGGGGGGGGGGAGCGTCCTGGCATCTGCCGGCACTGCCGCATCTGACAGCAGGTTGAGAAGCTGCCAAATGTGAAGTTTTCTGGCAGCCTGACTCACATCATAAGCTGTGGGTTTGCATGATTCTGCTAAACATGGATCTTATTGACTTAAAGTTACAGTCCTGCACATGAATTAAACAAATGAACATCTTTGTGCTGTTAAATGCATTCAGGTTTACCTGTCATCATGGTAGTTTTCACCGTTACTGACCATGTAGTAAAGGTTTACACTTAACTCTAAAGCTCAGGTAGAGAAAAATTGCATTTGCTGCTTATAGTCCAACATTTTTTATTTAATTTAGTTTATGTTACTTTTGGCTTCCCTGTGTGTCAGGAGTGGCCTTATCTACTTATCCATTTATTATAAATATAATTTCGATGTTTTATTTGATAAATATATATAAAAATGATTAAAAAGACATTTGTGGGCCTCTTTTCGTCAGAAGAGAGGTGGCTGTTTGTGTTCATGGGTTTGAGGTCTTTCTGGTTGATCAGTGAGATAAATTACTTTATTTTGCCGTCTTCGACTGCTCAGTGAGTGTTTCAGAGCGGCATTCTTGGCAAGCATTCAGTTTTCTCAGCTTTCAGCTTTTTCCATTTGAGCTGAGGTCATCTTAATTACAATGTGTCTGTGGGGTCACCTAATTGTTGTATACTCAGACTCCTGCAGCTTCAGGCAGTCTGCCATACGACTTCCAAAGGTGTCTGTGTGTAATTGTTTTCTAATATACTCTGCTTGTAGAAACAGTTTGCACTTTCACTACTGTAGCTCTCTTGAGTTCTTCTCAGCAGTCAGTATCTAACATGCAGCTGACAATCAATCAAAGCACCTTTTATATAAAACAAGGGCAACACAATGTCTTTCACATAAAATAAAAACAGGAGCCAATAAAAAACAAACAGCAAAACAAATAAATAAAATTATTTTGGTTTGAAGGACCAAGGAAAATGCCTTATTGATGATGAGGGGACACGAGAAGGGGATTTGGTTTGACATAAAATTTCTAAGAAGCATAGATAATAAAATTCTAGAGTGTTAACACTAAGATTACAAATAGAAAAAGTAGAAGTGATAAATAAATACAAATGAAAAAAATACAACCAAACAAAATAGAAGTGAATTAAAACTTTCATTAAAGTCAAACAACTGGAATAAAACCTCATTCATTGTGATAACAGAGCAAAAAGAATAATTATTGGAAATACATTTTTTTCAAAATGAAAATAAACAGAGTAAAATTAATTTTAATCTACTGGTATAATTAACCTAAATAGAAATATGTCATCTTAATGTCTGAAAATCAGCTAAAAACCAAACAGATCTTTTTTGGGGGGAGTTTAAAACATCATTGATCTCTAAACAGTTTGGATAAACAAAGAGTATTTCAGACCAGAGTCAGAGCGAGGCCAGTCAATCCCAAAGCTCATCCAGATCATCTTAAAACGACTCCGGTATCAAATATCACTACTTTCTTAGCTGTTCATGCAGACGTTGCTCTACAAACCAGCCATCATCAATGTCTGAACGCCAATCCTTAACGACATCCTGGAACAGACTTCTAATTTATTTTTATCTTTAAGGCCCTATGATTTCTGCAATGGTGAATCTGGGCTCCTTTAAAACAGAGTCTACTGTACAATGTGAATTATTGTTATATTTGATAATTTGTGAATAATAATTTGAACCCATGACATTACTGATCAGAGTAAAAGAGGCTTTATTGCTTGCTGCTGCTTTCTGTCTGCTGGCGGACGTTAGTTAGGGGTTCCTGTAAACCCCTCCCTCAGAAGAAGTGAGTAGCTGCATGTCCTGAATGATGAGAAAGAAATTGTGTGTTTTGAACAATTTTTTCATCACTTTAAAGGTTTTCCACTGAACTGCTGAAATTTAATACATTAACCAGATGCTTAAATACTTTTCAGGCCAAAGAAAGGCTTTTCTTTGTATAATATGGAGCTCTGAAAAACACAATTGTGAAAACAATACAGTTTTGCTCACTGAAGGCAAACAGTGCCAATTTCCACAGTAGCTTGTCTTGTAATATATCTGTGTTTGGTTACCCGGAACCTTAACCTCAGTTATAATGAGTAAGTAAATAACAGAATCGAGTTTAGGGAGATATTTCTTATTAGAGGGGTTGCTACACTATAATGTCAAAGAAAAGTCACAAACAAACTAAGGTAAAGCAACATGAATAAAAGGGATTTGCTCCTCACTGGTTGTTTCAGACCTTTGACCTAATCTAGAACACAGATAATCCTGATATAAAGCTGACACTTTTACATTACACATTTATTAACAATTTTGGATCAATTAAATCATTTTAGGAGAAACATAACTTTGAAATCTGTGTTTGTTGTACATGCCTCCTTACAACGAATACGCACAGAGTCATCCAACACAGGATGATGCATTAAATACATAAGCAGCTTTTTCACTTTGTTCATTGTGATCCTGAGGATTAGATTCTGCTAGACAGATAACAAAATAAACTTTGGACCCTCGATGCTACTGACAAGAGTGTTATTATGTGATAATAATACAAACATGATGGATGTAACCTCGGTTGCTTGTTTGCAGAGAAGCCTGATAAAACTGTAGACTGACAAACAGTGCAGTAGTGGTGTGATATAGAAAACCACATGAGAGAGGTTTTTCATCATGCTCTGATACGCTTCCCAAGCAAAACAGAAATTGGTGAACAGAGTTGTTTGCTCTGACATAATGTTTTTGTTTTGGAAAAAAACAGCAGGTGTCAGACGCCTGCAGCCTTTTTTAGGAACGTACAGTTTTTACTTCACAGTTACAGACACATTATGTGTGTGTGTCTGTCTGGACACCAAATACATCTAAATGAAAAGATCTACCTCCTTGAAAATGCAAGATTTAGAACAGAGATTGCTGATCTGAATTATCTCATGTCATCTCACAACTGTCAAATCTCTGTTTTTACTCTACATTAAAGGGATTTACAGGCCTCCCTATGTGGGCATTAGAGTCATTTTCCATTCTTAGTGGCTGCAAAAGGATTTTGTTAATAAAATAATATTATCCTCACTTTAACAGAAGTAATATGAGGTTGTAATGATCAAATTTAGACACAAATCTACAACTCATCTCTATATTATTCTCTCTAAGGTATTAAATCATTTATAACTTGATTTAAAACAGCAGCAAGAAGAGCATTTAAATTGTTCTGAGAATGAACCAACATATATGGGCATTTTCCTTATTCTAAAGTAGCAGTTGTTTGCAATTCAGTTTGAATTAGGGGTAAAAAAAAAAAAAAAAAAAAGCTATATCAAACTATGTTTGAGATAGTTCAGAAGAACAGTTACTGAGAATAGAGAAGAGATCAACTCATATGAAGGATATAATGCCTTGTTTGGGTAAGAGTTGGTTTTTAATAATTATGGTTTGGGTGGAAGCCTGGAAAAATCTAAAATTAGCCGCCTTCCCCCTCACTCCATGGGAAAAAGTTCATTTTACTCTTGGATTTACATCAATGATTCCATTTTTTTTTTTTTTTTTTTTTTTTTTTTAATAAAACTAAAGCTGTCATGGTGTTACAAACTGTGCTTTAAAGAATTGGTAAATAATGTATAATATTTCAGGTCAGAGAAGTCCAAGACCTGAGTTATTCTAGCTGCAGACTGTGAAGTAGCTCTACGAAAATGTGCCATGATGTAGATAATAAAATCCAGATCTAGAATGTTTTAAAAACTGATATTCAAAAAATAATTCTAGATATTTTTTTGCAGGAAAATGTGTAGCAAAGCCTGCTTAGTGTCCTAATACAAGCTAACATGGAAATGTGTCAGTGTTACATGATCAGCAGTCTGACCAATCCCTCTGTCCCCCTTGCTCTGCAGGCTTTCCCGTGCATCTCCACTGGAATCTACGGTCAGTATCTGTCTCCTCCTCAGACCAGAGCAATGTTCATCTGTGTGAACGTGTTTTGTTACTGTCTTGGTTCTGTTGTCGCCCTTTACCCAGAGCGCCGAACCTCTCGTCTGATCTAACCCGGAGGTGGTTTACAGATTAACGCCTGGGATTATAACCGGCAGATTATGATAGATTAGTTCGGAGATTGTGTCAGAGCGACTGTAATCCCTTTCACGCTGGCAGAAGAGGGAGTTAGGGATAGTGCTTAAACACAGCCTGGGGTGTCTCTGCTAAGAGCTGTGGTTGACACCTCTCTGCTGCTGCTGGGATACCAACAGGTCCTGATTAATTTGGGTTTTAATTTGTCTCTTCCTTTCTGCTGCACCTGTTTCACCTCACCACTTCATCTCTTTCCTGATCAGACTTCTGGGCATCAGGCTGTTTGGAAAGCGTATGGCTGCATGGTTTGGAGCTCCCCCTTCAGGAACTTTACAGTAACCAAGAAGAACACATCAAAATGGTTCCAGTGCTTAACCAGAGCTGGTGCTAGAGACAGATCTTCGTTCAGTTGTTTTCCCTCCAGTTGAGAGCCAGCTTTGATTGCATTGTGTCATTGACTAGCAGAATCCACTCCTTGGACAAACACATAGCGACAGCAGACAATCACTTGCGTTGTGTTGTTGACTTTACAGCAATCCCTCATAAGGAGCATGCAAGTAGCGGCAGTGGAGAGGAAAAGTGCCACTTTAATTCCAATTTAGTACAGTTCAAAAATACTTTCTTGATCCAAAAGGGAAATTTAATGTTGTAACTCAAATTATTCAAGATTCTTCAAAGAGTTATTGTAGATGGTGATGGCTGTGGGCAGGAAGGATCTCCTCTAGCAGTCTGTATTGCAGCAAATCTGAAGAAGCCTCCAACTAAAGACACTCTGTTTTCCAATGACAGTCTCATGAAGAGGATGGTCAGGGTTGTCCATAATTTTCTTAATTTTATGTAAAATCCTTCTTTGCATCATCAAGTCCACAGGTTCCACAGTTTTCCCCAGAACAGAACCAGCCTTCTTTATCAGGTTATTGAGCCTTTTTAGGTCCCTGGCTCTGATACTGCTGCCCCAACAGATGATGGCAGAGGAGATGACACTCTCAACAACAGACTTATAGAAGACATGCAACATCTTGCTGCAAACCTTGAAGGATCTTAGCTTCCTCAAGAAGTACAGTCTACTCTGTCCCTTCTTCTAGATGGTTTCACTGTTGAGTCTCCAGTCCAGTCTGTTGTCTAGATGAACACCAAGGTATTTATATTCCTCAACCACCTCCACTTCTTCTCCCATGATGGAAATAGGGTTTGATCTGACCCTATTTTTCCTGAAATCTACAATCATCTCCTTTGTTTTGTTCACATTCAAGATGAGATGATTGTTTCCACATCATGAAACAAAGCGGTCCACCAGCTCTCTGTACTCATCTTCTTGTCCATCTCTGATACACCCGACAACTGCAGAGTCATCTGAGTATTTCTGTAGATGACAGGAAGAAACCTCCAGCAGAACCTGGCCCAGTACAAGCGGGGGTTTGAGAAGACAGAGCAGAATGCACAAGAAGAAACAGATGAACTGATGTCGGATTATTTTTGATGTTTATGAAAGTGAAAAGTTAATAGCTGGAGAAGGAGAACGATTTGTTGATGGCAGCATTATCTCAGCTGAAGTCCTCTGCCAGGAAGGCATCACAGCCAAACAGAACACCGGACCAGGTGCAGCTTCTATGGAGAGAAAAATAACTGAGAGAAAACAAAAAAGTTAACAGCTGAAATAACAGCAAATAGTTTAAATTGGAGAGTAGTAGGAGAAGAAAGTGAGAAAAAGAGGTCAGTTTGTCCTCCAGTAGGTCGGTAGGAGCAGCATGAAGGAGAAGTAATGGACACGATTTCCATATCCAGTCATAAAATTCAAAACATAATACTAGATGATATCTAGACTTTTCAGGTACAGCTGAGGTACATTAACAAAAAAGCAGATCACTGTAATCTATGAAAGAGAAAAAAGGTTGCAGAAATCAAGTGTATCTCCACCTGGAATGAAAAGCTAGATTTATTGCCTAAAAAGAAATCTAATGAAGTCTTTCAGTGATTCCTAATGATGTCTAATTAATAATAAGGGCTCACCAGTTCAGTTTCATCCTCTAGAATGATTTTGATCTTAGGTATTGTTTGCCATTTGATAATGTCAAGAACTTCTTCTGGGTTTAATTACAACTTAAGTTGTGCTACAATACTGGCTGTGAGCTCAGCTCTATGCTTTGCACTGGAACCAGTTTAGCAGAAAAACCCTCAGATAGAGGAGAACAGAAATGAAAAATAACAATTGAACCTAGCTTGAGCACCATAGCACAGCGACATTGTATAGGAACTTGGAATGAAGCTGTTTTAAAATCTGTTTCTGATCCATTTCATTGAGTTTGACCTGTAACAATAGTTATTTATTGAGAATGTTTATCAAGTCAGTCTTGTTTTCAGTGTTTGCCAGTAAGGCCAGGGGTGTGAAAAGGTCCACTGAAGTTATCCTGCTCTTGACTCAAGAAGTATTTGACTTGCATATTAATCTTCAACAGTAATTGTTCTGAATAAACTCCCACCTGGAAACCTGTCCTCTTCCTGACCTGTTAGATTATTAAAAAAGGTGAGGAATATAGGCAGCACTTCTGTCTTTAGACACCCACAAACATGAGAACTGAAAAGGAAGGTGAATCTGAAGCTCTGAAGTAAATCTCTGATTTATTTCAGTGTGTGATACTACAAATATATTTTTATATAAATTCCATAGTTTTTAAAATCATAATAAAAATCTGACCTTTACTGCTTTGAAACATGCATATAATTTCATTTTCATATTCTCTTTTTAAAGAAGAAATTTGCTTCAAAACAATATTCACCAGGATAAAGCATAGTTCATGTATCCAAACTATGAAAGCAAACAGAAGTAAAGTATAGTGAGCAAAGATCAGGATTAAAAAAGCTATATGACACACGCCTCTTCTTTAACCTTAAAAGTGCAGCAGATGTGCTTGACGCTCACCATTTCTTGGCCAATCAGCTGGCAACAGTTCAACAAAATAGGACTCTCAATATCTCAGTGATCGGAAAACAATGATGACATACCAACTTCATCCAGCGAGATGTAGTATTTGTTGTATTTGTCTAAAATAATGGATAAATGGCTTCCACATAGAAGAGGTGTGTTAGATCAACTTGTTTGTCCCTCTATGTATCTGTTAACATGGAACAGTGTAATGCAAAAGTATTTATACCTCCTTAATGTTTCTTTCTTTCTTTTTTTTTTTTTTTGTCACTTTACAGCCAAAAACTTTAAAACATTTTATTTTGTACACAAAGTAGTGCAAAATTGTGATGTGGAATAGAAACTAAAACACTGTTTTCAAAACTTTTTACAAACATAACATTTGATTTATATCCAGCCTCCTTCGCTCTGATACCCCTAAATTAAATGGCAGCCAGTTACATTCAGAAGTCACTGAATTAAATTAAATAGTAAATAAGAGTCCACCTGTGTGTGGTTAAACTCAGTATGAATTTAGCTGTTCTGTGAAGGCCTCAGAGGTTTGTTGGAGAACATTAGCAAACAAACAACATCACGAAAACCAAGGAACACAGCAGTCAGGTCAGAGATGAAGCTGTGGAGAAGCAGGTTTAGGTTCTTAAGCTATCTTAAGTTTTGGAAGGTGTTGTGGTCAGACCAAAATTGAAATGAGAATGCTTTTCTTCAGCAACATAAAAGCAGGTCAGCGCTGGAGGGAAGACAGATGAAGCTAATACTGGGCAATCCTAGAAAAAAAACAGCTCTAAACATTCAGCCAGATCTACAGTGAAAGGGTTTAGATCAAAGCATATTCATGTATTAGACTGACTGAGTCTAGACCTAAATCCATTTAAGGATCTCTGGCAAGACACTAAAATTGTTTTTAGCATATTCTCTCCATTGAACTTGACTGAGTTTGAGCTATTTTGCAAAGACAAACATCATTCAGAGATATGGAAACTGGCAGCAACATACTCCCAAAGATAAAGCTGTAATTGCAGCAAAAGGTGGTTTTGCATACTATGCTTTTTAGGTCTTGATTTCAAAAAAATGTTGAAAACCATTTATCATATTACACAGTCATGATCGTTCTGTGTTAGATACTCTCATATAATCCACATAAAACACAGAAATCTGTGACTGTAACAAAATGTGGAAAAGGATAAGTAGTTTGAATACTTTTCCAAGGCACTTTATGTGACCTACATGCAGACTCCCAAACATTTAGAAAAGATTAAACTCTGATGTTGATTCAATTCCCACATGGCCAAGAGTAAAACTGCCTGTTTTTAGCCATATTAAGATAAGTTTTTTGGCCAGAAGATGAAAATTTTGAACCTTTTCCACTGGTGAAAGGTCTCAGCTGCTGAATATTTGTGGCAGTACTGCTTCATCTGTCTCCTCTCAACCAACAAGTGTGTTGTGTCTGCATCTCCACGGATTAGGCGAGGCGAGGTGAGACGAAGTGAGGAAACGAAGCACAGAATCTGAGAGTAGTGGAGAGAAAAACATACCTGTCTCCAGCAAAAAAAACAACAGCAGCCAAGTGCAACGACACAGATCTGTTTCTGCACCTGTTCTTGCACATTTTTGATAGTGTGTGTGTTTGTGCAGGATATCCACCTGAACAGGCGGTGCACGAGGCGCTAGCAGCCGTGAGGGAGTTTCTTGATGCGCATCATGACAAGGTGGGTATATACGTGTGTGTTTGTGCCTGCATGATTGGCAATTTTTCCCTGCCGTTTCCTCCAGGTATTATTTCTTTCACAGCTGTTGTTTTTTGTTTTCTTGTAAGTGTGAGAGGGTACATAGAAAAAACACACAATGACACACACACACACACACACACCCTTTCAGTTAAACGCACACTCCTAAGTTGTGGCTCTCATGCTCATGGCCAAGTCTGCGCTTTAATTGGCTCCTTGCGGGACCAAGCTCAACTTGCACAGAAAAAAAACACACACATATGCACACACATTTTCCCCCTGGAGAAAAAAACAAGCAGAGAAAAGACAAAATGATGGAATAGATGACTGGAGGGCAGGGGAGGGGTGTGATCGGAGCTCGGAGACGATCGGAAACTTTCAGATCAGTCATTATGCATGCACTGAATCCTCCACCTCTCAGGTCTGAAACCCCTCCCCTTTACAGAGGGTCAAGGGTTATTATTAGCCCTCACATCTCCAGAGGCTCTGTGGCAATACCAGTCAACTGATGCCATCAGCCTGTGCAAGCAAAACAAATCAAACATGTACATCTCGCCACAGAGCCCAAAAAGCCTTACATGTTTGGCTATAAATCCAGAAAACCAACCTCAACAGGGCACTTTTTTTTCCATTCCATCCACTAGTTGCTCTACTGTGTATTTTTAAAGAAAAAAGCAATTGTAAATAATTAGAAAAATGAGTTTATTTGCATGCATTTGAAGCTTTGAGTCTGCACAAGAGGAAAATGGGTGGTTCTTCTTTAATTAAACCCCCCTCTATTTTAGATGTTTTACATCATGTTTTGTGGGGCCTGGTTTGGCTTGCACTGCTGTTGTGTGGTATATGAATTAGAAAATTACAGACACAGTAAGACACAAAATGGACTCAAGACACGAGGCAATGTGCCAACACTCCACATCAAACGCAATAAATTTATTTATGAAACTGCAGCAAAATCATTTTAAGAGAGTAAGACTCATGAGTTTTGTAGTCATTTTATGATCTAAATTGGTTTCAAGCGGTCACAAAGGTTCAGCTTAAGTGTTCATTTTGCTGCTGCACTGAGGCAAAAAACTTTTCCCTCTCAACGCCTCGTCTCCTGAAGTTTTTGTGAGGACTTATCATTCTCAAAGTGGAATATTTCTCAAGTATTAGTCATGACTGGCTGGAGAAATGACCCCAAACGTGCCCAAAACTGCATGCATGAACATCTCATAATGATCTAAAATAACTGATCTACATAAATTAGACAAAAATCTTTCAGAAAGATTTTAATTCTAGTCATTTATTTTGCATCAATCAAATTATTTCCCTGTCAATTGAGGATTATAGGGTAAAAACACCAGCAACTCATAGCCAGTGTGATCAAGGATTATGCTTATTTTCAGGCATCCTACTGTCTGTTTACTCATTAAGCAAGACACACCTTAACAAAGACTAAGCTAAGCTAATTCTATTGTACAATAACAACTAAAAGCCTAAAAAGGGACATTTTAGAAATAAGGAATTGATCTTTTTTAGTCTATTCTCTTCTGACATTGTACAATTATGAGTTATAATACCCAAAGTTTACAAGAATAGAATAGAAATATCCTTTATTGTACCACAGTGGGGAAATTTAAGTGCAACAGCAGCAAAGTGGCAGGCAGTACCAGAAAAACAGGCTCACACAAAGAATATGAAAATATGTATAAAAAACAGAATAAAGAATAAAAAAGGACAATACTGTACTGCAAGGCAAAATTTCTACACGAATACTGTGTAGTTATCAAAAATGCTCCAGTCCAGAGGACTGTGCAACTGAGTTTGTAAATAAAGAATGTAGATGATGTGCATGTCTCTGGGCATTAAAAATACAAACTATTTACAGTTAGTGAAAATAGAAAAACGGTAAAGTTGTACAGATACCAGCATGGATATAAACACTTATTGATTTTGGTTGGAGCAGTGATGGTTATAGAGTTCAAGGGGGAAACCTAAAGCAAAATGGTTTTAAAGTCAGAACTCCATTCAATGTTTTTGCTTCTAATATGGACCAGTTATCGGTCTCTGGTACAATAGTTCAACTTTTGATACCGGCCAACGCCAACAATAGCCGGGTAGAAACCAGCGCCGTGTTGTACAGAGAGTCTGGACCCTCAGCCATTGAAAAACGATTGCTTGCTGGAGGCGTGGACTCTGTTGAAGTTTTGGATTCGATCTGATTTTACCCAATCGCTAACGTTTGGCCTTGATGTATGTAATGCGCCAGTTTGATGAAACTTACCTAAAATTGCGTCCGCTGGAAACAGCCATCCCCCACTGCGAAGAGAGAAGTGCCAAGCCAAATGTAAAATGTCTTAAACATCCCTCTTGCTCCAACTATATTTTCTCAATATTTGGAAAAGAAATGTAGGCTTAATGAAAAATATGTTTAAAACCAGCTTAAAGGTTTTTATTTTCAAAAGGTGCTGAATCTTTTAATTTTCTTAGGTCTGCCGAATGTTAATTGAATGTTGATGTTTTCAGTTTGAGAAGAAAATATTCACAAATTGTGCACTGTGTTTCTATTAAAGATGGGCAGTCACCAGGGAGTCATTACATTACACTGATGTTATTGTTAACAGCAGCATCTCTAGGCTCTCTGCTGTAGCGTTATCAAAATTAGTTCCCCCACTTTTTTACTGTTTCCTGCTGCGAGCAGAAGCACCTTAATGTGCAGGTTAGAGTTTTAAACCATAGCCCGAGGGAAGTAGTTACCACACATTTCCATACCTTCTCTTACATTCTATGCAAATCTTGGTGAATGATGGTAAGTGTGTAGCAAGCCTGGACTGAAAACCAAAGGCTGTGGGCATGCCAGCTGCTGAGAGGGATCCGTCTCTGCGAGCAGCAGGACTTAAACTCCCTCACCGGGAGGAAAGAGAAAGAAACAGCCTGGCTATAAATTGGGATGCGATGCTGGAAACAGAGAAAGTATAACTCCTGTACAAATATGAAGGTGGTAATAATGTTAATTAGAATGAGCACAGCTTTGGGCCCTGGAAGGAGCTGCGGTAACTTTAATCATTGATTTGAATCTATATATCTATGTTGTGTTGTGCAAAAATCTTGAGTCATACTCTTTAGCAGTCAGTCATTCAAAATGCATAACCATTTTCCATTGGATAAAGTGATTTGCATAGAATTAGTTATAAATCAAAATACCCCACTAAAAGTGAAGATGTTCTGTTCAACTAGAAATAACAGCAGGGAGAAACAAATGGGCCTCAGGCAGGGATTTAAAATGACAAACAATCAGAGCTGCTGTATATTGGCAAAGTTAGGCTGTTCTGCCTACCTTACATCTTGCTTTCAAAGACCCAGAGTTTACAGTAGACCCCCGACTAGTCGAGGTTCAGTTTTCGCAGATTCATTCATTCACAGCTTTTTCTGTGGAGCATATCCAAAATATTTGAAAGAAAATGCAGCTTGGGAAGTTGAAATACCTCAGCACAACGCTACCTGACTCAGTGTTGGCCAGCGTTTGCAAATCAGCCAATCCAGGAGTGCCATTTATTCTTATTGGTGCTGATTGGCTGTACCCTAAGAGCAGCAATAAGGAAGATTGTAGATATTAGTTTTTCCGGTAGTGCTGAGAAGGTTTCCACTGTGCATATTAATGCATGTTAAGGTATATTTGGTATTTGAACTATATAGGCAGTAATAAGCATCTTTAAAGGGGGTCTTAGGTACTTGCAGATCTTAGCTATTCGCGGGCGGCTGTTGTCCCTCACCCCAACAAACACTGTGGGGTTTGGGGTTTCTTGTGAAAAGGCTCTTTTTACAAAAACACTTAAAGATCCCAAAAATTTCTTTAATTCAATTTATAAAAATGATCAAACTCATAAGTTTGTATTTTGGTGTATAAGAAAGGGTTTTCACAGAGCTGTTAGCTGAAAACCTGGCATACAGTTGATGACCAGCTAATTACGGTTCATCACTGTGGTCTTTGCAGAATTCTCTCCTGTTTCTCTGAAAACACAACTTTCAGACCCTGTTCTTTGGGTCAAAGCTCTGATAACCCTCTTTTAGTTCCCCACCTGGTTATTTTTCTTATGTTGTGAGCACGCCGCACAGCCAGATACAAGAATTGGACTGAAAATAAGTGAAATGCAGCCGAAGTCCGAAGAAGAACTTAAAAAGGTCTTTAGACCGAACTATTGATAGGACCACTAAAAGATATGAAAAGACACTCAGTCTCCTTGGAAACAAAGTAAAAAAGAATAAAGGGGGGCAGGTTTACAACTTTCTCACAATAATATGTAAGCTGATAATACATGTGCAAGCCTGAAATTACTTATTACAACTAGAATAAAAAGCATGAAGCATAAAATAACTAAACCCAGGAGCAGAGGTGAAATTCATCTGAAAGCTATAGTGTTGCCTTGTGCCGTGTTCACAGCATACCACTCATGGAAATGCACTAAAATACAGCTTTTCTTCTGTATTCACACACTCACAATGGGGGTACCATTAAAGATTTTCTCCAACTCTTTTTTTGTCTCTGTCTCACACAAACATTCATATTTCTCCTCTGTACAGCTCCTGCTCTCTGTCCTCAGCATGCAGTATAATAAACGCCTGGTCGTGGCTGCTTCATAATGGAAAGATAATGGTGGAGTAATGGACTGATGCATTAGCTGCATTCTCACACATACGGTTCCCACCTGCAACTGATGACTTCACATTTACTGCATATGCTTGTTATAAAGGTCATTTATGTGTGCTAAGGTGTGTGTCTTGTGTGCTAATGTGTGTGTATGTGTGTGTGTGTGTCAGCTGGACAGAGTCATCTTCTGCGTGTTCCTGCCGACGGATAAGGAGCTGTATCTGAAGAACCTCCCGCTCTACTTCCCTCCTGGTGAGCTGTCTGCCCCAGAAAACACAAACACACACTTGTTACAGCACCGACAGCTCGGCTCAGTCAAATTTAACAACACACACACACACACACACACACAGAGAGTGGTGGGAAGACGCACTTAATCATCCACTGTGCGCTGTTTGCACATCTCGCACGTTCGCCCAAGTAGGAGGCCAGTAAACACACTGACTGAGTAAATGTTTCCTGTTTAGATCGGTTTAATTATGGTAAATAAACACACTACTCTCCACATGTACACACAGTTCATAGTGTCTTAAAGCATAAATACACTTCATCTCAGTCAGATGCATGATACAGTCATAAACACATACAGCAAGGTCTTGACCAATGGAAACTTCTCTTTCTGCTGTTTTGAGCCGTTTCCATTCATTCATGTCACCACACTAGACTGATAATTATAACAGTGACGCTTCTTGGTGAGCTAAATGTAAACATTGATGTTGGTTTACACATAAATAATTTCAAAGGTTGTAAACAAAAGAGCTGTAGCGGTTCTTTGCCTTTCTCCAGCTACAGCACAGTTGATGGAAACAGGCAGAGTTATTACAGTGAGTGCAGTGATCTGTATGAAGGTGACGGCCAGCAGTAACAAGCAGAAAATCATCCATGCATTCGTTTTGTTTGTTTGTTGTGAGATTGTTTGGTTTAACCTTCAGAAGTCCTGATGTAATCTAGCAGAATGATATACCCTGTGTAAACATATCAAACACCTAACTTGAGGAAGGGCTGCACAACAGCCACCTTTACCTGACAAGCTGACAAACCACTGCAGCAGTTTCAGCCCTAAACTGGTTCTTGAGTGGGTTCTCCACTCACTCTTAAGGGACAAAAACCAGCAAAGATCAAATTCTGGTTTTCTACAGGCAGAAAGCTACTTAGCAGCTACATCCCTTAAAATGTTTCTTCCATTAAATGTTGGATCCTACCTCTGCTGTATTCTGAGTTTCTCCAAGTGGAGTAAGATGATTTTTGTGCACAAATCACTATAATTGTCTTCTGTCTCCAAACAGATGCCCTAATGTCATTCACTGTCTCACATATAAATGGTGCTTTTAAGCAACAGCCTGTGTTAGTGAACGCTCCTTAAAATGCCGACCAGCACTCCTGGTCTTTAAACTGTATTTATAACAGTGCTGCAGATGTGTATCACACACATGGTTGCAAACAGGATTTATTAACACTTGTTGGTGACATTAAAGGGCGTGCACTGGAACCTCTGAATCTAAATGAAATTTTTTTCCAACAAGCAGTTTGTATCTCTAAAGTGCGCATTTAATAAAATTATTTGTTTCAACAATCCACCCACATCCCACCAAAACATGCCCGGCTCACAAAATCCCTGTCATTTACAGCATAATAGTCATTAGTCTTACATTACGACATTGCTGGAAGCATTATATGGTGAAATAATGATGAAACAATAAGTACAATTAACACAGTTTATCTGATACACCCACCTATTTGATAAGATGGACACAATTAAAGGGTTTTTTTTTTTTTTGCATTAAGGTATTTTAAAGATTATTTTGTATTTTTGGAAGGCCAAATGCCTTTTATTGTGACTTAAAGGAGCAGTATTATGTGTTTCCCAGGCCCATAGTGCCATTTTATAGCACAATCAAGAAACTATGTTACCTTCAGTTTTTATAAAAATGATGTATATATCAAACATGACTCAAAAGAAATCTGACTTCACAATTTGGTGCCTTGAAATTGGATTCTGTCTCTTTAAGAAGCTTCTACTCTTTCCGAAACTCCGCCTTCAGCATGTCATCACAACAGTGCTTCTACATTATCCTCTTTACAATCATTCTTAAGAGCGTTGGACTGAGAAGTAGTTTGTATGATAAGCTAAGTTGATGCGCAGTTCGACCAGGTGTTTTCTAATTGCTGCTGGCACTAGTCTGGAGGAGCTATATGGGGGAGGGATAATCTGTGGGAAGGGGACCTCAAAATAGTCTATTTTACATAATACCCCCCTTTCAAAAAGTACATATAGGTATGTCTTCCATCCTAGGTCATTCAGAACTGAGCTCAAAACTCATTATAGGCATCCTAGTGTCACCGTCATGTCACTATAGCTGGGCTTCCTCTTAAGAACAAAGCAACTCATTGGAGATGCTATGTGTAAAAGCATTGCATTTTTTCTAACATTGCACATGCTGTTTTGATGGCAATATACATTACCATATCTGAAATGGATAAATATGTAAAAACATTTTAAACAAATAAATAAAGGGGAGCATAAAGTAACCAAGATCACAGCTGATAGTTCCCTTGGGATGATACTGTTGAATTTAGAACATCGCTGCATAACCCAGTGTCTGTTCAAGAAAAAAACAGTAATGGCAAAGCTTGAATTTCAGTTTATAAAATAAATATTTACACAGTGATTTATCAAGTGTAAAGTTAAGGAGAAACATCAGAGTATAGTGGCTTGGAGAATTCACAAAGCAACACCCTGTGGAAGGATTTAAGAGCTCCCTGTGGTGAGCTGGGTCTGGCTGTAATTTACAACATCAATCAATTGAAGCTTGTGACTAAAACACTGGCATTCTGTCATCAATAATTCAGGCTTTGTCGTTTTTGCTCTATTTCTGATAAGCGTTGTTGCACTAATGCACATATCGTCACTGCTAAAAAGTCATTGAAAGCTTATATTTGTATGATGAGAAGTGAAAATACTCTGACATCTACAGTCTGATGTTGTCTCCTTCATTTGGCTCATACACTGAGGAAAAAAATGTTGATATTATTAATTATTCATAAAAGAAAGCATTTTATTTCCAAATAAATGCTATGCTTACAAATAAGACCTGCAGGGGACAAGCTCTGGGTTATTTACTTATTTAAATCATTGATTCAAATTGTTTCATAACCCTGGAAAGGAAAAAAAGTGAACCTTAACAAGTTGCAAGATGCTACCATTACAAACATGACATCTAAATTCCTTTCTGTTTAGGTGGGTTTGACACAAAATGAAGTCTTTGTTTCCAACAAAATGTTTTGTAGCTGTTTTAAAACCAATACTAAGGCTGGTTGTGATTTATTTATGTTTCATGTTTTCAAGATTTCAGGTCTTCTAGCTTTAAAATATGACAGTCACTGTAAAAACTGATGGTCTTTAAAAAGGGAGACAGGCACAGTCTTTATTCGCTTTGCATTGACCAACATTCACAACGTGCTATTAAAACAAGCACCAGGATGATAAAACAGTTATCATCCTGCTGTTATTGCTCCAAGCAAACTATTTTAAGGTATTTTTTATATTCATTCAGCATTTTGTAAGATTTACCAGCAGTCTACAAGAAATAAATTATTCAATAAATGATTTGCAACATTTCCATTTAGATCAAACATGTTCTTTTGTTTTCCATATTTAGTATTTTTATTTCCAGCATTTAATTTTTTCTGTTTTCTTGCCTTTATTTGTGTTTCCTCCACTTTAGCCTGACCCGTCCCTACAGATTGTAGTACAGGTAACCAGCATGCTGTGTGCCAACTAGATTAGAAGTGCTTTAGTTGTTTAGGAAGACGGCCTGTGTGTGAAAAGCTTTTCCAACAATAGTTAGTCTGGATCATTCTTCTTCATGCTTCCTTTCAAATAGAGTCTAACAAATGAAAAGATTGATCTTTGTGGTTAAATGAAGTTTAGTAACTGCGTAAATTTGATGGAATTTCATGTTGGCTCGTGCTGTTACATGATGACTTCTACCATTTGTTTTGATTATGTTTGTGATTTATAGAGTTATACTGCTAAACGGTGTGTCTGCTAAGCATGATCGCTCATTCACTCAATTATTCAAATTAAGCATCAGTATTACAACTGCAGTCTTAACCCCTAATGCCTCGCTTTTACTACCAACATAAATCAAACTCCACCTTCTGCCTCCTTAACATTTTGTAGGCAAAATTTCAACATAATTGAGCCTTGTGATTTTATTTCTTATTACAGAGTTAAATGCAACATAAAAAATGATAAGAAAACCATTCAGAGAGGCTCCTAAGAGCAGCAACAATGAGCTGCAAAAATTTCTGATTACAATCTCCCGATTTCCTTATTTGCCTGGGCTAAAGAGCAGGGTGACAAAACTGAAACGTATAACCAAGCTAAATTTTGCAAAAGCACATTTGAAGTCTTGCAAAATCCTTTAAGAAAATTGTTTTATGGTTTGATTCAAAGCAAGGGTGAACGTTTCGACCATTATTGCCAAAGGTATGTTTGGCACCAAAACCAACCCTGCAAGTCACTAAAATAACAGTATACCTACAGTGAAGCTTGGTGTTGGCAGCATCATGCTATAAAGCAGCTTTTTTCTTCAGCTGGAACTGACAAGCACTTGCAAATACTAATCAATGTTGCCAGGAAACTTTCCAGCTTCACCAAACATGGAGAACCAGAACCAAACATGGAGAAGCAGCTTTCAGCTTCTATGCTCCACAAATCTGGAACAAACTTCCAGAAAACTGCAAAACAGCTGAAACACTGAGTTCCTTTAAATCAAGGCTAAAAGCCCACCTGTTTAGAATTGCCTTTGACCCATAGTAACTGGAACGTTGACCAACATATTTGATGTTTATTGATGTTTTAAATGATGGCACTTGATAAAATGTAATGTTTGTTACTGGTCTCACAACCGGTGACTGTTTGATGTGTTTATGATGATTTTATGTTTTCATGATGTAAAGCACTTTGAACTGCCTTGGTTAAATGTGCTACACAAATAAACTTGACTTGACCAAGAAAGTTAAAGATGAAGAGGCACGTAATTTTTCAAATCCTACATCCAGACACACAAAAGAGTAACTTGACTGCAAATATATTAATGTCTTGGGTTGGCTCAGCAGAGCTTTGACCAGAATCTCATTGAGAATCAGTGGGGTCATCCAACGATGCATAAGTGCAGGAGATTTAGAGCATTTTTGCAAATAATGACAGGTCAAGAAGTGCCTTGCTGACAGTGTCCTTGTCAACAAAGCTGAGTTCTGTAACAGAATCAAATGGTTCTTTTAGAAAGCATTAGTTTAAGGATGTGCAAATACATTCTTAATTTTTGCCTCATGTCACAAAGAATAGATTATTTCATTATTTATGATTTTTTTTTTTTTTTACTGCTTAGATTCTTTCTAATATAGTGCATTGATTCCGATTTCATATAACATGTAATCTATTATTTATACAATGTATAAAAAGCCACAAGTTGTTTCCAGTAATGGAGATCTTGCCAGATATTAAACATATGATTGTGCATGTTGGGGTTTTTTGTTTGTTTGTTTGTTTGTTTTGACCCTTTATCATATTTATCCTGGAAATAATCTTACATGAGGCATGAACAGCTTGAGTTTTTAGTTATATCTTATATAAGAAAAGGTAACCAGAACAATAAAAAATTTGATTGTATCCTTGCATGTTTTGAACTTTTATAAATATAGGCATGTACATAAAACAACAGAGCAAAGATCAAATGAAAGCAGCAATACATATATTAGATTGTTTGAGGAAACCTCTGAATAACCCCAGCATCTTTAAGATATTGTGAAGTTTAGGCTATCCAAATCCAAAGCAGATGTTGTTTCAGTGCACTACACTACACAAAAAATATCCAGTTTATATATCGTATCTAAGCTTCAGCTGCTGTGGTTTGAATCCATAGTACCCTGGTAAAGATGGGTACAAACCCCTAAACTAAAGTATAGTTATGAGCATTAGTAGCACATCAGTAGCTATTTTCTTGTCATTTCCTGGCCTATGACAATCCACAAACATCTGCCATAACTAAATGCCATGTTTTGTTGTCTTTCTCATTTTGAAGAATGGCCTAAAGATATGATGATCTCTGCTGCATCATATTTAAGCAAAACCAAAAGTCATGGGTTAGTAATTATTTGACCCTCGACACTTGTCAACTTAAAAAGTGAATGTTACTTTTGCTAATGAATCACACTTCTAAACCACAGACTTAAGGTTGATTTTGAGGAACTATTTCTTTACTAGTTATGCATTATGAGTGAGCCCAGTGGCTCTTATGTACAGTATATATACATATAAACCTACAGTGACAAGCAGCTTTATGATTAAGATGATTAAGATTTAACAAGGAGATAGAAACATACCACAGAGATTTTGATCCATGTTGACATATTAACATCATGCAGTTTGTGCAAATTACTGGCTGCACATTCACAGTGCAAGTCTTCTGTTCCTTTGCATCCCAAAGGTGCTCTATTAGATCAATCTCCAGTGACTGTGGAGCCCCTTATGTTAAAGAAAGTATAATGAAATGATCTGAACTTTTTGGCACGGTGCATCAGTAGATGGGTATTGTGTGTTTATAAAAGATTGACACGGTCAGCAACAGTACTCACATAGTCTGCAGTGTTTAAACAATGCTCAATTTGTAGTAAGGGGCCCAAAGTGGGCCAACAAAATTTACCCCATACCAACACACTACCACCACTAGACTGAACCATTGATGCAAGGCTTGATGGATCATTTATGTTGTGTATGTCAAATTATGACCTCAGTCTAGCACCAAAACCCCATGCCATGCTCAAATAGCTTAAATCTCCATTCTTTCCCGTTTTAATGCTAACTTTGAACTTCAGCAAGTCGTCTTCACCAAGTTTAGGTGTACCTTAAAAACATGGCATCATGTTGAGTACAAACACTGAGGTATTTCTACTGTCACTGTAAATAATTAAAGGGATTTTAGCTATACTGTTACTAATACAGATATAAACAGGTCTTATTCACTTCCATCTTCTGGAGCTGTTTTTTAAAAATACATTTCAAGTAGGTGAAATAAAAAAGTTAATTTAAACCAAAGCAGACAAACTTCATTCACTTAATCCAACCTATTTAATTTGAAATTAAAAGAAGAAAATTTATGTCTCCATGTGGGAGTAAAAGCCAGACAAATGCTTCAGGCATCTGAATACATCACGCTGTACAACCCTGATATGAATCCTGCCTGACAGATCAAGGCAACATGTGTGCTATACCATAAAATAAGGATTTGCATCACGCAAAGTACACCCCCAACAGACAAACAGTGAAAGAAGAGAGAAGCCGCCTGTTTCAAAGCAACTTTTCACAGTGACGATTCATTTTGTGGACAGATCCAACCAGGAGGGGTTTCTCTTTTTATTTCTTCTCTGGCTTCAGGGAAGATCAATGGCTAAAAATAATGAGATCTGAGGCTGCAATGCACTTGGACCTGCTTTTTTAACATTTTTTTTCTGAAGACAAAAATGTAGCATGACTAAGTGTGAGTGGTCAGGACACACTGAAGGTCTAAATTTATTTATAGTCACTCTCACATACAGTGTAATACTGGTTCCTTTTATCTGCTGCAAAAGGTGGAGCCTCATAAATGCAATATTTGATCTAGATAAAAACAACAGAGTGCAGATGTTTTATTCAATCTGTAGCTAACCTTTTTAAATCTTTATCTTTGGCAGAAACATTATTGCTTTGATATGAGCTTTAAAGTATCGGGGGAGTAAGCCATAAAGTATTGAAAGAAAGATGCAGCCACAAATTGTAGATCAGCTTTATTCTTTTGAATAAATTGACACAGAAACACACAGAACAACATATAGAAAATCATTAATAAGGTTGAGATAAAACAGAAGAGTAGCTTATTTCTGTTTAAAAAACATCCCTCCTTTACTCCCAAAAGGGGATTTTAAATTACAGAGCTTTTTTTAAGGAAATAAATAGGAAAAAGGGTTAGTAAAACTTTTATTCAGAGTGCTGCAAGCTTGCTGCTCAATAGTGAACCTTTTAGAAACTTAAGTACCAGGAATCAGTTGTGTAAAACCGGCAGTGTTTTTATACACTGAAATGTATGAGGCATAAATATATATAAACACGCTTTATGTCAGGTTTATGTACACAGGTCTGAGTCAATGAGAAACCTTTGCTAAAGTCTGATTTTTCTCACCATCTTTATTTAGCCTCTACTGTGAAGCTGAAGAGAAGGTTTATTTGGCAAATGGCAGGGAAAAAAAAGTATGTCAAATATGTTCAGATCAAAAGGTCGCAGGAGAGGTAAAAATAAAAAAGCTGAATTTTCACCAGTGGAACTGCAGAGCATCGGGATACTGCTGGCTGCAGCTTTTTATTTCTAATCCAGTAAATGTAAATGGAAGATTGTTTATTTTCAGCAAAATGAACGATAAATTGTTTGTTGTAAGGTGTACTGAAAATATGTAAACAATTATTTCAAGAAGGAAAGTCAAGCATTTTTTTTGTTTTTGTGGGGGGGTAGCTTTTATTATTTCTTGGAAGCAGTTAGTTAAGGTAAAAAATTAAATATTAACATCTTTTAAAATTTACTTGCTGAACAAAATTAGCTAAATTCTATTTGAGCTGTTTTTAAGCTAATTTTCATATGTAATAATAAGATTACTTAAGGTTCTATTCTTTTTTTTTTTTTGTTCTGACTTAAAATCAAGACACTACAGGCAATCATCTGCACAATCAACACTTTATTAAAAAAGTATATTTTATTTTAACATATTTAATCCAGAATCATCTTCCCTAAACAGATATTTAGAACCTTAAAACTCAGGTCAATCAGTATCAAACACACCTCATTAACAGGAGGGATACAGTTTCATGGCTCATTAGTTTACAAAAACAAGTTGATGGATGCAGAGGATCCTCTATCATAACAGACACCTTCACTATTTCTGTTAAAAATAACTAAAAATATGTGTTTGTTTGTGATTAAGGCTTAAAATGCTAAAAAGATCTGTTCGAACAAATAGGCATGTGAGTGTATTCCCAGACAACCATAGCTCAGATGTGTCATTTACTGCCAACTCCTGCCTCGGGGTTAAGAAGCTCAGTTTGACTTTAGCATTACTGCTGAAGCTAAACTTGTCAAAGTTTAATGCAAACTTCAGTTCTTGCTTCAAAACAGAAACTTTTTTTAATCATTAATATTATAACATAGTATAAATGTTGACATAATTATCCATATTACCACTTGTATACAGTCCATCCAAATGGATTTGTACTCCTTGCAGATTTAGATTTAAATTATTTTCATTCAGTCAAAAAGTTTTTCAGTGGGATGTCAAATTATTTACACCCTTCCCTTCTTATAACTGTTGACCAACTTTTTTCAAGTTTCCAATTGTATTTTGACCATTTATCTCAGGTGATGAACTCCAAGTCTTTGAGGTTGAAAGATCTCCTTGCCATCACTCAAATTTAGCTCCCTTGACTTACTAGTATTATTAGTTACCATAACTACACAGATGATACACAGCTCTACATCAGGATGTCACCAGGTGACTCTGAACCCATCCAAGCACTGAACAGATGCTTAGAACAAATCAATGCGTGGATGTACCAAAACTTTGTCCAGCTGAACAGAAACAAAACTGAAGTTATTATCTTTGGACCTAAAGAGGAACAATCTAGAGTCAGCACACAGTTTCAGTTATTATGGCTAGAAACTAGAGCTCAGGCCCAAAATCTGGGTGTAGTGATGGACTCGGACCTGAACCTTCAGAGACACATAAAGACAGTTACAAATTCAGCCTTCTATCACCTGAAGAACATTTCCAGGATCAAAGGACTAATGTCTCAACAAGATCTCGAGAAACTCTTACGTGTTTTTTCTTTAGTCGCATTGATTATTGCAACAGTGTCTTAACAGGTCTGCCTAAAAAAAACAATCAGACAGCTGCAGCTGATCCAGAACGCTGCTGCTCGTGTTCTCACTAAAACCAGGTAAATAGAGCACATCACCCAGTTCTAAAGTCCTTCCACTGGCTCCCTGTAGCTCAGAGAATAGACTTTAAAATACTTCTGTTAGTTTATAAATCACTGAATGGCTTAGCACCAAAATATATTAAAGATCTGTTGTCATTGTATCAACCTTCCAGACCACTGAGGTCTTCTGGTTTTAGTCTACTCTGCATCACCAGAACCAAACATGGAGAAGCAGCTTTTAGTTTTAAGCTACACTAATCTGAAACAAACTTCCAGAAAATTGCAAAACAACCGACACACTGAGTTCCTTTAAATCAAGGCTAAAAACCCACCTGTTTAGAGCTGCCTTTGATTAGTTAAGTGTATTTCCTTGATAATTTTGATGATGGCATTTGCCAAAATGTAATGTTTCTTATTTGTTAACTGCATGATGTTTGCTGTTGAAATGTGCTCTACAAATAGATTTGACTTGACTATTCTCTATCAGATTCAAGCAAAGACTCTGGTCACTCATGCCAATCCAAATTGTTGATATTACTTCAAGTTAGAAGAAATGTGTTGGTAAAACTAAAAATTACTTTAAACCTAAACATGCCAGGAGTATACATAATTTCAGAATTAGCCTTTGTAAAACTTTGTGTTACACTTGACTATATAGTGGACCCCCACCTATTCATGGTTCAGTATTTGTGGATTCACCTGTTTGTGAATTATTCTTGTAGAGCTGTAAACCATATCAGATCTCTACTACTAATATGAAATTTGCACTTTTTGCATCTTGACACTGCCTCCTTTGACTGAGGAGGTTGTCTAACAAAAATTGCAGGTGTGCTTCTTTAAAAAGCTTTCTGTCTTCCACTCTAATGGACATGCGGCAGGTTTTTTTTAATCAGCACTGAATGGTGCTCAGCGGGTAGATGGACCAGAACCGTCTGCCTGTGTGACAGAGCGGCTGCAGGCAGGCCTCCAAGCCTCCTTCATAAACCTAATGTGTCTCCAACACCTGGCCCACGCTGCCCACGCTGGCTGTCCATTTGATGTACGTGCGTGCGCTTGCATGTTTTGAATCGAGAGTGACTAATCCTCACTAACAGAGGCAAGCAGATGCTCCTAAATGCCAAAATGCCATAAAATGCCGTGTGACCTGGGCAAAATGTCCACTTCACTTGTTTTACAGTTTTCAATATTTTTCTCTATGCTCCCACAGAGGCCACTGTCAGGAGTAAGCTCTGAACGAGTGGATTTCTCAGACTCGGTTGCTGTGGATACACACCGCCACATCCAGATTCCTCCTCCAGATCAAGACCTTCTCCTGCAAGAAGACTGGCTTTTATTTCTCAACATGTTGATAAGTTTTTCTGCTTCAAAGAGGTGTTGTGATTAAGGTGGGAAATGATGTTAACTGTTTTTATTGAAAATCTACCTAAAGCTGCATTCTCAACCCCCTGATGATCTGATGCTCAACCCCCTCCCCCACGGATCACGCACCCTGTGTGCTTCTGCATTTGGATTCCAATTAAATATGTGTGTATATGAGAAACGTGACAAAGCTTATTAAAGCAAATCTAACAGGCCTATTGTGTGTGAAGTGATTATTTTTCTGGATGTGATATGAGTCAATGAGTCAGGAGGCCACTGGGAGCACATTTCACATTAATATTTGCTTCCTCATTGTCTCATATTGGTGTGTGCGGGAGGCTGCTTAACAGGAACAATAGTCTAAGATTTAGTTTATTGGGAAACGTCAGTCCACAGCTATGTTTAGATCTCTTTCCAGATTCAAGTCTTGGCTCTAGTTGGACCAAGGGCATTCCCAGAGTTGTCCTGATTCACTCCTCTGATATATCAGAGGAGTGCTGCTTTGAAGCAGGTTTTCATTCAGTGTCTCTGTACGTTGTTGATTTATCTTTTCCTTTATCCTGACTAGTCTCCTGGTTCCTGCCACTCAAAATATCCCCACAGCATGATGCTGATACCACCATGCAGTGTCTCAACTGACCAGATCATTTTATCTCTAATCATCTGGGACCTTCAGAGACGCAGAACGTTTTCTGACTCCAGCCCGAGATTTGTGCCTTAAGACAATCCTGCCTCAAGATCTACAGACAGTTCCTTTGACTTCATGTTGGGTTTGTGTTCTGACATGCACTGTAAATGGAGGAGCGTTGTATAGACTGGTGTGTGCCTTTACAAATCCTGTCCAATCAATTGAACTTACCAGAGGTGGACTCCATGCACCTCCATGCTCCAAACATCTTACAGATGATCAGTCAAAACAAGATTCACCTGAGCTCCTTGGCAAAGGCTGTGAATACTTATGATTCATGTGATTTCTTAGTTTTTTATGTTGAATATATTTTTAAAAACGTTGAGGGGAAAAAAAGACTTTAACCTGTTTTGTAAATAGGCTGAAACATAAGATACAGTGCTGTCTGGGTGGACTATATAAGTAATTGCAACTTATCATTTTGTCCTCTTAAAGTCATGTATGTCTTCACCTGATAAATGCTTGAGGTGAAGATATATTTTAGTTGAATAGTTGTTGAGCTGGCCCACTTTAAATCTAAATTGCTGTGTGAACTAAAATGCTATGCTTTGCAATTTATTTAAGTCTCATATGTCTAAATCCAAATTTATATGATAGCAATTCATCGTTTATCGAAGGAAAGAGTTTTAGAGCCTTTTAAAATAATTGACTGACTTTGGTTTTGATGTTTGTTGTTAAAGTTTGAGGTTGCAGAGGGCTGATAAAGGACTGGAGAAGATTTGGAGAATTAGATAAAAGGATTAAAAATAATCCTGAGTACATTTTGTCTTCCAACCACAGCAAGCTCTTTATAAAAGATATGCTTGGTTTTTGGAGCAAAACAGTTCAGTGTTGTTAAATTCTTGAAGGAGGCCATCTAAATAATTATGATTGTCTCTGTTTAGCCCGGATTATTACATAGAACACTTAATTTTTTTGAGCCAATATGTGAATTTACTCTAAAAAAAAAAAGACACTTATAGTCTTGGTTGACTCATTTAATCAGCCTTGAAAACCTTTTTAACTAGATTTAGACATGTGAAGACATCCGCATGTGGACAGCTATCAGCCCTTTAGTTTTCACCCACATCTTTATGTTCAGATGGGAAAAGACTTTGTATTTTCTTTTTTTATGTAAAGTTTTGCTCAGGAGGAAGCGATGTTTTTAGTTTTAGGAGAAAACAAAAAAATATATATATATATATATATTTGCTTACAAGTTTAAATCCTGAAACTGACAGTGGGTGCACTTTATTTTTACAGACTATATACCAGAGTCTCTGCAGGGTCTTAAAATAATATGATAATAATAATCTCAATTTTAAGCCCTGAAAAACATTTCGCAGAAATCACTTAAATTGCCTTTAGTTGGGTCTTAAATATGTAAGCTTGAGTCACTGCTTCTTCCGTTGGCTTTTTTGGGAGATGTTTGTATTTTTTAGAAATACTTTGACTTCATTATGTTTTTTCCTGTGTTGTAGTCCTGGCTGGGGAATTTGGGCATTATTACACTTTGACAAAACTACAAAGCCTAAGATCAAGGACAGTGAACTGCACAGTGGAAAGCAATTTAAAGTCGGGTGACATTCAGTCTTCCAGCGAACACCTGAAAACATTTCTCCTCCCAAAGCTGTCTTATTGTTGTTTCTTTAAGGAATTAAAATCAAAACATTCTTTTTTGTTATTCACTCCAAGATCCATTGTAATGAAAAGCATATATTTTCAACTAGAGGGAATCAGTAGTTGCTAAAACCGTTTTACAATAGACATCATGAGGACTAACGTATTCTGTTTGAAGCCATTGGTGCGAAACGCCTGAGCTGAAAAACAACTGAAAAGGACAAAGTTGCATTTAACTTGGTTCAGAGATTATGTTTAATTTAAGCTCTCAGGTGAGTAAGTTATTAGGGGAACATATTCATTGTAATTCACATTGGTCTAAAATATTAAAATTTTAATGAGAACAAAAAGTATTTTAGTGATCGAGGAAATCACGGTTCCAGAGTCTGGAGGAAGAGCAGAGAGGCACAGAATCCACGATGCTTGAAGCCCAGAGTGACGTTTCCACTTCAGTGATGATTCTGGGAGTCATGTCATCAAACTCAGCAAAGCCACCATCTTCATCTGACCCACAGATAATCTGTGGAGTATTGTCAACAGGAACATGAGAGATGCCACACTCATTAATAAAGGCAAGCTGAAGGTTGCTGTTCAATCAACCTGAGCTTCCTTAAGACCTCAACAGAGCTACAGACTGGTCGCCTCCAGCTGTACACCGCTATACCCACACTTCCACTGGGTCATAAGCCAGTATTCAGTGCAAATGATTTGGTGTGTGGATTTTTTTTTGCCTTGTCTACATTAAAAATGGGTGAATTTCTGTATTTAAGACGTCCTGCAGTAATTACCTTCTGGATAAATTAAATTAAAAGTGAAACTGAACTGAACAGTCAGCACTCCCTGATCATCCCCTGTAACAGTCATTCCTCCTCCTTCATTTCCCTCCTGTCTCTGTACTGTTTAAATCCCATCCAGTCTCCGTGCCTGTCAAAACGCACCATATGCACATTTATGCAAGCGCCATCAAGCCTCTCCCCACAGCACATTTGTACGAGTTTTTAATTGTTGCAGAACGCGGCCGTCGCATGTCAGCCTCAACGCAGGTGTTGATTTGTGTGAGGCGAAATGAGCATTTAGCGAGCCACCGTCCCGCCCCACGACTCTCGTCTGCCAACAACCATCTTTATTGATTCCAAGCAATCTGCCACGGTGGCACAGACACACGAGGAAGGAAGAGAAGGAGGAGAGGTGGGCCTGAGGGGAAGAAAACTACAAAGAATATAAACAGGAAATTGGGAGATAGCCCCATATTTTATATAAAAGCTTCATCTGTCACAAAGGGATTGTCTTTTTCCTCTCTTGAGCTCTTTGATTCACTCCCTGTCTGGAGCTCAGAGGCCTCCTCATCATCAGCAGCAGCAGCAGCTCTGTCTCACTGTTCTGCTGTACGGGATGGTGGAAAAAATAAACAGATGGAAGAGTGAGGGATAAAGAATGAGAGGAAGGATGTAGTAGTTCAAACTGAGAGAAAAGGGAGGCTAAGATGCTGCGCCTGCGGTCGGATGGAAGGATGGAGAGACTGATGAATTCATCTAACGGAGCTGTAGGTTTTTTAATAAGCAGCAGACTGTGAAGCTTCTCTCCAACCAGTTACTCTGAATAATGAGAGCAAGAGACACGCAGGATGAGAGGATGAAAAGACAACGAGACTCATTATCCCGCGACCAATTTTCATCACTGTCCCGTCAGTAATCCCTCTCCCTCCTCTTCCTCCTCTCCCCCTCTCCATCTCCAGCCATCCTCAGCTCTGTTTGAGATGACAGATGAAGACCAATTAACGCTAACTGTTTTGGTAACTTGAAGGCTGATTCCCTGTCATCTTCCAGAACGTGTGCTGATAATCCTGTAGGTCCTGCAAATTACTCGCTGCCCACGGCCCCGCCAGCTCACCTGTGTGTGTGTGAGCTGCTCCAGTTCAACACCACCAGGAGAAAATCTCAGGTTGAAAAGCTTCTAAAAGCATGCTAACAGCAGTGAATGCTCCCGTGTTTGATGAACAGTCCTTAAACCTGCTGGCTTTGATGCTGACTAACAAGTTACCACCCTCTCAACATCCTTTGGTGTCTAAAAATATTTGCTGTTTTATCTCTTTCCACCAGAATAAACTTAAAAATTGTTCCTTTCTTCCAATATTTTGCTTTTGTCATTTTAATCTAACTCTGACTCAGAATCAGTGTCTTCCTGCTGTTTCAGGTTTTGCAGAAAAGCTCTTTGTATGCAAAACGACATGATTTTTGCCCATTAGCAGGTTTGCTGAATGGTTTTTATTACGACAAGCTCTCTTGATGTGTTTTTTTTCCCTCCTCTCACGCTGTGTCTCAGCTGCTCATTGTGTTTGTGCACGCTTGGGCAGTGCAGCTAAACGGTCTGTGAAGAGATAATTCATTTATATGCAGATTTTTGTCAGATAATTGCACGAAAAATGTCAATTGTCGCACAAGGTGACACAAACTTATCTCTGAGTGTGAGTAGCAGACAAGTAAATAAGTAAAGATTTATTGGCATAAAAGTTTTATAAACAGAAGAAAAACTTTACAATAAATGAGTTTATCTTGATGCAATTTGTTCTTTCTGACAGAAGCATCTCAATCAATCAGAGTTGAGCGATTTCCACACCAGTAACTTCTGATAAATAGAAATATGAGTTGACGGCGACACAAATCTGGGTCTTTTGTTCCTGATTTAAATATGAGTGATCTAAGATCAGGCCTTTGCCCATTCTCCAGTCCAATATTATACTTCATCAAAGTTAATAAAATTTGGAGTATGGATGTGCTTGAAACCTCTTACTTTAAAGTGCATCAAAATAACACACGTTTCATCATTATTACAGTTCAAATAAGCAAAACTCATAGGCTGAATGTCCTCTTGATTTTTGCTGTTTTAATGATGTATTTAGACTCTTCAGACTTAATTACAGCAATGATCTTCACTGGATTTTAATAGCAAGAATTGGATTCGCAAGTTTGAATCCACACAGAGTAAAAATTAGACATGAAGATTCAAATAGACACTAAACTACTAGGAACTACTAAGGATGGATCTCCCTTGTATGAATGTCATCAACAAGCTTCTTGCTGGGTTTTTGATCAAGTTTATTGGGATGATTACTTGAGTTAGTATAAATTGTCTGGTTTCCTGCCATACAAATCTTCAGTATCTGTGTGGTTTAGAGCTTTCAAGTTAATCTGTTTACGTTCATTATGCTGTTTGAACATCTAGTTGTGTTGCACCATCTAGCTGCTGGTTCAAATGGAAGGTGGTCATCCTTCTTTATTAGTCCTTCTGCTGTGAACACTGCACCAGCACCACTGGAACTAAAACAGCCCCACAGCATGATGCTACCACCAACCACTATGCAGGACAGCTGGTGAGGGGTTCCCAAGTTGTGGCCAAATAACTCGATCTTTGTTTGGTCTGACCATGAAAACCTTTCTCCAGTGGCCATTGCTCTTGGGCAAGTTTGAAGGTGCTGATTTTGGAGCAGGGTCTCATCTCTTCATGTTCTCCTTGTCAGTTTGTGGTGACGTAAAGCCAGCTTCACTGTAGCCAGAGGTTCAGCAGAGGCGAGTTCATGGCAGGGTTTAGCCTTGGTGTTTTCTGAACTGTAGTTTATCATTTTAACAAACTTACGGTTACCTAAAAGACGTTTGGGTCAGAAGGTTAAAACATGGACATAACCGTGTGCTCCAACAGAACAGCAATCACAAGTACACATGAACACTGAGCCCAAATCGCAATTTACTAGCTTGGACCTTGCAAGGAAACCAACCAGTTTGGAAAAAACTTTTCAAAAAGTGTTTAATTTCTTTGCATCTCACAAAGGGTTATATAACCAGATGTTAGTGGCGGATGTATGTCTAATTTTGACCCTGTTTAGATTGGGGAAAATGAACAACTAATTTAAAATTATGAACTAAATTCTCGGTTTTAAAATGTATTGAAATCTTTTGTTTCGTAATCGCTGCACTCTGGAAAGAAACTGTTCAAATAAACAATTTCAAAGGCAAAAAATAATGTGGGATTTATGCCCATGACAAGTATAGGTACATTTCTGACTGTCATCCTGGAATCAAGCGAATGATGTTTGCAAGTCAGAAAATAGATGTGCATATGTCTTGATTCGTGACTACCTGCTGTTGACAATACAAGCCAACAACAATGGATTTATCTCTATTTTATACCGGCTTGCAACTTATAATTTCCAACTTCTGATTGTGAGTCAAACACAACATAAATACACTGCTTCAAAACCTGGAAAACCAGCCTGAGAAAGTGACTAAAAAAGATTTCTAAAATCTTTCAAATAAAACATTTACACATATAAATGTTTGAGTCAACATACATACAGCTACAGTCTTCTTCAAACTAACATTTTCCTTCTGTCTTTATGCAGATAAGTTTGCTGAAGTGCTATGCTAAAAAGTAGGTATGCTTACTCTGGTTTTATATGACTTGTTGATTATTTGGTTTGTAGCAAATTTAACTACAGTTCTAGTTAATTATGTGTGGACAAACAAAGAAAAAATTGTTTTCCTACATTTTCTTAGCTTAGCACTGTACTTTGAATGTCTTGGAATTTAATAATTGGTGTTACACAGGGCCAATCATACCACACAGACAAAAGCTTAGTTTGTTAGGAAAACACTGGTTCAATCAACAAGATCACCTGCATGGACAATAATATTGTTTTGAAAGCAGTGGACACAAAAGGAAGTCGATAATTTTTTTAAAAATTGATGTCTTCAAATGTAGCTAGCTAACATTAACGGTGCAGCCAATTTAAAATAACAAACAGTCCACCAATGTTGAGTTTAGTTTGGTCAGTGACTCTGATCATGGCCATTTAAAAATATCGTTTTTCCAGTTTAAGTCTCCAATATTCCCTGGAGTGGGATACCTATCCTTTACTTGGGATCGGAACAGGACGTGTCTCGCTGAAACAGCATTTGAGCTGCATGGTAAGTTTAACAAGACTGCTGTTTCCAGAATAAATTAAGGCAAAATGTAATCATTGCAGTACTGTGTGTTTAATTTAATGCTTAATTATTTACACATTTATATTTGTCTCAGAAATATAAAACGAATTTATTCGACTGTAAAAATTAATGTTTAGGGGTAGAGTTTGTCTAATTTTTCTGCAAGGATTTAAATTGTCTGACATCGATTTGTGCTCCTTTAGTTTATTGCCAACTTTGGGAGAAACAAAAGATTAAGTATAAAATGTATACTACTTTTGAAATTTTACTAACAAACTGATCCTTAAGTGTTCAGAGCTTAGACAGCTATGCCTTCTCTGGAAAATCTTGGACACACCGAGCCTTTAAGGAGGAAAAAGTTGTAAACGAGCTCTTTTAAATGAGTGACAATCTCACTAAGATGGAAAAAAGATGCAGGGTTTAATGCTTTCAATGTATCCGGACAGAACTAGCATATCTGATTAAAGCTTCTTCTGACAAAACTGTTGCCTGGGTTTCTTTTTATTACACCAAAACTTTAAATGCTGATCTACAAAAGAACAGCAGTCAATGGAAAACTGCCAGGAATCTGTTATTCAAATTTGTGAGCGATCCGTTTGAAATTAAGAGGTCAAATAAAGCTGCAGAGTTTAACTGTGAATCCCATTTCCGTAGCTTAACCTGACCATAAATTTCAAGTTTCCCTTTTTATTTTAATTTAAAGCCACAAATGGGTAGTGGTTAAAGATGGGACCAGCCTATAGCTATCCATCAGTTGTCCCTGTTTTTTTTTTTTTTATGTAGACTGAGCACGGAGACCTTCCTCATTCTGCTGCAAAACCAGGATGCTGATGTCTTCTCACTTCTTGTCATTTAAGTTAGTCCCCAGGGTGTGATCAGGGATGCATGTTTCCATGCTGACAGCATTATCACCTGGGTTTGCAGTAGTGAGGCAGTGACTGCCATTTCACAATTTTTTATTGTTATTTCCAGGAAACCATTCCACCCCCCCAGACTCCAACACATTATCTGGGTCGAAAGTGTTATGGCCCGAAGACAGATGCTATGGAGGATGACATAGAATCCCATTGTATTGGAGTCTTGTATCGTATGATGAGGATGAGGGAGAGTGAGTGCTGGAAAGATGGTTACTGTCCATCTGGATAAAGTACCCTGAAGTAGGGATGAGTCTCTGCTACTAGAGAGGACTGTGGAAAAGTTTCTGGAGAATTACCATCACTTCCCTGACTGGTTTGTGGATAATACAGGCATCCCAAAATCTTTCAAAACACCTTCCTTCTGCTCAACTTGCCAGCTGGAAAAGAAGCACAAGGGCCTAAATTACAACTCCTGATCCACCTTTGTAGACAAAGCAGAGTTATAAAGAAAGGATAGAGAGAAAACTTTAAAGGCCATGTTTGTTAATTAAATCACATAAATTATACATCTACTTATGGTAGGCAGTTTCATTTTACTAATAGTTGTTTCTGGTTGTTTAGTATTTCACAGCCTTCAAAGAATGCAGGCTATAAATCAGGACATAGCCAAAGATGCTGCAGTAAGTTAACAATAAAATGGCTAACCCACTAGCATAAATATAATTGATTTGGTTATTTAACCATAATTTATGAGTTTTCAACCACAGATAAGACTCAAATTACATTTTCATGTTCAAACTGTATTAGTATGAGTATGAGTATTAGTTTTGAAATCGTTTCCTCCTACTAAAATCTGTATAGGAATGTAAAATAACAGCTATTGCAGCTCATTGGCATAGACTTTAGCATGCTAACCAGTGACAACTGGCCTATAGCTACTGGCTACCCAACGTAAAATTAAAAAAGAAAATAAATAGTAGCTTTTGTTATTTTACTGTTGTGATGTGAAAATCCAATATTTGGTCCAGAACATGACTTTGACAAATCAAAACTATTCATGGATGCAGAAACCAAAGTGCTAAATGAGTTGTGGAGAGATGATGGACTCAAATGCAGAGAGGCAGAGGCGGCAAGTAGATAATGAATATTTAATTTAAAAATTGATCAACAAAAACCACAGGGAGCCAGAGCAGAACAAAAAAACACAGGAACAAGATGAAAGGAAACAGGGGGTCAAAACGAAGAAGTAACAGGAGAATCCAGCAAGGAGTGAGAGCAGGAGATGTGTTTAAATACTGTGAGTTTGAATGCTGGAACAACTGACTAGGCTGATTGGCTAACAGGTTGCAGGTGTGAGTGGAGAGAGCAGAAGGAAGACTGAGGAGAGAGAGAGAGAGAGAGAGAGAGAATGGCAGCAGGAGGCGAGGGAGAGTAAACAAACAGGTGAACTGGGAAAATGAATTTAACTGCAACAAAGAATAACGAAACACAAGGAACAAATAAACATAATTAAACTTTATAACTAAGAAATGACTGAACTAAAGTAAAACACAGCATGGCTGCAATCAAAGAATAAGAGACTAAAGTAAACACAGAACAACAATGATCAAAACTAGAATCAAATTATCAAGCCCCAAAGCAACCCAGGACCTGATAATATTCCTAAGATGATTTTTCTAACTTCCATGTCAAAAACTGGAACTGAAATTGTGAATTTAACACTGAAATATTTTTTAACCAACAAAATTCAAATATGGCAACCATTTGTCTAAATCAAATAGCTATAATAATAAACAATTTAATTGAACTTCCAACAGTTTGTATTTTGTTGAAGCAGTCCACAGGACTTCACGCGCTCTAGTGAAAGTGTTGCTTTAAATGCATGAAATGCAGAGAAATACATTCCCAGCTAACGTGTATGTTAGCTGGGAATGTATTTCTCTGCATTTCATGCAGAAAATGTACATTTTAGTCAGGCTACAGTAAGCCCCGGGTCATGGTCGGCTTCCTGAAGGGGACCCATTCAGGCTGTGACTAATGGTGCAGGGGTTTTTGTACCCAAAGGTCGGTTTTTCAGTGTTCACTACTGGAACTCGAGAAAACAAGAGCGCCCCCCTTGAAGTTGTAATTTAGACTAAAACCTCATCCAGCTGCCAAGTTTTGAATCCAATATGCCTTCTATGCCTATAGTCCAGTGAATATTACAGTAACAAACTATTTATTAACTTCTCTGATGGTTGCTACATTCAAGCCGTTTTGTGCTTCTCTCGCCTAGATAAACCATTTTTCCCCCACTTTGTTGTGACTCTATTTCAACTCAATGGTTACACATGTTCTTGTCTAAAACCACTAAAAAATTCTTTTTAAGTTTCTTGAGTTGTTCAGACAGTAAATAACCTAAAACATTTAAGCCAGGCATCAGTTTATAAAATCTATCCATTTTGTGCTTCTCTCGCCGAGATAAAGCTGTTTTTTTTTCCCCGCTTTGTTGTAACTCTATTTCAGCTCTCGTAAAAACCACATAGTGCTGTGTATCTGTTTGTGAGAATGTTACTTTTGCTTGTTTGAATGCATGAAATAAAGAGAAATGTATTGTTCGCTTATATTGCTTAAAGTAATTACCACCAAGACAAAAGGTAAATTTACAGATTTTCGATTTGCAGCTCAACTCGGTGTGTCGTCATTCCCAGAACTCATATGGGTCCCACTTTTTATCCAGAATTATCCTGCATGAAACATTTTCAGGCAATTAACATTGTGTAACCCACAAACAATATCATTTGGGGCCAAATCTCCAGCCGATCTCTTGCCCATATGAGCCCCATCTTTAAATTTTGGCTGGGTTTTTTACTATCAGCTTGAATGCCAGTAGTAGTTAGCCCAGTCACTGAACACAACACTAAGCAAATTACAATGGTTTTCCACCTAAAAGGTAGAACACAGTAACTCTGACAAACCCAGATCCAAGTTCCACGTAGTGAAGTAACCCAAAAAATACCTCCATTCACCATAAGCAAGTGTGTTTTTGCTACTTTATGCTCTTGTTGATCACTAAAGTTGCTTTCTGCTCAGCTGTTTGGGATCCATCTAAATATTAATATCTGCTCCAAAGCTGTAATCTGTATAGGATTAGCACATTGCAACATCTACTACCTGATGTTGAAGCTAAACCTAAACATCCTTTCTGAAAATTCTCCATTGTTCATGTATAATATTTACATATAATTTCCATCTTTTGCTGTTTGTGTCAAGGCAAAGGTAGTCGGTGCATAAAACTGTAACTCAAAGATGTTCTAAGATTTTGAAAAGTAGAGAATGATTCAAAGATGGAGTTCTGGTCGGCACAAAGGTGTGAAATTTATATCATTATGTAGATTGGTAATTTAAATATAAAATTTTCAGTGTCTGCCATGATCTATTAGAATGACCTTGGTATGAGTTACTCAAATATGAGTAAGTAATTCTGAAAGTAGGTTCAGAGATTTCAGGAATCACTGGAAACCACTGTCTCCTTTTAGATATGAGTATATTTGCAGCTTAATATTTCACTCTACCGTTTGTTATCCAAATAATAATCCAAACTCCCCTGGTGATCTGGGACAGGTCTGTTGGTAAGATCAAGATCAAAATTGAGCAAGCTGAAGTATTTTTAAGATTTCAATTAGCTTCCTAAATGTTTTTAGATTCCTAAATACTCAAATCACTTAAATAAAAATTTTAATTGCAACTGCGCTTTTTCCTTTTTGTCTTGATTGAACATTTGTAAAATGATCTCAGTGTAATCTCAAACCAGTAAAGGTGCTTGTTTTTAGTTTTGGATGCATATTTCCATTCTTAGCTATGCTTTCATTTTTCTTTTTTCAAAGATGTGTTATGCTGCATGTTTTCACCATCTTAATGCATTATGCAAATTACTTTAAAATTTGTCTATGAAAAAATTCCTTCACTTTGCCTTTGGCTCAGAAGCTTTATTGGAATCTACAGCTGTTGGCAGAAAGAAGGTTATGACTCTGGATGTGGGGATTCAGGTAATCACATCAAGTTCCGAGATTGGAGTTGCCTTCATAAAAATGGCAAGCTAAAGTATTATTCCAGCTGGGTCTTGTTAGCTAAAAATGCATTAAGCAACAACATAAACGGTGGTTTCAGGCCATTTTAACCCAATTAATTAATTACGCCTAATCACGACTGTAAGCGCTGCTGCAGGTGGCTCACATCAGAAGTAAATCCAATTAGTGATGACAATCAGGACTGTAATTGCAATTTTCAAACAATATGAGGAAACAGAACAACAGCCTGTTGTATTTGTATAGTTTTTGAAGAAAAGGTTAAAGGCTTCAAACGGTAACCGACAGATCTAATCTAGTTAGAGTGAGGTCTGGAGAGTAACATATGCTGTGTTGTATTTTCTTTCTTACAGATTCTTTTGTTTGTGTTTTGTTGTCTCACTTAAATGTTTCAGATCACAGCTAACTGTGAGTAACCACATTTTTTGGACACTCAGGCATGCCTTAAATCAGGTAAATAGAACCTGTCTGGCAACATGAAGCTGGGTGAAAGACGCTAAAAGCCAACGCATCATGCTCCTAGCTGAAAATCCAGCCATCAGTTTCTTCGTTGATTTTTATTTCAGCCTCACCTGGGTTATGCAGCAGGACAGTGATCCAAAGTTCAAGAGCGGGTTCACCTCAGAGGTTTTTGAAATGTTCTAGTCAAAGTCTCTACGAGGGTGTGTCCTTTAAACAGGCTGAATTAAAACAGTGCTGCAATAAGCGCGAACTAAGCTTCCTCCACAGCGATGTAATAGAGTGACTTCCAGTTGTCACAAACACTTGATGTTAGCTGTCGTTGCTAAGGATGGAACAAGGTTTAGGAGGCAGTTACTTTTTCAGATAGGTCAGGTTGGGTTTTGACAGGTTTTTTTTTCTCTTAATAAAAGAAATTATTGTATGAAAACTGTCTTTAACATCTACTTACATTCATTTTTTACACATTAAAATGTGTTTGATGAGCTAAAACACGTACGTGTGGGGAAAAAGAACAAACACAGAAGAAATGTTGTCAGGGTAATGCATGGTCAGAGCCTTATAGACTGAAATAGGTCACAAAAGTCCAATTTAGACCATTAAAATAACCTTTATCTAGACATATGGGAGTCTAACAAATTCTTAATAACCTTTATGTCTTAAATTTGCCTTTACTTGTTTTAAATAACATTCATGTTTTAAATAACTTTCATAATAAAGCTAAGCCTTATCCAATGAGAAGTAGAAGTGTTTATCGTGTACATTAATGGTTTAAATCTTTCCTTTTTTAGCTTTAGTTATCAGTAGAAATGTGACTTTATCTAATTGGTATCAGATTTAGGTTCTTCTCTAATCTCTAGTAAACCAATAATGGTGATTCTTTTAATAAAAGTTTATCCTAAAAAATCTAAAATATTTCTACAACTGTAAGGTGTACAGCTGTAAATTAAATGAAAAGGTAGAATTAATGCTACAAATGAATTAATGTTAGAAAACTGATTTAAATTTCAAAGTAGGTAATATGCACAGCAGTGCATCCATTTTTCAGATTGCTGTTATTCAGATTTTCCATTGAACATTTAAATAGAGGCCATGAAAATAATAACGTTATAGTTACAGTAATAGTTCTCGACTTCTTCTTCTCAGTGCACATCAAGGACCAGTTCTTTTCAGCTTCTTTCTTCATGTCTGACTACAGTGGAACTGAACTCAAAGTATAAAACACCAGCATTCATCTGTATCTTTAAAGGAGTTTGTATTGTGTTACCACTGAAGACATCTTTACAGTTCTTGACTGTTTAATTTCTTTGGTTCCTATGAAAGCAAAGTTCAGAAGAATAAGGGAATCTTTTGTGGACACTGGGTATGTGCAAAACCTTCAAATGGAGAAAACTGACTTGCATTTCATTACAGTATACACAATTTATTTTAGGATGAAAACTAAATAAAAAGGGAATAGTGGAGATTTACTCATTTTGAGCCATCAACTGTTTTACTAAATATTATTAATTCAATAAGAAATTCCTATGTTAACATTTTTCTGGAAAAAAAAAGTAAGAGGTGGGATCAGATTTCTCCAGTTGCCTTTTACAGCCTTATTGGCTGTAAAAAAAATAATATAATTTAAAAATCTTCCTCTTATATACATTATAAGGGTTTAAGATTTTAAGCCATGTTTTACATTAAATAATTTATTAATGTGTATGTTCCCAACAGGGCATTTGTGTCTCAGATTGGAGGCTTACTGATGCTTCCTAAACCAGAGTTGTTATAATCCCCCCCCTTTTTTTTTTTTTTTTTTTTGCACTTTTAGTTTCAGTTATTTTCTCTTTTTGATAACTTCTTTATTGTTTTTGCCCAATTTCTTGCCATTTTAGTTTCTTCCTTGTCTCAGTTCAGTTTGTTTTTGTTTGTACTTATTTAGATTTACATCTCTTTCTGTTACAGTTTCTTTAGGTGCAGGTTTCTTTGTTTTTCTCCACTCTACCATTCTCCTCCAGATCCCAGCTGCTAATCACTTCCTCATTTGTCCCTACCTGCTCCTTCCCCACCTGCATCTGTTCATTGGTAATTAGTTCTCTGCTTCTTTGTCATTTCCACTCCCTCGTCTATGTATAAGCTCCCTGATTTCTTTGTTCTCCACTGACTCCTTCTGTTGCACTCTGTCGTTCTCTCCTTTCCTCTCTTTCGCACTCTGCGCTTCGGTTCTTGTTAAAAACTCAGGATTCTGATAAGAGTAGTTGAGTGGGAGGCAGATCTTTTAGTTATTGTGGTCCTCTCCTGTGGGACCAGCTCACAGTTTTTGTCTGTCAGGTTAAACATTCTCTACTTCTAAGAATAAGCTTAAAACCTTCATTTTTTTAATGAGGTTTAAAATTATCATGGACTATCTTGGGACATCTCCCCAAACTACCTCTGGGGTCACACTGATGTAGGCTCAGGTTGCTGAAGGACATGCTGCTAACTCTGCTACTTTCTCCTACTACTCTCCATTTGCATTATTTGCGATTTACATAATATTAATTTTATGTTTGTTAGTTTTTTCCTTCTAGAGAAGGCACCGCTCAGTGTTTCAGTGTTTTGCTGTATTTCTATAGTGATTGTGGCCATCAGTTAAGTTTTGGTGCTGTGAACTATATGTGAACTATATGTACTCTCTCCAGTAGAAAATACTCCTGGGCTGGTGTTTGTGCTTTTTTTTTAGTGTCCTTTCAGTTCTCAGTCAGTCAAGCAGATGTCTGCTTCTACTTTGCCTGGTTCTGCTGGAGGTTTCTTCTTGTTAAATGGGAGTCATTCTTCTCCACTGTGACCACATGCTTGATTTGAAGGAGGGATTGCTGCAAAGTCAATGACTTGATGCAATTAGCTCTGCTTCCTTGGATAGAAACCTTTTTGTCAATTAGCATGACACGATCAATTGAATTGGAATATATTCACTATATTTGAGATTTAATTTAAAGGTTGCTGTATGATTCTATTGCACTGAAATTTAATTAATTAATTAATTAAAATTGAATGTGGACCAAATTTAATTCAGTGCGATATAAACTGGATCTGTTTGTTTCTTAAAGTGCCTTGAAATGACATTTATTGTGAACAGGAACTACATAAACAGAATTGATTGTTAAAAGTTTTCACATTTAAAAAAAAAAAATCAACTTTCAGAAATCAGCTTTGTGGCTTTATTTACAAATATGAACCCAAAAATAAATTAGTGCATGAAAACTAACTTACAGAAAATTGACAGTCAGAGGAACAGAAAATAAATGAACATGTCTGTTGTAAAGTCTGCTGTAAAGTCCAAATAAATGCTGCAATAAATGCTAGTTGATTGGATTTAATGAGTTGATGAATAAAGTTAACAGCACACTGAAAATGGATTGTTTCAGCAACTAAATGTATGGTTTATTCTACACATCTGTTTATGTTTTATGCGTTCAGTTTGGGGCAGTGCTGATTATAGAGCCCAACAGATGCTGGGAGGAAGATCTATGATAATGCTCTGCATCGCATTGTGAATACAGCAGCTGATCACTGAAGGAGCTTTCAGTGCAGTTATGGAGTCATGCATGGGGTGAGAGACATTATCCGGGACTGATGTTAGTTTGGCTTCCATCCTTCTGTCTCCCATCACCGACTAAAGAATGGAAACTGTCCCAGGAAAGCCATGGCCTTCCTGATCAACTAATGCTAAGGGAGCACACACACCATTGTTCCACCACCAACCTGAACCACTGATACAAGGCAGAATAGATCCATGTTTTCTTATTTAGATGCAGACCCTTTGATCTGAATTTTGCAGCTGAAATCGAGACAAATCAAACTTGGTAGCATTTTTCCGATCTGTTGTTGTCTAGTTTTGGTGAGCCTGTGAGTACTATGGCCTGTGAGTTTCCTGTTCTTCGCTGACAGGGTTGACACCTCGTGCGATCTTCTGCTGCTGTAGCTCTTCTGCTTCAAGGTTCAGTGTGTTGTGCATTCAGAGATGTTATTCTGAGCAACTTGATTGTAAAAAGTGGTTATTTGAGCTACTCTTGTGTACTGTAGTACAGCCTGTAGGCTTGCTTACTTGCATAGCAGGAAACAGATGCTGGAGTAAGGAACAACTGCACTTTTGTGAAGGATATTTCACCCTCTGGTGACCTACGTTTTTCAGAAGATGTTGGGGTGCAGAAACCCGTTTTAGAAGAAGCTTGTGTTAGCACTCGAAGCAAACTACAGGAAGTGATGATCCACCATATATGTAAGAGATAAGAATGTTTTATTGCTGGGGGAGAATGAAGTATGTGCAGCTTGACTCTGTGTGCCGTCAGAGCAGAGCAGGACCCTGTGGGGGGCTGACCTGTTCTCCTTACCTGTAAGAAATAAACTGACCACACACTGAAAATCTGTTTTCATTCATCTTTATGGAATTAAGAGCTGAAGTCCAGCTTTCCAAAATAGTACCTAATAACCAGATGGCTGAGTGGAGTTGATGTCACAGCTGATTGGAAGAAGGGCTTCAATTAATAGTAGCTCCAACAGATTCTAATAGAAAGAGAAATATTCCTGGCATGTCTTAAGTTTCCTGTAAACATCTCAGATGATACAAAACAGGAAAATTAAACTCCATTTTCCATCAGTAAACATGGAGATAGCACTGCTCAGGCACTGCTTTGCTACTTTGTCTTGGTTGAGGGTCTAGGTAACTAACTTATTTTTTTTTAAAAAAGTGAGGATATGATTTATCATGTAGATTAAGAAAGAAATAACATATTTGTTATATTCCTATAAATGCCCTGACCACAACCCAACTGAAAACCTATTGTATGATGTATAAAGAAGTTGTTTAGTTGAGGAATCGCAGATAAATGAATCTGAATGTGTTTAATAGGAGGGAACAGTTCATCATGTCCCTTCTGTGGAACATGCCTCATCAGCATGGGCAGAAAATGTTCTCTCTGTTAATGATTTAAAAGTTCTCACAATATTTCCAGTCTTACGCAGTGAATGACACATTTTTGTGTGGCATAAGTTTTGTCACATTTGTGCCTGTTCATATTATAAAGCATATTTATGAGCAATTAATCCAGAAACACTTGTAATTCTTGCAGCTTTACCAGCAAACAACAGACACATGAATGCACGCAGAAATAATTTGATTCCCACTCACGATCCTTTTCAGACTTTTCTTCTAGGTCGCATCAAAATTCAAGCATTCTGTGAGGTTATTCCTCCAGAGTGCAGACATAAATGTCAGACCTATGATGTTTAGAGTGTAGAAAAGGCATAAATCTTGTAATACACCAGCAGCTCTGGGCTGTTTTCTCTCCAGAGTTTCAAAGCTATAAAACTCAGATTGAAAAACTACCTTTATAGAAAAGTACAGAGTTCATATTGGAGGAGAACGAAAACCAGTCTGGAAAGCAAGAACTCAGTTCTTTACTCAGCTCATGTCAAACTAAGTCCAGTAAGGATGATTTGCTCCTAATATTGAAGGGCTAAGAAGTGTTGATACCAGAGGAAGTAGCTGCTGAACCCCCGGCTGTTGAAGAGGTGTGGTGAGGTATATAAATACATGATTATGTGTGTTGAATTATTAACGAAACCTTTCAGGCCTTCTAAAGGTGTTTCTGTGGTATGAAAATTGAGTCTGCAGCAGCGGCTGGTACTCAGAGTGGATGAGCATCCAGCAGCTAGGTGAGACGGGTGATGTGTATGGATGAGGCCATGATGGAGGGAGCGAGAGAAGAGGGCGGAGAGCGATGTTTACGGGTGGGGGGTAGCGAGGCCAGTAAACTGCTTGTGAAATGAAAATGGCTCTTTAGCAGAATCCAGGACACTTGGGCGCTGCGCTGGATCAATGTCTCTGATTTACTGTCTGAAAGCCTGTCAGAGAGAAAGAGAGGCAGAGTGGGGGGGGCGGGGGTAGGATGGAGAGAAGTTGGAGCTTAAGAGGTAGAGGAGTCTTTAATGGAAGGAGAAAGCAGAGAGACGGGGAGCGCTATGGATGGAGAGGGAAATTGTCCATCAGAGTGACAGTGCAAGGAGGGAAAATCAGAGGGATTGCTCCTCGAGTCCTCACAGCCAAGATACAAAATCAATCAGTCAAGTCGGTGGGGAAGGGCAATCTTGTTTTGTGCAGGGAATTGGTGCGGCCATTTGGGGTAAAATCAATAAGGGACACATGGTGCTTCTTAAAACCTGACTATCCGATGGAGGCCAGGTTATTGACAAACAGGGGAGTGGACATAGGGTGTACACAAATCCTTACCTTGACCTGTTTGGAAGGGATCCATGTTCTCATGGTGCCTTAAGATGTGGTGCTAACAGATAAAGGTGAATGATAATATTAGGTAATTATGGCAAAAACCCCGTCATTTCAAAAAGGAGTTTAAGCAGAAGTTCACGATTGTTATAGAGGTAGAAGGTATGTTTTTGATATGTATTTATTTATTGCAGTTTTCCCATTTTTCTGTGAGTTTTTTTTTCCCCCCACAATATTTCCCAATTCTGCAAAAATCATAAGTTATAGGTTGGAATTCAAAACTCTTTAATTACTTTCAAAAACTTGACGCGTAAAGACCAAAATGCCTGTTTGCTTTGTTACTTTTTAAAATCCTCACATTCTGATGATGAGAAAGAGAAAAACATAATTTATTTAAATTATCCTACCCCAGTGCAGATGCTTACAGTTTGTTTGTTCATGCTTTTCGTATAAAGAGGATCATGGTGTATAATTTCGATATACAACATCTGGTCGCTCAGTAAAATGGATTTGATTATAAAATGGAAAATAAAAGAAATCATCAAACACAGACTGTACATCAAAAACTTTTGGGTCTACTGAACTGAAGTATTGTGCGGGGAAATTTAAATGAGAACCAGAAGAAGTAAAATGTGAAGGCAATGCTATAATAGTTTATCAGAATCACTGGGTAAAGAATCTGATGCTGCGCATGTCGTCCAATCAGGTTGAAATGGGATGAATATAGGATTTCTCAACAAACATCCCATATTTGCTAATTGGTGTCAAATATGAAGCCTTTTCTCATCTAAAGTTTAGTTTGGGCACAGTTTGGAAGCAGAGACCATTGCTCAATAAGTATATTTAGTTACAATCAGTTGGCCTTAAATTTGAAGTTCACTCAAAGGTTTGTGCAAAACCGTACAGTGCTGTACTCAATAAGATCTTAACGGTTTGTGCAAACCTGCTAGTCAATTATAACAGTTATGAGAACAACAAAACAATTAATGTTAATGATCCAATAAGCAAGAATTGTCAGTGGACAAATAAAGTTTTTTAAATGTTCTTCATCTCAGACATGTAACTCCTTTAAAGCAGAAACCTAACAATGAAAAATCTGAACCAGAAATTGCTTCTTTAGTTATAGCTTCTAAACACAGGAAATGCTGATTTTCCATAGGTCAACATATACACAGAATACAATACCTCATAAACTCAATGATGTCAAGTCAAGTTTATTTGTATAGCACATTTCAGCAGCAAGGCAGTTCAAAGTGCTTTGCATCATAAAAACATCAATCAAGTATACAGCAGAATCATCAAAACATCAAATCAAAATCACTGTGTTTTCAAATGCGGCTCATTTCTGAGCCTTTAGACCAGCTCAAAATGTGTTTTAGTGATCTCCATGATTTTTTGACCTTTAAGATTGCATGCCTGTGTTGGGTGTAGACATATTTAAGAGAAGGAGTAGGTCCAGTGTTCTGCTTGACCATGTCGGTGACTTCCTGTTCTTCTTCAGACATTGTGGTCATCTTAAAATGTTGACACATTGTAGGGACTTTTGTCTCCATAAAGGGACTATATAATACCTGCTTGTCCACACACAGACGGGAGAAGCTGTGGGAACCAGGAAAACACAAGGGACGACTTGACCAGAGAGTTTTGCTGCACCCTCGGGACGTCCAAAAGTCTAGAGTGTGTGTGTGTGTGTGTGTGTGTGTGTGTGTGTGTGTGTGTGTGTGTGTGTGTGTGTGTGTGTGTGTGTGTGTTGGGGGGGTGGGGGGGTTGAGACTGGGTGTGTTTTGTTTTTATTTTGAGTGTTTAATGTATTAAAAGGGGCCGGGGTAATGAATTATAATCTTTAATGCAAAAACCGATCGATACCACCCAGAGAATAAATCAGCTTTTACTGAGAGCGTCAAAGCCCCTTAATACACTAGAAGAGAGAAAGGGAGTGCATGGTGGGTGAGGTAAGGGGCGGGGGGGTGGGGTTAGGAGCTGGGACAAACTATTAATGGAGGAGGAGGAGGGTTCCTGAATGAACCTGAGACAGAGAAAGAGGAAGGCCACCAGGGTGAAACAAAGGCGAGGGGGAGTACGAGGTAAATAGAAGGGGAAGAAGAGATGGATGGCTGGAAGTTAAAGAGGAACAGCCTCACCTCTGGGTTAACCTCATTGAGTAAAAGCTCAGTGAAAGCACACAGATTCTGACAGGTTTGTGAGGAGGAGAGGTTGCAGGGTCACTCACTGAGAGGTACTTGTTATTACTTCCATCCAGTTGCATTGTGTTCACTCTCAATGACTTTCTCCCTGATTTCTGTCGCCAGAAGCAAAATATTAATTTAGTTATGCCTGCACCCCCCAGTTTAATGCTGCATTGCTTTCCCTGAGTCTATCCCTACCCAAAGGCTTTAACTGGGCAGAAATACCAGAAGAAATTCAAAAATTATCAGCTTGTATTGACTAACAGTTATGTTTTAGTTTTCTGTGCTTTCTTCAGGCACAAATCCCATTTCACCTCTTGCCCCGAGCAATTGGCTTGAATTGCTTTTTTCCAATGTTACCCTCTGGCTCCTAATTTAAAGTCACGAGAAGCGGTGGAGAAAATGGATGATAAATGGCACACATAAAACACGGTTTGGTGAGTAGCTTGGTTTTGAAGTTGTGATTTGGTGAGGGTTTGGTGCAGCAGAAACAAGAAACTCATCCCAGCTGCTGGTTTTCTTTTTATTTACTTTGTACAGAAGACAACCAACACAAAAACAAAGATGGATCAACAAACCACCTCCGCTAGTGAAGACGTTTTGACTGTGTGCAGAAAGGTAGGATTTGAGTTTTACATTTGGATGTAAATTAAGTGGAATGTCATGAAAAACTTTTATTCTAAAAGTTAAATTTATATGTTCATTATTCATAGAAATATAACAATCAAACATTTATTTCAGTTACTTTTAGAGATTATGGCTTTTATCAAATAAAAATCCCAAATTCGGTATTTGTAATACAGAAATGTTATGTTATGTTATGGGGGCATTTTAGTTGTCCAACAGTCATTGTCACCCTTCACAGGTGGGTCAGTCATATAAGGTTGCTGCCTCTTCACTGAGTGCTATATCTAAGGATATTGATGGAAAGTTGAGTGGAAGGAAAAAGTGTGGTCGAAAAAGTTGCACAAGCAACAAGGTAACCACAGCCTTGAGAGACTTTTGAAGAAAGCTCACATGTTTGGTAGATATTCACAAGGCGAGGACTGCAGATGGAGTCAGTGCTTTAGGAACCACCCCACACAAAGATGTATCCACAACAAGGGCTTCAACTGTTCTAATTCTTGTGTTACCCACTCCTGGACAGGGACAACATCAGATGTAACTGAGGATGAAAGTAGGCAGGACTGTTGCTCAGTGGTCAAAAATCCCCTTTGCAGATGAAAGTAAAGTTTGCATTTCATTTGGAAACCAAGGTATCAGAGTCTGGAGACCAAAACCATCAAGTCATCTGCTGGCGTTACTCCACTGGGTTTTCTGATGTCCACAATCAACACATCCATCTACCAGGAAGTTTTAGAAGATCTCATGCATCCTCATGCTGACAAGCCTTATGAAGATCCTGATTTCATTTTCCAGCAAGATTTGTCTCCTGCCCACCCTGCCAAAAACGTTAAATGACCCTGGTCATGATGACCCCCACAGAGAGAACCTATGCGTAATTGTCAAGTAGAACATGAGAGCCATGAGAGACAACAATACAGATGACCTGAAGGCTGCTATTAACCTGGGCTTCCTTAACACCTCAGGAGGCCACAGACTGATTTCCTCAGTGCAGCACTGCATTGCTCCAGTAAACATGCAAAATGAACTCTCACCATGTCAAGAGTTCACATACTGTACAATACATGGACATTCTCTGTTTCAAAGTCATTCCTTGGTCTTATGTAATATTTTAGTTTAGTGAGAAAAGGATTTAGGGTTTTCATTTGCTTTAAGCCATAATCATCAACATAAACAGAAAAACATTTAAATACATCACTCAGTGCGTAACCAGTCTTACCTTTTGATTTCAGTAAGTAAAATAAAATAACGTTTTGATGGTATTTTAATTTATTGAGCTGTACCTGCATATGCTCTGTTTCATTCACTTTTTTGGCAGATGGTCCTGTTATTTTCCAACATCTCCCCATGCTCTCATGTCCTCCATCGCTCTCATGTACCAGGTTTTAATTTTCTCATGATACTGCCTGCCTCCTGCTTGCGTTTGGGTCCACCATCAGCTCACAACATGACAAACCATGATATTTTATTTCATTTATTAGTTTATTTAAAACAGGGACAATGGGCAAAAAAAAACCTTAACAAATTGATAATATGTGCATGTTATATTATAAATTTATATTAATATTATAAAAGATGCTTTGCCCCAGATTTAGCTTAAGTCCCTGAGCAGGTGAATTAATAAAACAATCTAACATCATAAAACATAAATCAAAACCTAGGAATAGGTACATGGTAGGGATAGAATGGGAATTTTTCACTGCAACACTTCAGGTGAATCAACGTCTGTTTTTCAAAGTTTTACAGAGTGCAGGAATTTAACTTTTGTTTCAGGGATTCATCTGTGTTTCTCCTGCATAACTGTTTCAACAAACAGATGAGTGAGGTTTATTGTGATATTATCTCTGCTTAAAAGTAATGTGGAGTTAAGACAACCTTTAAGAGGTTTAGCTGGATATTGGTCCCACGCATTACCTTAATTATGGTTATATTTCTTTTGCAAGCTGGACAAGAGAAACATTAGTAAAAATATCTCTTTAAATGCAAGAAACTGGCCAGAATCAATGCTTCATAAACTGGGGTCACCTTAAAAAATGTGATTTACTTTAAATATCCTGAACAGCAAAGAGAAGGCAAGAGTTAATAATAAATTTTGGATTTGGTTGCAGAGATTGATCTCAATGTTCACAAACAAAAGCCTAATGCAACTGTGAGCATTTAGGATGTCTGCCCTGTTCAGTCAGCACACTAAGTAGTTTAAGTTAGGCTTTTGGTCGCTGGAGACTCTTTAGTGAGACACAGTGATTAAAATTTGATAGCTCAAGCCAGGACTGGAGGTACATAGGCAGAGGGGGCACAAGTGTAAAGGGGAAAAGAAACATGGAAGATACAGAGGTGGAGTGAGACAACTTAAAAAATAAATAAATAATAACATGTTTGCTTAGACAAAGGAAATCCTTGAGATCCAGAGAGATGTCTTTACAAGCAATGGAGGGCTATAAACGCTGAAAAAGACGGTTGAGAAGTGATTTTTACCGATCCTGTTGCACCCCTCAGGTGCTCAATAATTAATCAGCTGAGCAGACTCCCGAGATGCAGCAATGATGCCAGCCAAGGCAGCCATCCATCATTCATTGCTTAAGGAATCAGAGCTGGAGATAACATTTAATCACTCAGTTTGTGGCAGAGTTTTTTTCAAACCTTTTTTTTTCTCCAAGGCTTCTTTTTGTCTGACTCCATGTTGCCTCTGCTTTGTTATCCTTACCGTGTTCAAGCTTTCAACATTTTTTTTTTTTTTTTGCTCAGACAGAGATTGCACTGGATAAACAGAGGTCAAGTGACAAATGACTCAGCTTGGTATTTTTTTTCCATTATCTTGTTAAAGTGCTTCTCATAAAGCACAGGGCCTTGTTTCAACTTCAATGTGTTTTATTGGGCTTTTTCTGTGATCGACTGACAGAAAGTTGTGCATGTTTTTCAAGTGGAAGATCAATGCTAGATGTTTTTTATATAAATCTTGCAAATGAAAATTTCAAGTGTTGCATGCATTTGGATTTGAATCAACAGAACAACCTTCCACTTAAATTGCTAATCTTTTGAAGTATGTCTCTACCAGATTTACACATTGAAAGACTCAATTTTTAGTCCACTCTTCTCTACAAAACAGCTCAAGCTCAGTCGGACTGGATGGAGAACATCTGTAAACATTTCTAAGTCTTCCAAACCTGGTTTTATGTTCAGAGACATTGATCTGCTGGAAGGTGAATCTCCACCTCAGCCTCAAGTCCTTTGCAGCTTCCGATAGGATTTCTTCGAGGACTGCTCTGCATGAGCTCCATTCATCATCTCACCAACTCAGACCACCTCCTTACTGAAAAGCATCGCCACAGCATGATACTGCCACCACCAGGTTTCACCATGGCGATGGTATGTTCAGGATGTACATATTTACAGAGGACCAGTTTTGCACCACACTCAGTTTTGCATGTAAGCCAAAATGTTCAACACTGATCTTGTGTGACCAGAGGATCTTCTTCCAAGTTTGCTGTGTTCTCTACATGTATTGTGACAAACTGCAAACAGCGCTTCTTATGGCTTTCTTTCAGCGATGTCTTTCTCCTTGCTGCTCTCTAATAAAGGCTAAATTTGTGGAGTGTACGACTAACAGTTGTCCTGTAGACAGATTTGTTGATCTTTACAGCTCCTCCAGAGCTACCCTGGGCCTCTTGGCTGCTTCTTTGATTAATACTCTCCTTATCCGGCCTGATAATTTAGGTGGAAATGTCTTGGTAGGTTTGCAGTTGTTTCACACTCTTTCCATTTTCAGATGAAGGATTGAACAAAGCTCCATGAGATGTTCAAATCTCTCTCACTCTGCTTTAAGCTTCTCCACAACTGTATTGCATGAGTAATTTCTGAAGACAACAGGCTGCACTGGATTTATTCTCAGAATACCTGGGAGAGATTAAAAATGCATGATTTAAATTTTTAACTGCAAAAACATCTCAGACCATGTGTCATTTTCCTTTAACTCAGCAAATATTCGCAATGTGCACTTTTTCTTGATCTTTAGTATAAAATCCAAATAAAATAAATTGGCATAAAGTAAAAAAAGTTTAATGGGTGTGAAAACTTTTGTGAGATGCTGTGTTTAAATTGAGAAAAAAAAATCCAGCAAACACTTGCGCGAGGCTTTGCCGTTGAGAGTTTATAGCGTCACACTTCAGCTTTTCCTCTGTGGGGGCTGTCTGTCTGTGTGCCTGAGGGCGTGTGATTGTTGCATCGCACTCATAATAAGCCTCTGAGTGACTGGCAGAACCAATATCTTGCTTTCGCTTTGCCCTGCGTTCAGTGAGGCGGCTCGGTGTGCAGCTCCCGTCATGCATCTCAATTCCACAAACACAATATTCAGAGCCGAGAAAGGGAGTCTGTTTTTTGATTAATGTCACCATGACAACTACATAATTCATGAATTGTATTAGCAATCCATTTGTCATTTGCAAATCATAATTCAGGATGTGTTTGGGGAGGGCAGGCTTGAGAGAACCTGCTATTGTCTCTTGCAATCATCAAAAAACAACCAGGGGAAATGCTGACGTGTCCTTGTCCTTGTCTGGGAGGCAGAAGCTGCTTGTTTTGTAGGAGAGCACTTTTAGCTTCATAATGACCTCTCAGGTCTGCTCATCTGGGAAGCTTGCATGCTAATTCCTCCCTCTTCATCTGTCCGTCTGTCTGTTGACAAAGGCCTGGCCGGCTCTACACTGACACCATTTGGTGCAGCAGTGGAAGGAAATAAAGAGGACGCTCATGAAAGCAGTGGGGCAGATCATTTCTAAATAGATCAATGGCTGGATTTTCACCGGAGCCCTAAAATGAAATGGGATTGTCCTCTTTTCTAAGCCAGATGGTGGGGTTTTTCCCTGTTTGCCCAGATGTACCCAGATCAGATGTGGGTGTTACAAAGAGATTTATGATTGTTTTCCTTCCTGACCCACAGAGTCAAACAGGATTGCAGAAGACAAAATATTTTTCCTCTTGGATCTTTGCTTAGATCTCAGATTCTAGTGGAGGGAATCTTTGTGGTTTTGGATCACTGCTAATATTTAACATTTTACTCACTCCCTGTACGGTTTCTACTCCAACCTCAAAGTACATCTAATGTGGGAAAACACAGTCATTTTTATAAAGGCACACTCCTTTGAATTTGAATTAGCCAAGTTAAGAAGTGGCGATCAGAAGAAACAGCAGGAACGTTTTCGGCTAAGCCTGTAAAGGTTTATGGATGAAGCATTCAAGCACTGACACTCTAATGCTCAAATAAAATTTGCATACCAGGGCTTTTAGTTCTCTCAGTTGAGCTTCGTATGTGTTATATATGCTGCACCAAACAGAATCCGCTCCAATATTCCTGGTTCCTCTGCAGGCATCTGTAATTAAGGCTCCACACACTCTGCAGAGTGGCTGTTTGACCAGTGAGGGATTTACCGAGTCGATATGATGCCTTAAGGCATTCCTGATGGTTACACAAAAATACCAGTAAATACAATTATACTGCTGTTAACAATTAAAAGACTAAAGCGACTCACTCAAGTTCTGCGGTGTATAAATAATCTTGTTTCTCTTAAACTATTCTTAGGGCTTCTTAGATACAGAAGTCAATTAAGGTCCTGTGCAGTTTGGAAAAGTCTGGAAGTTGATTCCTGTATTTTCCAGCTCTGCCTAAATATGGGAAAACAAATAAGAGTATGGAACAAATATTTGTTTTTCCAGGCTTTATTTCCAATCCCACTGTCTAAGTATTGTGTTCTTTCTTCCCTCCTTCCTTGTACACTTCCATCTTCCTTTCTTTTTTCCTTCTTTCCTTGCTCGCTCTTTAGTGTCCTTCCATTATTCCCTTCTACTGTCCTTCCTTCTCCCTTCCTTGTGTCCTTTCTATCTTCCTCATTCCCTCATGTATGCACAGCAAAAACACAAAATCTTACCAAGTATTGCTGGTCTATTTTCTATTGCAAATATCTTGAATACACTTGAAATAAGACAAAACTAACTTACAAGTAACTCTTCAGCAGATATAGAAGCTTGTTTTAAGTCAATAATTCCTTAATACTGATGAACAAGTGTTAGTTATAAGTGAAATAATTTGCCAGTGGGGACATTTTAATTTATAATATGGGACAAATGTCTTGTCCCACTGTCAGATTATTTCACTTATAACTAGTATTCTTTTTTATCAGTATTAAGGAATTATTGACTTAAAACAAGCTTCTATATCTGCTGAAGAGTTACTTGTAAGTTAGTTTTGTCTTATTTCAAGTGTATTCAAGATATTTGCAATAGAAACTAGACTAAGATTTTGTTTTTGCAGTGTATATTTGACTTTATTCTTTCCCTGCATCTTTCTGTCCTTTTATCCTTGAGACCAAACTCTGTGTCCTTCTTTCCTTTCCTTCCTACCTGTGGGTAGGAAGTTCCCTTCCTTCTTTGAATCCTTGATTATTGTTTCCGACCTCTATTCCTCCCGTGTCCTTCTTTCCTTACTTTCCCACCTTGTGTCCTAGTTTTTTCCCTCTTTGTATCCTCGATTCTTGTCTTTCTTTTGTTCTTCAACTCTTTTATTTCATTAAGAGTCCTTCTTGTGTCCTTCCTATACTTCCCTTCTCTGTGTCCTTCTCTTCCTTTCTTTGCCTATCTGTACCCATCCTTTCTCCATTCATCTTTCTGTCCATCCTTCCCTTTCATTGTTTCCTTTCTTTCTTCCTTTTGTTATTCATTTCTTTCTCGTTTATGTCCCTCCTTTTTCCTTGGGACCTTGCTTCTTTACTTCCATTTTTCTGTCCTTGCACCCTAATGTGCTACTTTCTTTCCATCCTTCTATACCTTGTTCTATCCTTCCTTCTCAGTCTTATGTCCTTCTATTATTCCTTGTGTCCTTATTTCCTTCCTTTCATCTTATGATCTTACTTATTTCTCTCATTTTTTTTCCATCCTTATGTCCTACCCCCTTTTTGTCCTTCCCTTTTTTGTGTCTTCCATCCCCCCTTCTTTACTTTAATAGCTCCAAGGCCAACTTTTCCTCCTTTTTTAATGCTATTTTAATATCGGACACAGGAACGCCATCATTCCAGAGCTGACTGTGGCAAGAAAACCCAGGCGTTGTTAGCCACTGGCAGTGCTCCTTCTAACAAGACATTATACGGTTTTCTGCACATGCAGCAACATGTCCACAGATAGAAACTACTTTCTATGACACATATAGATAGAGTTGCTATTAATTTGTGTTTTACTGTAAAATTCACCCTGGTTGATGGACAGTGCAGATATCTTACAAATTGGAGTAACTCAATGAAATTTCTCATCTAACAGTTAAGCGCAACTATGTTTGTGGGGAAAAATGGCAAATGGGTTTCTGTGAATTTGTTTCCGTAAGTTATCAGCCGTCTATATGAAGAAGCTGTGATGATGTGTCAGACTGTGATTGTTTTATGGTTATAAAATGAGGATAAAACTTGGGCATATTTACCGTGTGACATATTAAGCCTGTAAATTACCACACTACATACAGCAACTCGATACTGTCATTAAATCTACTCACTATTTATACATTTTATTACCTCATCATAATACTAGTAATGATCAATATGCTGCTCCTCCAGCTCAGGCTTTTGTCATCACTCACAAACATTGATGTATCTTATTTGGGTTTCATGTGATGGACCAGAACAAATCAGTGTATAACTGTGACTCAAAACTAGAACAAAATCTGAAAGGTGTGGAGTCCATTTGTATTCAGCTTCCACGAGCGTCTAGCTGCAAGCATTTTGGAGTATATCTCTACCAGCTTTGCACATTTAGAAACCAAATATCATTCAGGAGGGATTTTGTACTTATCTTCACCCATCTTCTCATAAACTCTGAACTGTTTTCCAGTCTCTGCTGGAGAAAAAAAAAAGCATCTCCACAGAAAGGGTGGGTGATGAAGATTAAAACTTTTATCACAATATTTTGTGGTATTTTGGTTATAATGACAAAAAGCTGCAGCTGCTGCACACAGTAACTGCATTTAATCATATTTTCAAATAGAACCAACAGTGGAGAAAATAATAAACAATCCTGACAATTCTTTAAATTTGGGGGGTTTTCAGACATTAATTCAAATTTATCATTGCCATAATAAATAAAACTTCTTATCGCGATAAGAAGTTATGTTCAATAACGACAAATGATATGATAAATGACCATCCCTACCTCACAGCATATCTGTTTCGCCATGGTAATGATCAGAGTGATGTGATGAGAATTTTTTTTTTTTTTTTTTTTTTTTTTTTTTTTTTTTTTTTTAAATACCTAAACAGCATTTTACCTGTAGTCCAAAATGTTCCACATGCAGATGTCTCTTACATCTCTGGTAGCAAACTTTAAACAGGACTTCCAGTAGCTTTCTTCTTGTTTCTCTGCCATTAAAACTCTATTTGTAAAGTGCATCTGTAATAGTTTTCCTGTCAACATGAGCTTTGGATCTCCACAGCTTCTCCAGAGTTGCCACGGGCCTTTGCCTATTCCTTCATGACCCTTTTGGTTCTCTGATGTTCTCAAACAAACCTCCGAGACCTTTGCAGAACAGCTGTATACCACCTACCGAGGTTAAATTACGAGGCTGAACTCTCATTACTGCCAATTAGGCGACTTTGGAAGACGAGTGGTAGTTGTGCTAGTTTTTATTCATGGTTATCTGATTAAAGTGGGAGGAATACATGTATACATTACACTTTTTGTCTTGTAAAACATTTTTGATAACCAGCTATCATTTCTCTATTCTGATTCACAACAATGCTCTACTTTGTGTTGGTTTATCACATGAAATCCCTACCAGGATATGAAGTCTGGTTTTAACCTGAGAAAATGTCAGAGGTCAAGGTCTAGGGGAAGATTTACTCTGTAGAAGATGTCCTCCTCAGACACAGAAGATATATTTAGCAGCTGTTTATTACACCCTGGCTGCAGAGTGGCACAGTTGGTAGCAATAGCACCTTGCAGGTCCTGTGTTCGAATCCCAGCCTGGGATCTTTATGCATGGAGTTTACATGTTCTCCTCCGGGCATACGTGGATTCTCTCCAGGTACTCTGGCTTCCTCCCACAATCTAAAAGCATGATTGTTAGGCTAACTGGTCTCTAATTTGTCCTTAGGTGTGAGTGTGTGTGCATGGGTGTACCCCGCCTCTCACCCAATGACCGCAGGAGATTGGCACTAGCCCCCTCTGCGACCCTGCAAGGATGAGCTGGTATAGACGAATGGATGATTACAGTGTGGGCTGCCTGGTGTCCCCAGCTTTATTAACGCTAAACTCATTTTCAGATTTCCCTCCACAGTTAAATTCGGCTCTCAGACACAAGTGTCTGACCGATTTCCACCCTTTGTGCTAATCATTTGGGAAGATTTAAAAACGTCCCTTCCAAAAAGAAAAAATAATCACATATGACAGACAAAAAAAGTTCAGGTTGAAGATGATCTTTCCTCATCTAGAAAAAGTAATTTAATGCTTTGAGTTGAATCAAGTTTAACTCCATCTTTATGTACCATTTTTAACTGCAGTCTCATATTGAGTTTGTCTAAAACCTTAGACTCTTTCAGCTTGTTTACACTGAATTGTCATTAATTTTTCTCTCATTTGAAGCATCTCACTTCTTTCATCCTTAACTTTGTGCTGACTGAAGATTGCTGAGATCAGCGGACCAGATTCTCCTGGTTGTAACGAGCAGCTTTTTAAAGCACAGAGAAGATCCCTTTACTGAGGCTGGGCCCAAACCTGCCCTTTCACATGGAGACCTCGCCAACACTTGACATTTTCAAAACCTGTTTGAAAACTCAGTTTTATTCGTTGGCATTTAAACCAGACTACACCATGACATTTGACTTTTGTCTATTTGTTTGCAAAGTGCATCTTTTTACTGTTACACACAGTCTGCTTTATTTTCAGCTCATTTGTTTTTTAATGTGCTTCTAAATGACTTGATTTGATTTTTGTGGAAATATTCTCAACAAATAACAGCTAAACATTTAAAATATGTAGTTTTAAAAACTAAATACAAAAATATAATAAAATAACTACAGCAATACTTACAAATATAACACTTTATTTCAAAAAGCTTGAATACTAGATTTTAGTACGGTTCCATTGGAAGTCCATCAGGACACCTGGTTTAAATCCATGGATGGTCATCAGACCGGCCATTTAATTCAGGGGTCTTAGGGCGGGGACTGATCTATCAAACATGGGGGTAGTAGTGTGATGGCTGCTGAAAATCCTGAAGGAGAATATCTAACTATCAGTTTGTAATGTTAAGATCAGGAGTACTTGGGTTATGCAGCAGGTTCACCATTAAATGTCTTCAAAGTACCAAAGTGAAGATTTGGAGTGGAATAGTCAAAGTCCAAACTTAAATTTGATTTAGCTGCTGTGATATAACTTTTTTTTTTTTTTTTTAAACAAATGAAATCATTTGAAAACTGTGACAGAAAAGCAACGTTTTTCACAGAAATGTTGATTAATCAATTTAGGAAGGCATTCAAGTTAGAATAGAAATATCCTTTATTGTCCCACGGTGGGGAAAAAGTTGGGTAATCTGTGTGTAAAAGTACTAAAGTCACATGCCGAAGCTGAAACATACCAACTTAGACAAAGTTATATTTACTTTCCTTTTCATATTAAGTTTTGTGATGTCTTAAAATGAACTGCCATAAAATGTAAATTTCACAGCTGACCCGCTGCTGTAACAAGTTAAGCTGTGCTGCTGCTTTTCTGTTTGCAGGGAGAGTCTTGGTGGAGATCAGAAGCTTGGATATAACGGGGAGAGCCGTTAAATTTTCATGGGGATCCAGATGTCCAAGTGAGGACATCTGTCTCTGCATGGGAAGCTTTTAACTTGGACACTAATGAGCCATGGTGGGGGACGCTTGTAACTTATAACTAAGAGTCAGTTTACAGACATGATTTGTTCCCCTTAAAACACTTCAAGAATTTATTTCTTTTATATTTAAAAACACTACAAAGATCATGTTTGGGGAAGACTCGTATGCACTGACAGTTTGGATTTGATACAAAATATGTCATCAGTTTACAGCGGATGTGTCTATAGGTCTCTCCTCTGCTGAAGTGTCGTCACTGGAGGGACGGTTGTCTGAAAATAAGCAAATATTATAGTCTGTTAGGCAAGGCGTATTTATTATAATAAATGTTTTCATTTTTTAACTCTATGATTGTAAAAAAAAAAATCCAGCTTAGTTTTAAAATCCTGCTAATACTTCAAAGTTGACCTACATACTCCTTACCTTTCCCTCCTTCCTCAATACTCTCCTGGCTGGTCAGGGAAGTAGCATCATGAGGCGTATCTTTCTCTCTTCCTGCCCCCTCCCACAGGATGGTGGTGCTATTCTGACTGGAGCGAAGCCGCTGGCGGGGCGGTGTCTTGTTGTCGCCGGGGCTAAAGGACTGGGAGATCCCAGAGCCCCCTCTGGACAAACCGATCCCCCAGCCGTGACGGGAGCCCAGCTTTCGTCGGGGTCCGCAGCGCGCCGGGGTTGGAGTTCCGGGAACTGAGATGTCCGGGTCAGGGTTGGACGTGGTTTTCCTCAAGGGTGATGGAGAAACTGGAGCACTGCGGAGGTCTGAAATGGCATGAAACATAATTATATATTGGAATATTAAACCTAAAACTGAACGTTCAATACTGTAAATCCTTGCATTTATCAAGTGTCATCAAGATTTTGTTTGGTCCCAATGCCGTTTTAGAGACTCCGACTTAAACAGGTTTCGGTTTACTTTTGCATTTCATTTTTTTACAGAAGATGATATTTTTTAATTTTTTTCAGAAGGAAACAGGCAACAGAAAGACGCCTCGAAGCTCGGTGGGGAAGTTGGAGGTTTTTCATTAATCCAGACCTCAAAATCCACTATGGCTTCCTTGAATCTAGACAATAACTGCAGTTTGTTTGCACTTATGAAGATTTTATCTACTGAAATCTTTTATTCATGCACAGAAAAAAATGCATTATATGTATCTCCAAACTGCAGCTAAGAGGGGAAGAGTCTCAATGATGTGTAGCTATTGTTTCTGAATTATAATGTTTTAGGCACGTTAATGATGCTGAACAGTTCATTTCTACCTATGAACTCAGCAATAATTGACTAATATTAACTAATAGCCAACATTTTTGTGATTTAGGTTTTTATGAATAGAGGTGAAGATAATTTCTCCTTTTTCTCCAATTACATATGCTCAGACCATTTCAACCATGTTTGCAAGTCTAAATCCTGTGGCATCTGCTGATAGATAAATACACAGCTTAGGGACCATTAAATTCAGGGATATCCAGCATGTTTTAGATGTGTTGCTGGTCCAGCACAGGAGATTTAAATGGGTAATTTATTTCCTCAGCATGTTATCAAGTTCTGCAGGAGCCCGCTAATGATTCATTTATTTCTTTCAGGTATGTAGACCCAGGGAAATATCTAAAATTGCATCTCTGCCATGACTTTCAGGAAGGATTACAGGGAAAAAACTGCTTTCAAAATAAAAGCCCACAGTTTTCAAATGCTTAAACTATAGACAAAATTAAAGCTGTTTCAGAGGTAATTACTGTAGTGACATTTTGAAGAGAAATTTAAAAAATGATGCCCTAATATTAACATAGTTACTTACTAAATCTCTTTAAAACAACAAGGCGGTCTTTAAATTCCAATCTGATTGGGACCAGGGACTGATCTTGTGTTTAGCTGGAAAATAAGAGCTAAACACAAGTTTTAGAGCAACTCTGGAACAGGTGATGTCAAAATAAACAGGACCAACATAGGAAGCTCTTGTTGCTCTGATGAAAATGCAACTTTTTGCAGCTTCTTCCTATCTTGCTCTTGTTTGTGTCTTAAATTAGGCAGATCAAAAATAAGCCTTACTTGAGAGGTATTACCATGCACGCTCCCTACATTATGGAGGCCTACAGCCAATTAAAAGTCTGGCCCTAGCTCTTGATGAAAGCTGCTCTACCCACAGAACCACCTCTCTAGTTAGTGCTACAGAAGAACCAGTTTATTGGTGCTATAGCAAGGGTCTGCAACCTTTGATCCAAAGAGCCATTTTGCCCTCAGTCTAGCAACATAAAACTTGTTTAGAGACACAAATGTTACAAGAGAATTTGAAAAAACTCAATTTATAATTTTTGATTATCTACTATAAGAAATTTGTCTTTTTTTTTTTTTTAAAGAACCACCATTTTACTTCTTTTTTCTAGGTTTTAAAATAAACCTTAAAATTCTTGCAAAAAAAAAAAAAATAAAAAAAAAATAAATAAATAAAAAATAAAAAATAAAAAAATAAAAAAAATGTATTAATTTTCTTTTATAGGTTGGTGACATCTGTAAAATATGGTGCAACAAAAGCAGATCGTTATGGGGTGCCGATTGTAAAGTAATTATAAGCAATAATTTATTTAGCCCATCATAAGAGAACAAATCTATGGGCTCATCTTTCAAAGTCCTATTTCCACTACATTTGTAAAAAAAAAAAAAAAAATAAATAAAAAAATAAAAATAAAAATAAAAAAAAATCATACATAAGTAAATTTGATGCAACTTGAATAAATTCAAATGCATGTCATAAAATAAAAACAAAGTGTTATTCATACATTATTAAATATCACAGATCCAAAACTAAATATTTAGCTAGCAAATTAAATATTTAGATATACAGAAAATATTAGAAAATAAATGTGGTAGATGCTGGTGTAGTTGCTGTAGATAGTCTCCAACTTAATGATAAATAATAATGAAAAATAGATCTAAAAAAAACATTATTAACACTTTAAGTGCCGTTCTATTGTAGAAATTTAACGCAATTATTCCATGAAAGTGTTTGAAAAATACTAAAAGTGACATTTCTTATGACATCTTTACTCAAAAACATCAGTTCATTCTTCATGATTTTTAGCAAAGTCATTGAGAGCCAGTTGTAGCTCCTTAGCCGCAGGTTGAAGATCCCTGTGCTAGAGTCACGGATCTTCTACTTAAGCATATTCACCAGTTCAACACTGGAACTGGTTTGGTGGAAAATACCTGCACTGTGTGGCGTTGTAGTGCCTAATCCCTTTTGTTCTGCTTAGTGACTCATAGCTCATTGCTACTTTGTGTTAGCAATATAAAGGGATGATCGAAAGCACTCAAACGTAAAACGGGATTATTCATTAATAGAGGTTCTTACAGCAGTCTGTGACTGGGAGGCACAAACCATCAGCAGTGCAAATACTATTTCTGCAACTTTCACTTTGTTTTATAAATGTGGTTTATTGGAGTTAGAGGTTCCTTTCCACAAGCACCTAGCTGCACGGCTCAACTCGGCTAAAGTCTACACAGTTCTGGGGGGTTTCCAATAACAGATCTAGAGGGCGGGGTCATGATATAGTTGTGCAGTCCCAGAGTTCAAAAACTCATGCAACATGATCTATACAAGTCACAAATGCAACACAATGGAGGACATGGAAGCTATGTTGAACATTCTGCTTTTTAGTGGCTTTTCATCAGACTTCCGGTGTGTCCAAATTTAGGGGACGCATCCTTCGAAGGTCGCATGTGAAGGCCGATTACATCACAGCAATGCAACAAAGTGTCCAAATTGAAGACTCCTCCAAATGTGTCCCACAAATGCGTCCTTCTTTCCCTCAATTTGAAGGACGGGTCCGGTGTGGCCTTCTCAGCCCACACTATCCTGAGATGCATTGCAAACAGGAGATTTTTGTTCTTGTAACAATGGAAGATGAAGCGGGAGAGAAGTACAGTTAGTATATCAAAATCTGGTGGTAAAAACGAGCTGGTACCATGTATCCATTACTAGTAAAAAATCCTAATAACCATGTAGAGCCGAGTAGGTGCGAGGGGAAAGGGCCATACCTTTTCTAGTTGAAACCTCAACTTCAGGGAGGCATTCCAGTACATTTTTCCACCTTGTAAATTGGAAATTTTCCCTTCTGACCATTAATGGTGTTTTGGTGGACCAGAGGTGGCTCTCTGGATGTTCTTTGGTCTTTTTAAATAGAACCTGTTTGAGGACCAGCTCGAGATTAGCACCGGCAACACACCCAAAGTAATGAACTGCAGAAGTCAGATTTAACATTAGTGTCAGTATTCTCTGTCGGCTGGGGTTGCAATCCCGAATGATCTGTTTTGACCAATACACTGTACAACTTCTCTACACTGCTTTTATTGTTTTAAATAATCACGTTTTTAGTGCTTGTAGTAGATGTTTCACTCAAGAGCAAATGCTAACTCGCAGTAAAGAGAAAAAGCAGACTGTCCCTGCACACCTGGCTTCCTGTCTATGAAACAGGAAGTTATAATTAAGGATCACAGGAAAGGCACATGTAACTTTCAAGCTTACAACCCAGCAGGAGGCCATGCATCAACAAATTTGCATCATACTATCAATTATATAGGAGCACAAAATATATTAACACAGTCAATGTTAGTATCAACATCAGGTACAAATCCAGACTTTGAACTATTATATTTACACATCTTTCAGTGGACACTGCAGTGAAGATCTGCTCTTCACTGCTTACAGCTTTAATGTTAATCTCTCGGATAAAAACTTCTGATTACAGGAGCTTTTTAGTGGCAAACCTGTTTGTTTAGTGCATTGGGTTGCTGCAGTTTTCTCCTGCACATTACCAGCTCTAACACTGCTGAAATGGCAACATTTAAGACAATAAACTCAAAATGTGAAACAGCAGCAGCTTTTTTTTCTGGGGTTTACATGCTGAGTGAGAGATATTTTCAATACATTCAACCCTCAAATGGCACAGGGTTTACTTTCTTTTCATCTTATACAGCACAGATTTTAAAAAAACAGTAGTTGCAATACTCATGACACCCTAATGAAAACATCTGCCCCTGTTTAAATATGGCTCAGATTATTATTTAAAAAAAAAAGAGAGAAGATATTAAAAGAAAACCGAATGCAAATCAGATCAGTAATGAGCCAAACAAAGGATGCTTGGATGGTAAAATATGATCTTGGACTGTGAGGCATGTTAAGCAGGTGCTTTAGTCTTTCAGGTTGAATTTTTTCTTGAAGCGCATGAAACGGGAAGGAGGGATATTTGTTGGAAATATCCAGCAATAAATTTTCACAGCGGAGATATTTTTGATGCATCTTTTAGTTGTTGGGTCAAGTCTTTTTCTGCAATAAAAACCCAGCAAACCTCTTGACAGGAACCAGAACTCCCCCATTGTGAGCAGCAAGGGTTTTGGAGCCGAGATACAATTAAATGCTTTGAAAACACAAGATTATTCAGTTAAAAATATGTACCTAACACGGTTTAAAATCCAGGTGAAATTTGACACAACAGCTTTGAAAACATCTGCTGTGAGATTTCCATGTCAGTAAAGGCATCATAAGGGAATAAAGCCTCACATATCAACTCCTTTCAACGTGCGGTTAGCAGGAAAAAAGCCCAGCTTCAGTGAGTCGAGGCTCTTTACAAGGAGAGATCTAAGGAGATGAGAGCGTTATCAGTGCAGACCACACTCAGTAGTCATGAGATGATTTGTATGCGTGCCTGCACCCTCCCTTCATGGCGCGAGCGTATCTTTGTGAAAACCAGTCAGCTGATGTTTCTGTGCTGGTTAGTCTGAAAAAGACCAGTTGTGTGCTGATGTGTGTGTGTGTGTGTGTGTGTGTGTGTGTGTGTGTGTGTGTGTGTGTGTGTGTGTGTGTGAGAGAGACCTCACCAGGCTTTGGTGTGTGGGGGTCTGATGTAAATTCACTGCTGTCGGCCAGGTTTTCTATGCTGCCTGCGGCAGTGAAGAGGGCGCGTCCCTCTCTTCCTCCTCCCCGAGGCTTGATTAGTTTCTTCATCCTGTCTGCAATCCAGTTAGACTTTCTGTGAGGACACAGGAGACAGGGACCTTTTACAAAGAGGGTCAAGCATTTCAGTGCACGGTGATTCACATTATGTACACAAGCTGGTTTTCCTCAAACTGGTAGGAGGCCAACTGTTAGTATAAGGTGGCCAAGAGAGGAGCCTCAGTGGAGGTGTATTTTCAGCATCATTAGTGTTTGCCTATTTCTGCCTCAGCCTGATTACACTACGACCAAGCTGAGTTTCACCAAAAATGATGCAGGTGTTGCACAGCTGAAGCTAAAGTATTCATACACCTTAATATTTTCACATTTTGTAACACCACCACTACAAACCTCGATGGCTTTTATCTGTAAAGTGACAGACCAGCACGAATTAGTAAGTACACATCTGTGAGGTGGAGGGAAAAATAGGAAACACGCTTTTAATTTTTTTTTTTTTTAGCAGTTAAAATCTGAAAAGTGTGACATCCCTTTGTCTTCAGGCTACATGTCTCCACCAGTTTTGCACATTCATAAACAGATATTTTTGAGTTCTTCGCAAAACCGGGATGCATGAAGAGCGTCTGAACAACAATTTTAATGTCCTATTACAGATTCTCAGTTGTATTTAGTTTTTAGCTTTGACTGGACCATTCTTCCACATGAATAAGCTTTAAATTTAAAATACTCTGTTGTAGCTCTGGCTGTATGTTTGGGGTCATTGTTCAGCTAGAAAGTGAATTTCTGCTTCATTATCAAGTCTTTTGCAGCCTCTAAGAGGTTTTCTTTGAGGACTGCCCATAATTTAGTTCCATCCATCTTCCTAGCAACTCTGACCGACTTTCTCGTTTCTGCTGAAGAAAAATATCCTCACAGCATGATGCTGCCACCACCGTGTTTCACCTTGGTGATGGTATGTTCAGCTTGATGTGCCATTTTAGTCTTCCAACCCACATGGTGTTTTGCATGTAGGAGAAACTCATGTTGGTTTCATCTGACCAGAGCACCTTCCTCCACAGGTTTTCCGTTTCCTCGACACGGCCTGTTATCAAACTGCAAACAGGACGTCTTATGACTTTCTTCCTGTCACTCCTCCATTAAGCCAGATTTGTAGAGTGCTCAACAAATAGTCATCCTGCCAGCAGATTTTCTCACTGAGGTTACGGACCTCTGCAGCTCCTCCAGAGTTATCATGGGTGGCTTGGCTTTGTCTCTGAATATCTGGCCTGTGGGTATGGGTGGATTGCAGTTGTGCCATAGTCTTTCCATAATCACATGGTTTGAACAGTCGTCCATTAAATGTTCACAGCTTGGGATGTTTTATAGCCTAACCTTGCTTTAAACATTTCCACACCTTTATCCCTGACCTGTCTGCTGTGTTCCTTGGTCTTCATGATGCTATTTGCTCTCTGACAGACCTCTGAGATCTTCACAGAACATCTGTTTTTATACTGACATTAGATTACACATGTGGATTATATCAACTAGGTTATTTTATTTAAGGGTTTCAAAGTAATTTGGGCTGACGCCACACTTTTCAGATTTTCATTAGTAAAAAAAGTGTCAAAATCATGTATCAGTTTTCTCCCATGTTATAATTAAGGACTACTTTAAGCTGGTTTACCACATAAACAACATTGAACTTTGTGGTAGTAGCTTGACAAAATGTTCAAAATCTCAGACCTGCAAGAAAAATGCTCCATAATATTTAAGATAACTGTGAAAAAATTGTTTCCCAAAAATCTGAATATGTATCCTTTTTATTTCCTCAAAGCTCATAAACAAGATTTGGTTCCTGTTCTTTTGCCAGTTTTTCTTTCTGTCATGTTTGCCATCATTTTCATACTGGAAATCATAGTTAGTAAAGAGCAGAAAGCAGCAGGGTGGTGTCTTTTAACTCAGAGCAATAATGTTCAAGTGCTTCTTAAAAGGATGTAGACAGAATTAGTGACTAAGATGACTAAAAGTTACAGACGGCTGACAATTATCCATGACTTCAGCAGTTATTTGGCCCATGAATTGATGCCAATTTTGCAATTATGTGCTTCTTACGAATGAGGAAAGGCCAGAAATTAATGGATTTTTGTCTAATGTCACAGTGAGTTCAGTTTAAAATATTAGAATCATTAAAACATCAAAAATGACAAAAAAAGACAAAAACCATCTTGATCATACAAATGTTTTAGCTCCGCCGTCTGAGAAAGATGTTCTTTCTTTGAATTCACAACTTAAATTGCAGGAAAAAAAAAAAAAAAGAGTTTTTAAAACTGATCACAACTCTGTACATACAGGTTGAGCACAAATAATTTTGTCTTAATATAAGTAAAGACAGAAGAGGCATCCTCCATAGATATACATTTCTATAAGGCACTGATCTTTGTTTTAGATGCACCTCTGCTCCAACAGACCTGATTTAATATGATGATATATTTAAAATGAACATCTGTAACATGAAGACACACTGAGAAGATTTACAGGAGGAGGCTGAGGAGTTAAATAAAGAGTGGGGAAACATCTACGACATGCAGAGCAGTTGTTAATGAAGAACAGGACTCAGAAACACTGTGATAAATACATGCAGTGAGCACATTTCTGACCACTGCTCTGCTCCAAGGCCCTTTAAAACATCCTTGCTGGAACTTTTGAATGTAGCACATCAACCTCATATCGCAGGCAGATGGTGTCCTGAATCTTCAAGATATTCATGTTTTTCTGACTCTGAAGTGTTACGTTCAAAGAATCTGAACGCATGGTAATACATCTTGAAGTCTCTCCCATGTGAGTTGTCTTATTTGGCCAATTTAAAAAGTTAACTTTAAATATTGATTAACATGTTAAAACTTTAATATGAACTTTTTATTTAGCAGAATTATCACTTTTTTAAACCTTGAATGTGAAATAGCTTCAGACTGGAGATCGTTTTATCCACAATGACATTTTAACATTTTTGGTTTCAACTCCAGGTTTTAAGAATGTGGTAAACAGCAGAATACATCTGTCGACCTGGCTGACCCGTGTAATGTGGTCACATGTTTCCGAAAGTTCGTTTCTGATTGGCTGATCAGAACCGCTTGATGACTCTTTTCCCAGAAGCTGCCAAAGACCAAGGAGCTGCTAAGTTTTGAGACCCGTAAACAGAGAAACAGAACCAGCCTTGCCCAGCTGGATCAGAACCAATCTGATAAATGTTTTATTTGAATTCTACACTTTGCTTAGTCCATCTAACTTGGTAAAATTCCTAAAAGATTTTTTTCTTTTGATTTCCTTCATGTCAAGTGGTTCAAAGTGAGCCACCACCTGGACATCTGACAAACTGAACCAGAAACAACAGCCTCCAGTAAAACTAACCTGAAAAACATCTTGTTTGCCAGGAGCAGAGCTGAAAGGCGCTTTTAGAGATCCAGTCGGTTCCGTGAGTGAGCCGACAGTCTGAATTGTGGGCCACAGTAGTGCCCTATTTCTGAACTCGCATACCTAGAGGCGGTTCTAACACTTTGAATTTCTTTTTTTTTTTTTCTTCTCCTCTCCCAAATTTTTCTCCTCAAACAAATGTTAGGTATTGGAACTCAAAATTATGCTGCAAAACCCTTGTTTTAAACTCAAAAGCACAAAACTCTGAACAAAAATTAAACCATTAATTAGTTTATCTAGTATTTTATGTTCATTTCTTATTCAGAAAAAAACTTCCCTTTTTGCCAGTAGCAGTGGAGAACATTGGTTTTTTGCCAATGTTAGTTTGATCAGTAATGAAATATGAAATATGATCCTTGATTACATAATAATTAGATTGAATTGAATGTTTTCTGTATAAATGTGATTTGAGTGTCATCGTTTTAGCAAATACATTTTAAATGTCATTGCTTCGTTTATTAGGAAATGAAAATTTATCCTCAGCAGACAAATTATGAGATGGATCATATGAATGATTTTTAATTATTTATGTACATTTGATAATAGAATATGGAACTTATATTTTTCCAAAATAAAATCCTAAAAAAATTTTTAATGAAATGTGACAATAAACAAGTAACCAGTGACTGTAAACATAGTGTTCAGTCCTTTGATAAAATTTTAGACAACAGTTTAGTAACACTAAACATAAACAGATTAGCTGGTTTGTTCCATTTCGCCATGCTTTGGACCAACTATACATCTATACTTTAAGTTAATGCACCATTATATGTGTAATTAAGTACCATTTACAAACTACATAATCTATATTGCGTTACTCACATTCTTATCAGCAATTTTCACGTAAGTCTTGTTTGACAGTTGCTGAAAATTTTTTAGTTATGTTATGATAACGAGATATTTTTATCATTATTTCAAGGAAACCTGAGGACATACAGCAGAGACAGCAATTATGTCTATTATGAAGTAAATAAAAATTCTCATTTGAGGAGCATGCTTCCTCTCCTGCATGAATAAGCTATCCATTGTAACAGTTTAATTTACTGACATGTTTTCATCTAGAGCTAACAAAACTTCTCCAAAGTCAGAGACATTTATTCAGTCTCTTTATTTTCTGATCTTTACACTTCATGTAAGTAGTCAGTTAGTTAATATTTTAGAGAAATGGAAAGTTCTGGCTTAGTAAAATTTTAAAAACCTGAAAAAAATGTAAGTGCTTACTGATGTTTTTTACAGATGTTTCAGTAATTACAAAAAAAAAAAAAAAAAAAAAAAAAAAAAAAACATCATTTAATAAGTTATGAGCTATGTTTGAGAAAACTAGTATCTTCAGCAGGTAAATAATGTTTTTTGATCATATTATGAAAAATTTTACATTCTCTCATTTATTAACACTGACAATGTCAATAACTTTTTTTGATACTGTATTACACTATGGGGTTTAAAAAAAATCTAAAAGTTTCACACAGTACAACTGAAAAACTATATATATATATATATATATATATATATATATATATATATATATATATATATATATATATATATATATATATATATATATACACACACATTCAGTTCAACATTTCTTCTCTTTCCTGTTTACATTTTTGCACCACCAACATCTGATCACTATCACACCAAATATTAATGTCTATGATCATGCACGTAAACAAAAAAGAAACACCAGTTACCACTTGTGCAGGTTAAAAAGAAAATAGGGAAGTATTCCTGAACAGTAGTTTTTGCAGAATGGTATAATTTGTGTGTAATTATGTTCATACTTGGCCTTGCTGGCTGGAGATTGCATGTTGGGCTCAAGGACTCTGTACTGATCCATAATCTTCTCCACCAACTTCTGCTTCTCCCGACGGAGCTCACTCAGCTTCTCCCTGAAGGCAAATGTATGAATCATTAGATGAAGAAGGAGGGAATATCTGATTTCTTTCATGCAGACATTATCTGTTTATATTACTTATACTGATTTTGTGTATGCAGTGTGGTTGTTTTATTCAACTGTAAACTTAGTCTATTGTGATGTTTGAGCTGGACTCTTTTTACAACCTCCACAGAAGATTACATGAACTGTGATGTTGGGTGAATGGAGATTAAAAATCAAGCCACTGCTTTAGGAATAATTTAACCCAACTTAAAAAAAAAAAAAAAAAAAAAAAAAAAAAAAAAGCAGTATTTGTTGACACGAACATCTGCTTCGTACCTCTAAGCCTGGATATTTTGTCCATTCTAACATAGTGGTAGCTTGGATGAGAGATAAAAGAGCCTCTGTTCTTTCACTCAGCACACCAACTGGGTTCAGACTGAAGTCAGTCAACAGCTGCTAAGCAGATTGTCATTAATTTACATGGAATAATGTTTTGATCAGTACAAAGAAGGATATGCTGTGAAACTGACAACGCCGCAGTAGAATAACTTATTGCATAATTATGTAACAGCAAGCTTAATTGTGATTTATTACTTTATTTGGTGAGCCATTTATAAATATGTCGTTAGCAGCATGGCTATAATTATTTATTTCATTTTCTACATTGTTTTGTCTGTTTATGTATTCAATGCAAGAAAAACAAAACACTGAAATCTATACCGTGAAACAAAAATTTGCAACTTAACACAGCTCTGTCCTTTATGTTTAATTTACAACAAACTATAAAACATTTTCATATGTTCTTGATGTTCTTCCTTCAGGCTGAAAAAGAGCAAAGACTTGGCTCATAAGGTGACGTAAGGTAAGATAATTAGAGCTCATATAAATTAAAATAAGCTAAGAAAAACTAAGCTAAGATAAACTAAAATAAGACAAACTAAATTAGTCTAAGATAGGAAAGAAGAATATAAAATAAGATATAGTAAGATAAAATAAACTATGCTAAATTAAACTAACCAATGCTACTTTAAAAAGTACTATGATCATCTAAATTAATATCAACTGAGCTAGATTAAGATAAGACAAAATAAAATATTGCGACCTTAACTAACCTGAGATAAACGAAAATAATGAAACTAAAGATAATCTAAAATAATGAATAAGATTTGCTTCGCTATTCTAAAATAAGAGGAGGCTAAAATAAACTAAGCTACGTTACGCTAAACGTTAAGGTAAACTAAGATAAAGTAAAGTAATCCAAAACATATTAAGATAATCTAAAATAAGCAATGCTAAACTAAGAAAAAACAAAATAAGCAAGGCTAAGATAAACTAAAGTAAGATCAGCTAAACCAAAGTGATCTAAAATAAACTACAGTATAAAATAACAGGCTAAGATAGTAAGATGAGACAAACTAAAACAATATGGACTAAAGTAAACCAAGTTAAGCTTTCATGTAACGTATAGCCATCATAAGACATTGGGATACATAATTGTGCAGATACTCTTGCAAATGTGGATGTGCCTGTTCAGAACTAAAGAAGGCAGTTCTGCACACATCAGCCGATGAGGATACTGAGCTAGAAAGGCTAGCAATAAGGATGGAGAGAAGTCTGCACACTTGACAAAGTACTTGAATGCGGCCTGGGTATTTTTCAGCTGCACATATTTTTTGTTTCTGGTTTTGCTCCTCGCAGATACATGAAACATTGAGCCAATTGTTACAGTATCTTGTGGGGAATCTAATCTTCTCAAGGTGAATCCGTTTTTGCTTTTCACAGGTGACACATTTGATGGTTTTGCCATCCTGCTACATGTTCAGGGCTACAGGAGTAAAGAGGAGATGGGGTGGGGGTGGCTGCAGCCAATTCCAGCTGTCACTGGGCGAGAGGCGAGGTGTAACCTGGAAAGGTCGTTAGTCCTTCACAGAGACATACGAGACTATAAATCATGCACGCTCCACTCATTTCCAAGGTCAATTTGAAATCACAAACATTCAAACATGCACGTTTTTGCCTGCAGGAGCAGAGCCATGAAGGCATGAGGAGGAAAGACAATCTCCTCAAAGACAGGCCTGAACAGCTAACATTAAAAATTTAAAACCTTCTTGCTGTGAGAAAAGTGCAAACACAACAAAGGAAAATATGACTTAACTTCTAATGCTTCTGTGTGCAAATAGCTAGCCGCTATTCCACTACTGAATGTCTTTCAAATTTCCATTCCGGTGTTGGTTTGAATAAGATTATTCATCTTAATGAGCTATCCAGCAGTTTGCTCAGTTTAGGACAGAGAGCTGTTTAAACAGTCTGGACTACAAGAACAAAAGACCTGGGTTTAAATAAACCCCTCAGTCAATCCCCACAGCACTTTATGGTAAAAGCCAATCAAATAATTCAGGTGAAAAAAAAAAAGGACTGATCAGAAAAGGTCTCAGTTAAAGCTTTGATGAGCACCAAAAACATGCAATGTTTTTCAAATCTTTTTCAAATATGTATTGCCTTGCAAAAGTATTCATACCCCTCTAACTTCTTCCCATTTTGTCACATCACAAACAAAAATTTTAATGTATTTTATTGATATTTCAAGTGATAGACCAACATAAAGTAAAGTGGAAGAAAGTTGATGAAAGATGATTTAAAAATGTTTTTAAGAAGTAAAAATCTGAACAGCATAGTATTTCTTTTTATTTAGCGCCACTGAGGCAGCACTTTGTAAAACCACCTGTGAATCTTTTGGAGTCTGTCTGTAGCAACTTTCCACATTTAGATACAAATTTCTTTGCGCATTGTTCTTTAAAAAAAAGAGCACAAGCTCAGCCAGATTGGATGAACAGCATCAGACTGACAGGACTTTCTTCCATGTATGTGCTTTGATGTAAAGTATTCTGTTGTTGCTCCGGTCGTAGGTTTAGGGCTATTTTCCTGTTAGAAAGTGAAACCTCACACCAGAATCAAGTCTTTTACAGCCTCTAACAGGTTTTCTTCCGGTACTGCCTTGAATATAGCTCCATCCATTTTCCCCATCAACTCATACCAGCTGCCATGACCCTACTAAAGAGAATCTCCACAGCATGATGCTGCCACCACCATGTATTACAGGATATTGTGTTCAGGCTGAAGTACAGATTTTACATGTTCACTAATGGTCTCTAACAAACCCGTGAGACCTTCACAGAACGGCTGGATTTATACTGAAGCTGAATTACACACAGGTGGACTCCATCTACCGCCTGGGTAATGAAGGCAACTGGTTGCACTGGATTTTGTTTTGGGGGGAAAATGAGAAGAGAAATGCTGAAATTGTAGGCCACATCTTTTTCCTTCCACTTTGCACATTATGCACCACTTTGTGTTGATCTCCCACATACATGCTGAATACATGTTGTTTGTGGCTATCATGTGAAAAAGCTCAAAGGGTATGAGCACCAAGGCTCTGACTTACAATAAAACAACTGTCAAGAGAGCGTGATGCTGTTCCTACTGTGGTTTGATCTGACGGCTGTCTCATCATCTGTTTTTCTAATGATTGCTTCATCTCCACATCAGAACTGCTTGATTTTAGTATCTGTCACCAGTGCATGCACCAGTGGAGGCATTTCCCCTATTTAAAGGGAGCTTTCAAGTGATACACACCATAATAAACTGTTCCTTGTTTCTACTGCACATAACATCTTAAACACTCATTAAACATCATGTGTGTTGCCACCTAATTAAATCCAATATCGATCTTCCTTTTAGCTGTTTCAGTCCCCAGCTGACTAGTTGGGAAAATATTTCAGCAGCTAAATACTACTCGGCAACAAGTCACTTTTTATTTCCCCCGGGCTCTTATGTTTCTTTCAAATGTCCCTGACCTGCCGTTCTCCATCAGCTAGATGATCACAGACTTCCTAATTGGTCCCATTCACCTGACTGCAACATCCACTGGCTCCTTGTTCAACTATTACCTCCCACAACATCTAAATTTGCTTCCACCAATGTTTTGCTATGTGAGGCTTAATTCAGTTAAAAACATCTAAATCGGATTTTTTTTTTTGTACCTGCTTTCAGCTGATTGCCGAATTTCTTTCTGTTTTTAAAGAAATCCCTATATATATATATATATATATATATATATATATATATATATATATATATATATATATATATATATATATATATACACACACACACACACACACACACACACACACACACACACACACACACCTAATCCTGAAAAACCTGTAAAACTTCCACTAGTAGCTGCAAATGTTTAACAAGTTCTGATGATGAAGCGAAGCCTTAATAGCATTTTTATATGTGATTTTTTACAGGACAAACCTCACCAGGGATAATGGATTCTTTCAGGAATAAAAGCAGAAAATTAAGGTTCAAAAAGGTAGAATTCAGAAAAAATAGGTTAATTAGACTAAGTGTGAAACCAGCTTTGCATCCACACTATGAACCCTGAATTAATCTGGGAGTCAGTCAAAAGGTCGACTGCTGCATGCTGCTGGACTGTGAAATCGTTGTTTCACAGCCTCAAACCTTTTGCATGCTTGATATGAAATCTGACTGTTCCTATTCACAGACTGTTAAGAGGCTTTTCATTCACTTCCAATTATTTAAAGGTTTTTTTTTTTTTCCCAAAACAGGGTTTAAATTCTTTGTTTAAATGATTGAAAACCAGATTTCTTTTCTTATCTATTTCTTTTTTCCCTGCAAAACAAATTTACAAGTACCTCCGGTTTGTGTGTACTTACTGGTACTCCTGCTGCTGTGAGTAGTGCTGGTCACGGCGCTCCAGGCTCTGCTCCAGTAAGGCCCGGTTCTCCTTCAGCAGACTCTGGTTTTGTTCCGCTAAGTGTCGGTTCTCCTCCTCCATGTTCCCCTTCAGCTGTGTCAACAGCTACACAAACATGAAATAAACCGCTTGGTGAGATCAAACATTACATTTTTGTAAGTATCCTTAATGGCATTTTTGAATGTATTTTCTTGAAAGAAATATACGATGTAGATGATAAAGAGCTACTCTAAGAACTGGATTTTTGAATTAATTGACAGATTTCATAACATATAATGTTATAGAAGGCTTAACATTAGCACAAGTTATGTTTAGAAGAAACAAAAACTGCTCAATTATAAAAAAAAAAAAAAAATTGCTCATCAGTTATAAAATGTTATTGCCGCAATACAAGATGCTCAAATGTTATCTTAGAAAAGTATACCGTTTTAAAATCCTTTAAATTCCATTTTATGTCAGCCATAAAAAGTCATTTAAACTCTTAGACACAAAATAAAAGGACAATCTGGCTTAATTAGCAAATTAAGTTACAATTTAGGCTCTCCTGAGAACCAAAAGACATATTGTAGAATAAGAACTGTGTGTATTAATAATGAGATTGAGATTAGGATTAAGCCATTTCTTCACAATGACAGGAAATTTGGTCAGAACTGATCTAAAGTTTTTTAATATGTACAGCCTGTCAAGCATGATAGAGGCAGCATTATGCTTTGGGATTGTTTTTACTGCTCGATGTATGATTTCACAAAGTGGATCAAAGGATAAACAAGAGAGACTAACTCCAAGTTCTTCAGCTTCACAAAAAAAACATGGTTGAAACAAATTTTTGTAAAACCTTGTGACAAACATTTTAGAGCTGGACTTCAAACAACTAAAAAGCAAAAGACTAGACCAATTCAACCTTGACTGACAAGAGGACAATGACAAAAATGTATAATTTACTTTCACACTCCTTAGATGTTGCTGTGTGCAATAGTTTATTTCCCTGAGTTTATTTCTAAGGCGCAATAAGAAAAGGCCCCACAAACAAATGACCACCATTGATTTCCTAATTTTCAAACCAGCTTTTAAAGGTCAAAAACAATCTTTTGGCAGGATGCAGGTAAACATGTATAAAAAATCTAATCTTCTTTAATCTTTGCAAATCTGTTTCCAATTATGTCCTGTCAAATGTAGCCCATCCGAGAGAACTGCTGCAGGGAAGGATTAATTACTGGAGCGCACACAGACTTCCACGTGAACTTTGAGCATTTTTTTTTTTCCTCTGAATTTCTGCATAATGAGAATCTAAACTACCATATGTACCTAATATGACTCAGTGTGGAGACAAATAAATAACTTCAACAGACAATGAGATAATCTGAGGGGAAATAATGATCATTACATAAAACAACACACTGATGTAATTTGGAGAGAATGATGTAATTCTTTCTGTGCTTTAAATTATTAATCTGCTATTTAAAGCAACAGCTTGGCAACATGAGAGACCTGGTCCTTTTTGATGAATGGCTAATAAAATCTACCCACTAATAGCATTAAAAGTTATTAACACTTCCATGCAGATATAGCCTAATTAATAACTTTTCTTAGCTTTTATTTAAGGGGATGGGACTTTCTGAGTTGAAACCAGAAGTTTACATACACCAAATAATAAGACAAACACCTTTTTTCCCCTCACTTTCTAAAGTTACATCAGAACAAATGTCTTATGTTTCAGATCAGAATTACCAAAATTATTTCTATTTGCTAAATGTCACAACAATGATAAAGAGAATATGTCAGAGATTTATTTATTAATGTCTGCATATTCAGAAGTTTACATACAGAATGATTACCGTCTCTTTAAACCATGAGGCAAAGATGACTTTGGAAACGTCTGACGTATTAACTGACACATTTGAGTTAATCAGAAAAAACCTGTGGATGTATTTTAAGCCACAACGTGGAACACAAGTCTGGTTCATCCTTGGGATCAATCTCCAGATGCTTGAAGGTGCAGCATTCAAACAATTATACACAGGTATAGACACGATGGGAATCTCCAACCACCATTCTGCTCAGGAAGGAGACGGGTTCTGTGTCCCAGAGATGACCGGATTTTGGTCCAAAATATGCAGATTGACCCCAGATCAAAAGCAAAAGACATTGTGAAGATGCTGCTGAAGCTCGTCAGACCGGTCATCATCCACAGTGAAACATGTCTTGTACTGACATGAGCTGAAAGGCCACTCAGCGAGGAAGAAGCCTTTACTCGAAAAGAAACAAAGAGCCGGACTGCAGTTTGCAAACACGCACAGGGACATAGACCTTCATTTTTGGAGACATGCCCTGTGGTCTGATGAAACTACAGTGGAACTGTTTGATATAATGAGCATCGTTATATTTGGAGGAAATAGGAGGACGCTTGTACCATCCTAACTGTGAAGTAGGGGGTGGCAGCATCATGTTATGGGGCTGTTTTGCTGCAGGAAGAACTGGTGCACTTCATAAAATAGATGGCATCATGAAGGAAGAATGTTATGTAGGAATATTGAAGCAACATCTAACGACATCAGCCAGGAAGTTAAAGTCTGGGCACAGATTGGTCTCCCAAATGTACAATGACCCTCAGCTTACAGCTGAAGAAGTTATAAAGTGGCTTCAGGACAACAAAAGTAAATGCTGAGGCGTGGCCATCAGAAAGCCCTGATCTCAGAGAAGTTGTGGGTAGATCTGAAAAGGCGTGTGAAAGTGAGGTAGTCTGCAAACCTGACTGAGTTACACCAGTTCAATCAGGAGGAATGGACCAGAACTCCAGCAAGCTATTGTGAGAAGCTTGTGGAATTAAAAAGGTTTAACCCAAGTCATACAGCTCAAAAAGGTAATACTACCAAATACTGAGGAAATGCATGTAAACTTTTGACTTTGAAGACATTAACAAATAAATCTGACTTATTCTCACTCTCATTATTGTGGCATTTAGCAAATAGAAATAACTTTGGTAACTAACTGACCTAAAAAGAAGAGAAGTTTGGTCTGATTTTACTTTAGACAGTGAGAAAAAAAATGTGTCTTTTTATGCGGCGTATGTAAACTTCTTGTTTAAACTGTATCTTTAAATAATTGTTGTTGCATTTGGGCAAAATTAAGTAAACTACTTTCCAACACCAAACTAAGCTAACTTGACTCCAGGACAGGTTACATTTATTAGACATTAGCGCTGAATCTTCCAATATTCAGCACATTATAAAAAGCTGAGCTGGTAAATCACAAATTGAATTTAAATAATCAAATTAAAAATGGCGTCGGTACCACATACAAAATCACTGCAATTTGTTTGTTTTCATTCTCTGGTTTGAAATCTAATATTTTATGTTTTTTACCATGTGAGAAAACTAACTTTTTCTCTTCTGGGAAACACAAAAGACTAATTGTTAAAAATATAATTTAGGTAGTTACAATTTTAGATAAAACAGGACTATTCATTAAACTGAAGTTTACAATAACATTCACAGAAAGAAATTGGAAGAAATATGTTGATACATTTTATAACAATGCTGATCTATAAAAAGAACATTTCTTGTGTCCACAGGACCAAGAAAGAGCCTCATATGAAGGGACCCCCAAGGGTTTGGTTATAAATAGTACGTTTCACTCAGCATTTTATTGCTCAGTTCTAACATTTTACAGTTTATTACCAAATACATCCTTGGGGAATTTGTGTTCAGCTAATTGTTTGGCCCTTTACAAAAGTCACAGTTTCTAATGTGGCCCTTTGGGAAAAATAATTACTCAACAGATGATTATGAAGACTATCAGGTAAATGTGAACTAACTGTATTTAAAGTCCTGTTTTGTCAAGTCTACACAATAAATATGTCCAAAGTACAAATGAGTTACCATTTCACATAGTATTGCATTACAACTAGGGGACAGAGACAGAGTTCTTTGAAAAAGGTGGGATGATGCCTGCTTTCAGTTAAGAGTCAGACAAAAAAAGATCTTTTCAGATGTTGTCTGTCAAAGCAGGTTTGTCGTTAGTACGGTTAAAAAAATAAATAAATAAAAAAAACAGAACTAAAATGACAGAATTGCTATAAGCTGGCAACACTGATGGGTGACTCAGCTCAGGAATCCTCCAATCCCAAATTCTGACCTTCAAGGTAAAAAGCACATCACATTAGAATAAGCATGAAGATAAAAATGACGGATGCATTCAGTGTTGATGTTGTGGAAATGTAGCTCAATCCGTTCTGAAATTTGTTCCAAAAACAACAGTGTGTGATAGGCACCTATATAATGTCCTTTTTTAACACCAAAAGCCTTTTAGCCATAATTTAATGGTGCCAGGTGGTCCAGAAATGGTTTCATGAGCAGCTGGATCAAGCAGCAGAATACAACATCTGCTAGTTGACTTCTAAAACCTTTCGTAAAAAGTCGATTTCCATCTGTCTCATCACTCAAATGTCTCTAAAAATGTTGTGCTTATTTGTATTTTACAGAGGATTTAGTTGTTTTGATGGTAAAAGATGTCAGTACTCCTTCAGAACTACTTGGTATTCAGTCTCTGTTTGGACAAATACATCATTTTTGGCTGATATGTCAAGCTGAAAATGGCTTTCATATCACAAATGTGAGATTAAACAGTCTCTGCTCCCCACTGATGCCATTCCTCCCTGTAACATCTATGGGATATGCTCACTAAAACCTGCTAGGAAGTCCTATTAAATTCCTTCCAAATTGCCCATAACTCTTTTAGATAAATTTGTTTGTATTACAAGTGGATAATACATCTGAGTGTCTGCATTATGAAACAGAAAATTCTGTTGAACCCAGTCACCTCTGAGTTTCGAAACACCTGCGTAAGCAGGTGGCTAGATTTCAGTGTGAATTCGCACGCTCGGGTCCCGTTACCTGGTACTGGCTGGTGAGCCGAGCGCTGCTGAGGTCCAGACTCTGGTTTGTTTCTCTCAGGGCGCTGAGCTCCCCCTCCAGCCGAGTCTTCTCCAGCTGGGAGGCACTCAGCTCCGCCTTCAGCACGGAGCCCTGAGCCAGCAACTCCGCCTGTGAGGCCAACCAGTCCTTCTGCTGGGCCTGCAGCCTGAAACACCAACATGCACTGTCACTGTTGTGTCTTGTCAAGGGCTCTGAGTCACAGTTTGATGAGTGCCCTCGATCAGAAGCTCAAAATTATCATCATTATACAACACTCTGGATATTGGCAGAGCTAGAAAGCAGCTACCAGTTAAACCTGCCAAATCCTGGAGAAAATCATTAAGGATCATACTTATTAATCACAAAGTAAGAAACAGACACGACTATCTCTTTCTTTCACGTTTAAGTACATGAAGTTGGGAGATGAACATTTCTCCTTGTGAGGATTGAAAATAAACATGAAACTTTTTGTTCAGAATAAAACAGAACCAGCACAGATGATTTAGTGATGGTCTGGAGCTGCTTTGCTTAATCTGGTGCTGAAACCTGCAATGTGTGCAGGGCTGGATGGATTCATTAAATTCTTAGGATGTCCTGGGAGAAATGTCAGGCTGTCTGTGACGAAGCTGAAGCTTGAGTGTAATTAGAACTTTGAACAGGACAATGATCCAAAGCAAATGTTAAATTGTTCACGTGTAATTTGGTTCTGCAAGCACTTGAAATTTTGCCAGCAAAGCTAATTTGCAGCTTTCGGTCACATTACCTCCACTATTTATAATGTGTTTGGCAACTGTTTCTCTATGCTGTGACAGCAGGTGGAAAAAAGGTTTTGTTATACATAACTTTGTGCTGTTGCCCAAAATCATCTTATAATTATACACCTCCAGCTTCCATAATAAATAAAGACCATTTACTGCTAATGCAAATCTCAGTTATCCATTTAAGATACTGCTTTTGGCGATCTGTATTGGTTTCACAGCTGAAATTTGTTTTAAATGACCAGGAAATTATTTTCTGTGGGTTCTTTGGTAAAGGAAATAATGTGATATCTATGATATCTAAGGTCTCTGGTTGTTATAGAGACGAAAGAAAAATCACACTCATGTCTTTCCCTTTTCAATAATAATCAAAGTTAGATATGCACATAATAAAAAACAACAACATAATAACTGGATAATCAAAGGTTTGACTGTGAGCAGCATTTAAAACTGCTGTTACAGACAGATGGCATGATTGTCTTTATTATCAGGCTTTTACTCTCAGGCCACAGCACATGTGATTTGGTATACCGTAAAGGGTATCCTTCAATAATTTAAACACTTTTGTCTGGCTTGATGGCTTCCAAAGATATATATTTTCCTCACTACTTGCAAAATACTGAAATTTGTGTCCTTTACTTTCAACACTGAACCTGACCTTGTTCATCTACTCCACCTTTGAGACTCGTAGGGAGAGGAGATCTCTGGCCTGAATGAAACTGAATGGAGCGGCAAATGAGAGAACTATGATAAGACCTGTTAAAGACAATGTGGCACAAATACACTCTGGACAAAAATAATGTCATTAGTGCTATTAGTGGGATAAAAAAAGGCAACAATCTCACTTTGTATCACATATTTAGCCGATTGCAGACATGCAAAATTAAACATCAGTGTCTGAATTTATAGATGTCAGACAGAAATTATGAGCCTGGATCTTATATGTTAGCTGTGACTATGAGCTTGCTCACGTTCAAGCAGTTTCAGCCAGGAAAAAAGGAGCAGATTTTCTGTTTGTATACTCTGTGTTTTTCTCTCCCATAGAAAGGACCCCTGGCTCAGTTCTCTATAACTAGTTTTTGTGTGGGTTTTTTTTTTCTGACCCCTTCTTCTCAGCTTAACCTGTAGAAATCAGGATTATTGCTGTGAGTCTGGTTCTGCTACAGGTTTCTTCCAGTTAAAGTCAAGCGGTTCCTCTCTACAGTCGCCACATGCCTGCTTAAGCTGAGAGATTCAACAAATTAACAGAACGACAGAAAATATAATTTGGATTTTCCAAAAACATGTAACCAGACTGGCCAAACCACATTTTTACAGCTTACTCTCTTATTTGGCGTTATGAATCGTAATGCATGAGGTCAAGTCAGACCTTCTATCTGCAAGAAATGTTTTCTCCAGGTCCCTTCAAAATGTCCTTGATGAAGCAGAGCTCCAGACAACACAACTTTTTTTTTTTTTCTTCCCTCGCAGGTGGTGTCCTGGAAACTACAATATGAATGTTTTTTATGACCTCGACAGAGACTTCAGTTCATCTGATACAGTCTTACACAAACTTCACACCTTTTTGTTATTTCTTCATCAAAAGAAAAGAAACAGCAAAAACTGTTAAGTTTTGGTTGATACTTTCAACCATTGTCTGGGGTTTTTTTAACCTTAGAATGGTGTACATATACAAACATCACATTTTTTTAGTGCTCATGGGTTTCAAACTGCATGACAATGGTAATTAAACCACTAAGTGACTCAGTGGATGTGCATCAATTAAGATTTTGCACCTGGCTGTTTTATGCATTCATGGATGTTTCCTATAGAATAGGGTATTAAAGTCTGACGTGTTCAGACTCCATCTCTGCAGGCTGTCATTAGTTCCATCAGTCAGTAATCAGTTGCATCAGCATGATGATGGCTGATTAATTAATTATAGTACACAAGCATCTTATGATGATGATCATTAATATTATATACCCATCACCGTCAAGAGAAATTACAATCAGAAACACTTATTTTGAACTGCAGAGCTCAGTAAGCCTGATTTATTGCTGAAGTACATACAAAAACTAATTTTAAAAAATATATCTAATAGGGTTGTATAAATTCAGATCTTATAATAAAGTGCTTTGAAAAGTCCTCACAGCAAACTTTACATTCATGTGAAGGGCTTGAGTTTTGTTATGTTTTATGGAGTGAAGCCTTGTTTTTCTGTTCTCAATCCCAAACATTTGCAATCAGGGACAAAAATGCATTCAGTGCATTACTTAGTACATTTGCATTCAAATCGATTCCTGTGTTGCTCGCTGTGCCTCATATAGAGGCATTACCACTGCAGCTCCCTGCATTCAAATAAACAAGACTGCCATGAAAGGCTGATCAGATCTCATGAAAGTGACTCTGAGGAAGCTGTCTGGATCGGTTACCTCTCGTTGTCGTCTTTCAGCCTCTCCAGCTCTCGCTCTCTCTCCAGTGTCCTCTGGGCTTCTGCTTCCATCTTCTTCCTCTCCAGCTTTATCTCTCTCTCCTTCTCCTCCAGCTGGGCTTCACGATCCAGGTGCTCCTTGTACCTTGAAAATACAAACATCACTCAAACCAACAGGAATATTAACTTCAGACAGTGGGCTAAAGTATCCTGGTCAGATGTGCAGATTGTGATGTTGTTTTGGGAGAACTAATGAAGTTTTTATACCTCCCCTCCAGCTCCCTGTGTTGACCCTCCAGGCTGCGATAGCTGGCCCTCAGCTGGGAATATTTCTCCAGCAGCTCCTCCAGCTCCACCTCTTGTTGCTGCTGCAACGCTGTCATCCGGTCATGGTCCCGCCTCAAAGCCTCCATCCTGGCCGCCGACTCCTCTCGCTCGCGCGCCCACACCTTTGACTCAGCCTCTAGTGCTGCGCACCTGGCCTCGCTCTCGCTGCAACGTGCTAACACGGTTGCATGCTGGGAGTTTAGGGATGCCTGCTCCACCTGAGTGTGTATATGACAGAGAGACCATGAATTTCAACATCAAACATGACCATGAGAGCATATGGTGCTGTATGAGGTTACTCAATACGAGTTTAAAACATAACAAAAAGGTCTGCCTTATTGGAAGTATATAAATATGAGAGCTGACTCAAGACTTTTGCATGTTTTTTTTCTGATTTTATCTGATAGACTAACACAAAGTTGCCATATTTGTGATGTGGAAGGAAAATGCTAAAAATGAGTCAGTTTTCAACATTTTTTTACAAATTCAGAAACTCTGGTTTGCCATAGTGCTCGGCCTTCTTTACTTTGATACCCCTAAATAAAGTCAAAAGCAACCAATTGTCTTCAGAAGTTGCCTGTTTCATACACAGAGTTCGAAAGTGTGATTTGCTTACAGTACAAACAAAGATATATTAGAAAGGTCTCAGATGTTTGTTAGGGGACATTAGTAAACAAACATGAAGATGGTGCAGCAGCCAATAGGAAGAAGGTGTTAAGGTCAGATTCAGCCAAAATTCGACTTCTGGCCAGCAAGCAAAGAGCTATCTCTGGTGGAAAACTACTACTGTACATGCCCTGAATACACCATCCTCATGTTAAAACATGGGGGTGTCAGCATCATGCTGTGGTGATGTTGTTCTTTAGCATTGACAGAGAGGCAGTTGTGAGTGAATGAGGAGCTGTGTGCAGATAAATACAGACTGGGAAATGGTTGGGACAAGAGCACAAGATAACCTTCCAGTGTTAAACTGGCCTAGTCAAAGTCCTGACCTAACTCCTAATGAGAATCTTGAACAGAAATGCTCACAATGATTTCTGTCCAATCTGACAGAGTTTGTGCTGTTTTGCTGAGAGGAACAATTTGAGTTTCTAGATGTGCAGAGCGGGTGGAGACAGGTGGAGACAGGAAGTAGTGTAGTCTCTTTTTTCTTACACTTAACAATTATGCACTGTGTGTTGGTCTATCACATAAAATCCCAATAAAATACAATAAAGTTTGTGATGTTAAGAAGCATGAAAAAGTTTAAGGGGTCTGAGTCCTTTTTGTAAGCCAATGGAGATGCAGGGCCAATGTTTACACTGTAATTTTTGCTCTACCACCAACGTGCACTCATCTGAGGAAGATCTGGGGTTTTTAATAAAAAATGGACTCATGCAAAACAGAATATGTGAAACTTTGTGGGTTTCTAAATTATTGACATTATGCTATTTTTGCCAAGCATTTAAATATTTTATAGATCATGTGTAAAGTGGTACAACAAAGACCAATTTTTCTATCTTTGTGTCTTTCTACATAACTATCTGCATGACAGAGACATAAATACTTTAATGTCAAACTAGTTCTTTGAAAATAACTCGTTTGTTTTGGTTTTGGTTGAAAAATGTTAAAGAAGCAACGCAGGAGGTAATGAGCTCTTGGTTTCAGCTTGCCCACTCCATTCATCCTTCTGCTGTTTGTGTGCGTGGTCACCTGTAGCTGAGTGTTGAGCGTCTGTAGGCTTGTGCAGGAGTCCTGCAGGCTAAGGGAGTGGCGGCGCAGAGCTTCCAGCTGTTCCTTGAGGTGCTCACAGGCCTCCTGGGACTGAGACAAGCGCATCTGCAAAGCCTCTTGCCTTGCTGCTGCTACGGCTCTCTGAGGGAGGGTAAAAAAGCTTACATTTCAACAAGGTCTGCAGCAACACTGTGGTATCAAATACCTCTGGAAATATCCATGTTGTCTGGATTTGAGTAAAATCAGTAGGTGGCTTTTTAAATTACTCTCATGCAGGTTGGACTTTAAGGGTTATCTGACCATTATATCAATCTATAAATACAGAAATTCCTCCTGAATCTGTCATAAAGTAAACTTCTAAACTTTTTTTTTCCTTTAAATATGCATACTTATTACTGACACTTGACTCTGTGCAACCCACACCTAAATATGTTGATTAGATATTGTCAGACATAATCTGAGGGAAATATGCTGACAGTATTAAAAAAAACAGCATCTTGCTCCAAAATTGATCTGCAGCAGCACATCATGGCTCATTTCTGTTCCCACCACACAGGCTGACTGTATTTTTGCACACACCGACAGGGAAACAGCGTTGGAGAGTCTGCAGCCCAGGTTTAGTGTGTGACAGCTCTTTTTTTAAACCACATTTTTCTCATGTTTAACACCTGCACACTGCTGACTCAATCATAAGCCGGGAAGTTTTTCCTTCATAAATGGCCACCATCAAATTTTGCTTTCCTGAAGCACAATTCACTCTTCTGACTGCAGCCATTAAATTTCAGTAGTGGAAGATTGTGCTATTTCTATATCAGATGACAATGAGTCCACAGAACAACAGCTAATAGATTTGTTGCTTTAATAAGCACTTCCCTCCTGGAGAAGATATTTTACCTCTCAAATCATATCCAATTAAAACTGACTTGACTAACAATCTGTCTGCACTGTGGGTGAAAAATGTCTTCCTGCAAGTTTGATATAATTAAGAATATTTATTTATCAAACGATCATGTAAGGTTACAACTTATCTGTATTTGTTGTGGCAAATCAGAGTACATCAGCATAACATGAAACCTCTAGGTTAAATGTTAACATCCCAAAGTAAAATATCAGGATCCAAATGTGCTGGTGGTGGAGATTCAAGGGCTTTTTAGGTTTTAAAGTTTTTCACTATTAATAGAGTCTGGGTTACACATGTTAGCTGTAAAGTGTTATCCCAAATAAACAAAAGCAGTTGACTGCCACCCCATGGCTGGTGTTATAGCCTGTGTAGCGACATTTCAAATTGCTTTTGAGAAAAGATTTACCATTAAGATTAGAAGTTCACATCTTTTCGTCTTTGTCAAGCATGCAATATTAAAGTTGGGTTTTTAATAACGTACTTAAAGCACTTGTTATCCAGGGCAGTATGCAACAAACAAATTCAGTGGTTTTTAGAATACAGAACTGGGTGCAAACCCTTTGGTTATATTTTATTAATTTGAATTTTATCTTATTTATGTAGATTTTATTTATTAAAAGAGTTAAGGGGGCAACTGTGGCTCAGTGGTAGAGTGGTCGAAGGCTGTAAGTTCGACTCCAGCGCTCTCCTCTCACATGTCGACGTGTCCCTGGGCAAGGCATAAAGTGTGTAAAGAAGAACGAGAACTAAATGTTCAACCTCAAATCATCAACTGGACCACTAGAACTTAGACTAAACTAGATCTAACAGGATCCCCAACACCCATGAAAACTGGTAAACATTATTATTATGTTTACCATTATTATTGAATGGCCCAACCTCATCCCTGTTGAAAATATGTCCATGCCAAATGGACCCAACTTTTATAAATATGTGTTCAAGCTTGTGGGTGTAATCCTTTCTCTATTAAGAGAAAAGCCACTGTAAATTCAAATGTGTGCACCCAGTTGTTAAATATTGAAGTCATTGCACCCTGTAAAAAAAATACTTCAAATAAGTAATAAATGGCACATAATTAACACGATGCTCATGTCAGTAATGAGTGTATGTAAACTTCTGATCAGAGGCATATACCTGCAGTCAAAGGGTTCACCATTTCCTTTAAAACACAACTTTTTATACTTTATTCTTGCATAATAATAATAATAATAATAATAATAATAATAATAATAAAATAAATCCAATAACCTTAAAGGAAAAACAAAGGAAAGTGGAAAAAGATTAACACTAAAAACTATCATCCATTTAAATTTAATTTTAAACAGTTTCTCACTGGATTTCAATTTAAGGCTTTATGAGTGTGCAATTCCATAATCTGAAAGTTTAAAATAATAATAAAGTTTAATTAATGATTTTGTCATTTCCTATTATATAACTTTGCTTAAAACATTTTAGGTAAGCTTCTCAATTACAAAAACTAATTGTGATCAAATTAGTCAATCACAATTTTTGTGATGTCCACTTGGAAAAGGATTAAATAAGATATGTCTAATTTTAATTATTTCACAGAAAACTATGGAAAAATCATATCTATACATTTGTGCAACAGGATTTTTTTTTTTTTTTGCACCATCTCCAAATAATTATGCTACAAGAAAACCATACATTTTCTATACTTTTGAGCACTTTCACTATTTAAAAGAAATGGCTAATGATACTTCTGTTTATATTTTCATTGATTATATTTTAAATGCACATCTTGGTGAGTGTTTTTATATAAGGATCAAAGCTATACCAAAATGTGTCTGACTAAACCAGGAATTAAAGCCCAAAGCTGGTTGCGTCTCCATTCAGCTGTCCTTAATCTCTTAAAAGTTTACCAGCAAAAATGCAGCACTGGCTGAGAAATGTAGTGGATGAAATTCCTGACCTTGGAGATGATGCAGCTCCACTCTAACAGCTTGATGTTGGGGTTAATGTGTGTTTTTGAGGCAGAGAGGAACAGCATGAGCTGCATCCGGGGAGCAGCAGAGGAGATAAGGAAGATTAACAGTAGCCGAGGTGACATTTTAAAACTGATGAGCAGAGATAAAACCCAAGTTCTGGAAATAAACCGCCTCGCTCGGGGAAGTAGCCTTGTGCGAGCTGATAGTCGCAGAGTGTCCCTACAGCAACAATTTTAGCAGAATACAGCCCAACATCTCACATAAACACATGCACACACTTTCTTTTCAAGCTTACACACCTCTTTCTCCAGCTCCAACACCCTCTCGCTCAGCAGCCTCTCTGACTCTCCTGTGGTGTGCCGCCGGGTCATGCACGGGGCGAGATCTTTGCCGCTTTCAGGGCTTTGATCTAGATGTGATGTCTCGTTTTTGTGCAACAGTTCTGAATTTGAAATGGGAGGAGATTCGCTAGTCTTCAGCTGCTGTGAGAGCGACTCAGCTCTCTCCTGAGACTGCTTGAGAGAATTTGTTGTCGCCTTGAGCTCAGCCTCGGATCTCTGTAACTTCTGCCTGAGGTCGTCGACTTCGGCAGCCAGTTTCTGAGCACAACTCTGCTCACTAGATAGATCCTACAGAGATGGAAAATGGGTGGGAAAGTATTAAAAGATTAAAATCTGGAGGAAAACAAACAAAAAAAAAACTACATTAACACAACAAAGAATATATATGTGGAAAATTTGTGGAATCTGTTTAATATAAATCCTGGGAAATGAGTTCAAGGACAAACTTTCGTGTTCTTCTTTGTTAGAGCCATTAGGACAAGTATTTGGCTTGTCATTTACCCCCGTAGCTCCCAACTCTACAGAAAAATTCCTCTGGGAAGCTGAATCTTCTAGTTGGTTTTAATTATTGTTTGAATCTGCAGAGGATGTTATTGCTTAAATGCAACCATCTACATGAACCCCCAATCACTTGTAAAAAGTAATTCTATGTGGAACAGCATGTTTGATGCAACCTTTGCACAGATATTTTGCAAAACAGGGATGTTTTGTTGTTTTTGGCCCTCTGATCCACATGCAAACAGTTTTTGCGACTGTTTTGTATCAGGTTTTTGCTATACTTTTGCACTGGATTCATAGATTAGCAGATTGGAGTGAATATATCCAAATATGCAAAGAAAGTCCATCTGATTTGGACATATTTTTGCATCAGGTCACAGTTATTTCTTCAGCCATAAACAGCACGTTGAAGGGATGAAACAGAAAAGGTTTAACTCTTTTCCTCAGTGTGGCTCTGCTGACAAGTGCAATACATGCGGCTTTTCATTACAGAGTTTATTTATTGGAGCTCTGTTTATTAACCTCTACATGTGTCCCCCTTTCGGTTAGGATAGTTCACAATCATAAGCTTTGCATTCTGAATTTTTTTTTTTTTTTTTTTTAAACAGCAACATAAATGTAAACACAATTTGAAATAATTTGCAAAAATATCAGGAAATCTTCACTCATTTTATGTGAAGCACACAGCGCAGAAGTTTGACATTTTCTCTTTCTTCTCCATCAAAATTACCACCACATTTCAGTTGATGGTATTTTTTCAGTAATCTAAATGATGTAAACAGCTCTGCTCTTTGAGAATGTTTCACCTAAATGCATGTATCATTACTTCATTTAAATCTGTACCAACAGCATCAGTACAGAAACATTATTTGCTTGGTATGGCTTATATAGTAGAAGATCTGCCCCCGTGTCTCGGTTTGCACACATTCGCCGCTTTAAATAACTTTGTGAATAAGCCTTCTGTGTTTCCTCAGTAGTAGTGTCAGCATTTTATGGGGTTTTCCCTATCTGTCTCATTCAAGCCTGATCCTGGCACTATCAAACTTCAAGAATAAATTTGAAGAGTCAGTGACAGAGTGGAAATAGTAAGAAAAACAACATATTTGATTTAATTTATGGCCTGCAGGAGAATCTTTAGTATTGCACTGCCTCAGCAATTCACAAAAAGTCCTACTTTTAAATACTGATGTGCTGTAAATATTGACATTATTGCCACCTACAAGTCTTGGTACTTTAGTGTTTTTGCTGGAACAGACTAAAATGGTCAAGAGTTGTGGCCAGGGATTTAATCATGTTTACCTGGTTAAACTTAACAGTGCAAAACATATTGTGAATCTATCATGAATTTCACCAAGTAGAAAAAACAAATTGCTCTTTTAAAAAAACCTTATGAGGATTGTCAAAAATCTGCCTCAACCCACCACACAGGCAAGGTGGCGAAAATATACCACTAATGTGTTTATGATGTGTATTCAATACATAACAAGGACCATATTGTAAGCACTTTGCTGCCACCTTGTGGTCAGCATTTTGTCCAATCATGCATAATTTTGCTCATTTGCACACTAAATGTCAAAGTGTATCTATTGTATGTCTCATATTTACAATAACAACTTTTCTGATTAACTTAGTATTTGTTTGAAAGCAAAAAAAAAAAAAAAAAAAACAACAAATTATATAATTGATAATATATTTAAGCAGAAAGGGGTCAACATAAGTATTACCGATGTTGGATAAAGTAACATTTTATTCTAAAACCTGACATGAATAAGATTATTGTTGCAGGGTGCAAACTAAAAACATGCATGAGAATCATGTCACACTCAGTTTTAATGACAACATATACAAGGCTAAATGAAGAGGGGTGTAAATATAGCTATAGTATCACTTGTGCATTTTTTTTTCTCCATTGTGTATATTTTTGACACCATCAAACAGCAGAAACGTCTAATTTGTGCACTAATGCAACACTTCCCAAAGTTTTCCAGCCTGCAGCATAGAAATTATAGCTACAAAAACGACTAACCTCAACTTTTACTGGCTGAAGTGTTTGAACATAGTTAATATGCTAATTAAGCATGGGGATAATGACAACTACAGCAGCCATTGTAACAGTTTAACGCATTTGTAACTACTGTCTTTTTCTGTTTTGTAACAATTAACAGAAAAATATGCAATTAGCAATAAATTTTAAATCCCATTTAATTTCTGGAGATTATTTCAGGACCCCCCCTGAGGTGCTTTATGACCCACAACAAGATTCCAACCCCCATCTGTTTTATGGTCCTCTGTACTGGAAAAACCCTCGCTTTCCTCTATGCATTTTGGGAAAACAGCGTCCACAAATAATTTGTTTAAAAAAGGATCAAGTGTAATCTATTTTCCTTTTTGAGGGTGATGCATGTTTAAAACTCCAATTCTTTGGTAGTGAAGCTGTTCAGGTGAATTTACGCTCCATATTCACCCCGCGCAGCAAAACCACAGTTACCAAATGAGCCTTTCTATAAAAACACACCTGAGACAGTGAGCTGATTTTGGCCTGAGCTTCTGCATACTGCTCCTGCAGCTGCTGTTTCACCTTCTCCACGCTCAGCAGTTGAGAGCTGATTTTTTTCTCCAGGTTCTGCAGCTGAGCGAAGAGCTCCTTGGACTCAGTCAGTTGCTGACACACACGTCTACACACAAAGCAGGAACATGGGTCAGAAGAGAGTTGACTGAAGATTTCGCATTACAGATAAGTGCACGGTACAACCAAGAGGCGCTCTGTGATGTCTCGTAAAAGTTAATTGCAGAATGAAGGTTAAATACGTGTGCACCTGTGTTCAGCATCCAGGGCACACGCTCTCTGGTTGCTGTGCTCCAGGGCCAAGGTCGTGCTCTCCAGCTGCTGCCTGAGCCTCGCCGCCTCCCTCTCTCTCTGACGCCCCTCCTTCCGCTCACCATCCAGCTCCGACTGACACACGTCCTTCTCCTGCTCCAGCCGTGAGGCCTCCAGCAGCGCCTGGTCTCGCGCTCGGACCAGAGACTCTGTTTCCAGCGCGGCCTCGTGGAGCTCCGCCTCCAGCTGCTCCTCCCGACGCCGTGAGGTCTCCAGACTGCGGCTCTGACGTTCCAGCTCCGCTCTTAGAGTCTGGATGGTGAGCTCCAACTGGTCAGTCTGATGGCAGAAAACGGATGAATTAATGATGCTATTTATTACTTTTCGGGTACATAAGGTGAGGAGCCATTTGATCCAGCAGGAAATAACCGAAGTGACTGAATCTCTTAACATACCTTACTGTGATCCAGGAGATAAACTGATCATAATATTAAACACTACACCAAAGATAGAAGTCATGAATAAAATAACACCCAGGTAGAACTCATGTCATAATTTCCACACTATATGGGAGCTCCATAAACCATTAGCTTCACTTCTTATTCCTGTTTTTCATATTATTAGAAGATAATTAAAATGTTGCTGTTATGGGCTAACATTAATTATAATATTAAAAAATGAATCAGAAAAAATGTTATTTAAATGTTTAACAGAAATAAGATCAAATTTCAACTCAGGAATAAAGATACTAAAGTGAATGGGCTTTACTAGGATTTCTATTATTTTGAAATTTGTTGATTAAAACACACAGTTCTGTGCCTTGCAGAAGTATTCCCACTCCCTGTGCTGCACATTTTGTCCCAGCTTGTCATAGTTCACAAACAAACATCAGTGTGTTTTACTGTGTTTTTATGTGGTGGACACAAAAGTAATGCATACTTATGAAGTGGAAGGAAAGTGATAGACTGAATATGTACTCACACTCCTTACATCTAAATAAAATCCAGTCTTACTATTTGTCATAAGAAGTCAGAAAATTAGTAAATTTAGGCCACCTGTGGGTAAGCAGCCAAGAGGCCCATGGTAACTCTGGTGGAGCTGCAGAGATCCACTCCTATTGTCGTAACTTTTAGTTATGCACTACACCAATCTGGCCCTAAGGGAAGAGTGGTAGGAAGGAAGTCATTGATTTAAAAAAAAGCTGTTATAAGTCCCATTTTCAGCTCGCCACATGCTGCTTCAAGGCAATACCGGAAGAAAAGCTGTTAGAGACTGCAAAAGCCTTGAGACTGGGGTCAAGGTTCATCTTCCATGACCTAGTCAAAGTCCAGAGCTACATCTTGACTGGAAAACTTAAGGTCACAAATGCTCTCCATCTTATCTGAGAGGCTAAACTGTTTTGCAAAAATGTTAATCTTCAGAAGTGTAAAGCTAGTAAGGACGAAGACTTGCAGCTGCAGTGAAAGGTGGCTCTGAAAGAATCGACACAAGGATAAACACAAATGCACGCCACACTTTACAGATTTTAATTTCCAAAAAATGTTAAAACAGTGCATGAATGTGTTTCTAATCTGCAATTGTGCACTACTTTGTGTTGGTCCTTTACCTAAAATCCCAAAGAAAAACATGAAGTGGTTGTAACCTGTTAAAATGTGTAATGTATAAATACCGTACATCTTGACTTTGGTTTAAGCTTTTAAAGTGGTATTCATCAGTACCTCTGTCAGCTTTTTTAAAATTCTTCCAAGGATTTTCTTTGGATTTTTGGTCCTTTTCTAGCTGACAAACTTTAGAGTAATGTTTTCAGTTTTGTTTTTCTATTAACTCACTTATAAATCATTCAGACATAAAAAAGTCTCCTTAACTCAAGGTTTGCACCAGTCTTTTGTCAATAAAAAAAAAAAAAAACAGCTGTGCAAAGAAACAACTAGAACCTTTTGAAATTTTGCTGCCAGCAGCCTGTTATGAATATAAACTTTGTCTAATAACTCAATTAATAAAACTGTTGATTTTTTAAAGCGCTATTAACTAAAAACTAGGCATAAAGTTGATATTCAACAAAAGCATGAGGTATTGCTTAGGTCCTGTTTTTTAAAAGATATCATATTCAAAATTTTTAGGTAAATACAGCCTATTCTGGCATGCTCAGACATGACACAGAAAATTAGAAAACTGGAAATAAAACCTTTAGAAAGCATGAAAATAAGTTGTAAAAATTACAAAATAGACTGGCTCCTTGCATGCGAAATAAAGAAATTAGGGGTTGTTTAATACATTTGCACTGCAGTGTTTGCTGACGATAACAGTGAAAATGGTTGCACAAAACAAAACTGTAAAAACAAAAAATGAAAATAAGTATTAGTCCACAGGTTTCTTCCAGATTATGATTTAAATTTAAACAACATGCAAGAGCTGCACAGATCAACAAATCTGTTTAGAATCATCTTTATTTGCCATGTTTATGCACAACAACAGGGAATTTGACTTCGGTTCCCCTTTTCCCTCAATGTATAGAGATTCAATAATAACTATAAATCTGGAAGATGAAGAAGAAGAAGATAAGGTTGGATTAATGCAAATATGTATTGTGCCTGGGGGAAGAAACTGCGTCTGTGGCAGTTCGTTTTTGTACATAGAGCTCTGTAGCACCGACCTGGAGGTAAAAGTCTTAGCAGTTTGTGCCCAGGATGTATGGGGTCTGCAGAGATGTTAAACCTGTACAAGTCCTGGATGGAGGGAGGACCAGCCCCAATGATCCTCTCTGCAGCCCTGATTCTTTGTTGCAGTCTGGCCCTGTCCTGTTTTGGCCCTGGCTGAGCTAAACCACACAGTATCATCACACAAAGTAGATCAGTGAGCTAACACATAAAAAAAGAGAAAGATGATAAGAAGTAATACTTCTGTTTGGGTTAAATTCGGGCCTGAAGCTGAGAGAAGTAGAGTGCACTTCATGTTTCATTTAGCATTCACCGACTTAAATCCCAGGAGCTCCGAATCTCTGCTGCTCGTTGCTGTGGTCAAGATGTTGGGTCTTACATGGCCTTTTCCGATTCATGAAGTGAATAATCAAATATTCAAATGTACAAATTTTTATTTTCGCGCTGACTATGCAGATGTACAACTAATGTTATTTAATTCATAAACCTCAGAGGGCAACTGCATTTAGGTTTCAGTCAGTTTTTTTGGCAAGAAATCACAGCATCCAAGAACGGCGTTGAACTTCTTGACCATATCGACATCTAAAAAAGCAGAGTAAGCTTTCTCTTTTACCTCAGTGGTGTCAAAGCATAAAACATTTGTTTTAGAAAACTTCAAAAATGGTTTTAACTGGCTGTAAAAACTTTATTGAATCAACTAATTTAGAGAGAAAATCTGCATAAAAACAAAAAAAAGTTGAATCCTTTTGGAAAAGAGTCAGTCTGACACAGAGGAAGATCAGAAAGCCGATTATTAACAGCTCTTTCTATGGAGGAGGTGTTCATCAACCTCATTTTATGGTATTTCTTTAATGCTGACTAAGCACTGCTCTTTTCCTTAACTTGCAGCTTTACTCATGTCCTGAAATTTTTACTGCAAATAGGACATTAAACATAACTTCATTCTGCTGATGCAGAATGTCTGAACAAGCTGGTTTTAGGTTTAATTTTTTTAATCAAATCATGTTCAAAAACTGAAGTGATAACAGGGATTTCTGCTCTGACTTAATTAGTTTTTTATTCAAGTGCTGCAGCTGAAAATAAATCGGTTTGAAACATTAGACTATGATGATGTTCTATAGTACACAACTTCTCCATCTGCTGCCAAACATCTTTATTTAACAACGACTAAATTAGTTTGAACAAAAAAAAAAAAAAAAGCTAAATCAGCTTGAATCCATCTTTTCTGATTTGATTTTTGAAACTGCTACTCTTCCCCCATCCTTAGAGTTTAACGGGATTTGTCTCGTCTGCTCCTAACCTTGCGCTGGGCGGCTCGCAGGACGTCCACCGTGCTGCGTAGCGTGTCCCTGTCTCTCTCCAGCGCGGCCCGCTCCCCCTCCAGGGTGGCGATGACCGTGGTCTGCATCCGGTGGAGCTCCGCTTGGCTCCGCAGGCGACACAGCTCCTCCTCCATGTTCAGACCCTCCGACTGAAGGACCTGGAGGAACATCAGGGAGAGGATCACAGAGCTGTAGGCCTGACCTCCCTTCATAAACACTGGACAAGTTAATTCAGTGAGCACATCTCAGTTCTCTGCAATGCTGTAATATACAGTGTCAACCACATATGTCTGGACCCTGGTAAAGATGTAAAAAAAAAAAAAAAAAAAAGATTTAAAATTAGCTAATCTTTAATGCGAGTAGTGTCATCTTGTTCTCTTTACAGTTCTTTTGAAATAATAGTTTTTTTAAATTTTACTTAGTTTTCAGTTGAGCAGCATTTTTAGGTATTTCTAATGATTAATCCATGACTTTCTGTTGCCCAGAGGAAACAATATGATCTGGCACAGAGGTCCGCTTCTTTTTTAGCCCGTGGCTGCTAGCCTGAACGAGGACCCATGTTTATCTTGCCTCAACACACAGTGAAGCCGCACAGCTCACTGTTGGAGAAATGAAGCAAAGAGTAACATCTGAGGGTCACCAAGTCTCCAGAATAGTCATTAGATGCCATCTAACTGGTTGGTTGGGGTGATGACAAAAGAAAGCCTTTGTTAAACAACGTTAGGGGCAGCAGCTGTTCGTTTTGATCAGATGAGACCAAGATTTACAGCAACAAAAACTCCAGGTAACTTAATGTGGAAAAGACGGTGTTAAGTATGGTGGAGGATGTGGGATGTTGTGGGCCTGTTTCTCTTCCAAAAGGACCTGGGAAACTTGCTAGAAGGCTCGGCTTCATGCAGTATTTCCCATCACTGGTCTTTAAGGCACACTGTCCTACATGTTTCAGCTGTTTCCCTGATTTAACACACCTGTTAATCAGCCACTAATTGAAATCAGGTGTGTTAAAGCAGGGAAACACTAGCGTCTAAAAACGCTGGCTTCATGAACATTCTGGAAAAACTTGAGGATTTTTATGTAATTTTATATCAGAAAATGTTGCCATGCAGGATATTAATTCAAAATATAACCCTAACCTCGACACAGAAATTTTAAACCAGGCACAAAAACAACCTTCTTACATGGCATCACAGCCTCCAGATCTAAATCCATATAAAACCTTTGAGGTGAGCTGAAGAGAGCATCTGTGAAAGGAGCCAGGACTCTTTATGATCTACACATTGTGAAAAGAGGAATGATAAAAAGAGCTCCTCCTCTGCTCTATGCTCCCACCTTTTGAAATGTTAATCAAGAAGACTAAAAGCTGGCAGCAGGAGAACCTACAAATGTGCTACCCATGATTTTGTTTAAAACAATTATTTTTTTTAAATATGAGAGAATAAATGAACTCAAATAATGGCTGGATTTTTCTAAATGTCTTTGTGTTTATTACTCAACTACAATAAAAGACATTTTTCAGGGGGTTTTGTTTGAAACCCTTTCATGGGGTGCCAATAAATGTAACCGTCTACTCAGTAACAGAAGGATTGAGTTGGTTTTTACAATATTTCTTTTCTTTAATTGGAATCCTCTCTCGGTTTCATTCACACTGTTTATTAGTTTCCAGCCAGTTTTTCAGAAAAACAGATGTTTAAGTTCAGTGATATTAAACTGTCTTTTCTCCCTCTTTTCCCTAATTTTCATAACAAGGTGCTAACTTTGGGTTTCAGTTTTATATTTTCTGTTGTGGTTTCTGTTTGGGGCTTTTTTTTTGGAGGGGAGGGGGAGGAATCTCTATTTTTTTGACTTTACTTCCTGTTTTATTTTATTTTCGTCTCTCACCTTCTAAATGTGTGCTTTTTCTGATCCTCGTGTTGTCATGGTTTCCTGTAGGATCACTGTTATCTTCTATGTTTGCTTAGGTTTCTCCTCTAAAGCTTTAGTTATTTTGTTGTCTATTATGCCCTTGCGGCACATTTTTTAGTTTGTTTTGTTCCTCTGCCTCCCCGGAACCTGTGTGTGTTTTTGGCTCCTTGATTCTTCAGCTGCTCTCATTTTTAGTCAGGTTTTTGATTTTTGCCTCAATTTAGAGTTTTTGCTGTTTCTATTTTTCTTTGTCTTCCCATTTTCTTTGGCTGCGCATGAAAATTCCCCATTTAACACCTCAGTCTCAATCTTTAAATGCTACTAACTTCCACTTCTATTTATTTAAAGTTAAATTTAAAGATCAAACAAAGTAATTTAAAGCATCTTCATTCTAAATACACTTTAAAATGCTTTCATTAAATATCACCACTAGATCAAGAGCAACATAACATGTCTGATTATTACACCTCATTAATACATAAACTTTTTTTTTTTGCAACTTTACTGGACATCAGAAATTATTTCAGTATAAATTTAAAAAAAACAAACAGTATTTATATCTTATTACTAAAATGTCTGCACAGTTCAGTTATGACTGTTCTAAGCTTTGTTAATTACAATAAGATAAATAAACTGATATTAACAGATTGAATGCTGCATTGTGTTTGCAATGCAACAACCGCACTAGTGTACTAAAAACCAGAAATTTCTTGGAAATAGCTGCACTTCATTAATCAAACTGGTTTCACAACTGGTTTCACAACTGGTTCATCATCAAAACATGCAGCAGCCCCAACGACATTTCATCAACCATCCCTTCTTTACTTCCTCCTCCGCTTCTTCAGCATAACTAACCTCACTTATGGACTCTGTCTCTTCATCTTGACTGATATTGATTTACTCATCATCTTCAGTGAAGTCTGCCTCTCTGTGTCTCTCCTGTCCACTAACACATCACTTGACGCTGCAACTTAAGCTAATCGTGTGGTGCAGAAAACCTCATGCTGATGCCGTTATAATGTGAAAACAAGAGCTTTGTAATAATATGGCGCTTCAGAAATTCGTCAATGCCTACTAAACCTTTTTTGAGAACAACACTGGTGAACATTTGCAACCTTTAGCCCAATGGGAAGTGCACATCAATATGACTTAAATCAGGTTTTTCTATGCAAGGGTCACCAACTCAAGTACAGAAGAGCTGCTGTTCTGCAACTTTTAGATGCATCGCCTCTCCCGCACACCTGAATCAAATGAATTGCTCAGTACCAGGCATCTGCAGAACATCACGACATGGTGAGATGATAAATCAGTCATTTGATTCAGGTGTTGGAGCAGGGATGCATCTTAAAGTTGCAGAATAGTAGCTCTCCAGGACTGGAGTTGGTGACTCTGTTCTAAGGACTTACTAAGAGGAGATAAAATATTTGATTTACAGACAAAAATGTAAATTTATGTGCAAATTCTGGTATTTTGAAGTATATAATAAAAAAATTATAAATAATAATAAAAAGAAACAATTTTCCAAATCAAACTTCTTCAACATTAAACTTATGAAATACTTACAGTCAGTAATATATGTTAGAACAGGGTAAAATACTTCCAGTGACACTATCTACTATTTACTGTATATTCACTTGACGTCCATATGACACATCAGGCTCATCAGATAAATAAAATGACATTAGAACAACAAAGCTTGTGTACAAATAAGAAGCCTCGCCTCAACATAAATTTAATGCGTCTGTGTCTGGCTTATTTTTGGTTAAATCATGTTTGTTATTCATTCAGTGAAGTTACACGCAGTGCGTAGAGTATCCAGAACCTTTACTCAAGTAGGAGTAGCAGTACTTGGGAAATACTATAATGAAGTAAGTAAAAGTAGTGTAAAACTACCTCTAAAAGTTTTTTTTCCTTCAAAAAAAAAAAAGTTAAGTAAATGTAACTAGTTACTACCCACCTCTGCAGTTTAGCAAACTCACATTTATGTTGGTGATGGTAGGACAGAAAATAATTTTTCCTTCTGCTTGCTTGGCATCTAATGGACGTAATGGTGGATTAGTGATTCTAAAATGGCGCCCTTTGCATGCAGTTCTCCAACACAGTTTTTAATATTTATTTACCTCCCTCACCAATCTGTTGAATGTCGGTAGTGACAACATAAACCTGGCTCCTCATCCGGCCTCCTTTGTTCAAACTGTTTTCGACTTTCTATTTGTCGCTCTGACTATAGAAATTGGCAAGTTTAGGGAAATGTGTATTTACGTGTCGCCATGTCCTGCCTTGATCAGCACTTCTGCCTTAGCCAAATAGCATATCCTCTTGTCTTTCCCATTTTGAAGAGCAGTTTAGGGAAATGGGCCTCAGTATGACAAGAAGTCATGAATCCTGAATTTTAAAAGTTCTGGACAAGCTGATCGACCTAAAGAAGTTAGAAATAATGCTCCAGGTATATTTTACAGTTACCGACAGGAAAGCCAATAATTATAGAAACTATGATTTTGTTAAATCATTGTTTTAAGGTAGGATGTTTTCCCTACTGAATAGCCGCACTCGAATTAAAGGGTAGATTTTTCTACATCTTGTGTGAGATTTTGCTCCTGCAATAAAAGCTATATTTATTTTCAGGCTTTTTACACATTTTCAGCAGGTGTGCCAATAATTGTAGAGCATGCTATACTTCTACACTGGTGTGAGACATGACGTATGTGAAGTTTCCATTTGCTCTGATATATTATACCACTTGTCATTTTCATACAAGAAGTTTTTTTTTTGCTTGCAGACATCTCATCAGCTCCTCAGCCTACTCACCAAACAGATTTCAATAACCTTTTATTGCATTTTATAAATCTATTCATTGACAAACCCACTGATTTATCACTACATACCTCTATGTGCCTGCGAGCCTCCACCAGACTCTCTCCAGCTTTCTTCAGACGCTGCAGTTCGGCCTCCACCAACACCAGCTTCTGCTCAGCTTCCCACGTCTTCCTGCTTTGCTCCCCCAGCTTCGAACGCAGGTCCTGAGCAGACTTCGCCTGTCGGTCGGCCTCCTCCTGGACCTCCTGGAGTCGACATGTTAGGAGCTCCAAGTCAGGGCCAGACGAGGAACACGTGTCCTGGTTTGTCTCAGTGTTATCTTCAGTGGGATGCTTTGTGGTCTCTGATCCAGTGTTTTCCATCTTTGGTTCTTTCTCTTGTTTTTCCAGTTCTTTCTGCCCACCTTCAGCCTCCCCCCTCCATTTGGTCTTGATCTCCTCATCACAGACTTCGCCTTTTCCCACTTGAACATGAAGACCCTCTTCACCCACTCCTGCTTCCCGCTGTGTCCCTATGATTTCTCCCCTTTTCTCCCTCTCCTCCATCAGCCTCACCCTTCCTTCCCCCTCCCCCCTGCTGGTTTCAGAGCCCTGGATTCCTCTCACCACCTCTCCCTCCTCCTTTTCTCGGCCCAGCTTCTTCACACCTTCCTCCTTCCTCTTTTCTTGAAGGTGTTGAAGCTCCTTCAGCAGCTCCTCCAGCTGCTGCTTCAGAGTGGCATTTTCATTCTTCAAGTTTTGAGCCTGAAAAATGAGAAAAAAGAGAAATTTTAAAACCACTTTAAATCTTTTCTGCATTAAAAATGTGTTCTCTATAACTGCACACATACAAAAAAAGCTCTTTAAAATGCCATAATAGGAAATTAAACCTGCTGATTTAACATATAAATCAAATATAAGAACCCTCTTTACAATGACCGCAGAAGACTCTGGAACATATGTATATATAATCTAAAAAGCAGTACAAAGCAGAAACTAGTGCAGGAAAAACAGGCTTTAAACATCAAATGAAACATGATTAATTTTATTAAATTTGACAGGTCCACCATCATTGATCCAAAACAGCTGATGCTGCTGCTGTAGAAATAGTACATCCAATTACCATATCCATTTGTCATAGAAAGGCAAACTGTAGTATTAATCACTGTTTCCACCAATACCCCTGTTAGATGAGTGATTTTCTCCTTCATACTGTTTGACACTAATGGTTGGTTTGTATTTGGGCTAGTGATGCCGTTTTCATCAGGTTCACATTTGAAATGCAGCAATCAAGATACGATTGAAGTCTAGACTTTCATTTTTCTTTCAAGTGCTTCTTAAAAATACAGATAATTTCTTAGCAGACGATGATGATGATGTTGACTCAGTGTGTGTTTTTCCTTTTCTTAAACTTCATCAATAGAAGCTGAAAGTCTTCAATCACATCTTGATTGCTTCAATTCAAATCCACTGTGGTGGTGCACAGAGGCCAAAACATATGATATGTGACTATTATTAACCTGTCTGTATCATACAGATATTATTCCTGATATATAAAAATTACATGTTGTGTAGCTTTTACAAGAATCGGGACAAACTTTCAACACTTTTCAGAGACGGACTACATGTTCACTGCAGAGGTATTTAAGTTCATGATTGTTGAATATATAGTGCTGCCTTCATGCAGATTTCCTCGGGGGGGGGGAGGGTTGCCTTTTTGACGTAACTAAATGTTTCTGATCATCAAACACATTTTAATAATTTGACAAAATTAACCTGAGTAAATACAAAATGCAATTCTCAAACTGTGATTTTATTTTTAAAGGTCCATTTTATAAAGTTTATCCAAAGCAACGTAACCAGGTTACATCATGAATTACTTCTGATTAACAACATTAGTGGCAGACCTGTACAATCAAGAAAGAACCTGACAACATGAAGATTTTTCTTTACACCTCTGATCTAAAGAAATTCAGAAACAGATGAGAAACAAAGTTATCGAGGCCTTTGAGGTCTGTACTTCTCCATAAGCATCCTTAAAACCAAACTTGCATCTGTAGTACTCTTTCTTGGCATGAAGCCGTACTGCTGCCTGCTCACATTCAGAAGTTGAAAAGACAAGAAAAAACAAGGAAAAAGTAAACCAACCAAGTCCAAATGATGAGGAAAAAAAGAAAATGGTTAAAAAAGGTTGAAATGTAAAAAAATATTAGTATAGCAATAAAGTCAGAATGACCTGTGAAAATCATGCTTGTGTAAATGAGCTGGTATAACAGAACAGGATTTTATAATGGAAAAGAAAATAAATCCCCCCAAAACATTTGGGGCTTAACTGTAAACCATCATAGTCTCCAAAGTGCATAGAATATCACATTTATAAATGTATTTTTTTTCCTCCAAGTGACCTTTCATATAGTAGGTATAGTAAGTGTCTTTTTTAGGTGAAAAAGGTACTTTAATAACACTTTTTTGTGAAGTAATGCGACATCCCCTGTGTGCTTTTGGGCTTGGCAGAGAGTACTCTCTTACTAAAGTCAGAGCGACATCCGAACTGAAGGACAAAGTGATTGTGAACCTTTCCTCTCCTCTCTGCTCACCTCCCTGAGTGTTTTCTGATGTTCCACCTCGAGGCAGGCCAGCTCATCTTTGGCATCTGGGGAATCAGCCTGCAGTAACGGAGCACCGACAGTTAACACATCCACCCTGCAACACTGGCCTCATCTTGGATGTAGCTGAATTTGGCAAGACTTATAGTATTCACATGGCAAGATTCAGTTTTCAACAGAGGAGCAATGGTAGGTTATTTATGCTGAATTTGTGAACCCTGACCTCTTGCTGGGCCTGCAGCTCCTCCAGCCTCCTCCTCAGCTCAGCGTTCTCCTGTTCTGCTCCCAGCAGCCTCAGTGTTGAAGCCTCACCCACTTCCACGCTCAGCGGCTTCTGATCTGAGACAGCAGGAACAAATAAAGAATCATGACATAATGAAAGGAGTCAGACCAAGAAAAAAAAATTATAATTCACAGAGTTTTTAATAACAAATGCTATTTGAACCAGTGTTATCCCAATGCATCAGGTAATAAAACTGCAATATATGTAAAGGAATAGGTTGACGAGTGCTCGGACCGATCTGCTCGCAGAACTCCTCATCAGAGTCCAGTTCTGATTGTAGAAAACGCCGATGGATGGTGACATTCGGGGGGGAAACACCTTCCTTTGATGTGCTCCTTTGCCTTAAGTCTGCCTCCAGGCTCATGTTCATCTCCAGCAGCTCATCAACCCGCTGCCTTTCAGTGTCCCGCTCCTTCACATCAAAACACAAACGGTATGCCATGCAGACACCACAAAAGAAACAGAAATCTTACATCAAATATTCAGAAGATACTGGAACTACAAAGTTATTGGCATATTGAGTATTACAAATATTTGACTCAAACAAACTTTAATACTAGAACAGCTGTTTGGGCAAACATCAGCCTCACAGCTCCACCCACCGCCTCCACATCCATGATTCTCTGACGCAGAAGAAGATTGTCCTTCTCCAGCTCCCGTATGGAGGAGCAACGTGCTCGAGCATCTGCCAGCTGTTCTTCTAGAAGACTTTTAGTTTCCTGTAGTGCTGCACACAGATGTTGCTGCTCCTGAAGGAGGTACCACATACAGATGGCATAAGTTTACATGAGTCACAAAAAAATAGCACAATCTGCATCTTGGTTTACCGAAATGCAGTGCTAGCTACAGTACCTTGCAAAAGTACTCATACCTCTTGAAGTTTTTCACATTTTGTGAAATTGCAACAAACTTTGATACATCTTATAGGAATTCCTTGTACTAAACCAACACAAAGTTTGTATAAAATGGTGGTGTTGAAGAGAAATGAGACACTTTTTTAAAAGTTTATAATAATTTTTAACAGCAATAGAAAAACAAAAATAAACAACTGACAAAAAACAAAAAAATAACCATAATGTCGACATAATTTTGACATAATATCGACAGAAGCAAATAAAACATAAAATAAAAATAAATAAAAAAGTGGGGGCAACTGTACAACTGTCCATTTTATCTGGAAGATACTTAACTCAGCTGGTTGAGCAAACTGGTCATTCATGTGCTCTATCAATGGATTCCATATCCTAAAAAACTTCAGGATGTTACTGGAAAGTTCATATCTAAGTCTTTCGACATGCAGAATTGCTTATAAGTTCCCTCAGCCATGTCCCAAAGTTGCTAGAAGGCAAGAAAGACATTGTTGAAAGAAAGACATAAAAAGGTGCAAGTCCACTCCTTCAGAGCTACTGTTCTGCAACTTTTAAATGCATCGCTTCTCAAACACAAATGATTAAAATGAATGAATGAATCAAATGATTCAGCTGTGTTGGAGCAAGGATTCATCCATTAGTTGCAGGGCTGGACTTTGGGACCCTTGAGACCAAAACCGAACTTCTGTCAAAACACTATGAAATCTAGCACTACCCTGAACACACAATCCCCACTGCAAAACATGGTGGTGGAAGAATAATGCTGGGGGTGCTTTTCTTCAGCAGGCACAGTTAAATGGAAGCTGGATGGAGCTAAATTGAGCACGATTCAGGAAGAAAACCTTTAAGAGACTGCCAAATACTGTGGAGGAGGTTGACCTCCCAGTTGGATGACCGTAATAATACATCCAACGCAACAATAGAAGGATTTAGACCAAAGTATATTTATTTATTAGTAAGCCCTAGATAAAGTTCAGACCTAAGTCAAACTCAGAATATATGGCAATACTTAAAAGTTGATGTGCACAGGCTCCTCGTGCGATCTGACTGAGCTTGAACAATTTGGCAAAGAAGAGCAGGCAGAAATCTTTGCTTGTAGATGTTCAAATCTGCTAGAGACCTATTCCAAAACACTCTGAGCTGCAATTGCAGTGAAAGGTGGTTCTGCAAAGTATAAAGTCAGGGTGGCCAAAAACAAATATATACCACACTTTTTAGATTTTAATTTGTAAAGAAATCTTGAAAATAAGGTATGATTTTCCTTCCACGTCATAATTATGCACAATTTTGTGTTGGTCCAACACATAATATCACAGTAACAAAACGCAGGTAAGTAGGTATACAGGTGCACCTACCAATCTCTTTCCTCCTTTAGAAAGAAAACTTTTTTGACTAATTCAAACAAGCAACCAACAAAATATGAGTGTGGATTACAAAACTTGCACCTTGTTTTCAAAGTTCAAGACTCCTCAGTGGTTCCATAAAGATTTTACTGCTCAAACTCTTTTAAAGGTCTTGAAGCGAGATAAAGTAAAACCAGTGGTCTGGACTATAAAGCCCAACATATCCAGGATAACTCCGGGTTATCCTGAACAAACAGCATCAGCTATGATTTCATAAAAGCAGTCACAACAATAGCTAAAAATTCTGGAAATAAACCTAGGTTTTCTAAATGTGTTTTTAGAAAAAGAAAGAAGGTTGGACTTTTAATCAGACAAACATGGATCTGGAGATCTCAGAGGTCTACTTTGATGCAACATTTCTGATATTTAGAGCAGATGAAGGCAACACAGCTTTTAAATTAAAAAGCTGCTATGTGATATTATTACAGCACAGTGAGGCCTACAGATTTATGGCGTTTATTAAATGTGCTGCACAGTTGTTCTTGAAATATCTGAAGGATTTGTTTTATTCTGCCTGTTGCAACATAGGCTGTTTAGACTATACAAAATAAATAGATTCAAATTAGCAAGCAGGCCTAAAATTATCCAGTTATTTTATATCTTCAAAAAAATCATCTAAAATACTGAAATAAACTGGTTCTATTAACCTAGTAAATTAAATTTCAGAATTTTTAAAGTATTTTATAATATTAATGTGTTTCATATGCATATAAATTAGGGCCAAGCCTTTAATGCATTAATTTTGATGAATTAATTACGATTTCAATGCATTAAAAAGGGTTAGGGTTAACGCAATTAAGAACAGGTTTCCTTTTTACACACAAAAGTCCCAAATCAGAACCTTTGTATTGTATTTCTGGTACGCCTGTAAATCTGATGCACAAGACTGGTATAGGTAATTTTCAACATGCAATTTCTTAGTGAAAAGTAAATAAATAAATATTTTCTTTTTTTTTAATCAATACTTTAAATCTCAGACATTTTTTTTATTTTACACAGAGACGATATACAACATTTCAATGACATTTTCAAAGGGAAGATGCATGGTAGCAGGTTGTAGAAAAATTGCAAATTTCCACCTGAAGTCCATGGACAGGTTGATGGTAATCAAGTATTATTTAACATAGACAGTCAATGTATGCTTTACTTACAAAAGAATTAATTATATTTGAGTTTTGTTTATATTAAAAAAAAAAAAAAAAAAAAAAAAAAAAAAAAAAAAAAACTTTAGAGTCAAAGTTTGACAGGAATAAAGTTCAGCGAGGGATCAGATTTTTTTTTTTTTTTTTTTTTTTTTTTTTTTTTTTTTTTTTTTTTTTCAGTGCTCCAGAGGAATTCCCCTCTGCTGAGGTATTTTTCAAAGAAATGCTTCACTGTGAAAGTTAACAAGAGCTGTACAGATCTGGGAGAGACATAACTGAGAAAAAATGTTTCCATCTATGCATTGATGTCTTTTTTTATTATTCTGAATTCATTGCATGGGAGTCTGAACTTTAACATAGGTGGATTCTTATCTCACAACCTAACCACATATGGAGTTTGTAGTTGTCAACATGAAATGACATGGGAATACTCCCTAGTTCACAGTATAAAAACACAGTATTTACAACTATATGAGAAGTAATCCTGCCCTTATAGAAGAGCAAATAGAACAAAAGTCTGCAGACATGCAGTGAAAATTTCAATTCCACAGCGTATGTACTACTCATCTGACACTAAATTGGATAAAATAACTCTCAAAAGCTGATATCGGCTATAGAATATATTTTACACTAATTTCAAAGGAGAGCAAATGTTGTCTGAAATGGGAAAAAGTCACTCTCAGCTTTTTATTGTGCCAAATTTACTTCATTTAGGCTGCTGTCACATTGTTTTCTATCTTGCCATGTATGCTGGTGAATAAATAAAAAAACATCTTATGCAGGTCTAAACGTAAGGAAATGAAAGGCATTTTGTGGAACACCAAGTTTTGTCAAGTCTTTCAAGCATGTGTGTTGGTTTTGATGCACTTGTCCTCTGAATAGTAGAGGTGTTGTGCTGCGTCAGGACAGACAGTGCTAGTTATTTATGATGCAGCGGTGTTACCCTCTCCTAATTTAATTTTCCATGTTTAGGGATCAACTAACCATCTGGGAATCGAAAAATCAATGCTCTGTGAGGGCCCCGAAGTGGTCAGATAATTATTAGCAGGGTTAACCACAAAGTAGGTCATTACACCAGATTCAACTATAGTTTCAAGCATCCAATAACCTGAGGTGAGTACACAGTGCAACGGTAGATTAGATAATGTTAAAAAAAATCCCTGATGAGATATCTGAGTCTGCTGCGTTAATTCTGTAATGCTAGATATGTGTGATAACCATGGAAGCGCTCAAAAGTATCAAAAATATGATCCCAGATAAGCTGCGTGGCTTCTTTCATGATCAAGTAGTGCATGCTACAGTATCATTTCATAAGGTGTTGTGTCTTTCTTTGTTAATAAAATAAAGGGCAGATACACAACAGTGTGACAGAAGTTTAAGCTATTTGTCCAAAACACACAAACTCACTGAAATTATGTTTGTTATTGTGGTTCTGAATAATTTCAGCCTCTTTTAACAGAAGTGGATCCTCTTCTTTTCAAATAACCTTGACAAGACAACAACGAAAGAGATGAGCTCCAAAAATAACAGGGGAGAATAACATTTAATAACTCATTTAGAGACTTGGGTCAGGTTTTGACGTTTAAATATTAAATTATTATTTTAGCTTGTACTTTGTGGCATTTATTTCAATACAAACTGTATAAACTAACAAACACAAGGACATAGCCAGAAGGAAGAATGAATCAAGTAAGTCAGGGAAGGTGACAGCGAGGACACCAGGAGATGTTTTACAAGAATGTGAGGACATTTTCTGCCCCAGAACATTTCAGCTAGTTCAGAATAAATTTCATTTGGTTGTAAAAGTTCCAGCGACTAGAGGCAAACTCCTGCTCCTCCTCGTCAACGAAGCAGCTCTGAGCTGTAAATCCAGATGACATCATGCAGTATAATCTTGTTCTATGGCTTTGGATTTCATAGTCGTTCATGCTCGCTTTTGAGTGAAACACTGAGGACTGCGAGCGTGAATTATAATAAGATTAAATGACACTTTTTATTATTAAATATTAGCTATTCCTAGGTGAGTTTAATTTGAGATCTTTTTGATGTGAGCTTTTCTGATTATATTCATATTATAGTCATACTATTTCCTGGTAAAAAATTAATTCATGGGTACAGATATGCTTTATTGAATATTTTTATAACTGTATTTTGGCTGCAGATTGTTCTAGTGTGTTTTTTTAGGGTTCTATGCTGACCGTTTGTTTGTGTGCATACCTTCAGCTGAGTGCGAGTCAGCTCGAGGCTGCGCAGTCTGTGTTTGCAGCTCTGAAGCTCAACCTGGAGCTGTTCGGTCCGTGCAGCTCGCTCCCGGGCGCAGTCCAGCTCATCCCGCAGAGTGCGCATGCCCCTCACCTCGCTCTGCAAAGAACGGTTCTGGAGGAACACATAAAATACAGAATCACACACAGCAAACAGGTCTGTGGATTGATGCTGGGTGGATGTGCAGAAAATACAAAGCTGAGTATGATGCCAGAAGAAGAAAATGTGCCTTTGACTGTGAGCACAGCGCCTGAACGTCTCCTTTCCAAGCAGATTCTAATTTAAAGGTATGTTTGCAACTTTCAGATGAAGTATTACTCGCATATATCCACATGGATAATCCATATACAAATTAGGTAAGCTATCCGAGTTGAGAGACTGTAATGTAAAAGCAAATCAGATAAATAGGTGGCACTAAAACCATTAATGCGCTTCAAACCAAGAGGATCTTAATGTTGATTCTACAATGCCCATGTAGGCAGCGCAGCAACCTTAAAATTGGTGAGAGTTCTCTTTTTGATCAAGGTCAGCATTCTTACTGCTAAATCTTCTAATAACCGCAGTGGAGCTATGGTTTTCAAAGGAAGATCAGTGAGCAAAGCATTACAATAATCAATTTGTCATGTTAGAAAAGTGAGTATTAGTGTCTCTGAACTGGACTGAGATAAATGGTCAAACTCTGGCAATGTTCTTCAGGTGACAAATAGCATTCTTAGTAACATTTTTACGATGAAAAACAAAAAAACAAAAAGCAGATTTTGATCAAATATATGACCTAGATTTTTTATTTCCAAGGATTTATTGCCAGTACATGAAGTTTTTCTGCAAGTTTATCTCTTTGTGCCAATAACTACAACTTCAGAGCTAGTTAATATAATTGCTCTCAAATCGACTTGGTGTAGAGTTTAACCAGTCAGCTGTTGGAGCCAACAAATCACAGTGATGGTTTAAATATTTTGATGTTGCACTGTAGCAATGCAATGAAGAAATAAAAAAGAAAATAATGTCTAGGATTTTAGCATCAGTTTAAATTTGAAACTGGAAGATGGAATATCCAAAGAGAACCCACACATGCACAGGGAGAACATGCAAACTCCACGCAGAAAGACCACAGGACAGGATTTGAACCCAGGACCTTCTTGCATCACTGTGCAGCCGTTCGTTTGTTTATAATGTACCAATTCATTACATATCATCTAAAGGCACTTTACAAGATAATTTTTTTAAGTATAAAGTCAATTCAATCCAGTCATCCACACAGATTCAATGTCAAGTACATACATTTTAACTGATCCTACAGTTATCAAACAATGCAGTCAAGTGAAGTTTATAATTTAAGTTGATTTAAAAGTTCTGTATCTAAGGAAACGCAGCAGATTGCATCGAGTCATTGATTTGCAGCAATCACTCTTCCTGGACAAGCATGGAAGAGTTTTGTAAAGAGGGCCATAAATGACTAGAAGGAAATACTTCCAAACTGTCAAAATCTGTCAAAAGTCACTTATCTGCAGAGTGTTTACTAAGGTCCACTGATCAGCTTGATCTCTTGTGATGTTCTCAACACACAAAACAAATTAAGCTGTTTTTTGTCTTTGCTGGAGTAGCTCTGTTATTCACATTCTATTTTTTTTTTCTTTTTTTAAACTTCAGTTTATTCATTTCTGACAGATTAATTAAATTTTTTGGAAGACTATGCTCCAGTTTTGGATGCTGTGCAGCTGGAAGAATTTTTGCTGATACTTTTTTCACTTTCAGTCATTTGTTATGATGGGCAACCATAGCAACAAGATGGTTCATAACAAGAAGTAGCTGAATAACATTGCAAAAGCTGAAATTATACCTCAACTGAAGCCACAAATCCAAGATGAGTTAAAAAGGAGGCATTGCAGATGCAGAGCAGGAACAAAGAGGAGAGAGAGGAGGAGAAAGTTCAAACCATCTCTGGCATCCATCATAATGGGCAACGTGAGATTGTTAGCTAACAAGTTGGATGAACTTCAAGCCCTGACAAAGACTCAACAAGAGTATCGGGAATGCAGTATTATGTGTTTTACTGAGACATGGCTGCAAGGATCATATCCCCGACTCCAAAGTCTCTCTGCCAGGCTTCCTTACTGTACGGGCAGACAAAGATTTAAAGAACAGCGGAAAAAGGAAAGGAGGTGGATTAGCAGTGCTTGTCAACAACAGATAATGTCACCCAGGACATGTTACTGTGAAGTGTCATCTCTGGAGTCCAGACATTGAACTATTGGCAGTAAGTTTTCGTCCATATTATTTGCCAAGAGAGTTCACCAGTGTTGGTTTGGTCGCTGTTTACATTCCACCCTGCCGACAATGCATGTGATGTCATCGGTTCCATTGTTGCTAAGATACAGAAACAACACCCAAATTGTTTTGTGGCAATATCTGGTGATTTTAATCATGCTTTACTCTCTGCGGCACTGCCAACGTTTCAACAGTTTATCAGCTGCTCTACCAGAGAAAGCAAGACATTGCATTTGTTTTACACAAATGTCAAGGATTCATATATTTCCAAACCAAGACCTCCTCTGGGTAAATCAGATTACAACCTTGTTTTTCTCTGCCCAGAATATAAACTCCTTGTCCAGAGATGACTTGTAACAAAAAGGACTGTGAGAAAGTGGTCACAGTAAGCAGGAGAAGCCCTACAGGGTTGTTTTGATGCTACTGATTGGATTTCTCTTTGCAAGCCACATGGAGAGGACATTAATGCCATGACTGAGTGTGTGACCGACTATATAAACTTCTGTGTGGACAACACCAACCCCACCAGAACAGTGAGATGCTTCCCTAATAACAAACCCTGGATCACCAGTGACCTGAAGGAACGGTTAAACAGGATAAAAAGACCCTTCAGGGAGCCAGAGAGAGAGAGAGTGATTGAAGAGTGTACAAAAACAGCTCAAAGTCAAGATTAGAGACAGCAAATACAAGTATAGGAAGAAGCTGGAGAGTAAACTGCAGAGGAACAATATCAGACGTGTGGTCAGGGATGAAGAAGATCACAGCCTTCAAGCAGAAGAATAATCAGACAGATGGAAGTCTGGACAGAGCCAACAACTGAACAATAGATTCAGTCCAGGAACAAGCTCAGCGTCCTCCTCTCCTGCCCTAGCCAAAAAAAACATTCCACTCTGTTTTGACCCTCAGATTCCTGTTCCACCTCAGACGTTTTAGCTTCCAGCTCAGTCATGGACTCTTCTGCTTCTACAAACTTGTCTTCAACCAAATCAGGAGATGCTGCTGTTCCCTTTGCCTCCCCTCCCACTTGCCTGTCTCTAGAAATCAGAAATAAAACGAAGCTGGAGAGACTGAACTGGACCAAGGCTACAGGTCCAGATGGTGTCAGCCCTAGAGTCTTGAAGGCCAGAGCAGAGCACCTCTTGACCCAAAAGAAGGTACCACTGTTGTGAAAGACATCCTGTCTGGTTCTGGTACCAAAGAAAACTCACCCATCAGTTATCAACGACTATACATCTGTTGCCCTGACATCCCACATCATGAAGGTCCTGGAGAGACTCCTGTTGGCCCACCTAAGTAAGCAAACCAGCACATATCAGGACCCCCTGCAGTTTGTTTATCGCCGTGGAGTTGGAGTTGAAGATGCCATTATACACCTGCTTCAACAAACCCACTGTCATTTGGACAAAGCAGGCAGCACTCACAATTTGTGAGACTGAAGGACTGTGTAGCTAACAAGGTGGTCAGCAGCACAGGAGCACCACAGGGGACTGTACTCTCAACATTCCTTTTCACTCTGTACACTTCTGACTTCCAGCATAAGTCAGACTCCAGTCATCTACAGAAATACTCAGATGACTCTGCAGTTGTCGGACAAGAAGATGAGTACAGAGACCGCTTTGTGGCCTGGTGTGGAAACAATCATCTTATCTTAAATGTGAACAAAATAAAAGCAGATGAGTGCAGATTTCAAAAGAAACAGGGTCAGATCAAACACTATTTCCATCATGGGAGAAGGAGGAGGTGGTTGAGGGACATAAGTACCTCAGTGTTCATCTAGACAAACTGGACTGGAGACTCAACAGTGACACGGTTTATAAGAAGAAGAAAAGCAGACTGTTGTTCTTAAGGAAGCCAAGATCCTTCAAGCATGTATAGGTTCAAGGTCTATAAATGCTCCCACATACTTCATCCAAAGCCCAACAGTCAACTCGCAGTTATGTGGTTGCAAACCATTCGTATTTGCACACACCTTATATATAATGGCACAGACCACCTGAGGGACACCCCGCCTGTTTCAGTATACATCACGCCCCTGTTCTGCTTTACGAAACATTCACATAGAGAGCACCACATTTGAGTGCAGACACCCTGCTCCCTAGACAACAGCGCTACAATTTCCATCCAAGAGTTATTCATCATTTTCCAATTTTATTATTATAGTTATTTAGTGAAGAATTGTACAAATGTACATAATTCTCAACTACGTCAGATAATAGGCAAAAAATGTATTCATGTCTCCTGTAGATACAAAAACCGGATGGTGGAAGCTGACTAGTTGAAGAAAAATATCAGCATTGCTGTTTGAGCGCATTTCTGCATGAAACTCGACAACAAACTTCTGACCAATCAGAAGTTGTCTGACAGTGCGTCTTCAGTTGGAGGCTTCTTCAGAACTGTTGTAATACAGATTGCTACAGGAGATTCTTTCTGCTCACAGCCATCAGCATCAACAGCAACTCTTTTGAGAACCTTGGATAATATAAGTTAAAACATTTAATTTCCCTTTGGAATCAATAAAGTATTTTTGAATTGAATTAATGATTTTTCTGTGAGTGGATGCCAACCTTTCTACCATGTTCCTAAGTCATGGTTCAGCTCAATTGCATTAGAAGCTGGGTTCTGTTGTTGTTACAAGTTGAAGTTAGTGTATAAGATTTAGCCTCTGAAAGAATTGTTTCGCTTATTTACCTGCAGATATTGATGCTTTGAGTCAGATGTGAACTTCAGTAACATGTTTTCACCCTGAAACAGCTATGAGCTGATGTTTGAACATCCTTAACCAACCATTCAGGAGATGTGAACAGGCTAAGCAGAGGCAATGCCAGGGCAAAAATAAAAATAATAGTTGTTTCAAAAAGTTGTTTTCTACCATTTTACTACAGATCAGGCCAATTACTTGAAGTTTGCATTTTAAAACAGCCAAACGTTTTATAATTTTAACAGTTAGTTCATGTGGACTTGCTTCATGTGAAACCATATTTCACCTAGGGCACCAAAGTAGCTTGTGCCTCTATTATCTGACCCATATGATTGTGACTCAGTATCAGCAAATTCTTTACTGATAAATGACTTGTATCAGTATCAGGAACCAACAGAAATCTTTTATTTTTTGAATCTATCCAGACAGTGGTACAGGAGACAAAGTGTATCATCTATCCGTACCTCTTTTTGAAGTTTCTTCAGCTGATCCTCCATCGTCTGAATCTCCTGCTTGTAATCCAAAATCTGATCACCTTTGTCTTCCCTAAAAAAAAAAAAAAAAACATAAAACTCATAGAACTGCTCACAGTATTTTTCTGACACTTCCTTACTGGTCATATCTCTTATAGCTGGAGCAAAAAGTACAAGAATAACGGAAATTATGTGTGCAGGAAATAGTAAAAAAAAAAAAAAAAAAAATTAAATTATAACTTGTAACTTTTTGCTGAACTTTGACCTTTGGGTACATTTTAATACACAGTGGAAATTAGATTGTTTCAACGAATACCCGGCCCGTTGCTGAGTAACAAGTCATTTTTGTGCATTGAGAGGAGTGACAAAATTTGCACATTATTAACGTTGACCTTTATAACAACTTACTAAAAGTTCTCCAGGGCTTTTTCTCCACACACACACACACACACACACACACACACACACACACACACACACACTACGTTTTTCTATATTCACAAGGATTTTGCATAGATTTCCATTCATTTTTCATTCATTTCTATAGCCCGATCCTTATTCTACCCATTACCAGTACATGCCCTGACCATAACCTAAACTCAATTCACACCTTAGTCCTAAACCTAATCCCTAACCCAAAAACAGCACTACTTCTTATGGGGCCTGGGCTTTGGGCCCCATAAGGAGCAGTGGGTTCTGACAACATAGCATTTGTTGGAGAAATGAGCCTTCCAAGGTGAGAACTACTAAAACACGCACACACTCACAATTGTTGTTTGAGGCGGCGCAGTTTGGCCTTGCTGTCAGCCAGCTGGAGGGTCAGACTCTGAGGTGCATCATCAAGGTGGCCCCCCAGCGGTGTCTTTGTTGAATCATCATGGGCTTCACGCTCCTGACACAATTCTGCTATCCTCTGCAGAGGAGGGGGAAAAAAAAAAAAACAGCTCTTTAAAAAGTTGCTTAAAACTTCAGTTAATGCAGTATAAATATTGTAATGTTAGCAGGTTTAAAGATGCAAAATGTGTCTGAATTCACAAAAAATGAGAATAAATTATAGTTTAAATGACTTCAGAAAAATAGTCTTGCCTATTCAAATTCAAAAATACTTTATTCATCTCAAAGGGAAAGTAAATGTTAATGTAACTCGTTTAATTGAGTTATTATAGATCGTGATGGCTGTGGGCAGGAAAGATCTCCTGTAGCAGTCCGTTTTACAGCCAGTCTGAAGAAGTCTCTGACTGAAGAGACTATGTATACCAAGTCTCAAAACACTTTTCCTTCAGAAAGTTTTCAAACAGATCAATAAGAAGAAGTTTTTACCTACTACTCATGTTTATTTTATTTAGGAAGAAAATAACGTTTTCTATTTTTAGTGTTTAAACTAAACAGGAGACAGAACAGTGTTTTTATAAGTTGAATATAAATATTATTGATTTTATTTACATTTTAAATAACTAACAATTTTTATTTAGCATTTTCAACTGCTTAGATCAAGTTAATTTTAAGAAGAATCGTTTTAGTGATGAGCCTGTATTTACCAAAGCATTTTTTTATTTGACACATACACAGGAAATTTACTCTAACCCATCTAACCCAAAAATATAAGCCATGAGCACAGTTATAGCAATTTACCGCAATGACAGAAGGAAGTGATGACACACTAACAGCATCCGGAGAGCAATTGGAGTAGGAGAAATCCTACTCAAGAAGATTTCTGCTGTTTATTATGGTTTTTTATTTTATATTTTGTATTTTTGAACCTCACCTTCATGGTACATAAAGTAGGATTCCTTTCTATATATAAAAATTCTCAACTACAGTGGCCAAAAGTTTATGTAAAACAACAAAGTTTCTGAAACACTAAGGAGCTGTGGACACTGTGTGGTTGTTATGGTTGAAATGCTTTGCCACCGTTTTTCTTTGTTTTGTTTTAAAACAGGAGACCAGACATTGTGTCCCAATAACTGAAGCACCACACTCCCATCCTGAAAAGGTTACTCCTGGGTGAGTGGGCATGAATCCAAGCACCTTTCCCTGAACCATGCGGAACTGGAGATGCCTGAACATCAGACATGCAAATAAATGTAAACACGGCCTGCGATTGAGGAGAATCACACACTCAGAATCATGCACCTGGCACCGAAAGGAACCTCACACAATGTAAAATGAATACAGTCCTAAATAAGGTAGAGGTGTGTGATAACACAGACTTAGTCTCTAGTTTTTTTTGGGGGGGGGACCTGTACAAAATTAGGCTCTCACTCCTTAAAATTACACACTTCTAATGTGGATTACAAACACTGTTATAAATCAACACCTAAATGCACTGGGGAAAGGGTGAAAGTGAGGCATTTCAAAGTTTATGTATATATTGAGAAAAACAGCTGCAAAAGAGGCTCTCAGGGGCTTACTATAAAGCTCTGAAACTGGATTTTAACCAGAACCAGGCTTCAGTCAGTCACTGAACCAATAGCCCAGTGGTGTCCAAAGTCTGTCCTCAAGGGCCAGCATGTCCTGCATGTTTTAGATGTTTCCCTGTTTCAGCACACCTGAATCAAATGAATGGGTAATTACCGTGTTCCTGGAGAACCTAATAACATGCTAAGGAGCTAATTAAGCCATTTAAATCATCTGTGTTGGAGCAATAACACATTTAAAGTGTGCCAGACACCAGCCCTTGAGGACTAACTGGACATCTCTGCAATAACAAATAGCAATGCAGCAAAGACTTGCTGATGCTCGGAAGAGCACAGTCCTGTTGCATATTAAAGGGATATAGCTTTATTTTCTGAACAAGTGTGTATAAAGTAAAAAAAGAAAAACAAAAAAAATCAAGAATACATACAAATACATACATACATATAAACACATATACAAGAACACAAAAAATTATTTTTGTAACATAAGAATTATCAGTCATTTTCGCTACTTGTTTGAAATGGGAGAAGATATACTGTATATCACTCTTCAAAATACCTTTTATATTGATATACATGTTACTAGGTAACATGTATATGTTACCTAATATATGTTACTGGGAACTGGTTCTCTACAAGAACCAGTTCTCAGTAGTTCAATTCCTTGGAATCGTTAACCTGCCTGCTTAACGATTCTGTTTGTCGGTTCCAGTAACATGAGATGTATTTGCGTGATGACATAATGTACACGCTCCGTATTTTGATTTAGAGAATATCCAAGATGGCGTCGCGGAAGAAGCGCTCCAAAGTACGGTTACATTTCACAAAAAAAGACGATACTAGGGCCGGCTGCAAACATGTGCAGAGCTTTAATCACAGTGAAAAGATGAAATACCTCCAACATCCTTTAACAGCTGACCACGCAGCATGCAGCTGATTTGTACAAAGTAAAAGTGTTTGATACGTTGCTTAGCGACGGTGGTGACTCTCGAGGCAAGGAGTCCAGCACAGAGTCTCCTGGCATACATGTCCCAGGTAACGTTAAACTCCTCCACGTTCTAGTTGTTGTATTAATGTTAGCATCATGCTGTATGAATAATCTTCATCTCATAATAACATTGACAGTCATGGTCAATAACTTAGAATATGAATTCCGACGAGGCTCATTTGTCAGATTAAAAGCACCTTTTGAAAACAACCTTTAAGTCTTCAAAGATCCCTCCTGAAAAAGTAAACATGCAGATTTGTCTGCACAAAAACTGTTGATGTGCAAAAAGTTGCATTTCATGTTAAAATGTTCATTTCATAGAGGAATTCTTATTTTTTTAACCCAGCTTTAATTTTGTTTGAATCAAATACAACATGGTGCATATTTTGAATTAAGTGGTTTATTTCCTAACTCAGTGAGATAAGTGAGATCGATAATGGAATCAATACATAGATAAATTCTTATCAATTCCCATCCCTACATGTTTCAGTATGTATCAACAGTTCAAATAATACATACTCTGGTTAATAAACATATACTGCATCCAATCTTGTATGGAGAACCTAATTTTATGCTGTATTTATGTAAATCATTTTATATCTCCTATATTTAACTATTTACATATATCCTTCATTTTCCATATAACTATTTAGAAATATTTTTGTACTCATTTTAAAATATATTTATGCTTTCACTTTGCTTAATTTCTCAAGGAATATTGTTTGACAAATCACTCCACAGGTCAATATGCACATGCTTTTAATATATCCAGACAACTGAATCAATTTCCTCACCAAGAAGTCATACATCCTGCAGAGTGCCAGCTTGTAGTCTGTTCACTGGAATGAATAAGTCCTGTGTTGCACCAGTGCACCTCTCCAGAATCTTGGTTAGTTGCATTTGGGCATTAAATACAGTTTTATTTAAGACTGAATGTAAATGCTACATGTTTACATAGACATATTCATCCTGTGGTGGTGCATTTAGCACTGTTTGTACAATAAATATCATTAGGATGACCCGCTCCTGCTGCAAACTACACTCTAATCTTGGCTTGTTTAAATGCATTGTAGAAAAACTGCATCACCGAGCTGACACCAGACTAATTCTACTTCACAGATCTGGCATGGTTTCTCTCTGGGTCGACTGGTTCAGTCCTGATCTGTCTGCCAGGTCCCTCTGAAATGCTCCTGTTGCTATGAACCCAGCGTGGTCAGCACCTGCATGGGTACAGGTAGGGTACCGTTTATCGTCATGACGCGCTCAAAGACTGATCGTATCCCTAAGGATCCCTCCCAGAAACTTGAGGTGGCATCTTGGGTCAGAAAAACCTCTCAGTTACTAAGTACACACACTCATCACACACTGGACTTTTATTAGCACTGATTATATCTATTTTACTGCTTTATTTTATGTTTTGTATCAAGTTTTTAATTTCTTTACATTGTTGTATGGTTAGTTTTGTCATTTTATTTGAAGTTTTCTTTTATCTTATTTATTTCTGATGTTCAACGCTTTGATTCAGCTGTGGCTGGTGTTCTTGAGAGTATGTACATTTTAGTTTTAATCAGATGCCATATGCACTGTGGGACTTTGGAGGGCTAATGCATTTTTTTTTTATCTTAGAAGTAGCTGTAAACTGTTATATTTAACAAATATGCTTTTCTGGACTATTTATTTATATATTTTCTCTTAAAATTTACTTATATCAAAGTAATAATAATTGCATTAGTTGCTATGCAAGCCTGGAAGTTCTCACCCAGATTTTATCCAGCAAGAAGGTAATTATTCCTCAATTCATGACCACACGTACCTCCAGGTGTGTGTCTCTCTGTGCCAGCAGGCTTTGGATTTGCTTGGCCATGGAGCTGAAGACCAGCTGTAAATCTGCACCTTCTGCCTCCACCAACTCCTCCCACTGAAGAGGCAGGACCACTCTAGGATCCTGAGTCACCTGCAACAAGGACAGTTCTTCAAATTTCTGTGATAAAAATATACATAAGTCTGATACAACCAACAGATCAGGGGACAAACTCTCCAGGCAGAGCAAGTGTGCTATGAATACCAAGCATCTGCGTAGATTAGAAACAAGTACATTTTACATTCTGCCTGGCTCGACTCGTGCATGCAAAACTAATGATCATGTTGATGGCTTTGAGAGGTTCGCGGGTGGAGGCCATATGAGCAGGAAGCAGGGGATGCATCCATCTACACAGGAGGAGCACTTCTCACCTCTGTGATTTATTAGGATGAAAAGTTTGGCAATAAAAAGGCTGGTGGGCTTCATGCTGTTTCTGAAATTCAGCCACGCTGGTATTCAACATGCTGTTTTTGTGAAGCTGGCAATTATTAATAGAGGGGGTATTTTCAAAGGGGGAGCCAAGTGGCATTTATGCTTTAATAGATGGCAGAGAATGACAAAAAGCAAGAAAAGATGAAGCAGTGATGTGACAGAGGTGGAGGTGGAGAGGTGGACATGATGGGTGTAAAATCCATCACCAGGGGGCACCCAGAGGTCTTTGCAGGACAGCCGGCAGAATGACAAGTAGCTCATTTTCACACTTACTAGTAGCATCAAAAGAGGAATAATAATTCAACTCTCTTTGCCTAAAGGCAGACACCACAGAAATACTGTGCAATATATTATTTAGGGACAAATGTGTTCTTTAGAAACTCTTCCCAGGACAAAATATACCCCAGTGAAAACCTTTTTATATTTTAGGGAGGGTTGCACCTGATTTATTTCAGACATCTTCATTTACCTGCTGAATACAGATGGCAATGGCTGCCTGAGTCTCGATGTCCAGAGACTGGATCTGCTGGATGAAGGTCTCCTTGTTCTCACACTGCAAACACACAATGAGGGGGATGAAGTGTGTGATTTACAGCCCACAATTGTGGGCTGTAAATCACACAAAACAAGCAACTAAAGATGCATAACTAAAAAAAGACCCCTGATAATTAAAGTAACATGCAGACCTGGGAAAGCCACAAAACATGTGCACATCAAGTACTCTGAAGTCAAAAAAATGAATTCGCTCTTCATCACAGTGAAAGTGCTTTCTAAAAAGCCAGAAAACAAGTTACCGTAGAAGCGGAAACATTTTTTAGGTCGTAAAAATTTTAAATTACATGGTGACTGGATTCAGGAAGGCTCTTGAACACACCATTACACTATGTATGAATCTTTAGGATGGATCTCTTTAGATCAGAGAAGAAAAAGGCACATTAAGCTGTTTATTGCAACATTTTGTCTGTTAATTTACGTTCCTATATTTAAAAACCTTTGAAAGCATAACAACTATTTATGATACAAGATTGAATTCATTAATGTTTCTGTTTTGCTCCTCATCTTTTGCTATAAAATCTCTTTAATCTTCAGAAACTTTTCTTCTTAAAACGGCACTGAAATAAATATGATTGTTTTGCTTGGTCTTTCATTGGTAGTGAATTGTTTTGATTTTATTTACGCCAGTAAAAGGCAAAAAGATAGGGTTTTTGTACTTTTTTAAAAGAGAAATATCCAATTGAAATAATCATTACACTGCAAACAAACAAAACCTTGACAACTATTTTTGGTTTAGTTTTTTGTGCAAAATATCTTAGTACACTTGAAATAAGACAAACCTAACTTACAAGTAACTTTTCAACAAAATATAGGACCTTGTTTTAAGTCAATAATTCCTTAATATTGATAAAAAAATTTTAAAAAAAGTACTAGTTCCACTGGCAGATTGTTTCTCTAATCTTAAGATTTTGTGTTTTTGCAGTGCAGGATCCATCTACAGAACTATGTCTAAACACAACTGTTGTATCAGAGTAAAAAGCTCAGCTACAAGCCTAATAGAGATGTGTGTCGACGTGGAGGTAATGATCTGGGGGAGCATTTCTTCAGCATCCCAAGTGTCCCAAAGCGTCCACTGATTCAAGTTTGAAACCATCAACAGACTTTCTGGCTTATCACTCTGGCTTTAACACTTATCACCATGGCAGAGATGCTGCGTTCCCTTCAGCAACACAAAGTAAACTGCCAAGAAGATGCACAAATGGCTTCAGGGAAGAATAATCAGGGAAACTGTGAAAGTCCTGGAGATGAGCTTGAATATTTCTGTCGAGAAGAAGAGGAGAAACTTCCAAGGATGAGAAGCGCCAGGCTAATTGTGCCAGGTGAATTATTTCCAATCACTTCCTGAGCGAAGCAAGTGAATGCCTAAGGTAATTGCACAGTTTCAGTGCTGTGTTTTTAAATGTGTGAATTGAAACAACTCTTTTTTTTTTTTTTTTTTTTTTTTTTTTTACACTTTGGACTTAATTGAATCCATGAACCTTGAACACGAATAAAAAAATAGAATAAAAGTTTTTAAAAATTTCCATCAAATCTATTTTGAAAAGGGGGGAAGTTTTGGTTTTATGATCCTGATCTAAAAGCATTATTTGCGTAATTACCTCCCATCATGTGTGTGCGTGTGTGTGTGTGTGTGTGAGATCACCTGCACTGCACATCCCAGTAAGAGCAGCAAGAGTCTCCGGAGCTCTTCCACAGCTGCCTCTGAGGATACAGAAATAACTGTCATCATCCTCATTATCATCATCCTCATCATCTTCTCCACCCTGTTCCACAGCCACCCTCCCATCATTATCACCTTAATGTGCTTCATAGATTGCCCAGATATGGATTTGTGCATAAAATAATGAGTTTCTGGTGGCTGAGAGACACGCCACTGATAGGATCATCTTGTTATCTCGTACCTGTTAGGGGGTCCTGCCCCAGTATGGCAACATTTGGGAGAGGCATGAGGATCAACTGCTGCAGGTCTTCCTGTATGAAAAGGACGAATGTGAAGAGTTAAGCACAAGTAATTTTCCCGTCAGTCCAGTCTGTCCGCAGAAAGTGGGGCTGGATTAACACCAGGAGCAACATTTTCCACCTGGCTGCTGTAATGTGTAGTGTAAACAAAGAGAAGACACCTAATGAGAGCGCATTTATTTTATTCTTTTAGCTCAAGGAAGCTTAGTGCAATTTGATTGAACATATTTCAGCATCTGTAATTTCAAAATTGTTTACATTTAAGAAAAACAAGGAGAAACAGAAAATGTTTTTTCTGAAATAAAAATCTGTGAAGTGGTTTCGGTTCTTGCTTCTGATTCTACAACATGTGGGTAATGTGGGCACTGGGAGAAATACTGAGACACAAAGATCACTACAGACGTCATTAAGATCAAGTGGCCGTTACTGGCAACACACAGTGGTTAACATTACCACCAAGCTACCCTTTATAAATCCTGAGGACAATATTACAGTTTTTCTCTTGTGTGTTTGTTTTAGATGAGAAGAGGCTTTTATTTCAGATGTACAGAGTCTTGCAAACATATAAATGCCATTAAAACCTTTCAAGATTCTCTTATTTTTTGAGCAAAGACTTTTTTTGGGCTTCATGTGATAGACCAGCACAAAGCAATGCATAATTGTGAAGCAAAAGGAGCAGAATACATTGTTCTCTTTTTTTTCTTTTCAAATAAAAGTGTGCCATGCATATGTACTCAGCCAACTATACCCCAGTGGACCTCTGCCTATTTGTGGTTCAGTATTCACATTTTTCTGTGGAATGTGACTCCAAACTATTTACTGAAAATGTGCCTATTTGCGGATCGCTTCATACAGTCTATTTAAAATATTCAAAAGAAAATGCAGCTTGGGAAGCTGAAATACCTAGACTTCTGCAGTAATACTAAAATGGTTTCCACTGTGCCCATTACTGCATATTAAGGTATATTTGGTGTTTGATGTATTAAAATAGGCATTTAAAAGCTTTTTTAGAGGGGGTCTCAAGTTTGCAGATTTTAGCAGGCAGCTGAATCAGAGGAGCAGCCAAGGTGCCCATAGTAACACTGGAGGAGCTGCAGGGATCCAGATCTCATGTAGGAGAACCTCTTCATCGGAGAACTATTAGTTGTGCTCTCAACAAATCTAGCAAGAAAAAGTCATTGTCAAAGGTTTGCTAGAAGCCATGTAGGAGACATGGAAAACATGTAGTAGAAGGTGGTGATGGCACTGTCATGCTGTGGGGATCCTTTTCTGTAGCAGTGACAGTGAAGCTCCTGATAGGAAGATGGATGAGGCTACACACATAGTGATTCTGGAAGAAACCCCTATTAGAGGCTGCAGAAACTTGATGCTGGGGCAAAGGTTTACCTTCCAGCAAGACACCAACCTTAAACATACAGCCACATTAATGTGTCAGAGTGGTCTAGTCAAAGTCCAGACTTATTTCCAACTGAAAATGTGTTCACAGGTGCTCTCTAGCTAATCTTACTGAGCTTGAGTTCGCTTGCAAAGACGAATAGGAAACATTTTATTCTCTAGATGTACAAAACTGATAGAAATACCCCAAAATCCTAGCAGCTGTAATTGCAGTAAAAGGTGGTCCTGTGTTGACTGAGAAGGGCTGAATACAAATGCATGCCCCACTTGTCACATTTTGAAAATCATGTATTGTTTTCCTTCGACTTCACAATTATGCAATACCATGCCTTTGCCATCTACAAAAAAATCCAATAAATGCATAGAGGTTTGTGGTTGCAGGCGTGAATACTTTTGAAAGGAATTGTCTAAATTCTTCGTAAGATCCAATATGATGGTTCATGTTGACTGAAGAAACTTTTTTTTCACATTTAGAAAATCTTCTAAAACATAGAGCTTACTAAAGCTAATAAACTTCTATCCTATTATCCTCTAAGCCAGGCAGAATAAACTGTTGATTGTTCGACAAAGCATCTATAATGTGTTTCAAAGGAAATGACATGATGGAGGAGCGGCAGAAGGCCCAACATCGTGGTCAGCTTGTTTCAGCGAGTTGTAATTTGTGCTCTGAGCTCTTGGACAAATCTCCTGGCTCTATCAAATGACGCTGAATCAAGCTGGACTGCAGACGCCTCAGACATTTCCCATCCAGAAAACCTGGCTTCCCTGGCAGCAACCAAGGATTCATGGTGTGGGTCTGCAGCGTGTTCCTCCTCCTACGTCTAATGCAGTCAGAGTTTAGCAGGTGATCCTTCTGTTGCTCATTTTATTTAATTAGTCTTAGACAAGAACAGCATCCCTGGTAATTAAAAACATTTCTGTCAAAAAGCCACACTCCGACGTTGGCGAGCTCCCTCCCCAACTGCTCTGGAAGTCTGTTCACATCCATCAAAGGAAAGTCATCAGACTGCAGAAGCGAGTCACAATTGCAGCTCCTTACTTTAATTTATAAACTGTACAGCAGGAAAGGTAGGCAGGGACTTCCTTTAACAGCAGCAATGTGCCGACAACCTTACATTTCAACTCCTTTCAGGGCGTGCAGGATAATAGCCTCTGCAGCCCTGACATGGTCATCGAGCCTCTCGTTGCTGCGGATGCCAAATAGACTCCTGCAGCAGACTAGACACTCTGAAAATTATATAGCAGCGGCTTGTTGTTGTTGGCATGCTGATGCCTCTGTGTGAATAACTCCCTGCTTGGAAGTGCAGCCAAGATCCACGTACAGTTCAGGGTTATATTTGCTCAAATTTCTCAGCTGCTATAATTTAAATCTCATCCCTTGATCCAGTAATGCATCCTCTCCGAGGAAATGAGAAAACAATATGAGTGACACACATTGCAATTATCTGTGCTATGCTATGATTTCTGTGACAGTTATACATGGGGCAAAGTATTGTGTAAAAGTCTTGAGTCAATCCTTATTTCTCTGTTGCTTCCAAGGAACCAGCCGTCCTTGTATTCTTTGAAAGCGTTCATGAGCCAAAGTTCTCAAAGCAAAAGTATTTTTTTTCCCCACTTCTCTTATAAAGTATTGTTGAAATACTTTAAGACTCACACTTTGGCTCTTTTAAAGGGCATAATAATCAGTGGTTCTCCAGCGCTTCTGAAGGTCTTTCAAAGTTTTTCTTTGGACTTTTTACTCATTCAGTTCAGTCCCTGACCATTTTCAGAGGAAGACTTTGTTAATTGACCAAACTCCTATAAATCATTTAGGAGTAAACACTCGACCCAAAAGTTTATCTTTATGCACTTTGCTGATTCCAAGACACTGTTGGCTCTAATTTCTTTATCTGAATTGATGAAAAATACCAAAAGATTTTTCATAAATCTTTCAGAATTTTATAAATGAAATAGTATTTCAGCACCCAAAAATTATTCTGAAAGCTCAAAACTTAGCATAGAGCATGTGATCAACTGAAATATAATGCATGTTTTTTTTGTTTTTTTTTAAATTGCTTGTTAACACAAATAGAGAATCAGCCAATATAGGCGTGTTGAAGAAGACTTGCTGCAGCAGAAACTGGGAAAGAAAGAGACTTCATTGTCTTTGAACATAGCATGGTTGTTGGTGCCAGATGGGCAGAACTGAGAGTTTAGGAAACTGCCGATCCACTGGGATTTTACACACAACCATCTCTCAGGTTCACAGAGAATATTTAAATGAGGAAAAAATATACAGTGAGCAGCAGTACTATGGTTGGAAATGCCCTTTTAATGTCAGAGGAAAATGGACAGCTGAAGCGAGGTAGAAAGATAGCAATAACTCCAATAACCACTCGCTATAATCAACTTATTAAAAAAAAAAAAAAAAAAAAAAAAAAAAAAAAAAGGGCAATACATCAAACCTTGAAGCAGATGAGCTCCAGCAGCAGAAGACCACATTGGGTGCCACTCCTGTGAGCTATGTGAGGCTACAATTGACACAGGCTCATCGACATCGGACAATAAACAGACTGGAAAGAAAAGGTTTAGTCAGATCGCAGGGTCAGAAGCAACATAGATCCATCCTTCTCTCAACATTTGGGCTGCTGCTGGGGGTTTAATGGTATGGGGCATATTTTTTTTTTAAATACTTTGGACCACTCAGTACCAGCTGAGTATCATTTAAACAACAGTTAGCCAGGAAGAGTGAAAAAGTAGGCAAAGTCTGAAGAAAAACTATTTACCAATATTCCTTTACAGCTGCAGTACGTAACTTTTGTGAAAAAATGTTTTTTTACATATTTGTTAAAACTGTCACCATGTTGTGACAGCAAGTTATGAGACAGATAATCTGTGAAAAGATCGATCTCCTCCACCTCCACCCTGAGCTACTACTGCCGTCTGAGGAAATGCACCGCTCCCGAGCAAAACCACCCAATCAGAGCCAGGAGGAAGGTCTTAGCGCTGTCAATCAACTTCATTTCCTCGCCGCTAAATGTTCTAACGGCGGAGAAATAACTTATGATTACAGGAAAGCCGTTTATCCAACATCATCAGTGGTCATGCTAGCAAGCCTGAGTTTTCACCACAGTCTCTGCTACTCAGACAGTGATTGACTACACTAAGACCCGCCTCCTGGCGGCTCTGATTGGTTGTTTCTAGATAGCACTGGGAGCAGGCAGAGGAGCTCTATTTTTTCACAGATTATCTGTCTCATACCATTCTGTTACGACATAGTGACAGTTTTAACAAATATGTAGAAAAAATTTTTTTTATTAAAGTTACATACTGCAGCTTTAAGGATTAAAGAAAATCTGGCTCTTTCAAGGCAAAGTATGGGAAGAGATAATTCAACATATTTGAACAGTATTGTATTAAAGTGGTGGAAAAGATCTAGCTTTACCTAAATACTGTATTAGAGGGAAATTTTGAGGTGTTTTATCTACATTTTTATGCAATCTTAAAATTCTACTCCACCTACATTTCAATTTAAATGCAAACAGTTTTCTGCTCCACTGGATTTCATGCACAGTTTACTTACTCTCAATATCCTAAATTTAAAGCAATAGAAGATGAAAATATCATCAAAAACTAATTAAAGATTTCACCACAGTATCAGGTCTGAGAATTACAGGGCAATGGCTACGTCATATACATTTGACAATCTGATAAAATGATTGAATAACTGAGAACAGTCTTCTCACAAACCTCTACATTTATCTGGTGTGTCAATAAGATCACATAAAGATAAACTAGCTCCACCTCCTGCTGTGACCACAATAAGATGCAGCTCACAGACTCATACTGATGAAATTATTTCATCATGTGCAGTTAATATATCAACTAGATTAACCGAACCAATACGTTTACTCTCATACCTTATATTTTGCTGCAACAGCAGGACATTTGCTGTGTTGGCAATTTTACCTTAGCATCTGGGGGACTCTGCCAACACGAGGTTAATTAAGAGAACCAAGCTAGTTAAAACCTTATTCATTAAATGCTTAGTTCCCTTAAGAAATGTCATGATTTAAGAACAACAGATCTCTTTAAAGGCAATGAATTAGTAGTCAAGCGAAAATAAACACTTAAAATCCCATTAACTAAAAGTTGAAATGCATGCAAGTAATTTAAACAGAGTAAATCAAAACAACAGAGTGTAAATAATTCAGACCAAAACACAAAAAGGCACAATGCAATGAATCATACCTTCTACGCAGTGATTTTAAATGGTACTCTTACAGTAAAAATAGGTGCATCCAGTATAAAAGCGATGCTTTCACACATAATAGTCTACAATTAGCTGAGCCGATGTATTAGAGAGGCTGAGGTCAGAGCAGAGAAAATGAGCCCTAGCTTCACTTTACACTATTGCTGTGGCTTAAGTTCACAGCGCTCATGCTTTTTTGAGTTGCACGCACTTGCGTCAACCTATAAGTAGCATGAGCAAAAGAGAGAGAAGTAAAACTATGACCAATGTGGAACCAAACATCCGGAGTGGAGCCAAGTGTGAGTGCACCTGGTGAAATTCTAGTGTGCCCAATAAGAGCTTCCCATTTACTGCCTGTGTTTTTTGAAGCCCTGAGCTTTCAAGGGACATTAGCGGCTCACTAGAAATTAGGAAGTGAAACCTTGTAGACTCTGTTCTTATGCTGTGTGACAAGCTAACCAGTGCATGTTCAGTCCACCTGACTGGTGCTTGGAAATGCTCTGTGGGCTGAGAACAGAGGCTTTTGAATTATCCCCAGAGGAAATAATTGTGTCAGTTCTTGAAATGCCACAGGCGCCAACCATGCACATTGTGAAATGCATGATACTGGGAGCTACTGAAGAGACTTTTATGCTATAGCCTTTAACCACAGATGTGGCTTAAAAAAAAAAAAAAAAAAAAAAAAAAAAAAAAAAAAAAAAACTCTGCTTGAAACTCCTCCATTTTTTTTCACCCCATTGGCCTGATAATAAGCAAGGACGCGTCTACTGAGGGTGGAAATTCTGTGTTTCATCTTTTCTTTTGTGCAATAGCTCTGTCACACCCCCGCACACACTTCAAGCTCTATACAGTATCCTAGGGCAAAATATTAATGTGTTACGACTGATACTCGAGCTTCATCTTGTCCTGTTTTTAACACCTTAAAGCAAGTCAACAACTCCTCCATTTTTTTTCAGTCTCCTCTCCCTTGCCATTTGATGTAGCCTGGAGTTATGTTTTAGTGGGATGTTTTAGACTTTTTTGCTTATAGTGAGCTCTGAGGCATTTAAATCCATCCAGAAAACAACATGATTACATCAGTGTTCATGTAAACAAGGAACAATAAAGAAGGTGAATGGGGACTTAAAAATTAGACTGATAGTTTTGTTTTTTGTCTCAAAGTGTCACATGTTTGTAGCAATAGTTCTTTTTAATAGCTTACTTGCTAAATACTAAGTCAAAAGAGGAAGATTACATCACTGCATTAATAGAAAAAGCTAGGCTTTGGTTTAGAAAAAACACACACAAAGGAAGCAGAGATATAAGTTTCTTAAACATTTAAACTGTAATTAATCCCCAAAACAACTTTTTTTTGCTGATAAACTGTCTAAATAGGTTATCTAGGGTTCTCTTTTTATGTATCTGTGCGAATTTTGACATTTTTGTGTAAAATTTGTTTAGTTTTGCTATATTTTGCCTAAAACCGTCTCAGTGCTGACCTCCTTCAGTCAAACGGTGCTTAGGCAGTTGAATTCTCCTATTCGTTGCAGCGGTACCACTGGTACACGACATCACAGCCGGTTCAGGTATAAAACCATCTCACTCAGACACACAGCCCCGCCCAGTGGCGAGTCAGAAGTTGGAATAGCGAGCCAAGCTCGACCACGGCGAGTGTTTGAATGTTAATGTTTGATATTCCAGTCTTAACCAGATCCCGAATTTCACCATGTCTTTCTTAAGCCAAAAGGGTTGTGAAAAATTAAGAACACCCCAAAAACCCTGAATAGATAAAACTACGGTAGCCACCTTTCAGAAATGAAAATAAGGGACACCCACCATGGCTTTTCAGGCCCAAGTCCCCTGACTCTCATGGGGTGGGGTGCCGCAGCAGTGGTATACTTTATTTTATGGTGATGGTTTTTGTAAAGGAGTGATCAAGAAAGCAATCTTTATTACACAGATGAGGGTTAGAGTACCCAAACGTTGTACTCCAGTAAGAGCAGTACTACTTCAACACATTTTTACTCAACAGAAGTAAAAAGTAACCATCCAAAATATTACTTAGCTTTAGTTAAGCAAGAGTAAAAAAAAGTATTTGGTGAAAAGGCTGCTCAAATTCTGAGCAATTAATCATAATACCTGATTTAATATTTTAAAATGATGTCACCAGACAGACAAAAATGTGAAGCTATGGGCAAATTCTGGTATTTTAAAGACTAAAATATTAAAAAAAAAATTATGCAGATAAAGGATTAGGGGTAGGGGCTGGTTCTAGTCCAAATTTACCAGGGGAGACAGGGTGGGGCGAATATATATATATATATATATATATATATATATATATATATATATATATATATATATATATATATATATATATATATATATATATATATATATATATATATATATATTATTTTTTATTTTTTTTTAATTGGGGCACTTAACTAAAGAATGAAACAAACAAAAAAAACAACAAAAAAAAAAACAAGGCAAACTGTGATCCTTTCTCAATATGGCTGAAACTAAAAGTGGAACACCTGAATTTTTAGTTAATTGTTGTTAATTAATTGTAAAACTGTGAAGGTAAAAAATTAAATAAATCTGAGGGACCGATTAGCTTTGTTTCTTTGCCACTGAATGTTAACATCAGAAATTTATTTGGTATAATATTTCTTCAGTACAGGAGCCAGGACAAGTTCTACAGGGGCACTGGTCCCTGTTGGCCCCTGTCTAGAACCGCCTACAGGTCTGAGTCTGGTGCATTTTAGGTTGAAACATGTTTGTTCTTCATTCAGCGAAGTTACTCACAGTGGGTAGAGTGTACAGAAATTTTCCTCAAGTAAAAAGTATATTACAGTAAAACTACAACCTGCCCCCCACTACCCACCACTGGTAATACATAAAGGTTTCACAAATATTAATTAAATTGAACAGTATTTGTCTGCTGGCTGTCTTATGGCGCGATAGGAAGTCAGGTTATCCAAACCGTTAACCCACACTAATTAAATAAAATAGTACAATTATAAAATGTATTCAATGATAACTGAACACTGTATTTCTCAGAAATATCAACATTTTAAATAAAACACTTAGAAAACTTTAACAAACTTTTTAAATCTAGGAAATGTATACATTAAAAAATGTTTTCTCTTCACAATGTTTATTTATTTACTGTTAATCTTTTGGCATGATTTGTTCTTTAAATGACCATTTATATCATACTGGCTAATACTATATATTGAATAAATCATCATTCAAGCTCAACATCCAAAACAATCAAACCACAATAGTCTACTAAAAGCACAACTGAAAACTGAATCAATCATAACATAATCTGTGGTGTTGATCTCCATTCTGTCTGATATCAGACAGCACCATGTGCCAATGAAAACACTCAACACATCTTAAAATTGGCCTAGTATTCATCTCCACTAATGCTGTTCAGCTTGGGATGTGTGTCATCCCACTTATGTTTGCAAGCGACTTTGTAGTGGAGAATGTGGTGGAGCACCGGGAGAACATTTTAAAAAGTCCGGGTGTTGAGAGCAGTGGGGTGTGTGACAGCAGCACAAGCAGGCAGCACCGGTCCGTAACAAGCCGGGGATCCTGTATAGGTCCCGCCATGACAGTTTTGCTGGCCTTAACATTTCCAGTGTTTTATTTTGTTCTTCATTGCTACATTTAGTGTTAACGTGTGTGTGACAGACATGTGTATTGGACATTCATGAAAATACGGAACAAATCACGTCCTGTAAAATTTAACTGCAAAATAAAGGATGATTCCGTAATTTACAGGACGGTGGCAACCCTCGATAAAACAAATATGTGAGATCTTAGAATTTCAGATGGATCTGTTTTCTTTTTGCTATGACTGAACCAGTCAAGGTTCTACACAAAGAATCTGAGCATAACAGCAAAACACAATTGTAACTTCTAGAATCTACAATACTTTTAGCCTAAGACATTTGTGCTAAGATGGAGAAGCTAAGTGTAGCCTAAGAATGAAAGCTAAGCTAACTATAGTAATACGAGCAGCTAACAGAACAGCTAACTGAAAATTAAAATATCTATGTCCAAAGATAAGCTTGGGTTCTCAGGACACCCTAAAAATGTGAATAAAATAAAATGTGTACAGCCCCAAAATTTAAAATGGGTGTACTTTCTTCACAACATGATTCTATCTCAGACACAATAGTGAACTATGGACAGATTATTCCATTCTATTAATAGCATTTGCACTAAAAATAATCGACATGTAGATTTGGTATCATTTACCTATATTAGTTTTAACACATTTAAGAATCCAAATCTGCTGTTAGATTTCTTCGTTTTTAAGCACAAGCTTAGCTTCTAAGGCTTTAGCCACCTTAGCTTTGACTCTTCAGCTACAGTTAGCCTTTCCTGTTTTAACTAAACTTTTTTTTGCTTAGTTTCTGATTCATTGTTTATCTAACCTTATATCAGCCTTGCTTTTCAGGCTAGACCTGTAGTTATCCTTGTTTTGCTTAGATTCATATGCTACATTTAGCCTCTCCTGCATTTAACTGGCAGAGCAAGGAAATAAATTCAGGGGCAGTATTTTGCTAAAACAAGACACTTTCAGATACAATGAGAAACTAAAACATGCTAAAAGAAGAAACTTTCTGGTTTTAATGACATTAAAATATGTCCTTCTGACAGATTATGAATTCTTAAAAAGGCCTAAAGGGGCTCCCTAGGACTCTGTTTCCGTACTGTTTCTTCTAGATGACACTTAAACATCCCAGGTGGTGTTGCCGTTTTACTGTTACAGCCTTTCTACTTTAAATTAGAAAATATTTTGGTTTTAATATGCTATAAATCTCATTAAAATGAGATGCTTCTTGTTTTAATGAGAAACTTCTCCTATATTCATTTCCTAGCTCTGGAAATTAAATGTTTTCATACTTCCTATATGAGTGCCTATTATTATTATAAGCTCCATTATCTTCCGCTTATGAGGGGTGGGGTGGGGCGGGGGTTTTAAACCAATAGGACCATATCATCCACAAAAAGCAGACACACAATCCTAAGGCCACCAAAACGGATCCCCCACCCATCCCAACACCTTCAAATTCTGTCCATAAGGGTTATGAACAGGATCGTTGACAAAGGACAACCTTGGCAGAGTTCAACTTTCACCGTAAACAAGCCCGACTTACTGCCGGCAATGCAGACCAGGCTCTGGCACCACTCGTACAGGGACTTAACAGCCCATATCAAAGGGCCTGGTACCCCATACTCCCGGAGTACCCCCCACAGGCAACACGGTCAAACGCCTTCTCCAAGTCCACAAAACACATGAAGACTGGTTGGGCGAACTCCCATGCACCCTTCAGAACCCTGCTGAGCAAAGACTCCTTAACTAAATTTGCCTTTTTCTCCTTTCTTAATTTTTCACAAGCTATAGCTTCTTTAGCTTTCTGCCTTAGTTCAACTCCAAAGGATAGCCTTTTTTTTTTTATCATAATAAAGTTTACAACAAACCCTATTAAGCTGTTGTGCTTTTTTAGTTTGTCTTAGCGTACTGAAGATTACAAGGGAATAGTTTTATATCTTACATCACCTTAAAGCTGCAGTAGGGATTTCTTAGAAAACTATGGTCTGAGCCTAAAAATTTGAACAAGCAGACCTTAGAGGTCCCTCTCCCTTGATCTCTCCTGCGCTACAGCCCTCTCTCCACAGCCAGAGACAACTCAAGAAACTGACCATTTTCCTGTAACGTTAGGTTGTTTCTCCACCATTAGCAAAGCTACAGCACACCAGCAATCTTGAGCTTGAAGGACCGTACACGCTGTGTGGGGGAAGGGTGTGAACAACACATACACGAACGTGATTGACAGTGCTAAGACACTTCTCCTGGCTCTGATTGGTTGTTTCTGACCTGGAGCCATTTCTGCAGAAGGCAGTAGGACCACTGGGAGCAGCCAGAGGAGCTTGATTTTTTCACAAATTAACTCTCATATTATATTGTGAGGACATAGTGACAGTTTTGTAAAAAATGTAAAAAAAAAATAAATTTTTATAAAAAGTTACCTACAGCTTTAACGCAAGTCTACAGTTAGCTTTTTTCAGTCATTTCTTAATTTCTCACAAGTTTAGCTTCTTAGATAGTCAGATGGATTCCTTTTTTAGTGATTTCTTGATTTTACAGACCAATAATCAGGCCTTGGTAAGGAAAGAAATAGTAAATTCAAAACAGACTGGAAGATCATTGTGCATTCAGCAATTTCCCTCCAGTGGAAACTCATAAGAATACGGATATTCTCTGTGGACTCTCTGTAAACAATTTCGATTCCCCTCTGATGATTTAATCTCATAGCTCAGTTTCTACCACCTCCCCACTGGGAGCCTCCCCTACCTGGTAGAAGGCCCTGAGGTGCCGATTTAAAATGGAGAAATTCTGGACTCTTAGCATGTGGTCATCTTTCTCGCTGTTGTAGAGTCGCTCCACCTTGGGGTTTGGGTCTCTGGGTGAACAGAAAAAAGAAATCACTGTGCTGTGTATACTGTTGCTTGATCAAACAACCCAGCACACATCTCTCCAGATGAGAAATGCTTATGCAACAGTTTATTTAAGCAAAGTAAATAACATCTTAATGAGCCAGAGAACAGGGCAATGTGGATCCACACGCAATTATTTGCTTAAATAACATTGCTCAGGTCAGACCAAATTAATCACCAGCTCCACTAAAATCTTGTCTTGCCTGATAGCAGACAAAAGGTTTTCTCCTGCAGAAATCTGAACAAGAGGACAAGAAATTCAGCGGTAATGACTAACAAGATGGCAAGCATGCAGAACCCCGTTTTGTGATTTACTCGAAATTTGTGGGTCGTACATTCAAGCCAACCATTCTTTCTCAGAAGAAGCAGAACAATGTGAGGTTATGAAAGGGTGGGTGATGAATGTTACATCACATTTTATGCAGGGAGAGAACATTAAGATTCTGCTGCCATGCTTATAACTCTCTGAGGCTGTGCTGTGGCTCAGGGAAAAGAGGATATAATGTCTGATGTGTTCACTGCTTCAGTTTGGCGTGTTAACATTCGCTAATTAGAAATACACTCATGGGAATCATCTATTTGGAAAGTATTTATGCATAAGCAGTTTTACTTGTCCCAAGGTAAAAACAAGCACTCCATGTCATCTAATGTATTGTCTTCAATTCAGAGACATATTTGTGGACTGCAGATCTATTTAGAAGAGCTTTGCTACCAGTTTGTCACCATCAGTATATGTTGAATTTTATACACCTGTCCAACATTTTGTGATCAAGGATCAATGTTTCACTTTCATCTTTGTTTCATCATTTGTTTTCATTGCTGATTAATCTAACATGTTAAGCAAAATTACACCTTTCAGACATAAAACTAGAATATTTAAAGGGATTATATACTCTGTGGTTGTGTGATTACTCAATTAGATCATAAAATGGGGGAGAAAAGCTTTTTTTTTTAAAAAAAAAAAAAAAAAAAAAAAAAAAAAAAAAACAACTAATGGTATGAGTTAAACTGAATCAACTCAGGTGAAGCAGGGTAAGACTGAAAGTTTTGCAAGTAATTGCAGAAAGTTTTGACTTTCAGTAATTATTTCTAACATTCATTTATTCTTCTAGTTTTAAAAAGTTCAATATCAAATACCAGAGACTATATAAATTTGTCAGCCAGCAGGGGTAGATCAAATTTATTTTCATCAAAAAATGAGGGAGCAAAATCATATTGTTCCCCCTCAACTTAAAAACAAGGAAGTAGTTGCTTTGCTTGCTCCTTTGTTCAGGCACCTATGTTTGGTAGTATCTAGTACTTATGAACAGTCATCAACAAAAAAAGTCTCATGGCGGAAATAAGCTCAGACAGTGCTGGACCCATCAAAGAGAAGATTTCCCAGCACTGATCCTGGAGTACAATCCATGTTAAAAGTTAATGGTAGAAGCAGCTATTTTAGTGGCTTCATCTAGGAGAGAAACACATTAACATCAGCTCTGAGCCAATTTTAAAGGCTATTGGATGAAAGAGAGATCATGCTGTGGAGATACTGCTATTTAGCAAAAGTGCTGCAAAAGACTTGAGACTGTGCCAGAGGTTTAACTGGCAGCAGGACCATAATCCTAAATACACACCCAGAATCACAATTGGATGGTTTAGAATGGCCCAGTCAAAGTCCAGACCTAAATAAAATTGAGAAACTGATGTACACAGATAATTTCTATCCAATCCGACTAGACTTCAGACATTTTGCAAACACCGATGAACCAAAATGTCAATATCTTGATGTACAGAGCTGATAGAGACACTCCCTCAAAGACTTGTTGTTGAAACTGCAGGTTGCTCCACTATTGACTTTGGGAACTTTTCATATTTATAAAAAAAACAAACAACCAAACATAATTTTATTTGCACTTCACAATTATGCACTACTTTGTCTTGTTTTACTAAAATTCAAATATATTGGAGATTGGAGTTTAAGTTAAGTTGCTTTACATTGTTTCCTCATACAAGGCTTGCTTTTTAGCAGCTTTTAACTCAACTCTTCCATATGAATCTCTTCCTGATTCTCCACACCGATTTCCCTCTGAGCTGTCTTTAGAAGCGAAGTTAGTTGCTACTTATTACAACCTCATTTTTTTCCCCCTTCCTATCACAGATTCAGTTGCAGGGCAGGTAAAACTTTAAAGCTGAAACACTCTTAAAAACCCTCCCTATGAATTTACAGCAAGTTTCTTTGCAAAATCAGATTTAAAAAGTAGTTAAATCTCTATGCAGCTCGCAGATCTTTCTGTCTCAGGACACCAGAACAAGGTTAAACTTTCTAATTACTGCTCTCTTCTGAAAGCGAAGACTATTTCATACTTAAGATTCTGTCTATAATTAGCTGAATGTTTTAGCAGAAATAGATACATCTTTAAATACCTTCATTATAAACGTATAAATATCAGACAGCATTAGTTTATATGAAGCTTTTTTGCATATTTTCACTTTGTTCTGTCTCCAGAGACAGGAAGAAAAACTCTGATGAGTTTCTAAAACTAACTTGGAGCATGTGTTTTCTTCCTGGATTGGGTCTTTCCAGAATAGAAATTGTTATTTTTCTCTCAGTAAAATGTAAGAGCTTCCTTGAATAGTGAAATTAACAGGACTTGCTACGAGCCCAAGCAAGCACCACTAATCCTTTTTAACACAGTTCTTAACATACAAGGTCTGTTCAAGGTTTTAATGGGAATGATAAGCGAATCGGGGGTTTGTTATTGTGAAGCCTATTTAATGGCAAAAAAAGTACAGTTTGAAAGGTCTCTGAACCAAACAGAAGTTTATACATGTTTCCTTTTAATGAGAGGGGCCTTATTTAGATTTTTCTGTCCACATTATCATGTATGATGATCACATATGTTATATCAAGAGATTTTACTAGGTCCTCACGCATCAGGTCACATTTTTTTATGCTATATAATGATTTTCACTTAAGTATTGTGCACTGAAGTTGAACTGGAGAATATATGTTTGTTCTCTAATTTCCCACGTTTCTATTTTCATTTGTCTCATCCTAATCTGTCATTACACACCCTTATAAAATAATTGAATAAAGTAAGAATGTATTTCTCTGCTCTGTGCTCACTTTCATTGTAGTCTGTGAATGGCAACAATGCAACGAAGAGACAAAATCTTAAAATGACAGCCTTACATGATCCTCATGACTTCATTGAGAAAAACCCCATTGGTCAGCCTCTTGTAGCAGTCCAGAGCACTCTGGGATACTGAGTTTACTTCCATATACTGGCTGTAGAGCTGGATGCTGCTTTCATTCTCCACCATATTCTCAAACAGCTGAACCTGCAGGAGGGAGAATTTATTAGATCATTTTGATATCTGGTTTAGTCTAAAGTGTGAACTAAGAGGTAGACAAACATAAAACTGCAAAAACAGTGTGGACGGAGGGAGGATATGTTCAGGTCCAAACATTTTCACACAGGAAGCCACTTGAGTCGGTGCACCTGTCTGAACAGGTGGGATCCATGCTTTCATACTGGGAAGCACTTCACAGTGACAAGCAGCCAACCAGGACAGCAGCCAAGGTCCCTCTTTCTGCTAAGATGAGTTTTGCCAATGCAAACTGCAATATTTTGAAGGTTTTTTCTCCCATCTGCACCTCCTAAAAAAATGCCCCATTGGTCACAAACTTCGGTTGGTAAGAGGAAGTAGAGCAGCTTGAGAGCCTGCAGCAGTTCGCCTGCCATGGACGTCCAACAACATATGAAAAGCAGGATGAAAACTCTCATGTCAGTGATCATGTGACCCGCTAAAGCCCTTTGAGCAAATAATAAACCTCTGGCAGGATCTGAACCTGGCATCTATGAGCTTTTCATTAGAGAGGAGCAACTACGAATAGTGAATCCAAATGGTTCTGCTCAGTATAGAGATTCACCGTAAACACTCCTCACAGACCAGAAGGATGAAATCCCAGGAGACTGACTAGCTTCCTGTAGGACAAAAAAAAAAAAAAAAAAAAAAAAATCCAGCCTTATAAATGAAACAAATCTTTGTTATTTCAGAGGCAACACTCTCTTCAATACACTGAATCCAGAAGGTCTTCCAAAAGTATTCCCCCTAAAAATTGTTACATTTTGTAACATTAAATTCACACAGTTTAATGTTCTTTGTTTACATCATAAAGTTACAGGCAATAGGTTTTATATTAGCCTCTAGATTTGGACAGTGAGAGACAAAAATGTCTGCCAATTGTTCATTGTAAAACAGGTTTACTTCCAGAATCAGAATTGCCCAGGTTTAAGTCCTATCCATTTTCCTATTTTTCCTCTTTCTGCTACAGAACACCTTCACCACAGCTCATCTGATTAATGCTTTCCATATGTGGCCTCTCTCGTCAACTTTACCTCTGACCTGTCTGCTGTGTTCTCTAACAAACTGCTGATGCCTTTGCAGAATAGCTCGATTTATACAAAGATTAAATCTCAAACAGGTGAGCTTTGTTTACTAATCAGGTTACCTCTGAAGAAAACTGGTAGCACTGGATTTACTGTTAGAGTATAAAGCAAGTAAAACAGATTTTTCATTGTAAAGAAAATATTGAAAGCCTAGTTTGTGGTAGTAAAGTAACACATTTTTTAATAGTTGAACCTTTCCGAATATATTTGTAAGCACTGTGAATGGTGTTATTTTTAAAACAGCTCTATTAGGACACGGAAGTGTTAAGATTGACAGAACAAAAAAACACTGGTCATTAAACTGCGAAGGAAACAGCCAAAAGGAGAAGTTGAGTATGTTTCTCTGTGCACATTATCAAGTTAATATCGAGACTTCATAATTTATTCGAGTTAAGCTTCTATATGTATTTTTCAGAAGAAGAAACTGATCGAGAAGATTCTGAAATGTTTTAATTGGAACTTATAAACTAACATGGAGTCTGATTAAGACTGAACACAAACCATGTTTGTGACAACACAATTTTCTACATTATCGTCCTGTGTTCCTCTACTTGTGGATAATCGCTTTAATTCAACGTGACAAATAATAAATGACATACCCACTGCGCCAGCGCACTCCCCATGAATTCCTCTATTATCTCCTTAATGTCGGACTCCATTGTTGTGTTAACGAGGACTCAAATGGATAAGTAATTACAAAATATCATCAACTTTTCTGTTTGTGATGAATCAAAGAGCGAGGATCCATGTTGAGTTATGTGAAGGGTAGTTTGACATATCTGCGGCCCTGCCCTCCCTCCACCTCGCTTCTTTCTTCCTCTATGACTGTGTCAGTTAGTTTCATTGCAAAACCGCACCGGAATTTCTCAAAACACACATGTTGCGTTTTTTTTTGGGTTTTTTTTTCCAGCACACCACGCACACGTCATCTCACACAACCAGCTCTCACAAGATTTAAGAATATATGACAAAATTGTGGGCTGTAACTGCAAAAGATGTCGATTAATACTTTGGAAATTAATGCATGTCTTAATGTAAACGGCTTTAAATGTATACTCCACCTTTAAAATGATGTTGCTTTATTTTCCGTATTGTTTATTGATTTGGTGAAGCTGAAAACAACGTGACAAGATTTATTCGTTGCCTCAAAGTTCAAATGGGTGTTTTTTGTTTGTTTTTTTTTTTGTTTTGGTTTGGTTTTTTTTATTACCGCAATACGTGCGTATCTAAATCAATCATTGTGTAACCCTGACCTCTGCTGACGAGACAGGGAACTGCATTCTTTCTTGTTTCACATAAATGACTTGCATCATAATTTCTGTAGCAAAACGACTCAGGGGAATTTGCACCCTCCATGCTTCTGTTTAAATCAAGACGAGTCAAAAGCACTTTAGAATCTCGCAATGTCCTTGGATGGATGGATGGAAGGAAGAAAGGAAGGAAGAAAAAAAGAATTAATTAATTAATTAGACCCTGAGTGGGAGTAAAGCAGCCTACAAACGTGACTCAGTTCCACTAGTTCTGTGGGGATGAATGGTAGAAAATTCAAGCAAACCATTGTGAAAGGATACCCAAGACACTGACCCTATTCTTGCGGTTTGAAATGCAGTTCTGTCAAATACTGATGAAATAGGGTTGTTGTTATTTCCATATTTTATTTCTTGTTTATTATTCTGTCATTTAGCAAATAGAAATTATTGTTCTAATTCTAACTGAGCCAAAACAGGAAAGTTTTAGTCTGATTTAATGTTAGATGGATAAAAAAAAAGTTATGCATTTTTTTTATGCAATATATTTAAGTATCTGGTTTCAGTTGTAAATATTTTTGTAACTAAATTTTAGGGAAGTGGCATTAGTGTGTAGAAGAGATACCTTAAAATCCCTTAAAATTTATAATTTGCAGATTTGTTATTGTTGTGAACATTTAAAAAGTTCAGATCAGTTCTGGACTCATTTATCTAATGCACATGAGTTGTGTTGTGAAACAAAAGCTGTATAACCAGCTTTTGTTTCACAACACAACTCTTGGAGTCTGTTGGAGAAATAATTCCCCTGTCTCTGCAGGGTGTCATGAAGGAGATGAAATGGACTGACTAAAACCTTTCTAAGTTACTTCTCATGATAATATCAGCTTTATTCATGAGTTTGTTGTGTCCAGTGGGGTCTTTGGCACTGATGCTTCTCCCCCAGCACTCCACAGCAGAGTGAATGGCACGTCAACCCCAACTGTTGGAAGATCTTCAGCATCTTGCTTTCTAAGTTAGGCCTAAAGGGTTTGTGCTTCCTCAGAAAGTATAGTGTGCTTTTCACTAATTTTAAGTTTCAATCATTCAAATCGCAAAGCACAAAAAACTTTTCTCTTTGTAGTTTTGTATCACCCACCAGCCCTTTACTCTGAATTTCCAAAACAATTTTTAGACTTCTTATTGAATTGGTGGCTAAATACTAATAAAGTCATATTGGGGGATTTCAACACCCGTGAACACATTCCAATTGCAAGTCTAAATGTTGTTTTTGATGTTACATTAGAAACATTTTTTGCTTCTTCTAAAAGTTTCACAGTCCTACTCAGTCCTGTATTCATATTCTTGATCTTATGCTGACATTTGACAGAGTATAAGCAATAGTATGTGCAGGCATATATGGCGTATGCCTGCACATACTGAGCCTGGTTCTGCTGGACGTTTTGTTTCTGTGAAAAGAAAGTCATTCCTATCCACTGTTGCCGCATGGTTGCTTGGAAGGAGGGATTGCTAGAATGACTTTTTATCAGGAAATACAAACTGAATTTGACTGTATTCACATATTTAATTGTATATATTATGATTAGGATCAAATGAAATGCATGCAATTTAATCTATGGTTGTCCTGTACAGTATTGTATTGACTCTATTATATATTTCTGAATTTAAATTTGAACCAGTTTGACCTGTGAAGTACATTTACAAATTATTCTGGTCCTATTGTTTTAAGCAAAATATAAACCTTGAAACCATGTGAACCTTAGTACTCATTGTATTAGATTATTTGCAGATTTAACTGACTTAAAAATAAACTTGTGTCATAAAATAATTGCAATTTCTTTATATTTTACATATTCACTTGTATTTGTAGTTATTTTTGGATTGGCCCAGTAAATAATTTCTACTCTTTACTGTTTTTCTGCATTAGGAAGTAAATGTTGTGTTTAAATTTTTGATATTGAAATCAATTACTTACAATGACCTTTAATTAACCTCCTTTGTCATTTGTGTTTCCACATTAAAGAACATTTCCTTTTGCATCTGCAGACAGCAACATTCATGTGCTTGTTAGGAATAAAAATAAAACATTCATTGAACTTATTCTGTGATAGAAATTTTATTTCAGAAGATTGTGCACACATTGGGTAAACCTGTAGCTATAGGACAAATCAGTGTGATAGGTTCTTTGCAGAGGAAAAAGCATTTTGAAAGACCATTTCTTGTTTCTGAAATAACATCCCAACACATTGTATCAGTGAGCTCCAGCTGCCTCTGTGTGAAGGTGAGCGTTTTTGCGTGCTGCTGGGGGGGGTTGTTGGTTACCGCTTGTGCAGCAGTTCTGGGATTAACCACGCTGGGATTATCAGATTGTTTCAGGGCTGCCAGAACAGATGCGATGACAGCTTCATATAGGCCATCACACTCACACACACAGTATAATCACACAAACACACACACACTTAATCCACCTCTGCTTGCTGAACTGAGATAACACCTCAATTGTTTTACATGCACAAAAGGAAGCAGACACTACAAAGCAGTTAAAAACTTCTACCTTTAATATAATATTCATGTGCCAGTTTAACAAGTGCCTAAGCATTTCATTGCAGTTCAGTACAAACTCTACAGCGGAGAGATGAATAATACAGTGCACATGGGATAAAACTTAGCTTCCTGAGTGTAACTTTCCCAAATTTGACTTAAAACATGTCAGATATGTTTTTTCTGTGTTTATGCTACACCTGAATAAATTCTGAATGTCTTCTAGAAAAAAAGAGCAAAAAAGTACTACACAATCTCTCTGATGGTTCATGGAGTCCTGCACAGAGAAGATATATTTTTCCTTTGTGCCTATGTGTTGCCTGTTCCGGTCATGTTCAAGGGAGCTGTGGCTGCTTAATAGATGGAGCACAAATCAAGCCTACTGGTCTCATAACCCAACAGGTGTCCTTCCTGCTACCATCCAAGTCACACAACCAAAAATTAAAATAAATGAATAAAACACAAACACCCACCCTGCCTCCCTTCCTCCTCAGCTCATTTTGATATCTTTTTTTCCTTGTTCTAGCTGGCTGGAGGTGGAGTGGCGGCCTTCTCCGTGGCTTCATCTGCTTTCTCCTCCTCTTCAGTCCCTGTGGCCTCGGATGCCGGATCAACTTGGGCAAACTTTAGAAGATCGAGAGCCTTGGCTTTGATGTCAGCATAGGTTTCCTTCACGCCCTTCTCCAGGATGTAACCCTCACTTTCACCCTCTGGAGACTCCAGAGCCATTGCCCCCTCCACGGCTGTCTGCAGGTAACGCATGCTCAGAAGCACAGACAACTAAAGAGAAAGAAGAATATAGTCAGATGGCTTTACAGTGCCCTTGAAGAAATCTTCATCGTCCTGGAACTTGTTATAACCACACACTTCAATTCATAGTTACATAGCAGAGCACAGCTCTGGAGTAGGAGGAAAAGGGAATGTGGTTTTCAGCATTTTTACCAATAAAAATCTTTTTTGTGTGTTGCACATCTGTTTTCTTCCATTGTGAATTAATGTATAATTGCTGAACCACTTTTTGTTGCAAATTACATCTGAAAGTGTTTTGGAGTACATCTCTACCAGATTTGTATATCAAGAGACTAAAATGCTTGACCCTTCTTTGCAAAATAGTTTAAGCTAGGACTGCAATGAATAGTAATTTTTCAGACTTGCTATTGTTTTGTTTTTGTTGAATTTGGACTTTGGCAGGCTGATTCAAAAAGATGAATACATGTTTAAATGAACCATTTATTTGTAGTTTTGTCTCAATGGTGAACCTCCACTCCATGCTTAAGTCAATTTTAGTCAATATCATGTTTTCTTCAAGAATTGCTGTAGTATTTAGCTCTGTCCATCTTCTCATCAGCTCTAACCAGCTTCTCCATTCCTGCTGCAGAGGAGCATTACCGCAGCATGATGCTGACACTTCTCCACATCTTTATCCCTGACCTGTCTAAGGTGTTAGTTGGTCTTCATTATACTGTTTGTTAACTAATGCTTCCAAATAAACCTCTAAGGCCTTCATAATTTATAGTGAGGTGCAATCACACATAGACAGGCTTTATTTACTAAATGGGTGAGCATTGTGCTGGACTTTATTTTGGGATATCAGAGTAATTAGGACTGAACTTAATCCACACGACACTTCAGATTTTCATTTGTAAGACATTTTAAAAACCCTATTATTTTACTTGCACTTTACAATTGTGCACTTCTTACTATTGATCTAACACATAACACCCAATAAAACACAATAAAGTTTGTTGAAATGGTAAAGGAGGTGTGAATACTTTTATAATGCATGCTGTTTGCTTTTTACGGCTCCAGTTGTACTAACACATCCCCCTTCAAACACAAATGTTGCTCATCACATTTTATATCATGCTTCCTTTTCCTCTTTTTCAGTCAGCTGCAGGCAATATGATGCAAACCCAGAAAAACAACTTGTGCTGGACTTGATGCCTTTATAACATGGCAGTCATTTGTCCCAGTGAATGTGAAGCAGAAGAAAAAAAAACATGCACCACTTAGGTTCTGCATTTAGAAGTATGGATTGTGTGATCAGCTGTGGGCAGTGTGTGGTTGTGCATCGACTTCCTGTTTCAGCCTTTAGGGCTCGAGAATAGAATGTGACATCAATACTGGGACTTTACAAAGAGATGACGCTTGTTTGATGGAACGGGGAGTTGCTGTGTCTGTGATGTTTTTTCTTTGTGTTAGTTGTCATGGGAGGCAGTGCATCAGAAGACACAAAGGCATATAAGACTATGTTTTGTTTTTATGATTCTGTCACTAAGGATTGTGGTGTTGTTTTTAATTCTTCTGAATTTAGAAACCCAGGGAGATTTTGTCCAAGATAAGCCAACTACCATGGTTAATTACCACTGGCATAGGTCATTGGCCACATAGGTTACACTGACTTTGGTTATGGTCCACCTGACATATTGTCCAGCTGACATTGGTTTCTCTCCACCTGACATTGGTCAGTGTGGACACAAATTTGTCTAAGATTGCCAGATCTCATCCTAAAATGGTTAATACCCTCATGCAATTAGCCATAGCCAGTTTAAAAAGTTCCTCTCACAAATAACCTCTTGTTCTTTACTCAGACACTGTTAGCATTGCAGAAAATGAGATCTGCTATCCTGCCTTTACCATTTTCTGTAATACAGTTGTAACCACAGTCATTCTGTACCTTCATTAACAGAACTGTTTGCATTTTTTTGAACAGGCTGTTGGATCATGAGTGTTTTTTTCAGTCTTTAAATCTCTGTGACTCTTTCTCTTATGTCATCTTACAGTAGAGCTCTGGTTACTTAACTATCAGATAGGTATCCATAAAAATAGATGCACAAAACCCAAATAGAATATTCTCAGTGTCTCTTATTTTCTGGCTAGAAACGTTTCCAGGCCAGCTGCATTTTTCCACCTTTTCGTAAAGCGTCTCTGAGTGTCCTAATAAAGCGCTATATAAGTCTGATGTCATTTCATTTCATTTCACTTTCCTACCTGAATTAGGATGACTGACAACACGCCAGGTCCGGTTGAGTTCATCAAACCCATGTAGTAGTCAGTCAAAGCCTGCCTGCAGCCGCGGCTGTACAAGTTGAGCTCCTCTGATTGGTATTCGTAGTTGTAGTGGGCCCTGCTATCTGTCAGGTGGTTCTGCAGGCAAGGGCGAGGGGAAGCAGGGTTGCAGCAGCTGAAGGGAACGCCATCTAACAGGTAACGGCCATCCACGTTACTCCGAATACGACTGCAGGTAATAAACAGAGATGGTGAAGAAGCAAAAAGGTCAAAAGTAAAAGGAGATAAGAGGAACATAACCCTTGCAAAATGTTAAGGGCACCTAAAAGCCTGAGATTCAGCTCAGTGAGAAGTGAAGAGCACATCAATACAAGTGGCATCGTGTCATAACCTTTCTGTTTACTCATTCCCTTTCACTCATTTAATCTTTGACCAACCAATCCTCTCATACTTCAACCTTCTCTGTCTCCTTTTTCAAAACTAAAGGCCAGATCTATTTTTAAACCACTTCCTCATCTCAACTACACATCATGCTTACTCTCTTTCAGTAACATATAGTTTGACCTTTTTGGATGTGAAGTCCGCTCATCTGTCACTTAAGCGGTCCTCAGTGTGCCTTCTCTCTCATATACCCCACATTCCTGTAGTTTCCCTGCTTTTGATTTCATTTCTCTTCATCCCATATCATAGTTGTGTTTTTGCTGTTGTTCACTCACTCCTTGACTTCCTGGGAAGTGAAATCCAGGTATCGGTTGCTGACCCACTGAACTTCAAACCAGTCCTTGAAGTTGTTATTTCCACAGCAGCGAAACTCCATCTGTAGACGATCAATGGTCTCCTTTTGGAAGCAGCGGCCAGGGACGTCCGTATCCTTGTAGAACCGGATGCCATTCCTCAGCCCCACCTAACAGCAGAGAATGTGGTTTGCAAAATGTTATAGAGAATTATATAATCCAGTGGTTCTTAGTACTAGTCTCCAGCACCCACTTTCCTGCATATTTTAGTTGTTTTTCTGCTGCCATACACCTGACTTCAGCAGCACATGATGGCATGCTGAGGAGGTCATGCAATCATTTGAATCAGATATGGTGGGGCAGAAACACATCTAAAACATGACATATGGTAAGCCTCAAGGACCAGGCTTGACAAACACTGATGTTCTTTGTTATAAAAACAAAATCTTGCTTTGATTTTCTTGTCTTTAAATGTAGGAATGGCAGGCTTCAAAAATATGAAGAAATCTTTGCGTTGTGATACGGTGGAGCCAACTTTGAACCTTTTCTATTTCTTTTCAGACATTTTAAGTCTTTTTGATATTTTTATTCCTAAATATGCAAAAAAAAACATTCTTTCACACATGTTCTTGATGATTTTTCACCCCACTTACCACAGTTCATTTAAACTCTTCCATCTTCATCTTGTATTCAGATCAGCTAACCCTTTTAACCTGTTAAGGCCACACTGTCACATATTTTACCCTTTTGACCTGTTGGGATCAATACCCAGTTTTTGTGACATTCACCTTCAGCGACTCTTCCAGTCTCCCCTGCAGGGCATAACTGAGGACCACCACAGCAAGGAGCAGGCAGCACAGCAGCGCGGCCACAGCAAACCAGGCCAGCAAGAGGACGTTCCAGCGGGGGAAGCGGCTGGCATCCAGGGAGTCCTGACACACTCGACTGGCAACCCAGTTAGCGCCAATGGAGGCAAGGCCGACCATCATTAGGAGGTTGGGTACTACGTGTATCTCTGTGTTGTCCATCACCTCAAGAAAATAAGAGTCAAAGAATGTCAGAATAGTTGTCACTTTGTAATTTCATTTCCCTTTTCACCTTATTAAATTATAATCTAAGTTGTCTTATCTGATAAATGTGATTTATTACTCATCCAAAGTTCACTGTATCTGTACATTTATTAGACTTTTAGCTTCACTTTAAATAGATTTAAAATACTGTGTGTATCATACTGCTATTTCAAACCAGATCTCAGTTTTAAAGGCTAATTTCTTTTTTTATTTTTTAGCTGAACTACAACAAGGTATATTTAGCCGGCTGAGAAAGCTGTTACTTTTTCATAGTATGCTAATGTTGGCATATTAGCAGTTAAATAGTTAAAGTTAGCAAAACTGATATTATCCAGATGCTAATTTTAGTTTATGTTAGCATTAAGTCTAATAATTAGCTAATTATTAGCTAATAATATTAGCTAATGGAAGCATAATAGCTACCTTTAGAGGAAAAGAAATTATTCCCTATTAATAGCAACATGTTAATGATAGCATGTTTTCTAATGTATAGCCTAAGCATTGTTAGTATTTTCCAAGTAAAAGTTTAAAGTTTTTTTTTTCATCATTTGTTTATTTTGAAGATAGATTTGATACCATTATTACTTTGAATTTTTCGAGTTTGTTTTGTTGCTGTTATTAATGAACTTTTAAATCTGTTGTTGAAAATAAATTTAGATTGTAGTTTAACTGAACTTTGTTCTTCTTCTTTTCTTTATTTGTGATATGCAAATAAAGGCTAGCCTCACTTCATCGGCCTCCAGTTGATATCAAGGCTAAATTTAAGATTTTCATTTGTTTTCGAGTCTCTTAATAACTTGGTTCCATTTTATCTTGCTAACTATTGGATGCTTATGTTCCAACTCCTGCACTCTGGTCAGTAGATCAGATGCTTTTAACAGTGCCTAAGGTTTGCTGTAAATCCAGAGGTGAAAGAGCTTTTTAAGTGCCAACTCCAACACTGTGGAATGCTCTACAAATCAGACAGTCTCCATCAAAAAGTGTTTTGAAATCTCATTTATAAACACATTTTTACCTCTTGGCCTTTAAGACCAAGAGAGATGTTTTAGTGGCATCTTGGATTTTATTGGCATTTTCCTTTCTATGTTTATGTTGGTTTTTAACTTTTTTTTATTTGTTTTATTTTTGTTATTGTAATGTTTTTCTTTGCTTGCAGTACAGCACTTTGGTCATGTTCATTGTTTTTAAGCTGTTTTATATATCAATTTTGATTAATTGATTGATTTTGCTTTAATGCAATTATCTGAAATTCATCAGCAATTGTGTTTTCTCTGTACTTCAAACAACATCATGTCCATAAGTTAAATGTTCCCTTGATTGACTAATTGATTGATGAGCAATTTTGAGTTTTGGATGAAGCTGATATTTGGATAAGTTTTCAAAAAACTACTGAACCAAAGGGTATTCAGAGTCAGTCCTCAAGGGACGGTGTCCTGTGTGATATTTCAAGATATTGCTTAGATATTATTGATTTAACATAACTGAATTAAATGACTACCTAATTAGCAGGCCTCTGCTGAGCTAAGAGACGTGTTGAGGTGCTGAATCATCCATTTGAACCCACTCTGTTAGAGCAGTGAGACATCTAAAACATGCATCCCACTAGCCCTTGAGAACTGAAGTTGGACACCTCTGACTTAACCAAAATTAGTGAAACAATCTGCAAACTTTTTAATACGGGTAGAATGTAGACACTAATTTTGAGCAAAACTGATATATGTTTACCAGCAAGGAGACATGGAAATAAATTTGTCAAATTCAAAGTAATTTTTAAAATGTACTGATACAACTTAAAGGTGTTTTAAGCCTTACATTACTATGATGATTTTTGATTATCAGACTTGTCGACAAACTGTTTAAAAATAACAGAAAAATAAGATTTGGTTTGTAATTAATGCACAAAACATTGATGAAGTAGTAGTAAACATAAGTAAAGGTGGTATGTACAATTTTTCCCAGCTAAGACATACCATTCATCGACATCATCTGCCTTAGGTTCAGTCTGCTGGCCAAGCTTGCCAGCAAGTTTAGCTTTAGCAGTCGTGCTGGTGATAAACTAACTAAACCTGGATTCAAACCCAATTGGTATCACTTCCGAAAAGCGCACATCCCATGACAGTTCTTAATTCTTATCAAGTTGTAGTCATAATACAACCCTTGCAAACACTTCAGGCTTTTTTTTTTTTTTTTTTTTTTTTTTGCAGGACAACAAATGAATGATAATAGCAGCCAACTAAACCAAAGCCTTCAGTTCGATTTCAGCATGGGTGTTTTGTTAGGGTTTGTTTCCAAAGGAAAGCAGGACATTTTGTTAGAAATGGCCCTTACATATACAGTCCAACATGTATGAATAAAGTTTAAATTATTTTAGTGGCTGACATTTATTACTTTCCAAAATCCCTTTATATAGGTGTTAAAATGCTTTTTCCATCTTTTTTTGTTTTCAGATTAAATTTACAGTTATTCTCCCAAAGCCAGGACTGCTACCTTCTGACAGCATCCATCAGCATATACAAAAACAATACCCATATGGATTGAATTGATTGCATCTGCAATAACCAGTGTTATTAACAATAAGGTCCAGCAAAATGCAAAAGAATTATTGTGTTTTTTTCTCCACTTAAAGAGAATAATTCTTGTAAATCCTTCAGCTTCCTGATGCCATTTTCAAATGCTTCATCACTTCTGTCACTGAGGGTTAAACTATTGGATTATTCTCGTGAAGATCAAGCAATATCCTAAGGCATTCGCTCATGCCTTGCAGCTTTCCTGTGCAGTCGTCTGGATTTCAATGATTCCATCTTTTCCAAAATCCAATAGTGGTCAATGACGTGCAGTGACTGGATAGCTTGAACAAATACACAACTCTTGCAGAGGCTGTAACCTTCACCTGCTGGCCACATCACCAATCAATACACACTGCATGGTAATGACTCTGGAAGAGAAATGCTGAAGTTTAGAAGAAGCTTCTCAGCATGCTGCACCCAGCATAACTTTATATGCATGAGTGCACGTGTTGACACTTGTATTTTGTCTGTTTTGTTGTTGAAGGATTAAGCAAAGTTTACATTTAAAGGACAGATAAGCGACAACGGAGCAGGCTTGGTAAACAGCTATACTCCAAAGCAAATGTCTGAACACACAGTCGCATATTTGTCTGACTCTGAATAAACAGATTTGTTGTTTTTAAACTTTAGTACCACTTTGGCATCTAGTACATGCTTCATCATCCATGTGAGTGTAAGAGTTGCTCTACCTCATCTCTACGAAGCAGCTCAATCTTGAGGTAAACCCCCAGACAAAAGATGAAGGCCCCACACATCACTGCCAGCCAGGAGAGCAGCCAGAGGCCCTGGGCCAGACGCACCCGCCTCTGCTGGCTGAACTTCATCTTCAGCAGAGTCATGGTTTACTATCATGTAACGATCAGTGCAAAGAAAAGGGAGAAATGTATGATGAGGAGTCTATCCAGATGTGATGAAAAGTTGACAGAGTTTACAAAAGAGAGAGAAAGTGATTTCAATGTTGTACGAACTGTGCAGCTGGAATGGTCAGTTGTTGGTGCAGGCCTTTTGCTTGGTGAGTTATAAGCAGGTTGAGCTCATCTAAGTTGTTCCAGGTGGAGCGGATAAGCAGACAGATCCTTGAGATGGTGAAGGACGTAGTCGACCTCAGAGGATAATCCAAATTCTTTCACTTGGTTGGAGAAATTGTGTCGAAAAGATTCCTTGTAATCCAAAGCGGTGTAGAGACCACAACAGGAAATTTAAGGGAAAAAAAGATGAGAATTAAATTAAGATGAAAGACATAATCCGTTCCCAGAGTTTACAGGTTTTTTCTAAAGAGTTTTGCACAAGGCCGTCTTCCCCGTTCCTTCAAGCTGAAACCACCTATTTCTTCCTTGTGATGTGATGTTGTCTGTTGATGGCACCCCTCTGGGTCTGTGCAGGTGCGGCGCCCCCCTAAACCGCTGCAGCCATGGTTGGAGGTGAAAGAGACTGGGCTTAGTGGTGAGTTTGGAACCGTAATCTCCCAACAGAGTCCCCGGGATCCTATTAAACCCAGGGGCCAATTGGAAAGCAGGCCAGTGTTTGATCAGCAAACTTGTTCTGATGGATACATAACAATGGGCAGGTCTGTTGGTGTATATTGACAGTGAGCCTTACCTGAGACCAGGACAGGTTGAACAATATGGAGGCCAAAGAAACAGGAAACACTTTGTTACTGTTTGAAGATTGCAGGGATATTGTCTGTCAGAGTTTTTACATGCTTTGTTTGAACAAAAGCTAAATTTATTCACCTTCATATGTTTTTATGCTGTCAAAAGCCTCAACTGACCTCAAGTAAGTTTTTCAATTGACAGAACTGATCTCAATTCAGTTCAATCTGATTATTGTTACACATAAAAACAGGATGAAGATTTTCCACCTGATGTATAGTTCTGAGTGAAATTTTTCATAATTTCTCAATTCACTGATTCCTAAATAGAAATAAATGAACTTCCAATAAACTTTTCTAATTGAAACCAAGTCAAGAGCATTATACACCTGAAGGTATTGTTCCCAAAATGATCTCTTGGACAAAATTAAAGGTGATGCGAAAGTATGAGAGGAGTTATGCCTGCAGAAGATTATGTAGGGAGAATGGTAGGGTGGGACCAATTGGCTTAAACTGTCATTTTAAGTATTTATGACAGCATGAATCAGAGCTCCAGTTCGGTTAAAGTGGATTGCATGATATTAACTTTCACACTGCCTTGCAAAAGTGTTCACACCTCCTGAAATTTTAAAAAGCTTTTCCTGCCACAAACATCATGTGTTTATTAGGTATTTCATGCAAAGAACAACACAAACTTTATTTGTACAAATGTATTTTGCAAATAATAACCAGAAAAGTGTGACCTGCGAATATGTTCATCTACCTAAATAAAGTTGGAAGTCTTATGCAGGTAACAAACAGGTTTTCCTCCAGGATTCCCCTGCATTAAGTTCCATCCATCATCCTATTAAGGGTCCCTCAAAGTGTTTCACATGTTGGCCAAAAAGATCAATTTTGGTCTCATCTGACCAGAGAACCTTCTTCTACATCTTTGCTGTCCCCTTACATGGCAAACTGCAAATAAGGCTTCTTGCCACTCTGTCTTTAAAGGCCCGATTTGTTGTGTATATGACTAACAGTTATCCTGAATCCCACCTGGGCTGTGGATCTCTGCAGCTCCTCCAGAGTTACCTGCTCAGTGGCTCCATCCCTCTTTAATTAAGGGTCTCCTTGCTTGACCTATCAGTTTAAGTCATGTGTATTAAAATCTATGTGTCAAACTTATTCCTGCCACATCCCATCAGATTTAAATGGCTTTTGTAGGAGGCAGCAAATGCCCCTGTCATTTAATTCAGGTGTGCTGAATATAATGTTTAGCTTTTGTTCAAACAATTAAAACACAAATTAATAAATGGATAAACAGTCTATATTCTGAGCCATTCTATACAAGCATCTTTATTAGTAACAGTAGGTACACAAATTAAACACACTGTGCACATTTAATTACAAACTTTAGTGAAACTCTGAGATCATAACGACTAAAATAACTTTATTTGTGCTCTTTATTTAATCTACAGCATGACAATCCATTCATATTACTTACACGCTCATAATTTACTGTACATTAAGGTCACTACAACAGTAAAGACTCTACGTTATTTTAACAAGGAAGGACCACTGTGTTAAATGTGTTACACATTTTGTACAGTATATACATCTATGCATGATTAATATTTATACATATCTTTGCTCACACATTTAACAAATAATAAAGTGTTGTCTAACAAAGGAAAGCATTTTAAAAGCACTACATCTGACAAGATCGACAGCATTAACAAAAGTAAATGGCAAAAGTAAATTTTAGACAGTATTCATTGCAACACCTAGAAAAGAACCTCTTTCTATTTCAACATCACCCTTCTGGAGTGCACAAAGGACAGTAAATACAATTTATGACATCTCCTTCGATAGAATCCTGACTTCAATCCCATCGAGCAGCTTTGGAATAGAGATTGCAAGGCCAGCCAGACCTTTCCATCCAGTATCGGTGCCTGACCTCATAAATGCTCTGCAGAATAAATGTACACCCAATCAACACAGAAATGCTCTATGAAAACCACTCCCAGAAGATTGGAAGTTCTTACAGCTGAAAAGGGAGAACCAACGGCATATTAAAGAATTTATATTTAAACATGACATTCTTTCAAGTGTGGAAAAATACCTTTTTTTTCAACGTGTCTGAGAGCTTTTTTTAGGATTAACCAATTTACTCTTTGAAGTTGCAAGATTATTTTTCCCTCAATCATCAAGCAAACCTGAACACAAATGATTATTCCTGCTTTTATAAGAAAGACTTAACGTTGCACAAATGAAGTAAAGTGAACAGAAAGACTTCCTTCTAACCTTTCCAATAAAGATTCATTCTGTTTTTTCCTGTCATTGCATCCCTGGGTGTCTCCATTTTTACATTTTTTTTTTTTGTCTTTGGTTGTACTAATTCATACTAAGAGTCAAATCCAGCAAATGAGTAAATGAAACTGAGTGGACAATTTCTGTCTGAAATCACGTGTTTGTTAATCAAAATCTAACTATTAGTTGTTAAACAAAGTCTATGAGGACTTTCTATTCTATGTTACAGATATATAACAGTAAATTCAGCACAGTTTTGGGGACTACAATTTACTACTTGTTAACAAACACATTGTGTGAATCTAAAAATATAATGTTTGCTGCTTCTTTTATTGATGCAGCCTTCCAGAAGACACACAGGTCCCTTCTTTTTGTTTATAAAAGTTGCTCTGAACTTCTTATTGTTGCAATTTTTATGTTTCCAACTTTATACTGTGAGCTTCTTTCAGCTGTATGAAAACCTACACACACAACATTGTGTATTAATTAAATAAATCTACACGCTCTGACTTTCTGAGCCACTGCATCTTAAAGAGCATTCACTGCTGACAGATAATCAGGACACGAATAAATTCAGATGTCCTCGGACGGCGTTCTCAGTCTGTCACTTTCCCTGCCTGTTCTGCTCCGTTCATCCACTCCTGACCACTCTGCTGCTCCTCCCCCCCCCCAGCCTCCTTGTGTGCCTGCAGATGATGCATGAAATCATCCAGGATCTGCTGGGCCGACATGGAGTTCACATCCCCTGCATCCTGCTCAAAGAGCAGCACCTTCAACCCTCCTCTTCCTTCCCATCTGTCACCCACTGCGTGGGGGTGCTGAGGGTCTGGAGTGGTGTCAGTGTGGGCAGTGCTCCACAGTAACTGCTGCTGTGTTTGTGGGTAAACAGGCTGTGGTCTGGCGGGATAACTGGGAGCTGTGGTTTTATATGAAGCAGCTCCGATGTCAGCCAGAGAGAAAGATGGGCTGTGAGTGGACTCATGCTGGCCTGAAAGACCGCCCTCATTTTTAGCAGGGGTCAGAGCTTGTTTAATCGGCATGAAGGCCGTGACCCTCTGCAGACTTGCCTCTGACTCGCTCAGCCAACCCTGGGCTGCTTCCTCTGCTTTAGGATCGCAGGACTGGCCATCTGTCTGCTGGGAATGGCAGGTTGGAAAAGAGGTTGAAAGAAACTTTTGTATGGCTTCAGCAGAACCAAAATACTTCTCCAGGAGCTCCTTTACCAAAACTGGCACCTGCAGGGCAGAAACCAAACACATGGTAACTCTGAAATGAAGAATGTTTCACAAACTACATTTACAATACATTTCCATTTTAATATGTACCATGGTGTCTGGTCAGTGAAAGTCTGCGCACACACCACATAGATGCCTTACTTCAGTGAATCTGACAGATAAGTGATGCCTTCAGTTAATAACTCACGTTTTACTTCAACTGAGACAACCTGTCTCCTCAAGCTGTTCTATTAAATAATGGTTGTAGTAAAAATATTCCTTCCTAATGTTAAAAAATGTATTAGTAAACAGACTATGAATAAAAACATTATATTAGGCTGTTGGAGGTAATAAAGAGCTAAGATTGCACAGTGCCTTGCAAAAGTGTTCATTGTCCCTATAGCTTCTTCATGTTTTGTCATACTGGGTGTGTCTTTGTATTTACTCCCTTTATTCTGATACTCCTACATAAAAGGAGTATCAGAATAAAGGCCAGTTAGTTAGAGAACATTAGTAACAGGTCGAGGGAGACAATTAAAGATAGACTTAATGGATGAGTGGTAAGAAGACAGCCATTGTTGAAGCCAGAGGAAGTTATATTTGGAGTATGCTACAAACCCTGTAAGGGATGCAGCAAACATCTAGAAGATGGTCTGGTCAAATGAGACTAAACTGAACTTTTTGGCCTATATGCAAAACTTTATTTGCAGAGGTAAAAACCAGTGCCAACTCTACTGTAACGCACACTGGCGGCAGCATCATGGTGTCTGGCTGATTTTCTCCAGCAGGCACAGGGAAGCTAATCAGAGTTGATGGAGAGATGGATGGAGCTAAATGCAAGGCAATCATGAAAGAAAACCTCTTGGAGGCTGCAAAAGACTTGAGACTTGAGTTTCACCTTCCAGAAGGAAACAACTTTAAATATTCAGATGGAGGTACAATAGAGTAGTTTAGATCAAAGTATATTCATGTATTAAAATGCCCCAATAAAAGTTTAGACCTAAATCCATTTGACAATCTTCGGAAAGACTTAAATACTAATGTTCACAGACACACTCTCTAAACTGAGCTTATTTTGTGAAAAAAGAGTGGGAAAAACCTTCAGTCTCTAGATGAGTGAAGCTGAGAGATATGTCCAAAAAGACCAAAGATGTAACTGATTGTATTCACATCAGGAAAAAGGGAAGGTGCGTTGGCAAAATCTACCTTCACCATGATGCCATCTGTAATGAACAATCAGGTCTGCAAAGAGGATCATGAGGCCTGACCTTCCCTCCATCCATGACATGTACAGGTCTAGGGTCAGGAAAGGGGTAGCTGACATTTCTGCAGACCCCACACATCCTGGACATAAACTGTTTAAACTTTTAGCTTCAGGGTGCAGCTACGGTGCACTGTTTGCAAAAACCAGCAGCCACAGAGATGGTTTCTTCCCCAGGCTGTCTCTCTGATGAACACAATAAACACCTTACAGCCTGTGTTGTCAGCTACTCTTCTGTGAAACAAAAGTATTTTTGCACTACCACATAAAACCTTTTTTTCTTTCTTTAGAGAAAAAAATGGATACAAATACATGTACATTTTGCTTCTTTATCATTATTTTATTTAATTGAAAGTGTATATATTTATACTATACGTCTGTACACTGTAAGCGCTTGAAAATCTTGATTGTGGCATAAAATGCTGGCCAATAAAGCTGATTCTGATTCAGATTTAGGGTGGCAGGAATAAACAGTGATGGCTCCAGAGATTTTTTTTCTGCAGATGCTAAAGGGGGGTGGTTAAGCATCTTACTGAGGGTGCTATAAAGGATCATTTGTTCCTACAGTTCTCAAAACGCTCACAGACCCAAGCATAAACAGAGGTGCACACAGATCTCTGACATCTGCAATCAATAAAGTAGTGAATTAGCCAATCACATGGCAGCAACACAATGGATTGTGGTGTTTAGACTTGGTGAAAAAGACTTAAGAGCACACCAAACATTACAATGGGGAAGAAAGGAGATTAAAGCAACTTTCAATGGTCGGTTGTTTTGGGTGGGCTGTCCTGATTATTTCATAAATTGATGCTATACTGGGATTTCCATGTGCAACGATCTTTCAAGTTTACAGGGAATGGTCTGAAGAGGGGAAAACAGAAATCCAATGAGCAACAGTTGGACAAAAAATCCTAGTTGAAGTCAGAGGAGAATGCACAGACTGGTTTGGGATAGAAAAAAAGGTAACAGTAGGTCAAATAACCACATGTAACAACCACGGTATGGAAAACATCATCTCTGAATGCATAACACGTCGAACCTTGAAACAGGTGGGCTACAACAGCAGAAAACTATACTGGGTGCTACTGCTGCCAGCTAAGAACAGGAAACTCAGATTACAGTTTGCTCAGACTCACCCAAATTGGACAATAACGGATTGGAAAAAGTTTGCCAAGTTCAATGGCTCTTGATTGGAGCTGTAATATTCAGATGGTGGGGTCAGAATTTGGAGCAAATAACATGAAAACATGAATCCATCCTGCCTTGTTTCAATGGTTTAGGGTGCTTCTGGTGGTGTAGTCTTGGGTGTGATTATTTCTTGACCTACATTGGCCCATTTAGTACCAGCTGAGCATTAAATATGCATTGTTGCTGACAATATCAATTCTTTTATGAGTTGGACAAATACAGCAGAATTTACAGCATTTTGAAATAGTTTTTCTTTGTCAGGGAACCTACAGACCAACATTTTCTTGGAGGTGATATGACTTATCCAGGGGGAGCTATAGCACTCCCTAGTGCCCCCCTGCCTCCACTACTGGGAATAAAGCCGACAGGACTGACAAACCGATGATGTCGGAGCAACTGATCAGGAAGTCCCACAGACGGCATGTTCTTGTTTAAGTCAACAACACACTGATGTCTCTCCAGCTTATCAGCAAGAAATGCTTCTTTCCCCCAGAAATCCTAATCATGTCAGGAAGAGCACCATATCAGCATCGAACACATACCAGATATGCATCGTAGGGGGTTGGAGTTCTCAGTCTATCTCCATCAAAATGAGAGACGTTTTCACACAGAATAAGGGAAAATCTATTTGAAGTCTTTCAACTGAACAATTGTCATAGCAAAGAAATGTCATGTAATTTAAAAAAGGCCTTTCAATTCAGAATCAAATCATTAAATAAAGTCTCAAAATAATTAACTGTGTAATTTAAGTTTCATCATGTAATAAAAGTAATGTTTCGCTACTGTCTTAGTCTGAATCTGTAGAGAAATCAAAGTTATTCTGTTGCAAAATGTAATATACTGCAGGTGACACAGTGTATGACCTGGAATGTCACATTTTTGGGGTTGATCAGTGCAGCAAATGTTTGGTAAAAGTACCTGCGCAGTTAAAATAGTAGGCCTATACAACATATAACATTGAACATGTGAGCTTTTTTCTTTTCAAGCACAAAGCATATAGAAACACCCTCCATATTACAGATTGAGGAAATGATGCTTGTTTACAGATTAAAGTCTTCTTTGGGTTTCTCATGGGGCTGATTTGCCTGCTGACATGTTTTAAATTGTTGCATTATCTTTCAGATCATTGCTGTTCCTCATTTTGTTACACCATGCCATGGTGTGTTTCTCTCTCCTTTTCATGTGAACTTCCAGAAGGGTTTGTTCCTTTTATACAAAAATCCCAGATTGTGAAGCAGCTGTTCCTTTTTGCTTGAGGAGTGCTAAACTACCTATTAAGCAGGTATTATGCAAATGTGTTTCACCGTGAAAAGACAACACCATTGAGTGCAAACAATGTACTATGGAAAGAGAGTAAATTATTTGGTTTTGAGTTTTATTGTTATACTGCAGACCTTTTATTAAACAGAGCTGAAAAGAAGTTGAAACCACCACTTATTTTTCAGTACTACACTTCCAGTGAGCTGGACTTTCATGTAAACTTTGAAAGTTTTTCTTTACTTCGGTTACTTTATTAATCAGGCCTAAGCATGTACCAAAAGGAAATGAAAGAATTTACAGTATGGGGGGGAGGATATCCTTTCTAAAGCATGAATAAATATGGGTCAAGACCTAAAAACCTAAAGACCTCTAATCTAGATGCTTTCCTGATAACTAATCATCGGCCCATATCCAATTTAACGTTTTTCAAGACAATTGAAATGACAGTTTATCATAAAAAATTAATCTCTTTGATGCTTTTCAATCAGGTTTTTAACCACACCACAGCACTGCTAATGCATTATTAAAGGACCTAAAGCAGGGGTGTCCAAAGTGTGGCCTGGGGGCCATTTGCAGCCCCTGGACTGATTTTGTGCGGCCCCTGACTGTAATTCAAAAATAATACAAATCTATCCCCACAGCACAGGTGGTTGATGAAGATAGAAGCTTTTTTAATTTTTAAATAGGGCAGAAAGATTAAAAAACAATTTGGAATCTCTAAAGATAAATAGAAAGTATTTCTCTTTAAATAACCACACTTTTTGCATTATTTTGCAAGGACAAAATCTATTCAGTTCCAAACACAGAGTGACTTAAATTTTGCTTCTATTGCTCCGAACTGACTGGATGTTTGCTATATTTTCAATAAACAGCTGACAAATATAATTTTTTAATAGGAAAAATCTACAAAACCCTTCTGCAGTTTTGGGACTACAATAGTTTACACATCTCTTTCCAACAAAAAATCTGACTTCTTCATTTGTTCAATTAAACTTACATTATCAAGTTGGTTATAAAAAAAAAAAAAAAAAAAAAAAAAAAAAAAAAAAAATCACAATATAAGTTTTTATGAAAAATATGACATTTTTGTGTCCCTCAAGTCCTTTTGACTTGATGGTTTTGGCCCACATGGCAAAAAGTTTGGACACCTCTGACCTAAAGGATGTGTCTCAACAGTGATCAGTCTTATTTGACAGAGCTGTGTCAAACAAATCTGTGTCATTTGGTAATTTTAAATCATAACCAACAGTTCACATGTGGCCTACCTCAAGGCAACATACTCAGGCCACTTTTATTTAACATCCATATGATCCCATTAATTCAATTTACGGAGAACTACACCACCTTCTGCAATATCTCTGCTGCCGTTCTCCATGACTGTCACTGAATCAGTGTGTACAAAATAATGTGAGTAAATGAGCCAGAATTTCCTCCATCACAATGCAGAAAAGACAGAAGTTATTTACTTTGCCCCAAAAATAACAGGTTTGAAGTCAAAACCAAACTAGGCTCCATAGAGCTAAATACCACAGAGCAAGGTGAACATCAAATCCAAAAAAAAGGACTCAGACTGAATTTTAGCACCTAAACTATCACCTTAAAAACAGACTGAAGGGTTGCCTATCAAAACAGGGCAGTACTGTTCAGATCATTGTAAAATCAATCTAGCTGCTGAAGATAATCCAGAGTCCTGACTAACGCCAGAAAAATGAATCACGTTACACAAGTCTTTAAGTCATTGCACTACACAGTCCTGTTTGTCATGTTTTTGTTTTTATTTGCTTAAATTTTGTTATTTCAGGGGGGCTTTGTTTTAACTTGATGATGTCTCAAGCTTTTATTCTTTTCTCTAATGCTTTGCTTTGTTTTGGTTTTTGGTGAATCTGGTAATTTATTTGTCTTTGTTCCTTTGTATTTCCTGTAAAGCAATTTGAAATACCCTTTGCATGAATTATGCAATATAAAAAAAATTGCCTTGCCTTTTGTTAGATTACAAGAAAGTCATGCTTCTTGGAAATAAATTTGAAACATATGATAGATGACTTTAAACCTTTGCGCAATAAGCATGAAAAAAGAATGTTTTTCCAGCTTGGAATAAGGAGGACAACACCAGTCTCCATGAATGATTTGTGCTTGACAGAATAATTTCAACCAGCTCCACTAAGGTTCAACTCTTTCCACCCCTTCTGCACAAAATAGATAATTGCTTCTATCTGAAGAGAGAGTTTTATAGTCTTTAAGAGGCTGATGCCCTGCACCCATGCATTTTCTCTCTATTTCCCCTGAAATAAAGTCCTGAAAGGCTCTTTAGAGGTGACAAATAGCAGCCTGCACCTCTTCCTGAATAAAGCCCACAGACCTTGTTGCTTTGACCTTTTTCTACTTTAAATTAGACCCATTTCGACTCTGCTGCAGGAAGAACTCTCCTAACCTTCTGAGTCCTCCAAACAATTCTATATTCAAAATGCTCAGTTCCTAAAGCTCAGAAGCATATTTAAGACACATTTAACTGCAGCATCTGTTCAACTCCACCATGATTTTGTGGTATAGAATGTGAAGCTTTTGCACTTCCCATGAAGCACTTTGATTCCTCCATCTGTGTGCACACTCACCTCCACCTTCCCCATGTCGTAATTTTTAATTTCTGGACAGCTGACAAAATCAAACAATGCATAAGTTTTTTTCAACAGATCTTTTTTTTTTTTTTTTTTTTTTTTTTTTGTTCTTGTGACAAAATGATAACCTGCTGCCTCGGTGAAGCCTCTGTACCTCTAGGACCCTGTGGAGAGTATAAAGATTGGAAGCAACCTCTCCCACCGCTAAAAGAGAGTCTTACTCCGACATGGGGTGTGAAATCACCAGAGCAAAGACGTTCTGTGCTCTCAGCAGCTTACCTAATCAATAACAACATCCACTTTGGATTTTGTAATTTTCCAAACAATTTAGCGGCACAAAAAAACAGTATAATACTGAATGTTACATAAGTTTTAAACTTAGTTTTGATATAAAGCAGCTTCCAAATGCATTATTGTCCCTTAAACCATTTCACGTTTTGTGCATTTTAACCACAAACCTTGATGTATGTAATTAGTTTCGGTTGAGGTAGAAAAACTGTCATTTAGAGAGGGGGGTTTGGACGCCTGTAATTGGGGTGTGAATACTTTTCTGAATGCCAGTTTAAGGTAACAGGAGTGTGTGAACAATCAGCTATGAGCCAGCGTTTCTGATAAATGCACCAAACAGGGTCAAACGCTGGCAGGAAGAGCATTCAGCTGATAAGACACTCTGGTCAGATTATCTGCACACATTTGGTTCAGAACAGAGTCGGGACTGTCTTAATTGAAATATAAAATGCATCAATGACTATCAAATTAGGACAGGAAACCAGTTTTGCCATCTTATTGACTAACCAACCATTGTGATCTTGTTGATACGTCATTATATTGTACAAAACATGTTCTCATTGTGAATTGAGTGTCTTTTCTCTGCTGAATTGAGCCTTTATGTGTCCATGTCCCTAAGCTCTCATTGTTTTAATAAACTACAAATGAAGAAGGATCAGCTGGCTGAAGTTTTTAGAACTTGATATGACAGACCAAGACTAATTAGTCCAGCATTGTGAAGCAGAAGGAATCGCCTCGTATTTATCTCCATCTAGCTTTCTTTCAGCAACGGCTTTCTTCAGGCCGCTCTTCCATAAAGGTCAAATTTGTTCAGAGGAAAACTAACAGTTGTCCTTTCACATTCTTGGACCCAAGCCATGTGTGCTCCAGGACTTTAGCCTTCCAAAACTACAAATGTTTACGAAATCTTACCACCATATACAGAATATATTTTTATACTTAATGGTGCAAATATGTTAAAAATCTTTATATTTTGCACATCCCTGCATAAACGCTGATTACACTTTTATTTATAAATAATCCCACCCCCTCATGCTACCATTGTATTTAAGTATAACTTCTAGCATTTTGTGTTTTTTGTTGATAATTGTTGGACTTTGCGGCACAAAAGAGTGGCTAGTGCACTCCACAACTTCAGAGCAAAAAAAAAAAGAATATTAATGTCAATCATACAATCTAAATATTTTTACCTTAATGCATTATGCAAATTTGGAAAAACTTTAAGAGGGGGTCACACTCGTAATAACTTCCATGTGTATCATGTGTATCCATGTGTATAAAATAAAAGTCAATCAGAGCAGTTTTATGTGTCATCAGGAGCATCTAAAGTAATAGATGTCACATATACTGGTGATTTATCTTTACTTTTTTATAAAATAGTAATAGTATTTTCAGAGTTTTTCTACTTTTTTCTACATTTTAAAGGCGATTTTAGGACCCTCTTTCCAGGACAGCTTTTTGTTGACTTCTGCCTTGAGTTGAAGTCTGCATAAAGGTCCACTAGATGGCAGTATGCTCACATTAAAGTTCTCCAGAGCTGCGATGGTCCTGTGGGCGTCATTCAGCTCTGAGCCCAGCTGGGAGACTCGATTCAGCAGAAATTTTCTCTCACTGCTTAGGCTCTCCGACTGCAAACACAAGGGGGGAGAAAAAACAGCAATAAATTAGGCTTTTAATGCAACAAGTTGCTTGACAAGATAGATTCCTTTTATTATTAATAATATTATTGCACCTAAACTCTCACCGCTTTGTGAAGGTGCTCTCCCAGCAGGTTATTTGCCTCTTTTGTTCCAGTACGTGTCTGCAGCAGGCTTTGTAACAACAGAAGATAAATAATTTCATTATTATCCAAGCTGGGCTTCCAGACATTTAATGGCAGCTGCAAACATACACGTAATAATAATGAATGTGCAACAATTGACTCCCAACTGGAGCCCAGTGTGAGGCAACCATTCATTCCAGTTGCTGCAGTATGCTGAGGAATTAATGGTATGTGCTTCGTGTGCAGCAGCAGTTGTTTGGTAGCAGTTTCAGGCCTGACCAGTGAGTGTGGATGGTTTTAGTTGGCCTCTCTCTGCTAATTTGGTAAAAATCTATGGCTCATGTTGTTGATGCAGAATGCTGCATGGCTCCTTTAATCCTTAAAATCCTCATGTAAAGCCTAGTAGTTGTCACCTAAATGTGGTATTCTCTGTGTCTTGTGTCATCTTGCTGCACAATTAAAGATCTGCCATGGTAATCTGCACAAATCACCTTTTATATTTCTCCTTGACATGACTGAGCTCGTCTCTGGTCCTCTGCAGCTCTGCCTCCAGGCTCTCAATGCAAACCACCGTCTGCAGCAGGTTCTGGTGGAGATCTGCATTCTCCTCCTGCAACGCCCTGAGCACAGAGATGGGGGAGGGGAGGATGGATTGACTCAATAAATAAGAACCAGAGATATCTGGTTTGTGCTGGAAAGACAGACTTAAAGGATATCAGGAGAATCTTAGCAACACTTCGATATAGTCAAACATTCTGTTTTGAGTTATTGCTGGGGAAATTTAATCAGCCTCTGCTGTTGTACCAATAGCAGTTTTATTTTAACAGTAGGGACCACTCTTTATTGAAAACAGGCAAAAATCCTAAACTCTCTTATCCACAGTCCTGTTAGGTTATATAAATATTCTCAAAGCATGTGACTGCATGTGTCTATCTCAATTATTGCTGCTTTCAGTGTGTGTCAGGGGCAGGATTTCGGATCTGTGCGTTCTAGTTGCTGAGATAATCAGTTTGACTGTCTAATTATGGAAGTGCTAACTACTGTTAGCATTACCAGCCAATAGCAGTGTATTTGTCTCCAAGGAACCCATTTAAGGAGTAAAGGAATACAAACATGACCTACCGAACTGTACACCTATGACAAAAACAGTCCAAAGCTTTTATATGTGCAGCAGTCATCTTGGATATTAAACTCAAGGGACTTTCCATCTTAGAAATTCCCAAAACAGAGATCCTTCTGTTTCATTTTTGAAACTTACAAGTTTGTTGCACCATTGGACTTGGTTTCGTTTTAGGTCTACAACTAATCTGTGCTTCAAATGATACATTCACATTCATTGTCTAGGTCTGACATCACACCCAAGTTTCAATGCCTTCTCTTTCCAAGCTGGAAAACCAGTTGAACTGCTGAATACTGTTAGCAGAACATATTTCTGTTGTATAAACTGGAAAAATATGGATAAATAGATATAGAACAGCACTATCTGTTCCAGTGGTTTACTGAGAGACAAACTCACTATCAGAAATGCAAAAGAACTGTTTATTCCTGCAACTTCCACCACATTTTATACCAGGAGCAGCCATGTTGGATATTGAACAAGAGGCTGCTGGACAACCTCCAACTTTCCAGGTCCGAACTCTGACTTCAGAGAGAGTTCTGGCCGCTGGTTTACTGAGATACAATCCAATCAAAAAGCAGACAGATCTTTAAATCTAGCAGCTTTTAAAACATTTGAAGCGTGCAACAGCCATACTGGATATCGAACTCAGGGCTCATTGGGATTCCCAGATGTTCCATCTCAGAATTGCCTCCTCAAGAATCTCTACAATATAAATTTCCGAGTACAAAACTATGCACCATAAGAGCAAGTTTATCATTAGGTATGCAACCAAATCTATAGATCTCGAAAGTTAGACTTCAGAGATGGGAATTACTTCACAGTAAAGTTAAGATTGTTCTACTTGCAAGTTGGAAAACCAGTGTGATTTGCCTTTTGTTGTGATCCAAACTACTATAAGTAACACAAGCAATTAACTGTATTTTTCTCTATTTTATGCATTAAGGCACTTAATGAATTTGGATGAAATTAGACTTTGTACTCTAAAGTTCTCATTACACCAGTGGAGAACTTGTTTAATGAGATACAAACGATGTGTTAATAAACTCTGATCCTGCAACTTTTTCCTGCGTTTGATGCGACAGCCATACTAAATATTTGACCTTGGGCCTTCTTGGGGATTTCCAACTAACTAGTCCTTACAATTTCAGTTTTGAGAACGGTTCTATTTAATTCTTCAGGTTTGGAATTCAAAAATTGCAACTTCCGAGTACAAGACCAGCACAATATTGGTCTTGGTTTCTTGTTTAAAGCCTTGACAGATTATACAAGAGCAGAAAAATTTGTTCTTCCTCCTGGAGATGCAAAAACAAAAGGATATAATCTTTGGTCCAATCTTGCTACTTGTGCAGAGGTTTTTCACTTGTGCGAAAAGTATTGTGATGGTCAGAAACTGGAAGTGGGCGTGGTTCATACAATGACAAATGCTGCAGTGGAAGGGACCCGTGAGGACTTCCCAGGAGTTCTGAAGCGGGAAATGACCAGAGAAAGAAATTTTCTGGTTCTTTCCACCTTGAGTAAAAGAACAAAATTCTCTGTTCATGTAAAATAAGTAGAGGCTTTAGCTTGCAACCACATCTACTCATCATATCAGTTTATCTCAGAATTTGGGACTGGGATATGAGAATTAGTATGTCAAAGGTGATTTGAGTGTCCTCTGGTTGTGGTTTAAGGAAACCACAACTCAAAATTACTGCTTTTATTGTATTTCTAATCGTTTTTTTGATCTATTTCTGACTGGGAACTCAGAAATTTAAATTTCAGAGTACAAACAGAACACATTAATACCTTCACTAACCTATTATGCTGGTAGTACATACAACATGAGTGGCAAGAAACCCGATAGAAGAGGTCCATTTGTTTTGTTACCTAAAACCTAAAGCTTTCTTTAGTCTTTTTCAAAGATGCCAAAAACAACCGCTGTGTTTTATCGGTGTTAATGATTATAAACAATCAAATAAGAAGGATAATGGTTTACATTTTATAAATATCCCAGCCTCTGTGTAGCCCAGTAGATTTCTGCTATGGGACATTGCACCATGTGCAGAGGTCTCCCCTGAGTCCTCACTGCAGCTGTCCTTGGTTCAACTCCTAGCCTAGACCATTTACAACATGTCTTCCCCTGCTCTATGTCTGCCCTCTTTCCTCTTTCCTGGACATTAATCAGACAAATGTATTACCAATTAATGCTTTTTTTACAAGGCATGAATGAAATCAAGGTTCCAGGCTATACACAACCCATCATCTGGCTTCAAAGACTTTGTACTATCTTTTTATTGAATGTCCTTCAAAGCAAGAGCCATTACTTTAGTTAGGAGGTAGTAGAGATCCTGTTGTCTGAAATTAATTTCTCACTTTTAAAAATATAACGAACAAAGTTGCAAAAAAAAAAACTCTTATTTACTGGTGAAAAATAACAAAATCTAGTGTTTTAATTGTGTATCATCTCTGACAATGTGGCAAATAGTAGTATCAATACAGACCAGTAAATATATTGTTTTTAAAGTCATTCTGAAAGTTGTTCTCTGTTGCTTTTTCCTACATCCTTTCATGTGAATGCATTAGTGATTAGATCGAGTTTGTTACATAAATGAGTTCCATGACAACACCTCCCCCTCCTTTTTTAAACAGGAGCACACTCATTAATGTGATCAATAAATCCTCTCACACAGAGTGAATCAAGAGAGAAAAAAGACAAACACAGAGGACACTTACTGAAGGTGGTCCGGATCGCACAGCATGTTCTATAATAAAGATAAGAATACATTGACAGGAAGTGAGAGATGGCAGGAAATATGAGGACAGTAGGCTGCAAATGGATATTTTACAACATAAACAAACAGTATGTTTTAAGAGTTTTAGTTTTTATATCATAAAATTGTAGATGTTCTGATTGTATCTAAATCTGGGAATGAATATTCCTGCTGCGTTGTGGCAGAATCAAAGCTCTTCGGCTCCACATTTTTTACGATTTATTTTGAATTCCAGAGGTTTGGAGGTTTAAGGGAGACATAAAATGTCACTGTCCACCTTTGCAACTCAGCAGTTTAAAATACAACAACTATGACGAAAGAACTAGTTTCATATGATATTATAAAAACACAAATATAAAATAGAGTTACGAAAAGGACAACAGAGATTGTGTAACCAGGACACGCCTCGGCCACAGTACTGAGGACATGAGAGATTCAATAAATTATTGAGTAACGCCTGGAGTCCCACAAGAATTGATCTGTTCTGTGAGACTAAAATGTTCCCTGGTTTTTCCTTTTGTGGCATCATGTATGAGCAGCTCCAACATCCTGTGGAAAGAAAGGGAAATCTTACATAATGTTGTGTAAAATGATCCTCACCAGTTCTCATGAAAGGAACATTTTGCTGGTATGAGCTACAAATGATTGGGGGAGTGTTGTTTCACTTTCTGAATGCACAGTCATTCCAGAGAACAGAAGGGACACAGCCTTAGGAACAAATAAAATGTCACAATAGTGATAAATCAGGGTGTTTCAAAGGAAACTTCCCCTAGAAGCACAGGAGAGTCATCTGCTGCATCGCCGGAGGATGAGTCAGCTTGCAATGCGGAGTATTTGACACATCCCACATACCCTCTGACTCAGCTGCACTGCCTCTGCAAGAAAGAAGCAACACTGCTTTTAATTTGTTCAGGCATTTAGTGCTATATCAGCCTTCAGGAGCTTCATCAGGGGCTTTTACAGCATAATGAACTACTTCCTTCTGCTGAGTAGTTTGTTGGTCTTCATTTTAAACCCTATGAGAACAAATATTATAGACTGGTTTTATACATTTCTTATAAATATAATGTTTATGTTTATCTTCATAATGTATACTTATAAATGATCGGAGTATCAATGAATTTTTAAATACTAATCCATGACATTCATGACACATACCCCAATTTCTCTTAAAAATGGGAAAGATGAGAAAACATGAAGTAAGGTAAGGTTAATTATCATAACATACGTATACTTATCAAGCCGATGAGGTTGTCAGAGAACCTTTAATTAGTCATCCATGAGTTTAATAAAGGACACCCATTTCTATTCAAAATAGGAAATAGAACAAGTCATGAGAGTAAGACAGATGTGTATTAATCTTACCACTATTATTTTGAGTTAAAATAATTAAAAAGTTAAAAGAATCTGGAACTGTGAGAAACAAGGGTGGATAATGACCCAGAGGATGAAAAAAATACATGGTCCAAACATTAAATTTAAGGTGCTGCATTTTTTTTATTTGCTACTGCAACAAAAAGACATGTTTTAAGACATTTTACACATCTTTACCAAGAGTGGGGATAATTGTGGAGGCCACTGTATTTCAATGGAAAAAACCCATTGTTTAAATAGACTTCAGGTCAATGTGAGTTATTGTCTGTTGGGTTTAAACAGGTTTTGTTTATAAAGGTGACTTGACCTGACATTAAGGTGTGTTGTGGACTGAAACAGCTTGACTGTCATTGGTTTTGGTTGGTTACAGATTGCACAACTTCAATCAAAAACACCATTTTTGCAGACCTTTTTGAAACATGTTCTTTGTTTATACTTTTACGTGTAAAGAAAAGGTGTACAAACTAATCCTGGTTTGGAACATCACTCACCCTTGAGGCCTTGATAGGTGAAAAACTGTGAAGAACAGCTCAGATGAAGAAGCTTGAGTTGGATTTTAGTCAGATATTTTTTCTGCCAAAACTATCAGATATTCTATTGATGTTAGCTTACCCTGAGCTGTTTAGAGATCCCCATGGGCTGTGACTGGTGTTGGCTGCTCTGCTCTGAGCTGTGACTGGTAGCTGTGGAGGCCGTGTCTCGGCCCCTGGATGAGTCAGACTTTGTGGATGAGGACTCTGAGCCGAACCCTTGTCCTGCAACCTGGGATGAGGATGGAGGAGAGTTGCTTGGCCCTCTGTGCTCAGTCTCATGGTGCGTCTGCATGGGAAAGTGTTGGGTATGTGGGCTTTGGTTTTGAAAGGTGCTGGGATGGTATTTGGGGTGGTGGCGATGCTTGGGTTGAGTCGGTTCAGGACTGGTACTGGTTCCGTCAGTATGGTGAGGGCCATATATGCCATATCTGTCCCCCGACATGGAGTCTCCACTTGGAGAGGGCCTCCTGTCTTTCCATCCATGGCTGGCAGATGGCGCATAGTGACGAGGCGGGGGACTGCCGCGATGTTTCCTAGCTGCATATGTTGTCAACTTGTCCGAATCGGAGCCGTCTGAATGTTTTGGAGAGCCGATGGTCGGTTTCACCTGTCTGCTGGGTTGCTTAACTGGCAGCTCTGTGTCACTCCGCTTCCCACCTCTATGCTTCTTGGGTGGAAGCTCAGGCTTGACCAGCTCTGGTTTAGTGACTGGGGCAGGGGTCTTCTCAGTAGTTTTATTGGGGCTCATGCCAAAGATGGAGAGTTGGGATGGACTCATGACCTGTTTTGTGATCTCATCAAGAAAAGCTGAAAACTGCAACTTTCCCTCCACAAAATTTGCCTGGGCTCGCTCTATCTCAGCTTGAGTGATCCCTTTCCCCTTTTGCCCACTTTGACCTTCTCCTGTAGTAACTCTTGGAGAAAGAACCTCCATCGACTTAGCCTTCCGAATGTCATTGTTATTCTCCTTGTTTTTGAGTATCCCTTTGCTGGGTAACTGGCTCGAAGAGACTGCCCTCTTAGGACCCCTAGGGACCCCTAAAACAATGTCCTCCTCACTAAAAGCCAAGCTTCGGTTCAGACTAGTTGTCTTATACAAGGGTCCATGGTCGATTTTTGACACTTTGGACCGTCCTCTACTGCCATCAATTTCATTGCACTGCAGAAGTCCTTCTTCACTTCGACTGTGACCTCTGTTCAGGTCGTACAGTTCATTCCTTCTGCTCTGGTGTGAGCCGTCATGCAACCTGCTGACAACATTGCCCTTTTTGCTGTGCTTGACGGTGGCAAAGACAATCGGCTCACTACTGTCGTCCTCCCTGAAAGCTCTGCGCACATCCGAGATATTGGAGCAGGACAGGGAATGCTGCGGCCGTTTGGCGTGCTGAAGTGAGAAAGGATCATTGGTACTTGTCTCTGTGAACCAAGAAGTGGAAGAGGAGGATGAAGTGGAGGAGAGGGAAGAGGAGGAGGCCCTGGACAGGGTAACAGAAGTGCGGTGGTCGTAAAGTTTCTCAATATCTTGGTGGTACAGATACTGGGCATCATGATGGGGGCTCTCATAGAGATAGTCGGTGTGCTGGTGGCGGCGAGGGTGCCCCCGGCTATCATCTGTATGTCTATCATTGTCATCAAGTTTTGTATACCTACATGAAATGAAAAAAAAACATCAACAGCCAATTGAAAGAGTGTATCCACACACAGAGATGAAAGCACATATTAACGTATAGTGTAAAAAGACAATACATCTTCTTTTACTGTCTGACATGAAATCCGACTAAACGTTTCCTGATTTAGATTAGTTAGGATTAACAAAATTATTGCTATTTGCTAAATGCCAGAAAAATGTGAGTGAGATTTGTTTTAGCTATTTTTTAAAATACTTTCTTCAAAGTTAGGAATTTACATACAGTAAGAGTACTATGCCTAAGTCACACTAAACAATTTGGGAAAGCCAAGATGATGCTACCATCACTCAGTTTTTGATTCTAGTTAATTTACAACATTTGAATTATTTTGAGTATTTTAAGCCAACACCCCAAACACACTGCTTCCTTTGACTGACATCACACATTTTTCTGTTCAGTTAATGATATGTAAGCATAAACAGCATGAGAATGTCCAGCCATCATACTGTTCTAGAAGGAGACGGGTTCTGTGTCCCAGAGACAAACCTGTTTTGATGTGAAATGTGTGCATCGACCCCAGAACAAAAGTGAAAGACCTTATAAAAAAAACTTGCTGAAAGTAGTAAGAGATTATCTTTATCCACAGTGAAAAGAGGCCAGTACTGACATGCTCTAAGCATCCACTCAGAGAGGAAGAAGCAATTACTCCAAAAGCAACATAGTGAGGAAGTCCCATCCATCCATCCATCCATCCATCTGTCCACCCATCCAAATTAAGAGAGTGTAGAAATGGATGGATGGATGGATGGGTGCATCCATCCATCTATTTCTACACCCTCTTAATTTTTGTGGATCCTTGGAGGAGGCAAAGCAGCAGTGCTAACACCTTCACCACCATGCATGCTCATTATTATTTGAAGATATGTCCCATTGTCTGATAAAACTAATCATAGTGATGACTGTTACAACTGTAAAAACAAGGTAGAAGCTTGAAATCCTGAGAACACTGTCTCAACTGTAAAGCAAAAAAACCTGTGTGGGTGTTTTGTTGCAGGGGTGACTGGTGCGCCTTACAAAATGGATGCCAACATGAGGAAAGAACATTATGTGTAAATACTTAGAGAAATATTTCAATACATCTGCCAGGGTTTAAAAGCTTGGACACAAATAGGTGCTCCAAACGGACAGTGATGCAAATAATACCACAAAATTAGTTGGAAGGTGGTTTCAGGGTAACAGAGTCATTGTTTTGGAGTAGCCATCACAAAGGCCTGATCTCACTCTACAGAAAATTAGTGGGCAAATGTGAAAAGATGTGCAAGCAAGGTGGCCTTCAAACTGACTCAGTTACATCAGTTCTGTCATGAGAAATGAGCCAAAATTCAAGTAAACAACAATATGACGTATATTATACCCCAAATTTTTCCAACAAGTCAAATACTATGGAATTGTATGTAAACCTCTGAATTTGACAAAAGTTCAAATGCTCTAAAATATTGTTTCTCTTATTGTTCTAGAATTTAACTATAAAAAATAATTTGCTAATTGTACTGACCACAAATAGGAAGAGTTTATTCTGATTTAATACTAAACAGTGCGAAAAAAAATCATCATCTATCTTTTTATACAGTGCACACAAACATCTGGTTTCAGCTGTATGTTAACTATGAAGCTCTAGATTTCTTGGTTTTCATTCTCTTGGGGTAGAAGTAACCCTCCTACCTCTGTGAATGAGTGTCTTGGTGATGATGATGGTGGTGGTTCCTCTGTTTCTTAGTCTGATCTGAAGAAGGCCTGTGGACGGGTTTGAAGAACTTGTCCATTATGTGTCTCTTCTCTGGTTCCAAAGCTGCCGATCCGATCCTGCCACAGGATTATGTTATTGTTCTGCTGCTTAGTCTGTGGCTGTTTTTCTCCTGATTTTCTCTATAACACTAAAGTTTAGTAAATTATACTAATTACAAAATCTACAACTCCCAGGTTTACGGCCATTTCAAAAAACTAGTACAGCATGTTGTCAGATATTGCTAAAAAAAAAAAAAAAAGTAACTTAATCTAGTTAATAAGGCATAAAGTTATCAAAATAATTATGTAGAATACTCTACAGAAATTGCAGCCCTCCCACTAATTCCCAGGGTATGCAGCTGGTGGACTGTTTGTGTGCCTCCAATGTAAGTTTGTCTCCCTCAACATCTAACTGCAGAATAATGGAATGAATGAATTCCTGGATAATGATTTATTTTTCATCACGCATGAGCAGCAGGGCGCTCATCGAACAACACAAAGAGTGGGACCTTTGTCCTCACACAGGAGACGATTGACCAAAGCCCCAGGAAGCTAAATCTATACCACCCTGTTTATCTGCACTAATAAACCTGACTCTTGATTATGTATGTGACTTTATGTTTAAATCTCTTCCAAGTTGTCATTCAGTTTTAATGTAGTCGCTTTTTGTTTCTTTTTTACTTCTATTTTTTTTATATAAATTTACAAAAAAGTGCATATAAATCCAATCAAAGCTATTGAGTTGCCCTTTCTTTCCCCAGTGATTTTAATAGGTTTTCTGCAACAATATAGCTGGGGCATGCATAATCACACTCAAAGCCTATGTATGTCATCTCATTACATAAATCTGGCAGACAACGCAAATCATTTCAAAACTTTTTCATTATAGCAACTATTCTATTTAAGCATAATTTATAGATATTTGAATTTCATTGTTAACATAATATTTGTTTTGAACAATTATATATACACTATATGTCACATATTGTGTTTTGTTTTTAACAGTGCCTTGAAAAAGTAGTCATGCACCTTTACATTTCCATATCTTCTCACATTACAACCACAACCCTTGGTGTAGCTTATTTGCCTTTTACATGATGAGCCAACACAAATTAGTGCATAATAGTGAAGCGAAAGGAAAATGATATTTTTTTAACAATTTCTAAAAAATAAAGATTCACATTCATTTGTATTGAGCCCCCTTGATGCACCTAAATGAAGAGGCACTGTTCAATTTATTATCCAGAAATGAAAGAATGTGGGACGAGTGCAAACCTACTAATGCATGGCTTTCCACCTAAACATGTCAGGCCAGCCAGGCAGGCATTAATCAGAGAAGCAGCCAAGAGTGTAACTCTTGAGGAGGAGTACCAGAGATCCACAGCACAGGTGGGAGAATCTTTTGACAGGACTACTGAGTTGCACACTCCACAAATGAAGCCACTGTTTAAAGAAATCCCCAAGAGGTTAGTTAAAAATTTGCCATATAGGCCATGATATAGTAAAAGTGTGGAAGAAGGCGCTCTGGTCAAATGAGACCAAAACATTTTGGTTGACATTTAAAATCCTGCGTGTGGTGGAAAACACTGCATGTCATCGTGAACGCAACTTTTTTCAGTGGGGAAATGCTGGTCAGAGTGGACAGGGAGATGAAATGAACTAAATACATTAAAATTTGCTATAGTTGCAAAACACTTGAGACTGGGTGAGAGGCTCACCTTTCAGCAGGACAATGAGCCTGAACGGGTTGGATCTGAGCACATTTGTGTATTAGAATGGCCCAGTCAAAATCAGATCTAAATCCAATTGAGAATCTGTGGCAAGACTTGAAAGTCGATGTAGATAGTTGCTTTCCACCCAGTCTAAATGAACTGGAGTATTTTTGTAAAAAGGAACGGGCAAATATTTCAATCTGCTGATCTGCTAAAGCTGGTAGACATATGCTCAAAACGACCATTTGTAAATGAGGCAAATGGTGGGTTTAAAAAGTATTAATTGAATGGGGCTAAATATATATGCCAAGTTTTAAAATTTTAATTTAAAAAAAAGTTAAAGTCATTTGCTATTTTCCTTCCTCTTCACAAAAAGTCACTATTTTGTGATCGATACAAAATCCAGATCCAGTACATTGAGGTCTATGGTTATGTGACAAAATGTAACAAAGGTTTAAGGGGTCTAAATACTTTGCAAGGCACTGCAACTGAAACAGCTGTCACTGTAGATCTGTTTAGATATTTCACTAATTATGAAAAAGAACACCTTTATGCACAGTAATGTAACAAGGGGGTCAATCTATAGATAAACAGATTTTTGTTTGGCTTATTCATCATATGAAGAAGTGTCTCTTTCAAAGGTCTGCATGGCTTTGACTTTATCCTGTTAAGAAGAAAACGAGATCAATTCATTGACTTTCTGGTGGGGCTGAAACTAGGCCTCAGGATACTTCCCAACCTCCAACTGCTGCTGATCAATTGGGTGCTACAATCATATGCACAGTTGTATAAGGGATTGATGCCCAGACTTGTTTCTCCCATTGTAATAAAAACCTAGCTCTGCTCTGGAAAGCAGGGGGAAGGGAGAAATAGGCTTTTCATCATTGGGAGAAACGTGACTCATAGCACGTATTTTCACGACACCCCCTGCTGGTAAACAGAAGTAACTACAATGTTTGCCTGGTAGTTTTCCACAATTTTCACAGCTACGTTACACTGGATGTATCTAGATTTTTCTAGTTTTCTAACTTAAACACTATTTTGCCCTCACACAATGTTGACGCATTTCTTATATTCAAAAAATGACACTGTATCAATATCAGTGTTAAAGCTGTTTGGAGAGAACGTGTTTTTGATAAAATACAGCAAGCATCAGAAACCTTTTACAGGCAATACTGTACAGTTCACTAAAAATGGAAAAACCAGTCCCTGCATATAGTTCCTGCAAGTTAAAAGTAATTAGTCTGCTGCTTTCTTTTGTTTTTTTAATTACAACAAACTGCTTATCATTGCAGTAAAAAAAGAAAGTAGATCCGACACTGAGCTACATTCTGGTTTCATCCGGTTCTCCTGGACCATGTCATGCACGTGTTAAGATCGATCCGCGAACCGTTGCTGTGACGTCAGCTGTTTTGTCTTGTTTTCTTTTAAAAAATTTCTGCCCAAAGACGAAGTGTAACGAATGACTCTAGTTTAAAAATGTTTTACTCACAATCTTTAACATGAACACCACCTATGTTTCAGAGTTTCGTGTTTTCTCGTGTTTATACTTAAAAGAAAACAAGCGTAGTCACGTTGTGGCCATTCTTTAATGATATTTTTAATAGAATCCCTATATTATGGATCCATTTTCTTTTAGATAATATCTGTGTTTGTTGTGTCATGTCACTTATTACAGTTTCGTTGTAGATTCGTTTCTTGACGCGCAGTTGTTTACAATAAGGAGGAACTATTTTTTTCCTCGGATGAACAAAGAATCCTTACCCTGACCGAATCACGTTGAGCGAAATGGCCATAAATAGCAAGGACGCCATTTCGTTTCACAAAACGTCGACGCAGTGCTTGAATTCATGTAGGAAGGCAGGCGAACGGTACAGGTTGACGCATTTTTCTTTTTAAAAGCAAAAAATAAGCCTTAGAAAGAAGATTTTTTTTTCAATTGCGTGGCATATTATATTTACTGCGTTAAGTTCTTTTTTTTTTTTTTTTTTTTTTTTTTTTTTAACCGTTCAGTTTGTTTCACGTATCTCTCCAGTCTTAATATACGCTGTCCTTCTTTTGGGTTTTTTTCCCTTATTTAATTAGTTTTGACCTTTATTAAGCTGAAAGCATTTACCGTTTTTTTTTGTTTTTTGTTTTTTTTTTAATTATTCGATTAATCTGTGATTGCTAACCTAACGCCTAGCGTGAAAAACGCAGTTTATCGGAATGATTAATAGTGAAGCATTCTTTTTTGTTAAACGAAATACTTTTTGTTGAACAAGAAATCGTCTTAAACTATTAGTTTTTTTTGTGTTTTTTTTTCCCAGACGTTGTCTTTTTTTTCCGTTGGTATTAATTGCTGTAGTCTTAATATGGGCGCCGTGACGTAGAAGCTGGCAAATGTTGGCCGTTGGTTGATTTAGAGTAACGCTGTGACGTATTGGGCAGAAGTTGCGGGGAGTGGTCAGGATGTTTCTAGACGCGTGCCCAACTATGGCTTTAAGCTGCCGATACACATTTAAGGGAAAATAACTCCCCCCCCCCTCGTTTTACGGTAGCGTAACGAAAGAAAACGAGTAGTCATTTTTCTATGGTGAACATTTGAGATTTTTTTTTTTTTCAACGACTTAAAGACCTTAACGTATGTTTTTCTTAATGCCTATGGCAATATACAATTGACTACATGTAACATACTTTTTGAGAAGTCTTGTATGTAATATGTCACTTAAAAATTCAGTTATTAGATTTTTCAAATTTCTTTCTACCTAATGGTGGTTACATGCCTATTTATAATTATGTCGAGCTAACAGACTTGGTTTAAAAAAAAAAATCTGGTAATGGCAGTTAATCAAAATGCTAAGGAAGGCAAATGCTTTTTTTTTTTTTTTTTTTTTATATATATATATATAGATCCTAAAATCAAGATGTATTGGTGTATTTTGTTTAAAGGAATTTTTTTTTTTTTTCAGAACTTTTTTTTTTTAAATGAAGTGAAATTTGGCTTTCAGATTTTTGATTTTTATTTTTCTCTACTTTAAAAAAGGGGGGAAACCTGAATGCTTTGTATAAAATAACTAAGTTGTATACATCTCAAATGGACCACAAGTGTAGTTTATTTATTTTTTTTAAGTGTGTGTGCATCTATATATATATATATATTTTTTTTTTAAGCCAAAAAAAAAAAAAAACTCGACTCACAGAAGACAGAAGATCTTTTATTTTTTTTTTTTTTTTTTTTTTGGGGGGAGAATGGACTGAGTTATTGGGGAGGAATGGACTTAGTTAATATGGGGAAGAATGGACTTTGTTAAGCTGAAGATTCAGGACCGGCGTGGCTACAAAATCGTAGGAGACGGGGAGAGGACCAGAGACGAGCCAGGCAGGACAGGACCAGAGGGCGTGGGAGGACCAGAGACGAGCCAGGCAGGACAGGACCAGAGGGCGTGGGAGGACCAGAGACGAGCCAGGCAGGACAAGGCCAGAGGGCGTGGGAGGACCAGAGACGAGCCAGGCAGGACAAGGCCAGAGGGCGTGGAGGCAGGAGCAGAGAGGGGCGAAGCAATCAGGAGGTGTCTGCAGAGGGAGCCAGAAGCACAGGGCAGAGTAGATGAGAGGCCAGCGCTGCAGCAGTTCCAGAGTGGGATGGGCACGCAGTCTCTAGCTTCAGGAGGGTCTTCTAGCGGGTCATTGGTTTGTATTTTGGGCCGAGGTATCTCTGTAATACTCAGAAGCTTGGTTTCATTAGCACTTTCTATAAAACTATTGTAGAACACAATTTCTCGCACAGCTCTCTCTTCCTCTTTTCAGGCAAGCCGTGTAAAGCATTTTGTACCGTGGTCGCATCTCCTCTTGCGCTGACATGATATTGGTGGTGTCTGCTGTGATGAATGCCTTGGTTGTGTGCTGGCGAGAGGAGCTACTTGTTTGGACTTCAACTCCCTGCGATCAGTAGTTCTCTCCCCCCCAACTGGAAGGAAAGGAATTCCATTGTCGTTTAATTGGTCTTCTGAGAAGTTTACAGCACTGGATTGTGAGAGTGGATGGTCATCTGTGCAACCAATGATGCGGGGTGTGCTGCAAAACGTCATTGTCATCTCCCTGATTGGTACAGATAAGCTACAACTACCTCTTAACCCAAGCAGTGAGTCAATGCATGGAATGTACATGTGGTGTAACTATCCTGTACATAAGTAACTATCTTTGTAATAATTGCGCTCAAAATGAAATGGAATAGTTGTCCTTCGCTTTTAAAGGGATTTGAATGGGTTCCGGGGAGGGGGGTGTGGGGTGTTTAAAATGTGTCTGGAGTCTTTCTTTTACAGGCATTCGCCCCTAAAGCAGTTCATCGAAAGCCCCCCCTGGTGGTAGACACCCTGTACAAGTTGAGCCCATCTTGCGTACTATAGTGCTAAGGATTGGGATCATAAACAGCTACCGTGATTTAACAAGGTGTAGGAAGGTATTTTGTATTTAACAAAATCAATTCAGTTTCATTATTTTACTGCTTGGACCATTGTTTTTAAATGGGGGTACTCTGCTGGGGAGCTTAATGTGAGGGGGGGGGGTTGTGGGGCGTTAATCAGTCTCTTCCTAGACTTCACAGCTCCTCATTTGCCAGTATAAAAAGGCTTGAATAGGAATCATCCAGGTGTACCCAACAAGCTTCAAGTGGACACTTTGCCATACGGGATAGCAACTCCACAAAGCTAGTCTGCTGGATTTAGAGAGTCTCCTTTTGCCCCAGAGAGTGCGGTAACAAGTCTCTTTACTAGAAGTAATTTTATTTTTGACTTGCAGTTGCCTTGTGGGAGGGGGTTGTGTATCTTTGACTTTTGCAGATTTATGTAAAGGCCCAACCATCACTTAATTCCACATTCAAGTCTACATCTGCTGTTGGAAGGAACTTCAGTATACAGGCCTGTGGTATTCAAATACTATTTGTGGAAACTTGAGTCCATCTTTCTATAAATTGTATTAGCCCTTCAGTTGAGGAAGTCTACAATTGCTTGCTGTAACAGTATTTGTCCTGTAGTTTTGTACCTCTTTGTATTTGGAAGGGTTTGTGGGGAGAAGGTTTTTTTTCCTTTGCATTTTTCAGTGTGCTGTGTCCCGTGTGCTTTCCAATACCCAAGACCATCAGGAACTCTCCTAACTCATTGTTTGTACAAGTTTCCTTGCGCATCGAGCGTCACGTAAGCTCACTAAATGTGTTCACATTTACTTTAACATTCATTGTTTGGCTAGATGCGTCCATTGCAATTCCTTTGCAATTAGTTGCTGTGCCTTGTATTGACAATACGAGTGAACTATCTGTAAAGGATTTTATTTTTGCACAATAAATGCATAGCTTGTTGTGATTACAGTTTTTGGAATGCATTTGTTCTTTTGGGGGGCTTGTGTGGGGGAGCTTTTCTTGTGCTTTTTCAGGTATGACTAAAGCTTGGTGTAGAGCACGGATGTGACCTGGGCTCAAATGAAAGTGGAAATTGAAGGCAGATAAGTTGAATCATCTAATGATTTTTGGAAAGATGAATATTCATCCCAAAGTGGGCAATCTTAAGTGCACTTTTAGTGCGTTGTTTATTCTTGCCATGAAAGCAACTTGCTATACTTGATTGCAGAAATAGCACTGTTGTGCTTTCTTAAGTCTTGTGATAAGAGGAAGACGTGGAGGCTTCATTGATTTGACATTATCTGCAGTAAAGCATTTGGGTAAGGATAACAATAGTCAGTTCTACGATACTGTGGGGAGGGAGCAGGGGTGTCTTTTCTCTTTTTGATCTTGCAGAAGTCCAAAGGAAGAAAGCAGTCTACCTTGGACAACTCAGGAATCTTCCTGCCCTTTGAACATGACCTACATGCAGTTTGCTCAGAAAGGGTCAGGTTGATCTTTGTAGTCTTAAGAGAATAATTAGACCTCAGCTACCAGCCCTTGTGCAACTGTGCAAGTGGCAGGTTATTCCCATTTCACTCAACTGCGCAACTGTGCAGATTTAACAAATTAAAGGTGCTGAGGAGAGCTGTGCATGGTGCAGCTTATATCTGGAATAAAATGCAGCGCAAATGTGTTGCTTTAGTACATGCACATGTTTTGGTTGCGCGTGTTCCTACACTTTTCTTCACAGAAAACCAAATACAAGACAGAAGCACAAGTGAAGTCCTCTAACCTGGAGCATGTAGTAAGAAGCTGGCTCATCTTACCCAATCTTCTGCAATGTGTAGTAAACAAAACATCTTGGAACTGGCTTTATGTTAACCTGAAATCATCAGTAACAATGCTTTACTAGTACATACCTCTTTGGCCTTGGGGCCTTATTGCTTTGCATCTTAAAACCACATGAGTAGAACACAAATCTTTGTATTGTGTCAAATGTGTGGTGGGTGTGTTGTGTAGATCACTTTGTTTCAGATCATTCTCGTCTGTCCACTCCGATCTCACCTGCCTCTGAATGCAAAGTCATCTGTGGAAGCTGTCAACAAATGAGTGTGACCCTCTGAATGACGCACCGACCCCCCCCCCCTGTACGCTTGAGCTTAAATCTGAACCCTGGCGTCCTTTGCAGAAGCCCTGCTCTTTTTGTGTTTGTGTGCCTTTTCTTTCCCTCTGGTTTCTCAGGTCAAATTGCCAAATTTCTAAATTTCCTCTGGGATGGCCTAACCTGTGATGGACACTGAGAATCCTGTCATATTAAGATCGAGAACTGCAAGCTTGTTTCTAATACTGCATCTCTTCAGTCTCGTGGGTGCTAAGTTAAGTAATTTTGGTTCCCTAGATTTTTATTTTTTTTCCCCCCTCATTGCTTAAATGTGTAACTCAACATGTTGCATGCAAGTCAGCTCTGCATAACATTTAATTTGCACAACGCAACATAATTTTCATTATCGTTGTCAGACGTTGCAGTAGTGATTGGTAAAGGGTGTTTTTTTTGGGGGGGGTGCAACGCTATTCTCTTTTTTTTTTCCCTTCCAGATTTCTTGTTCAGCTAAACTTGCTACTGAGTCGAGCAGAGTAACAGGATGACTTGAGTTCAGCCAGCTTCTAGGGATCAGACTTAAATATGTGGAAGAATTCGACACTGTTAAGTACAGATGTGGTAAACACTACTTGGCATAACCAATCAGTCTGGGGTTAATATGGGGGAGGGGTGGGAGTTCCTTAAACTGTTTGTTTTTTATCCTGTTGCAGCTTTAGAAGCATTCTTTTGGCCCTCAAGTCCTGCCACATTGCAAATGGGAATGGCTTTGAGTATGAACAGGAATCCTGGTATCGTGGCTTTGTTTATATGGCTATAAATGGAAATGATGGAATAAGTCAAATACAATATCACTGTGGGCAAATTCTGGGATCGGGGAAACCGTTCTGTCTTCTAGTTTCAGCCTCATGATCAAGAGAAAAATCCATGGTCAACAGGATTAGAGCAGCGGGGTGCGGAGGGGCTTTCTTTTCCTGGAGGAACAAAACTTTGTTCCTCCAGGTTTTGCTTTTGCCCAAGTTATAGCAAATACAAAAAAGCAAAAGACTCCGGTGGTGGCACTTCTGACTTGGTCAGAACAGGGTTCAAGTCCCTGCGGTGTCTTGCTTTTAGTATGCTGTCTGGGTAAAACTGCTCAGTGTGACGTGAACAGATGCTTAATATCTGGTCCAGTGTTCCTGGCATGGGACACAGGAGGCACAAACATAATTATTATTTTATTTTTTTCTTTATGAAAGTACAGAAATAAATCTATTGTTAAAAACTAAATGCACCATATTTTAATGGCACATACTGTCTTCAAGGCTACAAGTACATAAAGTAACTTTTTTTTTTTTTTTTTTTTTTTTTAAATAAACAAAACCTCATTTAGTGTAGTTTAATAATTGGTGTGCCCAGTTCTACTTTTGAGTAAAAGTTACTGGTTGTTTGTGGCGCTATGAAAGCAATAAATGTGGTTAATAAAAGATCAACAGACTGGCCCTTTTCCACAATTTAAGAGTTGCACAGATTTATTTAACCACACAGAATAATTCTAAAGGCCACAAACGGGCCACACTTTGGACTCCCTGATTCAGATAGTGTTGCTGAAGTGACTCAGCCAAGGTTCAACTGCTGCACAGATGGATCGCATTTCTTCAACTCTTAGTATACAGAGCAGTGCAGATCCACTAGACGTCCACAAGCTGCACAGCTTTCTCACGGCCAAGCCCACATCACCATCCCGCCTCCACTATGCTTGACAGGGTTTTTCCTGACATGGTTTATCACGATATACCTTGACATAATCTGCCCAAAGTACACTTTTTTTTGAAAAAAATTATCTGCTTTAATACCCATGTTTCAAACCAGCTGGCTGCACCAACTGGTTAATTATTGGCAATATTTTCCTTTTTTATGGATCCTGTGGAAAAAGTCCAGCTTAGTTTCTCATCGTCTGATTGCATAAAGTCGTAACATACAAATTTAAAAGGTGGTTAAAGGGTTGATTCATGTGGAATACAAGATCATAGACATGTAAATACAAAGAACAAGTAAAACATTTAAATTTAATATTTTAGAATCAAGCTAATTAAATGCTGGGGGAATTCATATAATTAGAGGGAAAGTGGCTCTGCACATCACTCCACAAACGGCATACCTGCAGTAAACTTTGGGGGCAGAAACATCAGTGTGGGACCGGATGATTGTAGCAGGATGTTCTTGACAAGAATCTGAAGGTGGAATTTTAATCAAGAAAACTCCCAAACACATCGGTAAGAAACCTTCAAATGGTACCAGAGGAAGAAGATGGAGCTGCTCGACTCGCCCGTCATCGTTGGACTTGAGTTGAATTAAAAATCCTCGGAAAGACCTGAGGATGAGGTCGTTTAGAGGCCCCCAGAACCTTTCGACGCTTGCAGACAGTTTGTGTGGAAGGATGACAAGTTTTTCCATACAGGAGACGTCTTGAAGCAGTTTTTACCAAAACAACTTTTCCACTATGTATTGAATAAATGCAAGCATGCATCTTTAGCATGCGGTGTCCTTCTACTTGCACGTAATTCATTAATTAATTTATTTTGGGTTTTCTTCGATTGTGAGGAAAACTTGGGATGTTACACGTGGTTTGAATTTTACTTCAACAGCCCTATTAGAAAGGTATGTAAAATCTTCAATGCTTTTATAATGCAGAAGTGTTGCAATTACACGAGGTAAATCTAATTTTTTTTATTTTTATTCAAAACTAGGAAGTAATTGGAAAGACAAAAAAAAATGTTTAGGCCCTCTTTGACTAAACTGTCAACCTGCAAGCAGAATTACTATATTGTTTGGCATATAGTGGGGGGAAAAAAAAAAAAAAAAAAAATCAGCCTATTTAAGAAGACGTTCAACATTCTCTGCACCTGAAGTGAAAGCGAAATGTCTTGTTTGGGGCTAAAAATGGCCACATTTTGTTGAAGATCTTGGCACTTTGGCTCCCTTCTGCAGACCTGTGGTGACGAATGTGGGAGTGATGTTTGACAGACTGAATGCTGTTTGAGACATATTTTTTTTTTTTTTTTTTTTTTTTTTTTTTTTGTTTTCCAGCTCCGACTTCTGGCTATGGTTAAACCCTTCCTGAGTTGAAAGGACCTCGAAAAGGCTGCGCATGCTTTCATCAGCTCTCCTATTGATAAGTGTAATTAATGCATTTTATGTTGGAATAAACCAGGATTCTTCCAGTTGGTCCAGAATGCTGCTGCTGGCCTGTTGGCCAACACCAGGAGACACGGTCACATCACTCCTGCTCTTTACTCCCCCCACTGGCTGCCAGCACATCTTGGAGCTGATTTTAAACTTTTAATGATTGTTTTTAAAGCATTGCACCTTATTTATGTGATCTTTTACAAGCCAGTCAGAGCTCTTTGAACTTTGACCTGGGGACTTCCAGAAGATATTGGTCAGTGGAACAAACGGTGGGGTGACCGCTCATTTGCTGTAGCTGGTCCAAAACTGTGGACTTTACCTTTTGAATTGCAGACCATCAATAACCCATTTTTGTTTAAAGCTAAGCTAACAATGTATTTTTTTTTTTAGAACTGCTTTTAGTGAATTGTATCACTGACACTTTTATGTTTCTTCCAATGTTGTCACTTTGTCTTGTTTTTGTTCTATTCTCCATTTTTTTATTATGGCACTAATGGAAAGTACTTTGGAGGAAGTCACTGCTGTAAAGTGCTATACAAATAAAATTTGATTGCTGCAAAGAACATGCTTGTTGCTATCATTTTTCCAGCATAATTATATACTTATTGTCTATTAAATAAATAGACAAGGCTGTGAAAAGTGTTCACCCCCTTCATAGATTTCTTCAGGTTTTGCTATTTGTCACACTGAAATGTTTCAGGACATAAAACAAGTTTTAATAATCTGAGTAAATACAAACTGCATTTGTCAAATGAGAAATTTTAATGTTGAGGGAATAAAACGATCCAAACCAACCTGTCCCCATGTGAAAAGATTATTGCCCTCTAATCCTCTCAACTGGTTGCACCACTCTTGTCAACATCGGCCGTGAGTCTTTACATCACTGCGGAGGAATCTTTTCAGAATTTCTTTATTTCACATGATTTTATATTTACAATTTGATGAGGTCTCTCTCTCTCAAAAAAAAAAAGTGTTTTTATTATTTGAGCCAGAGAGCAGAATTCATGGTCCCATCAAAGTCCTGAAGCAGCAAAGCAGCTCCACACAATTACACTACTAACTACATGTGTCACTGTTGGTGTGATGTTTTTTTTTTTTAAATAAAATACTGTTAGTTTTACGCCCATTAGGAGGATAACTTCCAATAAGTTCAGTTCAGCTCTCATCAGTTCACATAGTACATCAACAGTATCAGGAAACGTTTTTTCATAGAGATTGGTGAGTGTGCACAACTTCAGAATCCAAGCAAAAATAATGGAGGTTTATATACCTAAAATATAAAATATACTTTATCTGGTTTGGTGGAGAGCAGTAAGTTCTTTCATCTGGCTTCTACTTCTCTTGTGTAACTCTTCAGTTGGGCGGTCAAGGCTTTGTTTACCGCTTTCCAGAGGCTCAGGTATTGGCATCTGCTTGTATTTCTTGAGTATTGCCTTTCTGGTTGCACCTTTCTTGGAGTGCTGACAACTGGCTTACTTCTTTCCATGTTGCCTTGATTGTTGGCTTCCAACCTTCTCCTCCATGGTGGATATTATCCATTGTGGACACCCTTAACGTTACCTTTATTAAGTGTGTCAAGCATGACTGCTGCTGTACTCTGTCAGCCCACTGGTCACAGTAGAGATTGTACCCTTGACATACATCAATATTTATTGTATTTGCAAGTTTTTACTATAGTGGATCTCTCATATTTATTATGAGTACTAATTTTTTTGTTCAGAAATAATTTTCAACCCTCTTAGTTTTACCAATGTAAATCCAGGCACAGGGGATTTCACGAACAAGAGAAATTATTCCCATATAACTAAGACAGGAAATGTTGAGGAGGGGAGTAACATTCAGCACTGACTAAGAGATCCCTCAAATTCCTAGTCCGCTTATTGGCAAAGATGGGAAGACTGTGGCCTAAAGTCGGGTCAAGATGTGCTAGTATCTGCTGTCTTAGGAATTGTGACTGTTCTTTTTGATAAATGTGAGACAGAGCTTTGTGTTCTTTTGGTCAGCTTTGGTTTTTGTAGTAGTAGTAGGCCGACCAGTCTCTGTGCAGTGTAACCCCTCTGTTCAAGGCAAAATTCTCAGCAGGGAGACAGACACATTGTACTCTTCCATGGCATCACCAAAATAATAAATATATACATGGATTATTAAAGACATTAAAAGGATTGTTTAAAAATATATAAATGAATGAAAATAAAATACTAAAAAACACAAATTCACCAGAAACCCTTTGGAATCCAACATGCTCCCCTCACCACAAGATAAAATTATTTAGGAGCTAAACTGAGGAATTCCTTATATAGTTTTTTTTTATTCTTCTTTCTGGACCTGTCCATGGATCCCATTTTTGCCCAGTCTCTCTTTTACTGTCAAACCATTTCCACTCAACCTGAGGTTAGTGAGGCCTGCGATGTTTTAGATGTTGTTCTGGGTTCCTTTGAGACATCCTGCATGAGTCATTGATGAATCCTAGAAATAATTTTAGTAGACTGGCCACTACTGGGAAGCTTCACCACTGTTCCATTTTTTTCCTCCGTTGGTGGATAATGTCATTTGCTGGAGTCCAAAAGACTTGGAAATTACTTTGTAACCATTTCCAGACTCATAGATGTCAATGGCTTTTACATCCGTTTCTGAATTTCTTTTTGGTATGATGTGTGTCCATTTGAGGTCAGTTAGCCTACTTCATGTTGTCAGACAGGCAGTTATCAGGCACAGGTGTGACTAATGAAGTTGAAACAAGGGATGTTGTTAATCATAGGTAAATCATGATTTGATTGAGAGGCATAAATACGTTTTCACGTAGGCCCAGGTTGGTTTGGATGGCTTTTCCCACCTGAATAAATTAAATATTATGAAAACTGTGTTTTGTATTTTGCTGGGTTTTGTTTGATGATCTGAAGTATTTAAGTATGAAAAAAAGCTGCCCTTTATAATTGGTAATATAACCAAAATCAGTTTTATTCATGGTTATTTTCTGACAACAAAAACGGAATACTGACTTCAATCTCAGAACTCTGTATTTTTTTTCACAGAATTCTAAATTTAATCTCAGGATTGTGACTTTTTCCCCCAAAATTCTGAGAAATTGTTCAAATTCTGATATTAAAGTCAATTTTTTTTTTTTTTTCAGAGTCCCCAATCCTCTTCTGTGGAATTCTACTTGAAAAATAATAATAAATGTTATTTTTAATTAAAAAGGGAAGTTTTATATATATATATATATATATATATATATATATATATATATATATATATATATATATATATATATATATATATATATATATATAAAATGATTAATTTAGTTATTTTGACTTATTTCACGATGGGTCTGTTTTCGACAAATAACCGGAACTGACTCACGGAACTAATGTACAAAATCAAAGTTCTCGCGGAGTTATTTTTCATCTGATCCATTTCGAGTTAGTAGCCACAGCAGCTAGCTGCGTCTGGCTGCAGTTTGTACAGATCTGTCTCTGTGTTTCTGTGAGTGTTTGATGAGGTTTAGAGGCGGGGGGAAATGTGGTCCTTTTTCGCCAGGGATCCTGTCAAAGACTTCGCTTATGAAATTCTCCCGGAAAGCCCGGAGAAGTCAGGAATATGGACTCTGCATCGGGGGAAGAGAAAGGTAAGAAGTGGCAGATCGCTGCGGATCCCCCGCTAACGGTTAGCGTTAGCTTGTTTATGAATGCCTCTCATTCAGCCGAGCAGCATAATGTAGAGTTTGACGTCCCGATAAGGAGAGTTGGCGTATTTTTAGAAGTTGTTTTGTCCGTTTGAGTGCCAGTGCAGGTTTATCGTTATGTTTTTCTCGTCTCTCTCGAAGTGCAGCCAGCGCTCGGTGTTTACTCCTGCAAAGACACGTATCTCTCGCCACGTCACCCTGTTTTATTCAAGTTAATCGCTCCTATTAAAAACTGCCGCTGAAGCCATTGTCTTTATCACATTAAAAAAGGCTGCTTTACAGATTGCTGACGGTGTGAACCCCACTACTGTGATTATTATCACTGAGAAGCTGAAGCCATCCTTTCTCTGTCATGATTTTTACCGCAGGGTCAGATGACAGCTGAGCACCGGCTTCCTCCTTCTATCAGCCTCAGCCATGATCAGATTAATTCACTCCCAGCATTTCATCTTTGAGCTCAGTGTAAATGTGTGAATTAATTGTAGCCCACCTCTTCCAGACATCAGGAGATCCGGTGTCGGTGTTTGTCTACGAGGTGGCTCAGGGAACAGAGCAGCAGACCCAGCTCGCCAAGGCTGCCTTCAAGAGGATGAAGACCTTGCGTCATCCTAACATTCTGGCATATGTGGATGGCCTCGAGGTATGAGCCTTCTACCATATGAGCCTTATATAGACTCTTTTTGCTTCAGCACTGACATGTTCAGCTGTGTAACGTGCTTTTTTGTGCATGCTTTGTGTTCAGAGAGAGGTAAGTGATAAATTACTATATGTCCTGTCATCTTAGAAGCAAGATCCTAGATCCTTCCCTAATAGCAATTAGATCTCTTATTTGTCACTTGCAAAGTTTTAAATAGTTTTGTGTGTGTGTGTGTGTGTGTGTGTGTGTGTGTGTGGTGACATGATGCTATCAATTGCTTTATTGGGTCCTGCAGATTTTTGGCTTTGCTTGAGGTTTCGACATACTCTGGAAATATATAACGACATATGAAATTTGATTTTTCCAGGTCTGGATACGTGTGGAAGAAACTGTCAGGGAATATGTTTGTTTTTCCGGTCTGCATTTCCTCTGCCATTGTCTCAGTTCAACCATACATCCATTTATTAATCAATTCATCTGCTTGTTTTTTATCTGTTCATCTATTTGTCTGTCTGGCTATCCATTTAACAGTCCATCTAGTACTGCACCCATCCATTTGCTCACCCACTGCCTAAATCCATTCTTCCTGTCTATAAATAAATGAATGAATTCATCTATCCATCTGTTTGTTTACCAGTCCATTCTTCTGACACCCAACATCCAGACATTTTTGTTGATTCTGTATTTAAGTCATAAATTCTGTAGGGAAATTTGCTGTAAATTCATAGTGAACTTTTGTATTGATATTTTAAAAAATAAATAATAATAAAAAAAAGACTGGGATCAGGAATTTTGACTCTGGAAAAGCTTGGACTTTCTACAGTCTGTTTCAAGCTTTTCCCATTGTAGGTACTGAATCTTAGACTATCCAGGGGTTTGGAATCCTGCATGTTTGAACTGGGCTAAAGACAGAAAAAGGTTGTTTGAGGATGTTTTCTTTTTCTACTTACTTTACATCATAAGGTGTTGTTACCCTGTAAAGACCTCAGACATCAAGCTTTTTTTTTTTTAAATTGACTCTTATTCAGGTGTGATTGCTTTGTAAGAAGTGTTGGGCTTTGTGACAAGTTTCTAAGTGGCATCCATTTTAATATCAAGAATCAGGTTTTTCATGTAAAACTTGCCGCGCTAGTCACTGCTCATAATGTTATGGCTGATCAATGCTGATACTTTTTGTTTTTCATAAAATAGTGTATCAATGATTTTTCTTTCCTGCAAGTTGCAAAGAAGTTCCTAATTCATCTTGGGATTTTAGTATTTTTCTTCTCTGGATAAAAATGGAAAAACTTTTGTTTCATAAAGCGTTTTCTCTGTCCTGTTGTGTAAAAGATCCATTTATCCACCCTACTGTTTATTTATCCATCTGTTTTTCTGGATTTCAAACTTGATCACTGTAGAAATATCTGCCATAAATTTAGATGGAGCTTTTGGATTATGCAAGATATTACTGTATGTATGGCATTTAGCTGCAAACAACTGAGGATACTGGTGAATGATTGGCTTTTATTGTGAAATGGTGTCGGAACCCTGGTTATTCTGTTTTCTAGTTTCAGCCATGATGAAGCATTTTTTTTTTCAAGAATTACTGTTTGCAAAATATTGGCCATTTAAATTATAAGTGTTAGATTAATGGTGTAACACCACATGTTTCGACTATATGCTATTATGACTACAGTTACGCAACAGCAGCAGCTTGCTTCAGAGGCTCTTATTTTTGTGGTTTGCTGTACTCAATATTAATGAATACTTCATCTGTTTCACAAGACTTGCTGTCAAGGAAGATAAAAGTGTGGATTTTCTGCCGAGATTGTTTTTGTTCACAGTTAGAAAATGCTAATAGATCTTCAGGACGTCAGGGTTCCAGAAAGGTTTTAAGATTAGAAATCTTTCAAGACTAAAGCATATGAATGAATAACTCAAACAAGCAGAGGTTTTTTTTTTTTACAGCCAGATAATGTTGATCAATTATTTTATAAATTTAAATCGCACCACCTTTATTCATGCTTTGGGGTTGTGTGTTTTTTTTTTTTTTTTTTTTTTTTTTTTTTAAAATACAGACAGACAAGAGCCTTTATGTGGTCACTGAGCAGGTGACTCCTCTCGCAGTTCACCTGAAGGCCCAGGCAGAGAAGGGGGGCGCCGGGGAGCTGGAGATCTCCTGGGGTCTACACCAGATAGTGGTAAGAATCTGACAGGAGATCTGCTCCTCTCAGAGCAACCTTAGTTGTCCGTCATGTGCTGAAAATAGCTTTTCACTGCGTTTTATGTTTTATTCCTGCTGTTTATTTCTTCCCACAGAAAGCTCTGAGTTTTCTGGTCAACGACTGCCACCTGCTTCATAACAACCTGGGTATTTGGGCGGTTTTTGTGGATCGAGCTGGAGAGTGGAAGCTCGGTGCCCTCGATCACTTGACGCCCGAGCAGGGTGACCCCAGCGGGGTCTCTCTCCCCACCCCGAAGGCTGTTTACCCGGACATGGAGAAATACGACCCTCCGGAGACGTCCAACAACAGCGGGGAGAAATGGTGAGGAAAGAGAGGCTTCAAAGAGATTCATTATTGGTGGATAATAGAGGTATTGATTTGGTTTTATTTTTGGGTAATCAGGGCAGGTGAGGTGTGGCGACTTGGATGTTTGATATGGGAGGTGTTTAATGGACCCCTCCCTCGGACGTCATCCCTCCGCTCTCTGGGAAAAGTAAGTTTCCTAGTTGGGAAATTAAGGCTGTAGATTTTTATTTTATCTTATTACACTAACATGGAAGTTATAAAATGATGGGGAATCTTTTTTTTTTTTTTTTTTAAATCCAAAGTTCTCTATTGTTAACTTTTTGTCAATTTTTTTTTTTTTTTTTTTTTTCGGTTTTGCCGACAGATTCCCAAGTCACTGGTGCCCCACTACTGTGAGCTGGTCGGGGCGAATCCCCGGGCTCGACCCAACCCAGCCCGCTTCCTCCAGAACTGCAGGGCCCCCGGAGGGTTCCTCAGCAACAGCTTTGTGGAAAGCAACCTTTTCCTGGAGGAGATCCAGGTCAGCTAACTCTTGTAATATTTACAGTGGATCTCTGACAGAGAGAAACAAATATAATGTTTTTTTGGTTTTTTTTTTTTACTTGATCTCTGAGATGTACGTGGGTTGGTTTGGTTAGGGAGTAGCAAGTCTTCAAAATACAAACTGTACTTCAAACTTATTTACTCAAAGTGTATTTCTGGTGCTGAAATAAATACATTGATTCATAAGAATAATGAAAACACCTCCAAACTGCTCCAGATTAAGGATCCAGCTGAGAAGCAGCAGTTTTTCCAGGACCTGAATGATCATCTAGACTCTTTTCCCGAAGACTTCTGCAAACATAAAGTCCTCCCTCAGCTCCTCACCGCCTTCGAGTTTGGAAACGCAGGCGCCGTCATCCTCACGCCGCTCTTCAAGGTAACTTTTTACGTCTTTAATCTCATCAACCCGATTATTCTCACCATGGAAGAAAGAAAACAGACCCTGCACGGGATTTCTCTCTGTCTGTGTTTCAGGTGGGGAAGTTCTTGTCGGCAGAAGAATACCAACAGAAAATCATTCCTGTCATAGTGAAGATGTTTTCCTCCACAGACCGAGCGATGAGGATACGACTCCTCCAGCAGGTATTTCACATTCCAGACTACCGCATTAAAACGTGGCCTTTAGCTCTCAGGCAGCACCTAAATTAGGTTTCAGAAACAGGTGGAGCTGGATTTATAGCGAAGATCATCTTTTCAGTACCGCCTGGGTTCATTCTACATAATTAGTTTTGCTAGACGTTTGAACATTTGAATGGTAATGTAGCACACGCTCATCATTTTGGGAAAAAAAAAAAAAAAAAAAAAAAAAAAAAAAGGAATTTGGTGGACATGTTTGAATTTATTGTGGATTTTCTCTAAAGCACACAAGGTCAGAATTATACATACAGGCTGAAGTATATCCGTCCATCCATTCCGTGCTGATTTTTAGGTAAATGTCGCTTACCGAGGGGGAAACCACATCGTTTTGTAGCTGTTGACGAGCTTTTTTTCATAACTCTTGAAGGAAATGTGAACATTTAAATTGGCTGGTCTCCTATCACAGACGCGACTTTTAACCGTAGTCCATCAGTTTTCAACAGGCTTTTGATCATAGAAGACTGTCGGCCCACTTTATCCAGTCCAAAACCAGTTCTGATGTGTGTTTGGGATCATTGTACTGTTGGTTTGAGGTGAAGTTGAAGAATTTTGAGCAAGCCTCCTCCATTTTTTACTCCACTTTGAGCAATGCAAGAGTACCAGTGCAGTAAACCACTATCATGATGCTGCCACCACCGTGCTTGACCAGTTGGTATAGCGTTCTCAGTTTTGAAAGCCTCATCTTGACTCCTTCACTTCTTGTTTCTGTTGCCACACAGCTTATTTTTGTCTCATTTGACCATGAATTTGTTCCCAGAAATAAATTGGTTTGTCCATGTGGGTGTCTGGAATCAGCCGAGTTTTAATTGGTCGATTTTTGTAGCAGGGGGTTCTTTCGTGATCAGAACCGTCTCAGTTCATGGTAACGTTGATCATGCTTCACAGTGACACTGGTGTTCCACGAACTTCCAGTTCATGGAAGGCTTGATCCTTGCTGGTTTCTGGGTTGTTGTTTCTCAACACCCCAACCACTTTCGGATTGAAGCAAAAGGAAAATGACTAAGTTTGCCACAATTAATCGCAGGATAAATTAAATGAGCTTGATCATTTCCTTTTTTTTGTTGAAGGGAAATTTTTGTTTACATTTTATTTATGGTTTTGGTTGTGTGCGTGGTTTCTATTTCTGTTTTTATTGTTTTTAGTTTGGATACTTAAAAATACCTTCCAATGTTAAGTGTTCTTCAGAAAATTAAAGTTAATTGGTCTTTGAGAGAACAAACTTGCATTACTATGCCATCTTCAATACATTACTTGAGAATGGTCTCAAAACAACAGTATTAATAATTTACCGCAATATTTACTGTGACAATTTATCATTCATCAAAATCTGTTATGGTAACAGGCCTAAAAATGACCTAAAACTCACATCCAAACTTGTTTTGGAGTGAATAACATTAGCCCTTATAATGGCCTCCATCTCTTGAACATTTATGAACTAAACCTAAAAGCTGCTTCCTTGCGAAGAGACCAACCAAATTTAAATTGAACTCCTCAAATGCTTGTTTAATAAGTGGAAACCTATTGAGCCTAAGTTACACCAAAGGCTCCAAAATGCATCTTATTTATTGATCTTTAACTCCATATTAGTGGAGTATTTGTGTAAATTTAGGCCTGTGTGTAAAATTCTCAGCGTGTGAATTTGAAAACTACTTTTAAAAACTAATGGTTCAGATGCTTTGTTAGGAGCCCAAAATGAAGTGCATGTAAACTTCTGAACTGCACTGTAAATTTCAAACATTAAAAGCATGCCTGTTTATCCCTTTAGCAAATGATAATAAAAGCAGGTAAAAACGTGAGCATTTATCAACACCCCAGAGTTTTATTCTGTGTTCTCAGATGGAGCAGTTCATTCAGTATCTGAACGAGGCAGCGGTGAACTCCCAGATCTTCCCTCACGTCGTCCACGGCTTCACAGACACCAACCCCGCCATCAGAGAACAGACCGTTAAGGTACGACGCTTACAGGATCGAACATAGAAGCCGCAGCGACGGCTCCTCTGGACATGAATCCTGCCTCTGTTTCTCCCTCATGGCTGCAGTCGATGCTGCTGCTGGCCCCCAAGCTGAACGAGACCAACCTGAACCAGGAGCTCATGCGTCACTTCGCCCGACTGCAGGCCAGAGACGAGCAGGGCCCGATCCGGTGCAACACCACCGTGTGCTTGGGAAAAATCGCCTCCTACCTCAATGCTGGGGTAAAACACAAACACACTGCATGTTTGGTTTTCAACTTTAAAACCAAAAAAAAAGTGGAGATTTTAATCGTAGTTTTCTTCAAAGACCCGGCAGAGAATTCTGGTCTCCGCCTTCTCTCGAGCCACCAAAGACCCGTTTCCTGCTTCGCGTTCTGCCGGTGTGCTGGGCTTTGCAGCGACACACAACTACTACAGTGTAACAGAGATCGCGGCCCGGATCCTGCCCACTCTCTGTGCTGTCACTGTGGATCCCGATAAGGGCGTCAGGGAGCAGGTATACTTGGGTCTCTGACTGAACGACCTGTCCAAAAGATATTTACTCATCATTTATGGGTTATTTGTTAGAAATAAAACTTATTTACTGATAGTAGTGAAAACAAAAAAGGTATGTTTGATATATGCACCAAAACATACAACAATTTAGCAACATGATCTGGAAAAACCACTTTAATTAGTAGCTCTGACAGCTTCTTTCATAAGTTCCAGCATTTTTAACCCAGATCCTTAATATTTGGTGACTTTTGCAACGTGCGTAAAGTTTCAACGCGTTTTACAGTCGGCTGCTGATCAGGGTGTGCCAACCTGTCTCTTTGTTTCTGTCAGGCGTTCAAAGCCATCAAGAGTTTCCTTACCAAGCTGGAGACCGTTTCTGAGGATCCAAGCAAGCTGGCTGAGATCGGTGCGTAGCCAACTCACCCGCAGAGTCACTTCTATCATAGCATAGCGGTACTGCTGTGCGAAAGTTTTGGGTCAGCCTTCATCCTTACACTTTACTTCAAAGGAGCCAGACTTTGAATAATCCTTTAAAGGGATCACTAGTTCTCTTTTGTTATTAAGGTTTTTCAAAGGTTTGTTTTATATAGTCTGCTTTACTCCTTTTAATGTATGATCTTTGTAAAGACGCAAGAATTTGGCACGGTGTGTTTCATGTTTACATACTGTTCTCAATTTTTCAGAAAAATGGGAAGTATCGCAGCCGATTCAACCTTTCAACAGTGTCCATCGTGGTTATATTTTAAATGTAGCCTTGATTCAACCGCACATTTTTATCTGGCGTGGATGAAAGCTGTGATGTCTGATTTTTAAAAATCACAAAAGATGAAGAAAAAAAAAGCGGGTTGTTTTGATGGTTGTTTAAGCTCATATGTGGAGAAAATATACCTACATTTACTTTAAAGTCCTTTTGTGACTTTCTGAGAGTCTGATGATACAATTGAACTTGTCTATAGAAGCAGTTCACAGTAAATGTCTTCTAAAAGCACTTTTCAAAACAAACGAGTCTAATTTATTATTAATTGAACCTTAATTCATTTCAAATCGGCCGAGTTTATTCCGGTGCTGCTTTAGGCATGGGATGGCTGTCGGCATTTTTAGTAGTATGTTAGTCCGACTAGACTAGTTTTAAAGGACGGGGATCTCAGGATTGGGACGACTCGATAAACGAGCGAGGCCATATTTCCCGGTTACAGATTGGCCACAATACATCTGGTGAGCTGGATTAGTTAGTGAAGGGGTAGTAATCACAAAAATAAACAAATATATCAGTAAAACAAAGGAGGATCGAAAAATGCAAGGAAAAAACACACATCTCTGATTTCTGGGTTGCCGCTCCTGCTGTGCAGAGAAGGATGTGGGATCGAGCGCTCAGCCTGCAGGCGCTTCCTCCAGCTGGGCCGGCTGGGCCGTGACCGGCGTCTCCTCGCTGACCTCCAAGCTGATCCGCAACAATCCGGGCACAGAGGGGGCCGCAGCAGCCGAGGGCAGCGGGCCGGCCAGCGCAACCAGTCCCACCAGTGCCACTGGTGGAGCCCCAAGCAAAGGTGATTAGATGAAACTGAGAAAAGGTTTAGTTCCGGGTCTCCAACTGGGCTGCAATAAACCTCTCGTATGTATTTCGTTTGACATGATGATGATAATTACCTCGATTCTCAGGTGCAGAAGATAAAACCCAACAGTCCTCCTCGTCTCACCACGGTGCCTCTGATCATGCCAACCAGTCCCAGACTCCTGAAGCCACAGACAATGACGACGAGCAAATCGGAGACCGCTGGGACGAGGAAGAGGACTGGGGTAGCTTGGAGGTACGTCTGTTACTTCTGACGGTGCGTTCTCATGGAGCGGTAAGTTTTGAGCTTGTGAATCACCGCGTCTTTCTCTCCAGGAGCCAGAGAAAGTTCAGACTGAAGACTGGAACTCCGACTGGTCCGGAACAGCGTCGTCCAAAAAGAAGGCCAATGACAGAGGAGTATGAGCCCTTAATGTGCCGTCCGTACCGTACGGTAACGATGGTGCTTGTTTTAAAGATTTTCTTTCGATATGTAGGCTGGACGATCGTCCGCCTCCATGGCGGTGAAAAACCAGAGCTCTGACTGGAGCAGCTCAGGCTGGGACGCCGATGACAGCTGGTCCAACGAGAAAGACGGCCAGGGCCAGAGCTCGGCTGGCGAGGAGGGCTGGGGCAACGACTGGGGGGAGGAGGAGGCGGACGTGACGCCTGCCATTAAAAACCTGCCCCTGCCTGAAGGCATCCGGTTAGCCAGCGAGTACAACTGGGACAGCAGCACCGGGAAGGGCGCCACTCAGAACGACCTGTTCGCCAGCGTGTCTCAGAGAAACACTTCTGCTGCCACGGTGAGATCCCGTGGAGTAACATTAAATATTAAACATGTCTTGGATGTTTAAACCAGTGTTTTCCAGCCCAGACCCTCAGGTCACATCGCCCTGCAGCTGCAACGCCGCTGATTTAAGCTGCCAGGCGCCTCTCGGGCTTTGACGGGACCTTTGAGTGTTTACGCCCTCTGCATCAGGATAACAAGCTCTTCATTAAATCATACTGTCTTCAGGAACGTATATTTATCAAACTAAAAATGCCATAAGGAAAAAGCCTCTCAAGCAGATGGTATATTTAACCTGCTTAATTTGATTTTAAGTTTCCAGTGCAGCAATTTTCCTCTCAAAACTCATTTTCAACACCGTCCCTACTAAGAAAAACCTGCTTTAGATTAATTTACATTTGCCATACATTAAGCAGTCATGCTATTTTACGTTTTTATATATTTTTAACAGATTTTATCTGTTCACTCATTGTTGGACGGTTCAGCTCATTGTTTTAAACACCGTATCAAACATCCAGTAGCTCAATTAATGAAATATGTATCGTCAGTGGGGTTTTTTTTTTTTTTTTTTCCTTCCCCCCCAACAAAGCCTGCAACACAGCTGCTTTAAAAAAAAAAAAAAAGTACAGTAGTCGACGAGGAAAAGTCATTGATCGCCATCTTCATCTTCCTCCTGCGCAATAAAACCACTAAAGTCGTCGTCTTGTGTTTAAATTGACACACACACTTCCTCAGTCTTGTTTTCGCTCTGTGTCACTTTCGTCTCGAGGCTAATTCACGTCTTGAGCTTGTGCTGTAGGAGTCCGGCCTTTCGAACCCGTCGGTAAAAAGTCGTATATTAGCCGCATCGCAGCGCTCAAAGCGTGTGAAAAAAGTAGCGGCTTATAGTCCAGACGTTCCAGTTGTTACTGGTATCAAGGTAAACTAACGTTTTGGTCAAATTTTCAATCATATTATGTTTAACGTCCTCTTGTTGCTGCACACTGCCTGTCAGTTGGCTGAAAAAAGGTTGCTTTACTACTTTGCTCATAACAGCAAAAAAATCGAAACGAGAGCCGCTCATCAGTGTTTCTAGTGTAACACCTTTTCAATACGACAGTGGCAGCTTGTCTGTTGAGCAGAAAACATTAATATCCAGCTGATATCACATCGTTGTACTTCAGAGGCAACAATCTGAACAATAAGTACTTTGAAACTATTACTGAGTTTAACAAGTGCTTGTTGCATGTTTTTGTTGAAGTCTATGCATCGAACCATTAATGCATAACTGATAGGAATAATTGTTACTATTTATGTTACTGAATAAAATGAGTTAGGTCAAGTCTTACATTTGTGGTTTTTTTTTTTTTTTTAATCACGTCACAGTGAAATTATGGGATTTTTTTTTACTAAAGATTATAAAACAAGGAGAATCCTTTTCTCATCTGTGCTTCATGGAGGCTGAACTTTGGCCAAGTCTCCTGTTCAGCCATTTCTGGCAGGGCTATTAAAGTCAGTATTTCTACTTCCTGCATGCTGAGTTGTTGTTTTTTTTTTTTTTTTAAAGCGTTTTTAAATTACTTTTAAGACAGAATCTAGTTTTCACTGAAGTGTTCATTTCATTATTGTTAAATACAAAAACATGCACATGATAATTGAAATGTTTTTGTAAATATGGTGAAAGCAAATATAAAACACTAGAATGAAACCTGCTCACAAATTAAACTAGACTGTTAGAAATAAGGTGAAAACGGATTTAAGCTAAAAATATTCATTTGTGTCCGACTTGTCGCTCTGCATCGCCTACCAAGGCAAGAAAATGTGTTTAAATTAATGTCACTTAAGCAATAATGACCTCTTTTAATGAGGATGCGTTCAACTACGAGTCATTTTGGCTGAATAATTAAAAGACCGCAGCACAGCGGTGGGACGCTGTTTTAACAGAAAGGAGTCCCGCTCAGTGATTTTGTTGTTTCTCCTCGACAGGCTGGAGACGGATGGAGCTCAGAGACGATAGGAGACTGGGGAACCGAGAGCTGGGAGTCAGTTGAAGGAGGCCAGAGTGAGTCCTACTAAAATCTAAATCTTGTTTTTCGCTCAACATGTCCTCGAAACGTTCTGTTATGTTTTTGTGATTTAGAACATTTGGTTCCTGTGTTCCTCAAATCACATTGCCACTAAAATAAAGAAGACACATATTCAGTAGGGTTGCTTACCATTTCATGATATCAGGCAGAATAAGCAGCTTTGTTTTTTTTTTGTTTTTTTTTTTTTTTTTAACTCTGTTGTCTGATTAAGTCAGAAACCTAAACTTGGTTTTGTTAAACCAGGCAAAAATATTTCTAATTATCCTTGAAAGCAGCTCATCTAAGCAGCTTCTTAAGGTCTGAGATGAAAGCAGTTTCTTTAGCCTGGCAGTAATCTAGTGTCTAGCAAAACAAACATTGAACATTTTCACATTTTTGTTGCATAACCACAAAATGTCACCTTTTACTTGGATTTTATGTGATGGACCAACACAAAGTAGATCATAATTGTGACGGAAAATAATGCATGAAATGGTTTTCAACATGTTTTAGGAATAAAAACCTGAAAAATGTGGCTCACATTTGGTTTTCTCTTTAGAACCACAAAAATAGCTCAGAAATACTTTCCAAAAATAATGCAAGTTTATTTTTTTAGTTATTTTAAGAGCAGCCTATGACCTTTATTGCCTTCATATGTCTTGTCACATAATTTTGATGATACAACAGTTGAATAACATTCAGCGAGGCCTTATTAACCTCAGACTATTAATAAGCTCATCTTATGCTGCTTCTGACAGTACATAGTGGCAGGGATGTATGAGCCTCACCCTGAATCATCATAATTTTCCACACTGACTTCATGTTAAATGGCCACAAATGAAAGCTTTCTTCTCCTTCAGTCTCTCATGAACGTCTGGTTTTCGTCACTCAGATCTCAGCAAAGCAGAGCTGTCGAAGAAGAAACGAGAGGAAAGGAGGAAAGAGCTGGAGGCCAAACGGGCAGAACGTAAAGCTGCTAAAGGTCCTCTCAAACTTGGAGCCCGTAAGCTGGACTGATTGTGGTCGAACAGGAGGGCTGGGAAGCCGACCAGAGAGACCGGAGTCCAGGACTGGAAAGAGCTTCCACTAGCAACAAGTAAAGAAAACTGGGAACAGTTTTTTTTTTTTTTTTTTTGGACAACGAAGGCTTGGATGCTGAAAAGAAGAAGGTTCTTGGAGTCCAGGTTTTGGATTTTCTGTCTTTTCTTTTTAAAAGACTGATGGAAGTTAAGGTAAAGACAGAAATGTGAGAAAATCCAAAGAGACTTAAAGCAGGATGCATAAACAAAATGTTCATGAATCATAAAGCTGTTGTACAGTAAATGTATATATCCTGTGCATCATGTGTTAAATTACGTTTTGTTTTTTTGTTGTTTTTTTTTAAGAGATATACATATAACAGAACCTCCTGCAATGTTTCGCTGAATGACTTTCAGTACGTTCTGTATTCACACACATGGACATGACTGATTTTAGTCCATCTGTTCCAGATTTTAGACTGAGAAGCAGTCCATGCATGCACCTGTGTGGCTTAACAACAATCGTCACTGCAACAAATTACATGCGTCTTCACTTTGCACATATAGCACTGTATTTACTTTGTGAGAGGGGGCACAGCTGACTGGCTGCAGTTATGTCGGTGAAACCGTTTTTGGATCGATAATGAAGTAGTTAAAGCAAAAAGAAAAGCAGTTACTTTATAATATAAAACCGCAGACTGTTTACATGTTTCCTCGTCCAGTGGAGGTTTTAAGGTCTTCTGGGGTTTTTTCTGTTTGGGTTGTATCAGTAAGATTCCAGCAGGGGTCGCTGCAGACACAAGTGGAAAGTGAAATGTATATGTTGCTGTACTGTTTGTGCCTTTTTATTTAGCTACAGATTGATAATAATCCCCCCCAAATTTAAATTTTCACAATTAAAACTGTGGGTCTTAAACTCCTTGAAGCATGAAACCGAGGGTTTTATCATGATGTTCATTGTGACCTTTTATTTTAACGTCATGTCTCATCCCATGTCTGGGATGAGACATTTAGTGACATTTAGTGTTAAATAAAAATCCTTGAAGCCAGAGACACAATCAACAGTGGTCGTTGCTGGAAGTGTGAGGCAACTCAGTCATTAGTATGCAGGGAGCTGTGGGGTGTTGGTCTGGAAAGGGTCAGTTGCAAGTATCCAAGTCATGGAGCATGTGTGCTGTTTCTCAATAAAAACAAATCCAGACCTAAACTATCATGGATTTCTGGCTACTTCTAAAAGGCTCTTTGGTTTAGAATACTTCGTTTCCTAGTATTACACAAAGCTATGAATGTTTTCATACTTTAGTGAGACTATTGCTAAATCTAACATTAACTTCACTGCCAGCAATTGCCACTACCATGCATTTTCTTGCTGAAGTGAAGATCTTACAAAGAAATCAATTATGGAATCAAATTTTGCCTGTTTTCCTCAATTATTTTTCAATAAGATGTTTTTGACAAATTGTGAAAAACAGCTAAATCTCCTCTTTTAATGGGAATCTCTGCTCAGATGACGCCACCACCCATTCCTCACATTAGAGGGTAATGAAAAACACAAATCTATTGGACACTTTATATTGTGGTCACAAACCAGATCATCAACTGAGAGAGACATAGGTAAGCGTTGTGTTAAGTTAATTTAATAGTTCTGTTAACCCACTAATTATGTTGGTGATATTTTTACAACTTCCTCTTGTGGATTTTTGATGTTATGAAAGGGGAGTGAGCAAAAGAAGACAAAGCATCAAAGAAATTGTGGAGTAAGAAACCTTTGAGAAATCAGATAATGTGCATTTTGCCAAATGTCTCCAGGTGCTCTCAGCTGATGAAGTCCATAGTCCATTCAGAGCTGGATTCTAACCAGTACTCCATAGATAAGATGGTCTAAATAGGTTTTTATTTTGGACAATACTGGTGTTTTATAGACACTCGCTGGCTTAGAAAAAAGTCACTATTTGGATTTAACTAAGCAAATCCGTCCAAACCTCCTATTGGAAAATTAGTACATGGGTGATTACCTTTAAGCTGGCTACAATTTATTAAGCCCCATTTTTTTAAAACATGTGGGAGGACAACTTCTTATGGTGGAAAAGATGTCAATCTTTTTAAAAAAGGGTCAAATCATTGGCATCAAGCAGAGAAAACGTCGAAGGAGATTGCAAAAACTACTAAAATTGGGTTGAGAACTGTCCAACGCATGACTGAAGGAAGGAAAGTGGGGGACCATCGTCTTCGAGGAAGAAATTTGATCAGAAACAAATCTTGAACGATTGTGACTGGTGATTAAACATTTGGTGTAATCAAATCGAAGGAAAACAGTAGAACTCAGGGCTATGCTTAATAGCAAAAGTAAGAGCATTTCCACGCGCACAATGTGAAGAGAACTCGAGGGCTTGGGACTGAACAGCTGTGTAGCCATCAGAGAACCACTAATAAATGAGGCTAACTGGAGAAAAAGGCTACAGTTTGCAAGGGAGCATAAAAATTGGACTCTGGAGCAATGGAAGAAGGTCATGTGGTCTGATGAGTCCAGATTTACCCTCTTCCAGAGCGATGGGCAAATCAGGGTAAGAAGAGGGGACGATGAAGTGATGCACCCATCATGCCTAGTGTCTACTGTAGCAGCCTGTGGGGGCAGCGCTGCGCTCTGGGTTTGAGGCAGTTGGTCAGGTCCAGGTTCAGCAACATTATAAAGGTCAGATGACTACCTGAATAAACTGAATGACCAGGTTATTCTATCAGTGCCAGGATTTATCAGGCTCAAATTGTGAATGAGTGGTTCAGGGAGCATGAGACATTTTCACACATGGATCAGCCACCAGAGTTAAGACCTGAACCCACTGAGAATTTTTGTGGAGGTTTTGCACAGTGTTCAGATTCTCCCATCATCAGTACAAGATCTTGGTGAAAAATTAATGCAACAATGGATGGACATTGCCGAAGCTTATTAAAACAATGCAACAGCAAATGCCGTAATCTCAGCTTAATCTAAAGAAATCAGTAATTATTGGACTGTTGCAGGAAGCCGGGGTACCTGGAGAGAACACATGGGTGCACAGGGAGAATATGCAAACTCCCTGCAGAAAGACTCCAGACTGAGATTCAAACCTTGGACCTTCTTGCTCACATTCAACAGTGCTACCAGCTGCTCCACCATGCAGCCCCATAACCTACATATTCATTTTATTGTAACATAATAAATAGCTATTAGCTCTTGAACAAATCTCTTAGTTGGGGGTGATATTAAATACAATGATCTACAAAGAAACAAAATATTAGAAAATATTGTTTGAATTATAATTTGTTTATATTTGAGACATTTCTGTTTCTTAAGAAAAATCTGGACAAAAGAGTTTGTTAGTTTCATTTGCATACTTTTCTCTCATATTATCTTAAATTTTTTAGTACCTAAATACCTGCTATTTATAACGATTTATAGAAATTGCTTACATGCTTTCAATATTGACCAAATATGTAGTGCTGGGTGAGAGATACCAAAGTGGCCATTAATACTGAAAATATATTTTTTGCTCAGGCAGCACACACATTTAATACGTCTAAGACATGTTTAATTGTTAACATGTTTAATATTATCTCATATCCCACCACCATTCACAAAAAAAAGATTAAAAAAAAAATAAAAAAATACTACAACAAAGATTTACTGGCCCATTTTAAATCAGCAAGCCCCACATGGAGGAGAAAAAAAAAAAAAAAAAAAAAAATCAATTAAACAGACAGTACATTAAGCTGCAATTACATTATTCTCTAACAAAAGGATTACTTTGCTCTCAAAATTTCAGGATCTGTAGTTACAACAAGCCATATAACAAATTTCAGATCTGATTTTAATAAAAACACTCCAGTCTAATATGTCAAAACCAGCAATCTTGGTTACAAAAAGCTCAAATGTTTTTAATTAAGTTATTCATTGAAGCTAATGATATGGGTATTTAAAACCGAGTGACTAAATATGTCAGTAAGCATGGTAAATAACAAAAAAAATAATTACACAGCGAAAAAAATAATACCACCAGTATATCAGAGGCAACCAACATAGATTATTTATAACCAGATCCTTTATGAGCAGTTTATGAAGAGGAAACTTGCTCTATCAGGTCAAGTCAAGTTTATTTGTGTAGCACATTTCAGCAGCAAAGCAGTTCAAAGCGCTTATCATAAAAAAACAAGTATACAGCAAATCATCAAAATCATTGGGATCATCAAGCAAATATAATTCAAAAATATTGATCAATGTTCCACTTAATACTAATCCAAGGCAGCTTTGAACAGGTAGGTTTCAGCCTTGATTTAAAGGAACTCAGTGTTTCAGCTGTTTTGCAGTTTTCTGAAAGTTTGTTCAAGATTAGTGGAGCATGAAAACTGAAAGCTGCTTCTTCATATTTGGTTCTGGGGATGCAGAGAAGACTAGAACCAGAAGACTTGAATGGTCTGGTAGGTTGATACAATGACAACAGGTCTTTAATATATTTTGGTGCTGAGCCATTCAGTGATTTATAAACTAACAGAAGTATTTTAAAGTCTATTCTCTGAGCTACAGGGAGCCAGTGGAAGGACTCTAGAACTGGGGTGATGTGCTCTGTCTTCCTGGTCTTAGTGAAAACACGAGCAGCAGCGATTTGGATCAGCTGCAGCGCTCTGATTGACTTTTTGGCAGACCTGTGAAGACACTGTTGCAGTAATCAATGCGACTAAAGATAAAACGCATGAATAAGTTTCTCTATAGCAGGGGTGCTCACACTTTTTCAGCATGCGAGCTACTTATAAAACAACCAAGTCAAAATGATTTACCTACCCACTACAAAAATGCAAAACATAACTGTTTTCAAATGTATTAAAGATTATTTGTATGTACAATGTATGTTGATGTACCTTGCATAACTGAATAAGCCAATATTGCACAACACACATAATAAATAATTATTTACATTTTTTGTAGTTGCCTGAGTTTACTTTGATGACTTGCACTGAACTGAATCAGCCAGGGATGCATAGTCCGGACAGTAGCTGCTGACAGCCAGCCTCAAGCACATTTCCAAATGTTCATCAGTCATGGTGGAACGGGATTTGGACTTAATGATCTTCATGTAGGAAAAGGCTGACTCACATAAATAAGTGGAGCCGAATAATGCAGTCAAGGAGGTCGCACATTTCCTCATGTTGGGGTACTTAACCTCTGAGTAAAGCTCCAGAACTGTCCATGAGCTCCGGACTTCAGCTCAGTGTCAGTTTGTAGAGTCAAAATCTCATCTTCCACTGCAGAAGAGTTCAAGTGAAACAGTGTTGCGATGTTTGATGCGAGTGGATCAACCTCAGCATCTTCCTGAAAAGGAGAGCACATGAATGTAGCGACTGGTTCGAGCAAAGAAAAGTCTTGAAAGCGGTAATTCAAGAAGTCTGGGAACGCATCGTCCTGCTTGCACTTTGCAATAAATCCATTCACACGTCCAGCCATTGCAGGTGCTCCATCTGTGGTGATAGACACCAATTTGTACACCGGGAGCTGAGTTTTCTCGATAAAGTTTTGAAACGTCTGAAATATGTCCTCTTCTCGCGTCTGTTCTTTCATGGAAGTGCTGTCAGTAGCTCCTCTTTTGCAGTGAGATCACTAAACACCATACGAATGAAAATGCACATCTGGGCTGTGTCACATCTGTAGATTCGTCCAACTGCAGGGAGAAACACTCACAATCTGCGATGTCCTTCCACATTTGCTGGGTTAAATCCTCAGCAATGGCTTCACAGCGCCGTGTAACTGTGTGTCTTCACAGCTGCAGAGCTTTGATTGAAGATAATATCTCTGCCTTATTTTTAAAGTCTCGGAGCAATGAGTCCGCTGCTTCAACCAATGCTTCTTTTACCATCTCTCCGTCTTGGAAGGACTTATTGTTTTTAACGACGACGTGACTCACCCGGAACGACGCTTCGGTGGCGGCTTTTGCTTTTGAAGTTTGTCGAGTGAAAAATGACTGAATGGACAACTGGGATTTTAGTTCCTCCACCTTTCTCTTTCTCAGCTGGCTTTTCGGTGGGAAGTCGGTGTCGTATTTTCCATGAACAGTCCGAAAATGCCGCTCCAAGTTTCCCTTCTTTGTTATTGCGACGGTAGACTGGCAGCCAGGCAAACGCACTTCGAAAATGACATCGTGAAAAAAAAAAAAAAGTCCACCTCCCATTCCGTGTGAAAGTGATATGTTTTTGCCTTCTTACTTGGTCCAGCTTTCTCACTCATTTTGATCACCATATGTTTTAGCAAGGGCTTAAAATCTGAGGTAATTCGCTAACTAGCTTGTAAGTTTTGCTGCGCGAGCGCCGTCATTTACGCATGAGCGGTGACCTAAAGGTCAAAATTCAGATGTCATCTGATTGGTTGCCCTGTATGTCAATTAAGTAACGGGATGTTTGATAGGCTGACAAATATTTTTTTTTAAACGTCACGCTGCGATCGACCAGTAGATCGCGATCGACGTAATGAGCGCCCCTGGACTGGATGAATAAATGGTGGCATTAGCACATCTCAAGAGGCCAGAGGACCCTCCCGCTCCTACCTGATGGGTGGTCGTTAAAGGTGGGGCCATATCCAACCTTTGTCTGCAGTAATTTTCCTAATCATTTTATATTTCATGAGCTAAATCTATGACAATCTTTTGCATGGCATATAATTTTAGATAATTTTATGGGCTTTATAATGATACCAAATATGCAAGTTTTACATTACAATGGAAATGCTTTTATCCATAAGCTAAACTGTTTTTTTTTTTGTTTTGTTTTTTTTTTTAACTATTTTTATAAATCAGAATAGGACATGTGTTCTAAACATGTTTCTATGCATTGACTAAGTGTACTGGTAGCCCTCCACAGTTTTAGTCCACTTTTGTTGTGCTTTTTTTATTTTGACTAAACTGTTTCATCTAATTAAGCTGTGACTTGAGTACACAACAAATAAGCTTAGCTTTTGGAAGTAACCCTTGCAATGATGGGCTACTTCACTACTTGGCCTGATTTGGTCAAAACTTGTCCTTTTTAGGTTTTGTGACTTTAATAGTAGTCTACAATGAAATCTGTTTCATTCTTATACACTGTGTTAAATGAACAGAAAGAATGTTGTTTTGCAAAGACAGACAGACCCCCCCACACACACAGGGATGGTCATCAGTGCTAATGAGCAATTGACATGTGCTTCAGTCAAAGTGGTTTCTTTGTTGTTTCACCATCAGGCCACAAGGAACACAAGTACTAACTGAGCAATTATCTGTTTTTAGTGCTTCAAACCGATATTTCCTGCTGTGCCCTGTGTGCAAAAAGACACAGGCAGCCCTCTCACAGCATTTGTCAAGAGTCTGCATGAAAACATGTCTGGAAAACATCCCAAGTGAGGAGGAAATGGCAAAAGCAGATGCCCATGAAATCCTTTCTTCGGGGCGCATTTTCACCTTCGACATTATCAAGAACATCATGGAGACTGCAAGTCCAGTGCACAGGTTGGATATAAAAAAAAAAAAAGTTTGTTTTCTTTTTAATCAGAACTTTACACTTGTGCACACAATATGCCAGGCACCCTAACCCAGTTTGTACCATTTTCTTTTAATGTCAGGATGATTGAAGAGCTGCAAAAGCGGCATATGGTGGTGCAAGGTATCCCAACAGAGTTCTACCAGGATGCCGTTAAAGTGGAAGAAAGTGACGAGTCTGAAGGCGTGGCAAGCAACAGCACTGGAGAAACTTTTCAAAGGTGAGAATTTGCATCACATTATTGCACCTTGCTTGGTTTTTAATACTGTCACAAAAAGAGAAAGCAGAAAAAAAATTGCATTCTTCTAAGAACATCTTTCTGCATTGCAGTGAACCAAATGTTGGGTGGCAGACACACAAAAGGAAACTGATGCTTGAGAAGGGTCTGTACAAGAAGCACTCCAGGGATCATAAGTTACTGAAGGACTATGTTGCATATCTTCACAAAGACCTCCAGGTTGAAAACTACAAACAAGATGTAAGGACAACTTTTGAGGGTGTTTGCTGAGCATATATACCAAGTTCACTGTTTAGTCAATTCAAGTTATACAAGTATAACAATGTACTTTCTTTTCAGGTGAACAATGTAGCGAGGTACCTCTACTACATGAACCCGAACGCTCCTTCTCTTCAGTTCGTAATGGATAAAGAGAAGACCATGCAGTACCTCCAAGACCTGACTGAGGCCCAACTGATGAAACAAACCCAGATCAATTATTTGAAAAGTCTGAAATGGTTAGTTTTTGTGTATTTGAGTCTGTGACAACACCACTGTTTGTATGTCAGTCTAATGCACATTTATTTCCTTTTTCAGTTTTCTGAAATTCCACACACATGAAACAGACCTAAAACGGTGCAACCCTGAGCTTCATGGCCACTGTGAGGACGTCGTCAAGTTTTTGGATTTACAACAATCAAAATGCTCAAAACAAGTAACCAAGGAAGTCACAAGAAAGAGGTACGTTTAATAGTGCACATACACTGAGGGAGATTAAAAACAGAAATATGTATAACTTTGCTGTCATATGCTCAGAATAAATTGGAAATCAATGAAATTTGTATACTACAAGCTCCCTTCGACAGCATTTAAAAAGTCAAATTTAAAAAAAAACAAAAACAAAAAACAAATCACAATGAGTTTAAAAGCCTGACAACCTGGGGATAAAAACTGTCTGTTTAAAAAAAAAAAAAAAAACAAAACAAAAAAAAAAAAAAAACCCCAACCTTTAGTCTTTGCTTTCACACTTCTGTACATCTGCCAGAAGGTAGAAGTGAGAACAAGGAGTCCTGTGGGCAAGTTTGGTGTCTGATTTTTCTGATAACTATGTGTAATCTGTTTTTAACTTGTCTGCCTTGTTTTTAATAGGCTTGAAGTTTTGACTACGGAGTCTCAACTTACAGCGCAGGACTGTGAGGCTGCGCTGAAAGCTGCAAAGACTGACTTTTTGTCAGTCGTTGGCAAAGTCTATCCCAGTGAAACAGAACTTGTGGCCTCAGAAATCACCCTTGTTGTCCACTACCTTGAGGCAATCATCACCTTAAAACACCTGCAAAGGGTTGGCATTATCAAGCATATGACTGTAAGTAATAATTACACCTTTTGAATAAATTCCCTCCCCCCCATTTATTAAAGCAATATACTTTCCAAACAGGTGGAGGAATGGGTCAAACGGAAGAAAGCTGATGGACATACTATGATAGGTGTGAAGGAGCACAACAGTCACTCAACAAGTTGCCATGTTTGCATTGGACCAGGAGGAAGAAATGGTAAATAGAAAATATACAGTTGACTTGACTGCACTATGTTTGGAGCATGTTCGGAGTTAATTTTTTCCCTCCTCTTCCCTCACCAACAGTGGTTTGACATTTACTACACTCGGATCCGGCCACAGATTTTTAGGTCAAGGAACTGTGGGGTAGAAAAGGATGATGGAAAGTTTTTCCTTTCATTTAAAGGGACCCCAGTCTACAACGCATCAAATGATGTACGAAGACGCCATGAAAAGTAAGATGACTGAACGATTCATTTCCTTTTATGTGTAAACCTGTTGGATGTTGCAGTTCTCTCAGAGCCCATGTCACGCTAGTAAACTTATCAGTGGTGTCCTGTTGCACTCAGATACAACCTCAAACCAGTGAGCAGCCAGGAAGCTCGCAGGGTTGAACACAAACGGCGTTGAACACAAGGACTGGTTCAGTAAAGCCCATGGGGGCGGACAACCTCACCCAATCTAACACGACAGCTGAGGCGCACTGCTGGATGGAGCTGCCCAAAAACACTATGCATTTGGCTCCTGCTGCAGGTGAATCCAGGTAAGAAAATTGTATATTTCACATTTTTAAGACGATAATACAGGCTATGCGTTTTCACATAGACCACTTTGTTAACCAATCAGGGTTTTGTTTTTTTTGTTTTAAAATTCAGCAATGACTCTGATCAAGGCTGCAGATCTGAAGAGGCGTCAACATCTAACACACAAATCAGTGTGCAGATGGCTTATGACAGGATGGTGGTCGAATATCCAGCGTTACTGGATGGGAAGGTCCCCTCCAGGGATGTGCGGAAAGCCTTTTCCAAAGAACACGAGAGGAAACTCTATGAGAAATGGCTGAAGGCTCAAATGAAGCTGCGTACAGCACATGTCCTCGGTAAGTTTCTATCTGCAAGGCCTACTCCTCAAGTGATGCATGACTTGCTGTCTGATTTTTAATGTCATTGACCATTATATTTTCTTATGTTACAGCCCACTTCAGTCGACACCTGCCCAGTGAAGCTCGTGTGGCATCATGGATAAAATCAAATGGTTGGGAAAAGAACCGAATGCCTCTTCAGTCATCATGAAGTGGAAACCATCTGGAAAATTGGAGAACGCAATCAAGAAGGCTGTCAAATCACAGAAATAGAAAGGCCTGTTTATCGCGGACATTGAAGGAAAGAACGAACAAGGGTGTCGTCACAACAAGAGACTTCAAGAAAGGGGAAGTGGTTTGTGACTGCCGTGGAAGGGTAGTCGCAGGCAGAGAGGGAAAATCTTTCCATGAAAAATCTTCACCTGAAGAAACAGCTTACATGTTGTTCTATCAGAAAAAAGGAGCGCCAATGTGCTCGGATGCACACCAAGAACACTGGGGAAAGAAACATTTAAACCAAATCCCTGCCAGTTATTTCTGCTATATTTTATTTATATTTTTGAAATTGTTTTTGGACAAAGTGCTTTTTTTTTAAAGCTTTTATTTGGTTTTCATTAAAATAGTCTAAATGCTATCAATTTGTCATCTCGGGTTTTTTCCTATAAATAGGTTTTTTCAAGCTCATAAATCATTGTTTTTGGATTTCTTTCCTGGAACCTAAAGTTTGCACCCAGAAAGCAGACATATTTTTTTTGCATGCATTTATGGTAACTAAATCTTTAATGAGACTTTCTTACATTGTGAAGGATTTGCCTGCACCAAATAATTAACATGATTATTATTTCAGTTTGTTTGTTTTCTACCATTATGTTATGCAAAAGATTGTCTATTCATCATAGGTTTAGCTAGCTCCAATAATAATAATAATAATAATAATTAATAATAAATAAAAAAAAAAATAATTCACATTTTACTATTACAATATTTAGGTCAATCCCTGCAAACAAAACAGAACCATTATAAAAACTTTTCAGATCTGTGGTTATAAAGCATACTTTAAATCATTTTAAATAGTTTTTAAAAAAAAAATAAATAAAAATAAAAAAGTTGGAACCTAACAGCTACATTGCTGGAAATAGGCGAGGCCCATTTGTTTGCTTTACATTTTAAGCTCGTAAATTAAGTTTTAGAAAACTTTTTTTTTTTTTTTGAAGAAGTCCAAAAAAAAAATAAATTACTGAAAATACAATGTAAAAGTATAATTTAAAAATTCTTAAAGGAAGTTTCAGAAAAAAAAAAAAAATTATATACATCACTTAATTTCGGGAAAAAAAAAAAAAAAAAAAGAAAAAAATTGTTCACATGAACCCTGCCCCTGAAAGGCAGGGTCTAGTGTGTTTGTTGAGCTTCATTCATTGATAAAGCGTAAAAAACTAAGGCCACCTTCTTTGAAACCTTCACATTTTGAGAATTAAAATTGCAATGAAGCAATATTTCCTCAGTAAAAATGGTACTGGACTGTAATTATGTTTTGTTTGATCTGATAGACAAATATTGTTCCCAAAGTCACACAGATCAATGCCCTACAAAATAGTTTGAACTGGAGAATCCACTCAGGAGAAGATATGTCATGAGAGAGAGAAGAACTGCAGGGTCATTTAAAAAACTAACTTAAAGTGCTTCTGAAAATGATCCAATCTCCCTTTTGTAGTTGTCACATTACAAACTACAAACTTAAGAGTATTATAGTCGGGATTTTGAGAGTCTGGCAAAGTAGTGCATGTTTCTAAGTGAAAGAAAAAAAAAAAGTGTAGTTTTGAAAACTCTTTACAAATATAAACCTGAAAGTGTCTTTTGCCACGTGTCTATATCAGCCTTACAAATCTGGACACTGAAAGTTTTCCACATTTTTTTTCTTTGCGAAACAGCTCCGGTGCAGTCAGACTGCATGGATCCATAGGCAACATTTTTCAAGTCATGCCACAGATTCTAACACGTTAATAATTTTGGTGTCAACCATTTGATTTTAACTCTGCTTGCATGTTTAGATGTTTTGAACCACTTCTCCTTCCCAGGTAAAGAAAAGCAGCCCTACATCCTGATGCTGCCTCCACTGTGTCACCATGTGCATCATGTGTTCAAGGTTTGAGGAGTATTAGTTGTTGACCACAAGTTGAATTTTACATTATGCCAAAAAGTTACATTTTGGTCTCAGCTTAGCGGAGCACCTTCATCTCAGAGTTTGCTGTGTCCTCTTTGTGGCTGGTAGCAAACATTTAACAAGACTTGTTCTGGCTTTTCAAACAAACAAAAAGCCAAGTCTGTTCTCATTACATTGTTCCTCCTTTGGGAAGGAAACACTGACCAGGGTTGGAGGAAGAGTGTTTCCTCAACTCCACTGTTACAGTGAGCTAGCATCCAGCAGCGTCAGCTGTAACTTCAAGAGGAGGAAGGGTGGGAACAGTGTTGAGACAAAGCGATTGATAGACTGATATATAGATATACCCTCTAATCTTCTTTGGGGAGTTGCTGAGGAAGCAGTTATTTTCTCTGATGACAAATGAGGAGATGAGCTGAAACTCTTGAGGGACCAGAGGGAATGCCGGTCCAGAACCATAAATTTGAACTCCATTTATTTCTGAATAACTGCACTATATACCAAAATAGTTTCTAAAAAAGGTGCTGGGACTTATCTTCGATCATGACAGTGAAATACTGAGGGATGTGTCTGAACCTGAAGACAGTGTTGAGATCTAGTCTAAGTCTAATGATTCTGATTTTGAGACAAATTATGAACACACTTGTCTCGTCTTCCAAACCAGCTAAATATGGCATAAAAATCTGGGCAGCACATGATGCAAAGACCAGCTATACATAGAACATACAAGGGAAAGCCAGCTTTATGAGCCCCAGAGAAGAATCAGGGCACAAGGGTTGTGCCCTTGGCCAGTCAGTAGGGTTAGGGTTATGGTAAATGGTCCAAGGAGGCACAACATAACCTGTGACAACTTCTTCACAACCTACAATTTAGGTCAAAACCTGCTGAAGAGAAAGCTAGTCATGGTTAAAGCGGTACAAAAGACCTGAGCTGAACTCCCTGCTGAGCATCTGGTAACAAAAAACAGGGCAAATCAGTCTTCCATGTTTGCCTTCACAGACAACACAGCCCTGGCGTCTTATTGGCCTACAAAGGGCAAAAGGGCTGTTCTCATAAGCACTTGCACAAAACTGCTGAAATCAGCACTCCAAAGGACCAGAAACCAAGTATGACCCTTTACAGCTACGCTACCAAAGGGGGAGTGGATAACTTGGACAAGGTCACTTGGTCACACAGCACCAGGTGAACGACTGCACACTGGCAGCAAAAAAACGTAAAAATATCAGTTTCATGTATAGGTTTTCCTAGTGGACAATAAAAAAAAAAAAATAAAAAAAAAAAAAAAAAATCGAAATAATAAAGGGTTTTTTGTGAAAAACAAATTAATTATCCTCATTCCTCCTATATCTGTAAGAGGTAAAGAACATCATTGCACTAAATCAGGGGTGCTCACACTTTTTTAACATGCGAGCTACTTATAAAACAACCAAGTCAAAATGATTTACCTACCCACTACAAAAATGCAAAACATAACTGTTTTCAAATGTATTAAAGATTATTTGTATGTACAATGTATGTTGATATACCTTGCATAACTGAATAAGCCAATATTGCATAACACACATAATAAATAATTATTTACATTTTTTTGTAGTTGCCTGAGTTTACTTTGATGACTTGCACTGAACTGAATCAGCCAGGGATGCATAGTCCGGACAGTAGCTGCTGACAGCCAGGCAAACGCACTTCGAAAATGACAACGTGAAAAAAAAAAAAAAAAAAAAAAAAGGTCCACCTCCCATTCCGTGTGAAAGTGATATGTTTTTGCCTCCTTACTTGGTCCAGCTTTCTCACTCATTTTGATCACCATATGTTTTAACAAGGGCTTAAAATCTGAGGTAATTCGCTAACTAGCTTGTAAGTTTTGCTGCGCGAGCGCCGTCATTTACGCATGAGCGTTGACCTAAAGGTCAAAATTCAGATGTCATCTGATTGGTTGCCCTGTATGTCAGTTAAGTAACGGGATGTTTGATAGGCTGACAAATATTTTTTTAAACGTCACGCTGCGATCGACCAGTAGATCGCGATCGACGTAATGAGCGCCCCTGGACTGGATGAATAAATGGTGGCATTAGCACATCTCAAGAGGCCAGAGGACCCTCCCGCTCCTACCTGATGGGTGGTCGTTAAAGGTGGGGCCATATCCAACCTTTGTCTGCAGTAATTTTCCTAATCATTTTATATTTCATGAGCTAAATCTATGACAATCTTTTGCATGGCATATAATTTTAGATAATTTTATGGGCTTTATAATGATACCAAATATGCAAGTTTTACATTACAATGGAAATGCTTTTATCCATAAGCTAATTTTTTTTAACTTTATTTTTATAATGAGCAATTGTAATAATATAATAATATAATGAGCAATTGACATGTGCTTCAGTCAAAGTGGTTTCTTTGTTGTTTCACCATCAGGCCACAAGGAACACAAGTACTAACTGAGCAATTATCTGTTTTTAGTGCTTCAAACCGATATTTCCTGCTGTGCCCTGTGTGCAAAAAGACACAGGCAGCCCTCTCACAGCATTTGTCAAGAGTCTGCATGAAAACATGTCTGGAAAACATCCCAAGTGAGGAGGAAATGGCAAAAGCAGATGCCCATGAAATCCTTTCTTCGGGGCGCATTTTCACCTTCGACATTATCAAGAACATCATGGAGACTGCAAGTCCAGTGCACAGGTTGGCTAAAAAAAAAAAAAAAAAAAGAAAAAAAAAAAGTTTGTTTTCTTTTTAATCAGAACTTTACACTTGTGCACACAATATGCCAGGCACCCTAACCCAGTTTGTACCATTTTCTTTTAATGTCAGGATGATTGAAGAGCTGCAAAAGCGGCATATGGTGGTGCAAGGTATCCCAACAGAGTTCTACCAGGATGCCGTTAAAGTGGAAGAAAGTGACGAGTCTGAAGGCGTGGCAAGCAACAGCACTGGAGAAACTTTTCAAAGGTGAGAATTTGCATCACATTATTGCACCTTGCTTGGTTTTTAAGACTGTCACAAAAAGAGAAAGCAGAAAAAAAAAAAAAAAAAAAATGCATTCTTCTAAGAACATCTTTCTGCATTGCAGTGAACCAAATGTTGGGTGGCAGACACACAAAAGGAAACTGATGCTTGAGAAGGGTCTGTACAAGAAGCACTCCAGGGATCATTAGTTACTGAAGGACTATGTTGCATATCTTCACAAAGACCTCCAGGTTGAAAACTACAAACAAGATGTAAGGACAACTTTTGAGGGTGTTTGCTGAGCATATATACCAAGTTCACTGTTTAGTCAATTCAAGTTATACAAGTATAACAATGTACTTTCTTTTCAGGTGAACAATGTAGCGAGGTACCTCTACTACATGAACCCGAACGCTCCTTCTCTTCAGTTCGTAATGGATAAAGAGAAGACCATGCAGTACCTCCAAGACCTGACTGAGGCCCAACTGATGAAACAAACCCAGATCAATTATTTGAAAAGTCTGAAATGGTTAGTTTTTGTGTATTTGAGTCTGTGACAACACCACTGTTTGTATGTCAGTCTAATGCACATTTATTTCCTTTTTCAGTTTTCTGAAATTCCACACACATGAAACAGACCTAAAACGGTGCAACCCTGAGCTTCATGGCCACTGTGAGGACGTCGTCAAGTTTTTGGATTTACAACAATCAAAATGCTCAAAACAAGTAACCAAGGAAGTCACAAGAAAGAGGTACGTTTAATAGTGCACATACACTGAGGGAGATTAAAAACAGAAATATGTATAACTTTGCTGTCATATGCTCAGAATAAATTGGAAATCAATGAAATTTGTATACTACAAGCTCCCTTCGACAGCATTTAAAAAGTCAAATTTAAAAAAAAAAAAAATTTTTATAGCATTGCAAACAAAAAAAAAAAAAAAAAAAAAAAAAAAAAAAAAAAAAAAAAAAACCCAACCTTTAGTCTTTGCTTTCACACTTCTGTACATCTGCCAGAAGGTAGAAGTGAGAACAAGGAGTCCTGTGGGCAAGTTTGGTGTCTGATTTTTCTGATAACTATGTGTAATCTGTTTTTAACTTGTCTGCCTTGTTTTTAATAGGCTTGAAGTTTTGACTACGGAGTCTCAACTTACAGCGCAGGACTGTGAGGCTGCGCTGAAAGCTGCAAAGACTGACTTTTTGTCAGTCGTTGGCAAAGTCTATCCCAGTGAAACAGAACTTGTGGCCTCAGAAATCACCCTTGTTGTCCACTACCTTGAGGCAATCATCACCTTAAAACACCTGCAAAGGGTTGGCATTATCAAGCATATGACTGTAAGTAATAATTACACCTTTTGAATAAATTCCCTCCCCCCCATTTATTAAAGCAATATACTTTCCAAACAGGTGGAGGAATGGGTCAAACGGAAGAAAGCTGATGGACATACTATGATAGGTGTGAAGGAGCACAACAGTCACTCAACAAGTTGCCATGTTTGCATTGGACCAGGAGGAAGAAATGGTAAATAGAAAATATACAGTTGACTTGACTGCACTATGTTTGGAGCATGTTCGGAGTTAATTTTTTCCCTCCTCTTCCCTCACCAACAGTGGTTTGACATTTACTACACTCGGATCCGGCCACAGATTTTTAGGTCAAGGAACTGTGGGGTAGAAAAGGATGATGGAAAGTTTTTCCTTTCATTTAAAGGGACCCCAGTCTACAACGCATCAAATGATGTACGAAGACGCCATGAAAAGTAAGATGACTGAACGATTCATTTCCTTTTATGTGTAAACCTGTTGGATGTTGCAGTTCTCTCAGAGCCCATGTCACGCTAGTAAACTTACCAGTGGTGTCCTGTTGCACTCAGATACAACCTCAAACCAGTGAGCAGCCAGGAAGCTCGCAGGGTTGAACACAAACGGCGTTGAACACAAGGACTGGTTCAGTAAAGCCCATGGGGGCGGACAACCTCACCCAATCTAACACGACAGCTGAGGCGCACTGCTGGATGAAGCTGCCCAAAAACACTATGCATTTGGCTCCTGCTGCAGGTGAATCCAGGTAAGAAAATTGTATATTTCACATTTTTAAGACGATAATACAGGCTATGCGTTTTCACATAGACCACTTTGTTAACCAATCAGGGTTTTGTTTTTTTTGTTTTAAAATTCAGCAATGACTCTGATCAAGGCTGCAGATCTGAAGAGGCGTCAACATCTAACACACAAATCAGTGTGCAGATGGCTTATGACAGGATGGTGGTCGAATATCCAGCGTTACTGGATGGGAAGGTCCCCTCCAGGGATGTGCGGAAAGCCTTTTCCAAAGAACACGAGAGGAAACTCTATGAGAAATGGCTGAAGGCTCAAATGAAGCTGCGTACAGCACATGTCCTCGGTAAGTTTCTATCTGCAAGGCCTACTCCTCAAGTGATGCATGACTTGCTGTCTGATTTTTAATGTCATTGACCATTATATTTTCTTATGTTACAGCCCACTTCAGTCGACACCTGCCCAGTGAAGCTCGTGTGGCATCATGGATAAAATCAAATGGTTGGGAAAAGAACCGAATGCCTCTTCAGTCATCATGAAGTGGAAACCATCTGGAAAATTGGAGAACGCAATCAAGAAGGCTGTCAAATCACAGAAATAGAAAGGCCTGTTTATCGCGGACATTGAAGGAAAGAACAAGGGTGTCGTCACAACAAGAGACTTCAAGAAAGGGGAAGTGGTTTGTGACTGCCGTGGAAGGGTAGTCGCAGGCAGAGAGGGAAAATCTTTCCATGAAAAATCTTCACCTGAAGAAACAGCTTACATGTTGTTCTATCAGAAAAAAGGAGCGCCAATGTGCTCGGATGCACACCAAGAACACTGGGGAAAGAAACATTTAAACCAAATTCCTGCCAGTTATTTCTGCTATATTTTATTTATATTTTTGAAATTGTTTTTTGGACAAAGTGTGCTTTTTAAGCTTTTATTTGGTTTTCATTAAAATATAGTCTGAATGCTATCAATTTGTCATCTCGGGTTTTTTCAAGCTCATAAATCATTGGTGTTTTTGGATTTCTTTCCTGGAACCTAAAGTTTGCACCCAGAAAGCAGACATATTTTTTTTTGCATGCAGAAAGCAGACATATTTTTTTTTGCATGCATTTATGGTAACTAAATCTTTAATGAGACTTTCTTGCATTGTGAAGGATTTGCCTGCACCAAATAATTAACATTATTTCAGTTGTTTTCTACCATTATGTTATGCAAAAGATTGTCTATTCATCATAGGTTTAGCTAGCTCCAATAATAATAATAATAATAATAATAATAATAATAATAATAATAATAATAATAATAATAAAAAAATTCACATTTTACTATTACAATATTTAGGTCAATCCCTGCAAACAAAACAGAACCATTATAAAAACTTTTCAGATCTGTGGTTATAAAGCATACTTTAAAAAAAATAAATAAATAAAAATAAAGTTGGAACCTAACAGCTACATTGCTGGAAATGGGCGAGGCCCATTGGTTTGCTTTACATTTTAAGCTCGTAAATTAAGTTTTAGAAAACTTTTTTTTTTTTTTGAAGTCCAAAAAAATAAATTACTGAAAATACAATGGTAAAAGTATAATTTAAAAATTCTTAAGGAAGTTTCAGAAAAAAAATTATATACATCACTTAATTTGGGGGGAAAAAAAAAAAAAATAAATAAAAAAAATAAAATAAAATAAAAATTGTTCACATGAACCCTGCCCCTGAAAGGCAGGGTCTAGTGTGTTTGTTGAGCTTCATTCATTGATAGAGTGTAAAAAACTAAGGCCACCTTCTTTGAAACCTTCACATTTTGAGAATTAAAATTGCAATGAAGCAATATTTCCTCAGTAAAAATGGTACTGGACTGTAATTATGTTTTGTTTGATCTGATAGACAAATATTGTTCCCAAAGTCACACAGATCAATGCCCTACAAAATAGTTTGAACTGGAGAATCCACTCAGGAGAAGATATGTCATGAGAGAGAGAAGAACTGCAGGGTCATTTAAAAAACTAACTTAAAGTGCTTCTGAAAATGATCCAAGCTCCCTTTTGTAGTTGTCACATTACAAACTACAAACTTAAGGGTATTATAGTCGGGATTTTGAGAGTCTGGCAAAGTAGTGAATGTTTCTAAGTGAAAGAAAAAAAAAAAAAAAAAAAAAAATTATGATGTGTAGTTTTGAAAACTCTTTACAAATATAAACCTGAAAGTGTCTTTTGCCACGTGTCTATATCAGCCTTACAAATCTGGACACTGAAAGTTTTCCACATTTTTTTTTTCTTTGCGAAACAGCTCCGGTGCAGTCAGACTGCATGGATCCATAGGCAACATTTTTCAAGTCATGCCACAGATTCTAACACGTTAATAATTTTGGTGTCAACCATTTGATTTTAACTCTGCTTGCATGTTTAGATGTTTTGAACCACTTCTCCTTCCCAGGTAAAGAAAAGCAGCCCTACATCCTGATGCTGCCTCCACTGTGTCACCATGTGCATCATGTGTTCAAGGTTTGAGGAGTATTAGTTGTTGACCACAAGTTGAATTTTACATTATGCCAAAAAGTTACATTTTGGTCTCAGCTTAGCGGAGCACCTTCATCTCAGAGTTTGCTGTGTCCTCTTTGTGGCTGGTAGCAAACATTTAACAAGACTTGTTCTGGCTTTTCAAACAAACAAAAAGCCAAGTCTGTTCTCATTACATTGTTCCTCCTTTGGGAAGGAAACACTGACCAGGGTTGGAGGAAGAGTGTTTCCTCAACTCCACTGTTACAGTGAGTTAGCATCCAGCAGCGTCAGCTATAACTTCAAGAGGAGGAAGGGTGGGAACAGTGTTGAGACAAAGCGATTGATAGACTGATATATAGATATACCCTCTAATCTTCTTTGGGGAGTTGCTGAGGAAGCAGTTATTTTCTCTGATGACAAATGAGGAGATGAGCTGAAACTCTTGAGGGACCAGAGGGAATGCCGGTCCAGAACCATAAATTTGAACTCCATTTATTTCTGAATAACTGCACTATATACCAAAATAGTTTCACTGGCACAAACATCTGTCTAGTGGTTCTTTAAGCATCTGTGGAGGAGAAAGATATATGCTAAGCTTTTGCTTGTTTTTTGTAGTTTTTGGTAGTATTTGTGCCCCTACAGATTTCAGCAACAGGAGATCAAAAACTCCACTCACAATCAGGTAAGGACAAGACAACCGCAGTGGCCAGAGACAAAAGCCAGCCAACCACTTGGCCTTAGAAGACCGCTTAAATACTGTGACAAAGGCAGCTAATCTCATACCGAGCAGGTGTTTAAATAGGGAGCAACACAGGTGGAGACAATGACTAATCAGCAAGAGAGAGAAGGAGAGTGGGTGGCACAACCAACGCAGAATTGAAATCATAACACCTTAAGGAAAAAAAACTCACCAAACCAACCTGCACAATTAGAAAAGTTACTGCACCTGTTGTTGAATCATGAATTAACACTGATCAACACCTTCTGGTTCAGTCTCATCAGCCTAGGCCTAAATACTGCCTGAGCTCCATAAACAAGACATAACTTAATCAGAGCAAGTCTAACATGAAGTAGGCTAAAACATCTCAAAAAGTAACACATCATGCTCTTACCTAAAAGAACTGAAGAACACATGACCAAGTCATTGACATCTATCAGTCTAGAAAGGGTTACGGAGCCATTTCTAAGGCTTTGGGATTCCAGTGAACCATAATGAGAGCTTTGGAAATGGAAGAAAATATATAACAGAGATGAACCTTCACAAGTGGTCGGCCTAAATCCAAGAGACCATCAACAGCTCATTCAGGAGGCTCCAAAAGAAAAGAATCCAGAACATCTAAAGCACTGTAGGTCTGTGTTGCCTCAGTTAAGGTCAGTGTTCATGATTCAATAATAAGAAAGAGACTAGGCAAATATCCATGAGAGAAGCCAAAACCGCTAATGATCAAAAAGAATACAAAGGCCCGTCTCACATTTCCCAAAAAACATCCTGGTAAGACTTTAAGGAAAATATTTTGTGAGCCGACTTTTTGGAAGATGTGCATCCTGTTACATCTGGCTCAAGACTAAAGCAGCATTTCAGAAAAACATCACACTTGTGTCAAACATGGTGGTGGCATTGTGATGGTCTTGTACTGCTTTGCTGTTTCAGAACCAGTATGACTTGGAGTAACTGATGAAACAACAAATTTTGCTCTCTACTGGAAAATCCTGAAGGGGAGTGTCTGGTCAACAAAGTTTATTACCTTAATTACTTGCATTTTCCAGTTGTGGCAATGCAATTCTTTAAAACAGAGTGGGGCAAATATTCCTCCAAAGAGATGTAAAAGACTCCTTCTCAGTTGTCTCAAGAGCTTAGAGGCAGTTGTTTCCATCAAGGGTGGCATATCACCTGTTAGGGTTTAGGGAACAATTACTTTTTCACATCGGAACAGATTCGTTTTAGGAGTTTTTTCCTTAGGAAAAAGAAACCATAATTTAAAAACTGGTTATCTTTGCCTGAAAATGTGAGAGATCATCTGAAATTTACAAGGGTGACAAAGAAGAAAAAATTGAAAGGTTGAAATACATTTTCACAGCACTGCATTTGGTGGACTTTAGGTATGAAAAAGAAAGGAAAAACATAGTGTAAAATAATGTAAAATATCACCTGCTGGGTTAAATAGATACCTTTTATTTTTTTACCAAGTGTATTTCCTGAGTATGCTATTAACCCTTCTGTTATGTTGTGGGTCAAATTGACCCATTTTAAAGTTTAACAACCTAAAAAAAATGTTAAAAGTATTGTTTCTGTTTGAAACTTCTTCTGCTTGACAAAATAAACATAATGAGTATTTAAAATGAAAATGGGTTTGTTTACATGTTTGCAACCCTCCCACACATCTATATACTATATAGATACTGCTCGGCTCAGTTTGACCTGGCAGTCAAATTAAAGTGTAAAAAGGGTTAAAAGTGTTTAATTCTATTTGTCTGTTTGCAATTGTGAGACAAATTTCACCTCATACACAGACACACACAAATGTCCTTCACTGGTAAACTGTAAGAAGGCAGATGTTGTTATGACCTGATGGAAACCTTTTCTGTTACCATGGACAAACTTGAGTGGACACTCAGCTGAGGAGGGGGAAAGCATAAATATTCTTTCCAAGGAAGTCCTAAAACATTAGACACTGCAGATACATGTGATATAGTCATTTTCAGATTTTCAGTAAATGACCGGCAGAAATAAAAAGGTGCTGGGACTTATCTTCGATCATGACAGTGAAATACTGAGGGATGTGTCTGAAGCTGAAGACAGTGTTGAGATCTAGTCTAAGTCTAATGATTCTGATTTTGAGACAAATTATGAACACACTTGTCTTGTCTTCCAAACCAGCTAAATATGGCATAAAAATCTGGGCAGCACATGATGCAAAGACCAGCTATACATAGAACATACAAGGGAAAGCCAGCTTTATGAGCCCCAGAGAAGAATCAGGGCACAAGGGTTGTGCCCTTGGCCAGTCAGTAGGGTTAGGGTTAGGGTTATGGTTATGGTAAATGGTCCAAGGAGGCACAACATAACCTGTGACAACTTCTTCACAACCTACAATTTAGGTCAAAACCTGCTGAAGAGAAAGCTAGTCATGGTTAAAGCGGTACAAAAGACCTGAGCTGAACTCCCTGCTGAGCATCTGGTAACAAAAAACAGGGCAAATCAGTCTTCCATGTTTGCCTTCACAGACAACACAGCCCTGGCGTCTTATTGGCCTACAAAGGGCAAAAGGGCTGTTCTCATAAGCAATTGCACAAAACTGCTGAAATCAGCACTCCAAAGGACCAGAAACCAAGTATGACCCTTTACAGCTACGCTACCAAAGGGGGAGTGGATAACTTGGACAAGGTCACTTGGTCACACAGCACCAGGTGAACGACTGCACACTGGCAGCAAAAAAACGTAAAAATATCAGTTTCATGTATAGGTTTTCCTAGTGGACAATAAAAAATCGAAATAATAAAGGTTTTTTTGTGGAAAAACAAATGAATTATCCTCATTCCTCCTATATCTGTAAGAGGTAAAGAACATCATTGCACTAAATCAGGGGTGCTCACACTTTTTCAGCATGCGAGCTACTTATAAAACAACCAAGTCAAACAATGCTAAACATATAACTGTTTTCAAATTAATTAAAGATTATTTGTATGTACAATGTATGTTGATGTACCTTGCATAACTGAATAAGCCAATATTGCATAACACACATAATAAATAATTATTTACATTTTTTTGTAGTTGCCTGAGTTTACATTGATGACTTGCATTGAACTGAATCAGCCAGGGATGCATAGTCCGGACAGTAGCTGCTGACAGCCAGGCAAACGCACTTCGAAAATGACAACGTGAAAAAAAAAAAAAAGTCCACCTCCCATTCCGTATGAAAGCGATATGTTTTTGCCTTCTTACTTGGTCCAGCTTTCTCACTCATTTTGATCACCATATGTTTTAGCAAGGGCTTAAAATCTGAGGTAATTCGCTAACTAGCTTGTAAATTTTGCTGCGCGAGCGCCGTCGTTTACCAATAAGCGTTGACCTAAAGGTCAAAATTCAGTTGTCATCTGATTGGTTGCCCTGTATGTCACAATTAAGTAACGGGATGTTTGATAGGCTGACAAATATATTTTTTAAACGTCACGCTGCGATCAACGTAATGAGCACCCCTGCTCGAGATCGTTCCTCTTTATGTCCAAAGATAATAACTTCAGTTTTATTTCTGTTCAGCTGGAGAAAGTTTTGGCACATCCATGCATTGATTTGTTCTAAGCATCTGTTCAGTGCTAGGTTCGGAGTTACTTGGTGACATCGTAATGTAGAGCTGTGTATCATCTGCATAGTTATGGTAATTAATCTTATTGCTTTTTATAATCTGAGCTAATGGGAGCATGTAGATATTAAATAGGAGGGGTCCCAAGATTGAACCTTGGGGTGCTCCACATGTGATTTATGTCCTTTCCGATGAGAAGTTGCCTATTGACACAAAGAAATCCCTGTTCTGTGGTAGGATTCAAATCAATTAAGTACTGTACCAGAGAGTCCAACCCAGCTCTCCAGTCGCTTTAATAATATATCATGGTCAACAGTGTCAAATGCTGCGCTGAGGTCCAACAGAACCAACACAGTGGTTCTTCAACAGGCTGTATTTGTGTGGATATCACTGAACACTTTGATGACGGCAGGCTCAGTGCTGTGGTGAGCATGGAAACCAGACTGAAAAACGTCAAAGCAGTTGGTCATTGTTAAGAAGCTGTTAAACTGTTCAGCTTTTTCAATAATTTTGTTGATAAATGGAAGGTAGGAGAATTGCCTGTAATTCTGCAATAGTGATTTGTCCCAATTGTTCTTTTTTAATAGTGGTTTGATAACTGCTGGTCAATAAAATTCTACAGTGTATTGATAACCCACCAGTGTGACACTAAATTGTAAAAACAAATCTGAAATGTTTACATAGGATGGAGTTCAATATAACTTACTAAGGGTTAAAGTAACATTACTATAAAAGAATGGCAAGGCAATTGGTCAGATGTTGGCAAAATCTGAAGCATGTTCAACTGGATCACTCCCCACCCAACACATAGATGTTTTCTCCCAAATCAACAAAACTCTAAAAATCTACAGGTGAATCTTAACTAATTTGAAGAAACAACGTAAAAATCAAATAATTTAAAATGTCCTATGTCCTATTGGGAACCAAAGCCTGGTCCTAATACAGCAGATCCCCCTTTTTTGGGTTAGGCATAAATACAGTGACTTAAATGAGTGGATGTCAATGCATGTCAATGCTACCCTAATATGAGTAGAAATACAAGAATCTTTGTGTGTGAATTTTTCATTTGGAGGTGCACAGTTGTTAGAGGTGTGAGATGAGTAGTATGGAAGCATATAGCTGCCACCCAGGCAAAAGAAAAATACAGCAGTATCACGTTATAACATGATAACATTATTGTTCTAACAATAAACTGTTCTTTATATAAACATATTCATATGTATCCTGCTATAATGACAACTTTTCACGATTAAAATATACATTTTATGTTGTAGTAATGTGATAATATATTGTACAAACACAAAAATTATACAGTTTGAACAATGAAGTTTTTATGTCAAAATGTGATACTGTTTATTGTTAATTCATATTTACATTGTGTCATCCATCTGAACTGATTAAGTTCTATTTTATGCTTGGATTGAGCCATAGAGATATATCATTCATGGCTCATGGCTGCTATTCATCAGCTTGTGTAGTGTTATTATCATGCATACACTGAGATAGAACTTAAAACACAAGTGGCTGTACAAATATGAAAAGCACATTGTTACAACAATAAATTTTTCACACTATAATGTGTTACATCTCTATTTTTCTTTTGCTTGGGTGGCAGCTCTACACTTTCGTAGACTAAAGCTTAAAGTCAGACCTCAGCTTTGGTAAAATGGGTAAAAAGTTGTGCATAATTTTTGAGAAAACCCCAGAAAATTAATTGCTGTCACTTTTTAGGGGTTCTGCAGTATTTGGTATTTGGCATTATTTTCTAGATCTTCTCTTGATATATACAGTGTCTAGCTAGGCACCAGCAGTTCTAGACAGGGGCCAACAGGGACCAATGCCCCTGTTGCACTGGTCCTGGCCCCTGTTATGACTCCTCTGTACTGAAGATATAAAACTAAATCAGTTTCTTATGATGATATGTACTGGCACAGAAACTGTAAATAATTGGTCCCTTAGATCAATTTCTTTTTTGCCTTCACAGTTTTACTTTAACAATGAATTAAACTGTTGCACTTGTAGCATCAGCCGTATTGACATAGGATTACAGTTTCCATTTGCTAGATCAAGGGTCTGCAACCTGCAGCTTCAGAGTCATACGGGTCAGTTTGGCACACTTAATATGTTAAACAATGAAATATTGCCCTGATTCTTTTGTTTCATTCATTTGTTCTGCGCACCCATAAAAAAACACTGTCCTTGAACCACCACTGTAGCCAGGACTAGCTAAGACCGATTAAATGAAGGATCAAAACGAAACTTTAACATCACAGCGAAATATTAAATGCAGTACAAATGGCAACCAGTGTTGTACATATGGCAGCATTAATATTAGTCATAAAGACAGACTTTTGGTAGCTGACTGTCAGGCTAAAGTGAACATGACAAAAGTTGGAAAATACTTTGATTCTCTTGACGATTAAAAAAAACCCACACAAGACCAGGTTTATTTGTTCTTTATTTTAGAGTTTTTTGTCTTTATTTTTTACCAGGAGATGTAGATTAAAATTAAAGTTACAACCTTGACATGATTATGTGGAGTTGCTTTCAGAGAAATCAATCAGAAGCGCCGTGAAGACTGTCGGATCCGCCTCTCTGGCTGCAGTGCGCGCTCCCGACACAGGGGAACAGAATTTCACACAAGACCTAATTTTATCTCAGAAATCTGGTCATCTTATCGTTTGTACACAAGGTTTGTTGTTCTGCTATTTTCTATCCGCTGAAACTGTTGCGATCATTAAGAGAGAGTAAACACTATACATTGTCACTGGAAGTACATTACCCTGTTCTAATATACACACATTACCTATTGTAAGTATTAATTTTATGTAAAGTTTAATATTGAAAAAAATATTTATTTCAACAAGTGTTTCTTCTGCTTTAATGTGTTATTTTGTATTTTACTCTTTGAAATTAACAGAATTTACACATAACTTTATATATTGTCTGTTTGATGATGTTACATTTTAATTCTTACTTGAGTAATTTCTTGGAAAGTTACTTTTACTTGAGTAAAAATATGCTGAACTAGTGCCACTCTTACTTGAGCACAATTTTTGGAAAGCTCTACCTACCTCTGCCTATGTTCCATCCCTTGCTGGTTATTTAATGCCAGGAATAAACCTGATCCTCTTTCATTTCTGTGCTGAAGTTTTGCTCATTATTGCTTTCCATATATTTAACAGAAATCTTTATTGCCACAATAGAAATAACAAAGTGTCAGGAAGGAGACATTAGACCAGAGGCCAACAACAGGGACGATGATACAGGGTCTTCTAAGGTAATGAGCGATTATATATTTTTCTTGGCAAGTTGTATGTTGCAGGGAGAAACCAGGCAGGTATCAGGACAGGGTTTTTACAGATATTTCAGAATTACTCTCATACACACACCGAAATATTTTTTGTTTGTATTACAGTTGGCACAGGGAGAAGGCTATGTGTAGTTTATAGGTAAATATTTTTGTTTATTTTTTAATATGTTTATTTTTCAGATATTATTTTACTGATGCACTATTTATGTTTGTAAAGGCAGCAGATATTAGTCGTTCAATTTTTATCTTGATTAATTTTTCACATCTGTGCTGTCACATTTGACCAAAATGTCAATATGTTTCGTGTTGTGTCACTTTCTATGTTCATACCATTTAATGAAATTATGAGGCTTATCACCCTTGTATTTTGTCACTTCCATTTCATTTTGTTTGCTAAGTAATAATTAACATACTAGAATGGTGTTTTCCTGAACATTTAATGTTCAGTGTTGCCATTTGACACTTAATGATCTGCTGCTTACTCTGTAGAAGTTTGAGGGTAATTATGTCAACTCAACCAGAGTTTGGCAACTAAAACTTAAGATTTTGTTAGTATACAGTTTAAAGAACTAAAGTGAGTCTCCTGGTGCTGAACTGTGGCTTTTAGTGATTGCATTTGTTTTTAGCCACTAAGGAGAGGTGTGATTCAGAGGTGTGCGAAAGAATGATAAATCACTCAATAGAGCTCTGAAAAACTTGTCCTCCTCACTTCTGAGATGATGGTTACGCCCCTGAACAGCAGCATGCATCACTGATATCCAGATGACCTCGGGGTGGATAAACTAAAATAAGTGTGCCTTCAAAATGATCCTGTCTGACATTTCTCTAAAAAAAAAAAAAAAAAAAAAAAAAAAAAAAAAAAAAAAAAAAACAAAAAAAAACGCTACTTTTCTTTTGCATGCTACCCAAATGGACCCTGTCTAGAATATTCAGTAAAAGGAATGCAGAATACTGTTTCCCTTGCAGACAGTTAATTTCTCATATGATTGATTGAAGTCTGATTTTTTTTTTTTTTTTTTTTTTTTTTTTTTTAATTCTAAGATTTCTACAACATATGAGCTAAAGTTTATGCCAATCTGAGCATAGTTACTTCGCATTTTCTGGTGACTCATGCACAGTTACATGTCACTGTTTACGTCATTAGTTTATTTTGTATTAATAAACAACATGGTTATTTCATTTGAAAGGTTACATAATCATTCATTTATGTATTTATATTAAAAAGAAAGCTCGCCCAAACAAGTGCCAAAAGACACCAAGCAAGATTCCAGGTCACCCAGGCCTGTGTCGCAGGCACAGGAGGGGCAGCACCAGAAGGCATAACAGCCTGCAGGGACAATAAAAACACATAAAGGCAAAAACAATAACATGGCATGTTGTTAATAGTAAGGAATGTAGAAGTCCTAGAAGACATCTCCAGTCTCATTAATCCTCACATATTTCCTTAGCAACAGCATTTAAGAGATATTTTTGCTGTGGTGTCATTTCCTTTCTCTCCAGTAATTACCTGGTTGGTTTTACAGAACAAGTTAAGCTTAGGGTAAAGTACATTTTTACAGGTGCTATCTTACACTTTTTGAGATCCTGACAGCAGGCACAGGTGCAACTTCCACTCTCCTGTTGTTTTGGGGTCTCCATCGCTAGCTGAGGCTGGTGGGTCACTGTTTTATTTTCCATGATAAAGTCTAAAGGATGGAAGAAGTTATTATAAAATAGAAATACATATTAGAGCAGATTACAAGAATTCTTTTTTATTTTTTTCTTTCTAAGAAGAAAAGGTTTTTCTTTCAGTTTCAGCCTAAAACAAAACAATTCATTAAAGCTGACCAAACTTTTAATCACAATTTCGTGCTTAGCAATATTATAAATAAAAAAAAATTCTTGTATAGATAACTTGAAATAAATAAATAACAAGCTAAACGTCATAACACTGTCATGTTATAGACAGAGCCACTGAAATTACACAGTAAATATTGTATTTTTTTTATAATATTTTTTTTTTTTTTTTTTTTTTTTAAATAACACCTAAATAAAAATCTTAAACAACTTGTAGGCTCATTTTTAAAGAAAATAATTGATTTTATGTTCAAAACACACAAAAACAAAGCTCAAATTTTGCATTTGTAAATCTTTGTTTCTTCACACACAGCATGTTTAAGAAAGAAAACATCTGTAGCTTGTATATTTAAAATTTAAATAAACGACAAATAATATTTAAATCCGACTGCTTCAAGGTTGTTGTCTCACCTTTGCTGCTGAAAGCAGAGCTCTGAGTCCCAACACATCTGATACTGGCCTAGTAAGTGCTTTAAGTCAGACCAAAAATACATGTCATTAAATCACCTCAAAAAGCAAACTGGATATACTGGTTGTTCCTGCACTACCCTTTCCCTTTCCCTTCCCTCGAAGACAGTAAGCTTCTAGTTATCATAAGCAGTGGCTCAATCAAAAGAAGGTGATGGGCACTTGATAACAGATCAGAGCTTGAGGTGGAAAAAATGCTGCAACTCTGAAACTTTCCTGAAACACAATCATTAGAGGTCTTTGGGTTAAAAGCATTGATTTTTTTTCTACTTTGTGGTTGGATAATAAATAAGATGGGTTGTAAACAGAGGTGGGTAGAGTACCCAAGAATTGTAATCAAGTAAGTGTAGCACTTGTGGAAAAAATTGTTGCCAAGCACTGTTAGGTGAAAATTACTCAGTCAGGTTTACTAATACCATGCATGAAATGCGAGTGTTGGTGTGTAGCCCAGACAGGTTCATTTGGTAAAAGTTCATAAGCACTAAAATAAAGATATAACATGGCATGACCATCAGATTAATAGTCATATAATATTTATCCTAGAATAAAATTTTACACCACATTTCTCTCTCTTTATGATTAAAAAAAAATAAATATAGTGAACTCTTGATTAAGTTACAAGTTTAAATTTAATCAGATAAAGAAAGTGGATTTAACTTATTTTTCTGATAAGTACTTATAATTAGCAGGGCGCTAGAGTGCAACCAATCTGCAACCAGATTTCTCAATAGTGCACATGAAAAAAAATCTCAGCTCACACTGGTGCAACAAGTCCTTGAAGGTAATAAAAAAAAAAGGTAAGATAATAAAAATAAAAATAAAAAAAGTCTCCACAACACTGCAACAGACACACATTAGGCTCATATGAGGTCTAAACCATTAAGAGATCGTAAAGAGCAGGACCCCCCCATCTAATTGGCTGTAGTCCAGCTATGGTCTGTCCATCTGTATCCTGCAGTCAGAGGTGAGCAGGCGAGGCTGGACAGGTAAACATAGCGGATGTAGAGCGGATGGGGAGAGAAAATGTAGAAAAGTTAAGGTCTGAGCCAGCCGAAAAATCATTACCCACTGGTAATGATTTTGGCTCCGACACGGAGCCAGGGATGGGAATTGTGAACTGGTTCTCTCCAAGAACCGTTTCTCAGTGGTTCAATTCCTTGGAATCGTTAATCTGCCGACCGAATGATTCTGCTTGTCGGTTCCAATAACGTGTGACGTATTTGCGTGATGACGTATTGTACACAAGTGTTTATGACCTGTCAAATCTTTTCGCATTAATGTTGACTCGACTAGAAAAAAAATCAAGAAGAAAGTAGACATAGGCTCAACTCATTCTATCATCCTTATTAATTGATCTCAAAGAGGATACATGCAGCAGTGTCGGCAGAAAAACCCTGCAAACAAACAAAGCAAAAATAGATTTTAATTGATTCTTGAAGAAATATTAATATGTGGTGGAACTGATATAATGGAAAATGTGTAGTTGAAATTTAGACCTAGATTAATGTAGAGAGATTTTATTACAACAACCCCACTTCAAAGTTACCTTTACAGATGAGGGTGGAGACAGTTTCATTTAATTTAACAATGACTTTATCTACTACAATGGAACCCGACATAAAAATGTAGCTCCTATAACGGGGAAGCAGGCAACTTCTGCTGCCGGCTCATCAAAACAACAGAGCTGAAACTAGGCTGACAAACACACAGAAGTAGAGAAACCTCCCTACCGTAAAAAGGATCGAGCATCATTCGGAGTGTCGTTAAGGCAACAATCATGAGTGTGGCTGTTTTCTGAGAAAAGAAATATAAATTAGTGCAAATAACTGGTTTAATGAGGAGAAATGAAGTTTGTCATACCTAATGTGCTGCATCAGCAAAGATGGAAGTAAAGCGACATGCACAGCTCATCTCGTCGTCCCCTGCATCCTGAACCACATACCAACAAGAAGGACTACCACCTTAAAAAACACAAAACAAGAGTTTGAGGTCATTCTGCCACTATAGATACAATATTACCGTATCACCTTCATAAAATATTTTTTCACAGACAGACGCTAAGATCGAGGACAGATCACTTCCAAACTATTCCTTTGCAGTGAGAAAAAAAAATAAATCGACAAATCATCCAGATTATATGATTTCAGGGGGTTAAACAAGGAGAAAGTCTTAAGCATGTTAGAATTTCTGATGTGCTGTTCATCTAACACACAGGTAAGATTAGCTGATGACACTCACTGTTCAGGTTCTGAAAAGTCACGAGACATCCTCAAGCAGAAATGCAGGAAGGTGATGAGAAACAGGTGGTCGTCTTGTAACTCCCAGAGACTGATCAAAATAAAAGTGCATCTTTATTGAACAAAACTAATTGGTAAACACCTTAATCACGGTATATGCACATATGAAATTTGAGTGGGGGGGTCTATTCTTTTCTATGACCCTGTGCTGCATATATGGTCTGATTTTTTTTCCTGTGTTTTCTTGTATAGTTAGTTAGTCTGAAGTCAGTTTTTCAATACTCCATTTCACCTTGTCATAGTTTTTATTTGATTCCCATTTTTATTATTCACCATATATCCTTTTTTTTTTTTTTTTTTGTCCTTTTATATTTTTAAATTAAAGAGTTTATTTCCTAACTCAAAGAGAATCGATAAGGAATCGATAAGTGAGATCGATAATGGAATCGGTACCGCTAAATTCTTAGCAGTTCCTATCCCTACATGGAGTCATCAACATCCCAGGTTATGTCAAGCTGTTGTTTGGAGACGGCGTCAGATAATGAACAATATACAATCTACTCCGAACCAGACCTTGAAACTAAAAGGGGTAAGGGGAAGTGTATACATTTCGAAGACAGCAGCTTGACCAGTTTCCCTGGCTAAGATACAGTAAAGCCGCAAATATAATGCATTGCATTGCATTTACTGTGGAGTGTGGTGCCCAGGCAGTTATGCAGTTATTTTCTCTTGTGTCTGGAGCTTACACTGGCCACTTGACCGCGCCTCAGTGCCAACCAATTTGACATGAAAATAGTAATATTTTCCCAACAAACCAAGAACGTCTGACAAATAAAAGGACAATCACATCTGTGTAAGTTCGATTTATATAAATGTTAAAGCTCATTATATGTCGTTCTCAACAAGTAATTGTCTCTGTGTTCGTTTCAAGATGTCATCCTGTTGACTTTGATTGTTTCATGTTGCCAAAAGGGTTATCTGCTGGAAACAAACAAACAAAAAAAAAAAACACTTTACTGAGTTCATCACTGAAAACGGTTGTCAACTATTCCTGTGAAGCATTTTTGTAGCTAGATAGGCCACATGAATTAATCATGTACACATCTCTTCTCGGGCGCTGCTGACAAGCGCCCCAGAAGTGGAGCTAAACAATCAATCGCGTGTGGTTGCTAGGGGAAACTAATAAACATCTGGCCAATCAGCATCGCTGAATTTAACGTCTTTAAGGCACTCAGAATCTTGTCCCTTTTTTTTTTTTTTTTTTTTTTTTTTTTGTCTTTATTGAGAAATAGAATGCAGACAGTGCAATAACAGTACAATGACAGCCGTCAGGGGGGTTACACAAAGTGAGACAATACTATACAAAAACATATTACACAAATACCTTAAAGAGAGCACATAAGGCGCAAGTTTTAACGGCTTTTGTATTAGTGGAGTATTGAATAGTTTTGATATATTGTTTGATCTCATTTTCAAAAGCCAAATAATATATGTTCAAAACAAAGAGAGAGATGTGGTTCAATAGAAGTAGAACTCAAAATGCAAATACTTTTCCAAAATTGAATAGAGAAGGTGCAAGACCAAAATAAATGAAAAACGTCTTCCGGGTTTCCTTCACAGAAAGAGAAATTTATATTTATATCCTTGTTAAAATGTTGTAGAAAGATTTTGGATGAGTAGAATCTGTGAATAATTTTAAATGATACTTCTTTTACTTTATCTACCAGATACATGATAATTAATAAAGTCCAAATCCTTTTCTAGTCAAGAATATAAATAAGGGTATTCCAATAAGATATCAACTATGGAGTTGACACAACATCTTTCTGAAATAATGAGTGTATATGACACTTGAGGAGAAACAAATTTGACCAATTTCAAGTTTGATTGGATCAAAGGGTAATAGTGTTGGATTCTGTCCTGCTGTACTTTTAAGTAAAATAATTGCTCCAGTAAGGATTGCATTTGTAACAATTTAAAATTTGTCAATAAGGATTATAATGCTATATATTTTATGACAAATTCTTGATATGTCATCAGTGATCCATCAAAGTTGAGCAACTGATGAACTAAAGCTACACTGCTTAAAAAAATAAAGGGAACACTGAAACAACACAGTGTAACTCCAAGTCAATCCCACTTCTGTGAAATCAACCTGTCCAGTTAAGAAGCAACACTCAGTGTGGATCAATTTCACCTGCTGCCGTGCAAATAGAACAGACATGTGGAAATGAGGCAATTAGCAAGACAACCCCTATAAAGGGGTGGTTCTGCAGGTGATGACCACATATCATTTCTCTGTTCTCATCCTTTCTGGCTGACATCTTGGTCACTTTTGCATGTTATTAGTGCTCTTACCCTGAGAGGTCGCAAGAAATGGACTGCACAGCCCACAGAAGTTGCTCAAGTAGTGCAGCTAATCCAAGATGGAACATCAATGCAAGCTGTGACAAGATTTGCTGTGTCTCTCAGCACAGTGTCCAGAGCATGGAATAAGTACCAGGAGATAGGCCAGTACACCAGGAGACATGGAGGGGGATGTAGGAGGCTACAACCCAGCAGCAGGAATGCTACCTCGTCCTTTGTACAAGGAGGAACAGGAGGAGGTCTACTGCTAGGGCCCTACAAAATGACCTCCAGCAGGCCACTAATGTGCATGTTTCTGCTCAAACTGTCAGAAACAGACTCCATGAGGGTGCCTGTGCTTACAGCCCAACACCGTGCAGGACAACTGACGTTTGCTAGAGAACACCAAAATTGGCAGATACACCATTGGCGCCCTGTGCTCTTCACGGATGAAAGCAGGTTCACACTGAGCACATGTGACAGATGTGACAGAGTCTGGAGACACCGTGGAGAATGTTATGCTGCCTGCAACATCATGACCGCATGACCAGTTTGGTGGTGGGTCAGTTATGGTGTAGGGAGGCATTTCTTTGGATGGCCACACAGCCCTCCATGTGCTAGCCAGAGGTGCCCTGACTGACATAAGGTACCGGGATGAGATCCGCAAACCCACTGTGAGTCCATATGCTGGTGCAGTGGGCCCTGGGTTCCTTCTTATTCATAACAATGCTAGGCCTCATGTGACTGAAGTGTGCCAGCAGTTCCTGCATGATGAGGGCATTGATGTTATGGACTGGCCTCCCCGTTCCCCAGACCTGAATCCAATTGAGCACATCTGGGACATCATGTTTCAGTCAATCCACCAACACCATGTCGTACCACAGACTGTTCAGGAGCTAACTGATGCTCTAATCCAGGTCTGGGAAGAGATCCCTCAGGAGAACATCTGCTGTCTCATCAGGAGCATGCCCAGGCGATGTCGGGAGGTTATACAGGCATGTGGAGGCCACACACACTACTGAGCCTCATTTGGACTTGTCTTGAGGAATATTCACTGATGTTGGATCAGCCTGTGATGTGATTTTTCCACTTTTATTTTGAGTATGAATCTAAACCCAGACCTCCATGGGATAATTTTGATTTACATTGATCATTTTTGTTGTTAGTTCCCAACGCATTCAACTATGTAATGAAAATTTTTAACTGAAATATCCATTCTTTAGGATCTAGGATGTGCTATTTTAGTGTTCTCATTATTTTTTTTGAGTAGTGTATTTATGTGACTTTTTTAAAATCATAACTTTCAAACAGAACCGTGTAGACCTTTTAAGTCACTTTGACACAAAACCTGACAGGCGGGATAGTTTTACCTTATTTTTTTACCTAGTAACACTTATTGAAAAAAAGACTGTATACCAACATTCACACGTTACTCTTTATTAATAACAACTGAGCAATTATCTGAAGAAAAAAATGGTACAATAGGACATTTCTATGAGCATTAGAAATTATTTTTATTTCAAGATTGTACTCTAAATACATATTACTTCAAAAGGCATTTTTTTTTTATCAATAAAAATTTACATTTCAATTTTTAAATGGTTTTACTTCAATTGCATTTAGGTATTTTTTTTGTATTTATAAAAAAGTGCAATATTTCTAGTTCAAAATATTGTCCTATGACCTTCATATATTAAACATTTAACTGTTTTTTTCTGACAGCACCTTTATAAGTAAAAATACTAATTGTTTGTGCTCTCTATAGAAATTTTAGACCCTGAAACAGAGGGAAAGGATCAAAACGTAAACCTTTAAAATCAGCTGATGGATGGTAAAAAAACGAGCTGGTCAGTCCACTTCTATTTCCAAGTCAGCTATTTCCATTTAGAATCACAAATATTTGGATGTAAATTAGGCAGTGTTATCTGTGGCCCTTAGGCTCCGCTGGTGCTGAGTTATTGTTTATGCTCCTGAACAGACCGCTGTGGAGCTCAGTCACTGAGTGTCCTTGTTTTCTTTTTTGCTGCTTCCAAACAGAGCTCTGGCCACAGCGTAGAAACCCAGCCCCAGGAATGCAGCCGCACCAACCGCAATCACAACTTCACCTGCCTTCTGCACCTGCAGGGGATGAAAAATTCAGCTTTAATTTAGCTTTGGTTACTTCAGGAAAAAATACTTCTGAGAGCTGAAGAGTTAGATATAAACATCTACCCAATCCACAGAGGGATTGGTTTATTCATATCTGGTTAATATACATTAACTTTTACATTTTTTTTAATGTAAACACAGCCTGAGTCTTCATTTGTAGTTTTCATTTTGTTCAGTTCTTGCTACAGACTCCAGCTCTGGTGCTTCTGAGGGTCATTTTGTTTTTTGATTATAACTGTGTAAAGGTGATTGAAATAAACACATTTTCAAGATTAAAATATGTCCCACTTGTGCCACAATACTACATGATAATAAATTAAAGGTACAATTAGAGATTAAATGATCTGTAAACCAAACTGAAGTGATGCCATGCTTCATGAAAAGACAATATTTAGAGAGGTCTTTCTCATTAGATTTACCTATAGAGGCTCTTATCATGCCTGTGTTCAGCTCCACCTACATTAAAGTTCCCACAGCCTTTTTTCCACTAAAAACCTCCTAAGCTGCTATTTTGTTTTACATTAAATGTAGTTACACCTCTGTTCAACTTCCTCCTTCCTTCCATTTTAGGGTTTTAGACTATGACCCTGAGATACTTCCTGTGCAGGGCGTTGTTTGTGTTTGTATTGTTCTTTCTGGAAATTCCAGTTTCCTCCCACTTGTTAACTGTTGGTTACTGTATCCCTGTAACATGCACCCCCCAGCTTTCATTAATTCAAATGACTGTTTTTTTTCCAGCATTTTATGATCTCCAGCACATTTCTCTGCTTAATAGTACAATTCTGACATCTCTAAATCTCCTAGTGAAGAAATATGCTTTTCAGGGAGCTGTACACCGCTAAACCCCTCCAGAGATGGATTATCCAGCCTCCCAATCTTAATCTCAACACAAATTAAACTTCCAGTCCAAGTTGGAAGTCAAAACTGTTCAAGTAGTAGTTTTCCTGCTATTTAAAAAATTTCTTTAGCAATTTTCCAAAGTCCAAAATATTCATACTACTGACAGAATCAGATTTAAATATATTTCCATCAACCAATAAGATGTTTCTTAAAGAAATCAAAACAGGCGTCTCTTAAAAAAATAATAAAATAATGTGAAAGGAGTATCTGTCTTGTAAAAACAATGTGTTTTTTAATTCACATTTTTCAAATCACAGCATTTAAAATCTTTTTAAAACTCTACTCATTTCGCATGACTTCACTGGTTGAGCTGTAGGTATTTGAGGTGAGAAGGCCCCCTTACCATCACCCTAATCTTTAACCTGCTCTGATTATTAGATTGAAGTTGGGGCTGTGGCTAGGCTCACTCTGAAACATCAATGTTATTTCCACTCATAAGAAATATGTTGGTCAAAGTAAAAGATTATTTTAAATCTAAAACTGATAGGAGAATGAATAATTTGGGCTTAACTGGTGCTGAACTAAAAAGTTTCTTTGTTTTCTCTGCTGAAAAAAATTAACATGTCAGTATTTAAGGATAAATTTGCCATTTTAAATGCATCTCTTTGTCTTGGGGACTATATTGTGATGGCTTGCAGTAGCTATGCCATATAATTTGTGTCTGAATTTTTGGTTTTCCCCTCGCTCAAAGGTGTAGGACTGTTCTTAAAAGAAAGTCACGTTTAGGAAGAGAAGGGTGGAACCGTGTGAGACACACCAGAGAGGAGCTGTAAGTTCATGGTTAAAGAGCATGCTGTATGTTATCATCGAGCCAGAATCTTAAAAACTGAGTCATAAATAACCCACAGCCGAGTTTTCCATTATTATTCAAAATGGAGAATTTTAAATGCATACCAGATATGGATGATAACACTACATAGAGTTTGAAATATGGTGTCAGTTTGCCGAGTCTCCCAGGTCTCCTAACTTCCCCCTCCTCACCAGATAACTCACCCAGTAAAACAGCACTATTTGAACTGCTGTTCGAGCTGCAGACATAGCAATCACCAATTCAAATCCACCAATTCTTGGCTGCTTCTTCTTTTTCCTTTCATGCTTTTTTTTTTTTTTTTTTTTTTTTTTTTTATATATATTTCTTGATTTCAGTCATGAAAGTGAATATAAATACAGTGAGCTACAAGCCTGAGCACAGCTGAAAGGAAAAGTCGTAAAAGTGATGATATATGTCGTTTAAAGGTGAAACAGGTGGGCTATAGTACTTTGGTATTGTATTTTCACCACATTATATCACATACATCCCATTAGGACCTACACGAATTGTGTTCACTTGAGTCAAACGCCATAAAACTCGAAACTGCCTACCTGGCGGGACTCTGCCTTGCCATAGCGCATCTCGTTGACAAAGTGTTCACAGTTTCCCCTGAAGATGCAGTACGGCAGCTCCTGACCAACCATGCTACAGGCCTCACGTACAATAACATGAGCCAGGCGGGGCTTGTATTTTTCGTCCAGACTGTTGTTTATCAACCACTTGTCTGTTCCCACCACGTGCCAGAGCTCCTCCTTCTTAACAATAGCCTTCTCGGCCAGGACGGACATCATGCTGCTGGAGCCTGCACCAGGGACTTCAGCTGATAAGACACAAACAATAACAGGAAAACATCATGAGAACGCTTCAGCCTTAGTTTTAAAACTGTGGTACACTTACTACTGATGTACCGTGTTTAGTGATACCAATTGGTAAAAAGTTATCTATCTAAGGAAATCCGGGGGATTGCATTAAGTCACTGACTTTGCAACACTCCTTCCTTCCTGGGAAGAAGTGGCGACAGTGGAAAGCAACATCTCCCTTATAACCGGAAAGAAGCAACTTATTCTGTGTTCCAGTTACTTCAATTTAATTGTTCTGTTCAGTAATCAGGCTAACTGCTCTTAGTAATAGAAGCTAACGAGGTAATTCTCTGCATTTCAGCCTTTTGAACACTTTAGCAACATGCTCGCTGTAGTAGGTTTTATGGTACTGTTTGGGAACTGGTTCAACTCAACAGAGGAGTTTTAAATAACAGTTTCTTCGATTGTGGTTTTCACTAAATTGTAAGCACAAGACAGCCATATTGGATTTTGAGGTTGGGGTTGGTAAGAAAACTTACTTTCCTTCTTGAAATTCTCACTTCTAGGGACCTTTTAATTAAATTTCACATTTTTACATTTCAACTTTTAGGTACAAATGGAACAGCGCTGATGAATAAGAACAATTTTTCTGTATTCTTTTCTATTTTTGTTGACTTGACACAACAAACTAAAAAAAGCCTGAGTCTTGTTGATCTGCTGTTTTAAAGGGGCAGTATTACGTGTTTTTCAGGCACATAGAATCATTTTATATCACAATCAAGTAACTATCTTACCTTCAGTTGTTACAAAAATGCTGTATATCTCAAATATGACTTAAAATAAATTTGACTTCGTAATTTTACGCCTTGAAATTGGGCCTCTGTCTCTTTAACAAAGTCCTGCTCTTTCTGAAACTCTGCCTTCAAGAAGTCATCACAACAGCACTCCTCTATTAACCCTTTAACAACATTTTTACCAGCGTTGCACTGACAAGTAGCTAGTATAATGAGCTTAATAGATGCGCAGTTCCATCAAGTGTTTGCTAATTGCTGCTGGCTAGTCTGAAGGAGTTGGGTGGGGATGTTGTTGTGGAGGGGGGATCTGTGAGGTGGAAGCTCGGAAGCATAGAAACTGCAGCTCTAAGGAGGAGCTGGGTCTCAAAGGCAGCGCTGCGAGGGAGATTAAAGCATTTCTCCAACATGCATGAAAGAATCAAGGCAACACTCCTGGTATGTTTTTGATAAGAAAATAACATTATAACATGATGTTATAATGTTAAAAAAAAAGTTGAGTCGATTATGTAAAATCAAAAAAGTCGATTTTACATAATACTGCCCCACTAAAATATCTGCACAGAAAGTGTAAACCTTTGAGAATCTCTGTTTATTTTCACACAAGACTATCTTTTGAGCTGTTAGAGCATTTATTTCAGATTTAAAAAGTTATAAGAATCTCCTTTCTAGTCTGGAAAAGCACACATCCTAGTGAACTTGTGGGCATAATCTGCTTTTTTCCAAGCTGACATTTGGAAACCAGTTCTGTTTGTTTAACTCACAGGGCGGTGCCACATGAACGACGAAGCCTTCGCCCACATAGACAGCCCAGTGCTGGTAAGTGCCACGATAGATTTCAATCAGGTCCCCTGGCTCTGGTTTCTTATCATACTGGGATTAGAGGACAGACAGAAATAAGTTGAACATTGCAACAGAGTGTTTTCTCAACATGTGCACATTTGACCTCAAAACAAGAGGTGGATTTAAAAAAACATAAGACTTTTAGATTAAACTAAATACATTCCATCAAACTATTTACACATAATACTTTGTTTTTCTATTATTCACAACAATCCTATGGTTAGATTGTGTTTTAAATATTTTCCAATGCATGGTCACGTATAATAACAGACAACCTTCTATTTAAATATAGCTTACTCACCAGTGTTGGAGCCATGTCAGGGATATTTTCAGTCTGCACTGGCTTGAAATGCTTTCACTTTCTGATTAAAAGCCTGCAGAGACGGAAGAAAAAAAAAACTTTAAAACAAATTCTTACAGCAGCTCAAAGCAGAAGATTTCAAATACTGGTTATAAAATAAATAATGAATAACATATCAGTAATTTAAAGATATTTTTCTTTAAATAAAATTGTATTTCACTGATATTATTATTATTAATAGGATGCTCATATGCTCAGAACAGTGTTCTACAGGCTATTACAGATTTACTACAACTAATTTTATCATGCAAGAGCATTAAATGCGTTTGATCCATTTAGAGCGACACACGAAGAGCTGTGTAACAATAAATGAGTTATTTGGAGCATTATTAACATATAACTTCCCAGTTTTAACGATTCACCAAACAATACGAGTCATTACAGCACAAAACGCGAATGTTCATGCGACTTGCCCCGGTCTGGTCTGTGTTTGCATCATCCGCTGCGCGGATCACAGATCAGCTCTGAAACGCGGCTGGCAGCACAGCCCGGTTCTGACCCATTCCGAAGGGTGACAAGGCTGTCCTTACCTGAGACGATGGGGTCAGGTTGCTCTTCTCTGCAGTGCCAGGCGCCGGTAGTGACGCCGACAGCAAAGCTCAGGAGCTCGCGATCAGCTGCTAGCTCCTAACACGTGACCTCAGCGGCACAAAAAAAAAAAAAAAAAAAAAAAAAAAAAAAAAAAAAACGTCACCGAGCAAACGTCACGACTCACGTTTCTTCGTTTTATTGAATGTGAATAGTCTTCATTCCTCATATGAATGTAATTAAATATTATGATTTAAATGGTGACGTCTGTTTCTATTACGGTGTTATAGCAATTCAGTCTTCATGTTGAAGGTATTTGAAATAAATAAATAAATAAATAAATAAATAAATAAATAAATAAATAAATAAAGTCTTATTGGGCGTTTTAAAATGTTAAATTGCGTCCACATTTTTATCATGTTACAGTCGCAATATTTAATGTATTTTATTGATAATGTGTGTCATGAATCCGTCCAAAGAGGCGCATCGCTGTGAAGTGAAAGGAAAAACACTACATGGTTAGACTTTTTCAGCTAATATCTAAAAAGTGTGGCATGCATTTTGTATTCAGGGCCCCTGCGTCAATACTTTATAGATACGTATTCCACTGTAATTACAGCTGAAAGTCTTTTAAGGTGTGTCCATGCCAGCTGGAGAGACTGAAAGTTTTGCCTGTTGTTCTTTGCAAAATAATTTAGCTCAGGAAGATCGGAGGGAAAGTGCCTGTAAGCGTCAAACATCAAGTATTAACAAAGATTCTCGGTTTAAGCCTGGACTTTGTTTGGGCAATTCTAACACATGAACAGGCTTTGATGAAAATCCTTCTGGAACTTCAGCTGGATGTTTCTGGTTGTCCTGCTGGAAGTGGAGCCTCCACTCCAATCTCAAGTTCTTTGCAGCTTCTAACAGCTTTTCTTCTACGATTCCCCTGAATATGGCTCCATTCCTCTTTCTGTCAACTCTGACTAGCTTTACTGAAGAAAAGTATCTCCACACCATGGTGCTGCTCCTATCATGTTCCATGACTGGGGTGGTGTGTTCAGGGTTCACGATGTCAGTTTTTCATCACACATAGTGTTTTGTTTTTACCCAAAAGTTCAGGTTTGGTTAAACTTGTTTTGTTGTGTGCCCTAGACAGCACTTGAGGCAAACTCCTACTGGGACTTCTAATGGCTTTCTTTCAACAATAGCTTTCTTTTTGGCACTTTTCCATGGGAGCCAGATTTGTAAAAGGCCTGACTAATAGTCGTTCTGTCAACAGACTCACATCTGAGCTATGGCTGGGTTGCAGTTGTACCATACTCTTTATTTTTAGATGATGTTTCAACAGCAGTTTTGCGGGATGTTTAAAGCTTGAAATGTTGTTTTATAACTTAACTCTGTTTCACTCTCAACAATGTAAACAAGCATGTTTACAAGCATGTTTAAGTAAATGCATTTTAATATTTTGTTGACATTGTTTTAGAAATGGTTTTATTCAGCGTTCTTACATGTCTAACAAATTATTGTTAATCTGAACATGTTTTGCTTCCTCTCATTGTTTTAAGTGGAAAACAACAATTAATAAAAATATCTTTCAGCATCATTAAGATTATTAGTCTCTATTTTAATCTTAACCTCTATGACTTCAGTTAAAGCTGCCCAATAGAAGGCCATGTGTGTGTACATTATATCATTTGCACTCCTGTTAATATTCATATGATTATTGTGGGTGTTTTACAACACACGTCAAGGTTTAGTCTGGTGACCCTGCATAAAATCGTAGAGTCTGCTAAAAGTTTGAGCTGAAAAAGAAGCAAGCTTATGCAGTGGACCTTAACTGTATCATAATTAGCAAACAGTGTACTAACGTTTGACTGACCAGACCTAATCAGGATGACCATCATTTCAACAGAAAGGGAAGACGGTGATCTGGGTTTTACACACAGGAATATTCATCTCATTGAACAGGATCAAGTTAAAACTGCCTTCTTTAACTCTGATCAGTACATTTATTTATTTATTTATTTATTTATATCATCACTCTGTAGATATTACAGTAGTTATTGATCTCTGGTCTGAGTAACTTCCAGCTTGGTGAGAGGACTCTGCTCTCTGACTTCACTCATGATCTTACAGGTGATGCAAAACTGGGATTCTAAGAGAGGAGTGGACAAACAGAAGAGGTTTCTTTTTTGACTGTACTGGTTAGATCTTTTAAAAATTTCTTTAAGTATCTGGATTTATTACATTTTCATACTTAGAAACATGACAGGTCGCCAAAGTACCACATGCCAGATACACAAACAATCATGTGCAGTCAAACTCATGAGGAACCATGAGCAAAGCCTGCTTTTGTGGGTCAGGACCACAACACTGCATGCAAGTTTCATCCAAAAAATAGCTCAGCCAGACGGTTACACAACTCGCACCTGCTGAGAGTCATGACTGTTTCAGTTTAAAACTTTAGACTCTAAATTTGATCCACCTATTTCACATTTTTTATACAGTAATCTTTTAGATTTTAAAGTGGATGACAACCTAAAGTGATATCTGTACTTCTTTACCACAGTGTCATATTGCTGTAGGTGCAGCAATATGACACTGCAAGTTCTGTGGTTAAAAATAAACAGCTTATTCATCTACAGAGGTGGGTAGTAACTAGTCACATTTACTTGGGTAACTTTTGGGGAAAAGTATACTTTTAGGAGTAGTTTTACTGCACTGTACTTTATACTTATACTTGAGTAATATTATTATGAAGTATCATTACTCTTACTTGAATCTTGATGCTCTACCCACTGAGTAACTTCACTGAATGAGGAACAAACATGTTTTAATCAAAAATACATGAGACAGAGACAAACCTACAGTTTATGTTAAAGTGAGACCTCTTGTTCATACACAAGCTTTGCTGATTTAATGTTATATTCCATCTGCCATACTGTTGAGATATTTGTAGGTCAAAGAGGTACAGTAAACATTATATATTGTCAGTGGAAGTACTTACGTATAATATATAATCTACAGCAAGTATTAGTTTAATACGTGTCTAAGTGCCATATTTCTTCTTCTGAGATAAGGGATGAAGTGATGCTCCTGCATGGCATTACTTCATCCCTTATCTCCTCCTCTATCTCATTACCCTTATCTATCCTCCTCCCATATCTCAGACTTCTTTTTCTCCTTGTACTGGGTTTCATTTGAAGGGGTCCTGAATTGACTTGGGAAAAGTCAAACTTTTAGTTTTTTTACTCACATTAACCTATGATGATATGCAGAGGTGGGTACAGTACATAAAAATTGTACTCAAGTAACTGTAGCACTACTTCAACATATTGTTACTCAAGTAAAAGTAAGAAGTATCCATCCAAGAAATTACTCATGTAAGAGTAAAAAAGTATTTGGTAAAAAGGCGACTCAAATAGTGAGTAACTGATCAGAACAGCTGATTTAATATATACAAATGATATCAGACAGACAAAAAGGATGAGGTTATCTGCAAAGACTAACATGAAAAAAGTGAACACTAATGAATAACATAATTAGAAAATAACAAATTAAGGTTTTATATTATGTCAATATAAAGCATAATAAATTAATACAGAAGGTAATTTATATGTATGTTAGAACAGGGTAAAATTTGTCCAGTGACAATTTATAGTATTTACTGTACTTTTTTTACCTCCAAATGTGTCCACAGGCTCAGCAAATAGAAACTAACATCAGAACAACAAAACTTGTGTTTAATCAAGAATTCTCACTCTAACAAACTGTAGCTGTGTGTCTGTATCTGGTGTATTTTTGGTGAAAACCTTCATTTAGTAAAGTTACTCACAGAGGGTGGAGTGTCCAGACATTTTACTCAAGTAATAGTAAAAAATACGGCGTAGTAAAACTATTCCTAAAAGTAATTCTTCCAAAAAGTTACTCAAATAAATGTAACTGAGTAAAAGTAACCAGTTACTGCCCACCTGATGATGTTAAACATGTAATTGTGGCAAGAAGAGAAATTGAAGAAATCTGTAAAGGGGCGAGTATTTTTTCGCAGGCCTGGAGGCTACTTTAATGGTCTGCAGAGGTTTTACGATCAAACCTTTGTGCTGATTTGGATCGGTCTTATCTGAAACTAAAAATTTGTTTTAAAGTGTTTTCTGACGTCACTGTTTTCAAAGAAAAGAAAAGAAAGTTAAACCCCACAGTGACCACTAGGTGTCGCCAGTGATAACACTTAGTGGATATTTTGCTTCCGGCTTTTAACGGCAAAAGAAGTTCCAACTTCCGGTTGTGGACCGCCCTGTTGTATTTTGTCCTGAATTTCATCAAACAAACACCCAGAAAGCTCATAATAAGCCCCACGTCTCGAAGCCCATAGACCGAGGGACGGGACTGATGTGACGGCCTGGTGCTGAAGGAGTCCGCCATGTCTGTGGTTTTTGACGGGAGTTCGCTGAAAGCGATGCAGAGCTCTCACAGCCACACAGCTCCGACCGCTCTGAGGTAGGAGGAGCTCCGCAGACAGGACGAAGACATGTTCTCTGTCAAATGCTCATGTCGGAACCAGCTCCAGCAGCAGGGGTCCATTAAGTTCGGCCAGGATACAGCGTGTTTCTGTTATCTGTTTTATTGTAGCTGTTCAGGACTTTATGTTTAGCTCCACAGCTGACAGACACTTCATCTATCCCAGGAGGGAAACTCATCGCTCACACTGACATACAACAAGCAATAGAATAGAATAATTTGCAAAAATGTAAACCGCATGTAGTGTATAAAATAAGCGAGAAGATAAAAGTACCATTGAGGAAAAAAAAAGTTAAATGAATAAAATGCACAATTTAGAAACACCTTCAAAAGAGGCATTAATAATCTGAACAGTTTTAGAGTGCCTTATTAAAGTATTCACATCTCTGGATCCTTATAATATATATATTTTATACATAACAACCTTCAACTTAAATGTGTTTTAAGATTTTATCTGAAGGGCTGCTTAATTGTGAAGTGGGAGGAAAATTTGGCATGCATGTGTTTAATTCAACTGAGTTTTACACAGCACCAATTCACAACATACGTGTCTCAAGGCACCTTACAAAAAAAGTCAGTTCAATCCAACTGATCTTTGTCATCAAACAATGCAGTCATGTTGCGTTTATTATTTAAATTGGTTTAAGACAAAGTTTTCTGTCTAATGAAACCCAGCTGATTGCATGGAGTCATTGACTTGCAGCTCCTCCTGACTGAGCATCTGGCTACAGTAGACAGTCGCTTGCGTTGTGCTGTTGACTTTACAGCAATCCCTCATACCGAGCATGCATGTAGCAGCAGTGGAGCGGAATAGTCTCCTTTAACAGGAAGAAACCTCCAGCAGAACCTGGCTCAGTGTGAGCAGCCGTCTGCCACGACCGACTGAGGGTTTGATAAGCCAGAGCGGACACAAAAAACACAAAAGCGCTGATCAAGGAGTGCTTTCTGTGTTGAAGAAAAGTAAAAAGTTCCACCTCAGTCTTTTTGTGCAACCATTTTCTGCTGCATTTATAGCTACAAGTCTTTTCAGTGAATGTTTCTTCCTGCTCTGCACATCTAGACATTAAAGATTTTTTGCAGATTCTTCTTTGCAAAGCAGCTAAAGTTTGGTCAAATTGAAAGGGGGCACCAATTTTCAAATTTGTCAGAGTTCCCTATTTAGATTTAGGTCAGGGTTTTCTTTCGAACACATGTTCCAATCCATCCCATTGCAGTTCTGGATGTATGTTTAAGGTCTTTGTCCAGCAGGAAGGTGAACCTCTGCCTCAGTCTTGAGTGTTTTGCAGCCTCTAACAGGTTTTCTATCAGGATTGTCTTGTATTTAGCTCCATCCATCTTCTCATCCACTCTGACCGTTTCCCTGTTAGGCTGAAGCAAAACATCCCCCCAGCATGATGCTACCACTAATATATATAGCTATGCAGTTTTAGGTTTTCTGCCACACTTAGCATTTTGCATCCCAAAAATGTTCATTTTTGTCTTAACTGACCACAGCACCTACATCCACATGTCTGCTGCGGACAGGGCTTTTTTTTTTTTTTTTTTAAACTTTCCAGATTAAATCAATTACCAATGAAATACTGTATGTTTTACATGTTTGTGGCTGTAAGGCTACTTTTGCAGGGTATGGTATATTCTTCCTCTTTATTCTGGTTGTGAATCATCTATCTTTATGGATAACCTTATAGATTTTTTTTTTTTTTATGTGGCTAATTGTTCCTCTTTAATCCCGTCTTTTCCCTCACAGTGCCCAGGAACTCTCCCAGGAGATCAAGTCCTTCATCAGTGGCGTCGATGCCGTCCAGGGCCGGAAGCTCAGCGTCAGGGAGCACGCCCGCTGCGCTGTGCGGTTGCTGCGCTCGGTCCCAGCCTGCAGGGGCGCTGTGCTGGAGCATCTGAGGGGCGTGTACGACGAGCATGTGTCCACATTTCTTCACAACCTGGAGACGGAGGGAAATGCCAGCTCGGGGTCGACCTCCAACCTGGAGGACATCATACAGGTAGGACTTCATCCAGGTTTCCTACGCAGCCTTAAAATGTTTAGAAAAGTGGTTATTTTTCTAGTTGTTTATAGGGCTGCAGCTAATGATTATTTTAGTAATCGATTACTCTGATGATTAATTGTATAAAAAAAACTGGCATGTTCTGCAGATTTCTCATTTAACCACTTAAGCCTTTTTTATACAATATTAGAAATGCATTAAAAGACGCAAAAAAAATAAAACAAATAGTTCAATACCTTTTTTAAATCAGAAAATAAATATTTCATAGCCTAAAATGCAGTAACAGAGCATTCCTTTAGTGAACGCTTGACCATTTGTAGCAAAGGATGCATCTGCAGCTGAAAAATACTTATAACATCAACATGTGAAAAGTTCAGCTCTTTCTGCTCGACTTAACATCAACACAGTGTAGCTAATCTGTTGATTATTTTTTTTTTGATTAACTGAATAATAATTGGTCAGCAAAAGGTGCTTAATAGGAGATTTTCTTTATTGAGATTTTCAGGTGAAGCTAAAACTATGCCACAGTTTTGGGCAGAACATATTTACACACAAAGAAGTTTTGTTTGTTTGTTTTATCTTAAATGCAAAATGTATGTATTTTTAACAGTTTTGGCTTAATTACTGCTCTGAATATGTTGTTATTTCAGCAAATGGCCTTTTCTGAGTCTGCATTTTTCAGTTCATTGTTAATCGACTGCTAAATTAGTTGACGATTATTTCAACAATCGATTCATCACCATTAATCCGATTAATCGTTTCAGCCCTAATTGCTTAGAAAAGCCTGGATAGGCCTGGAAAAATCCACTTCAATCAGGATTTTAAACTGGATCAGGGGTTTTTAAGATAAGTCTGGTTTAAAAGACAATAAAAACCAGTGAAATGATCCTGAAACAGAAGCCAAATTGATTTGCTGAACGGATGATTAAACACACCTTGGTGAATGTTACTCAGATGCCTAGAATGTTTTCAGATCTGGGAATTCAAGGAATTGTGTTCAGGACATGAAATATTTTCATGGATTGTTCCTTTATTAATTCTTTCCTCCTGTGTAGGAGGTCCATGGCGTCCTGTCAGAGTTCATCCGTCTCAACCCGCGGGCCTGGGCGCCACTGGTGTCCACCTGGGCTGTGGACCTTCTGGGCCAGCTGAGCAGCAAGCATGCCGGTCGCAGGGTGGCCCCCCACTCCTCCAGCCTCAATGAGCTGCTGCAGCTCTGGATGTCCTGCGCCGCCACCCGCTCCCTCATGGAGGCCTACTCCCAGTGTCTGGCCGCCATGCTGGCCTGGTGCCCTGACGCCTGCGTGGACGCTCTGCTGGACACGTCGGTTAAACACTCGCCTCATTTCGACTGGGTGGTGGCTCACATCGGCTCTGCCTTCCCAGGAACCATCATCAGCAGAGTGTTGGCCTGTGGGCTGAAGGACTTCTGCTCCCACGGGGCCAAGGATCAGGGGCTTCTGGTGGAGAAGGGCAGCAGAGTGCCGAAGATCGGCTCCGTGGTGGGAATCCTGGGCCATCTGGCAGCGCACCACTCTGACAGCATCAGGAAGGAGCTGCTCAGGATGTTCCAGGAGAGCCTGACTCCATCCACCCCCCTTTCTCCCACTTCCTCCTCCACATCTTGGGAGGCATCCCCCCAGCTTCGGCGTGCCGCCGTGCCGTTCCTGCTGCAGCTCGCCGCCATGTCTCCAAACCTGTTTGGCGCTGTGTCTTCAGAGCTGGTGGAGCTGCTGCGCCCTCCGGTGCTGCTCCAGCTGCAGGCTCTGCTGCAGGGCCTCCCCAGGGAGGAGCTGGATAACATGCTGGGGCTGGCCGTCCACCTCATCAGCCAGAGTCCAACCGGGGGGGCTCGAGTCCTCAAGTTTCTGGCGGACACGGCGACGCCGGCTTCAGTCATCATCTCCGGTCCGACGCCGTCGCCTCACGAAGGAGTCAGAGAAGGCTGCGACCGCCTCCTCCAGATGCTGCTCCTGCATCTCCACAAACTGGTCTTCAACCGCTCCGAGGGGTCAGAGGTCAGCCCTTTCAGTTCAGCCTCCTCTCAGCCACAGCGGGTCACCCCTTTCCTGGAGGAGCTGCGCTCGCATGTCGGCCAGCTGTGCGCAGAGACACTGCGCCTGGAAAGGAAGCGCCACCTCTGGCTGCATCAGCTGCTGTGTCTGCTGTCAGTGTACGGGGGTCCCAGCGTGGCCACTGAGACCCTCTGCCAGCTTCTCACCCAGGCCCGGAACCCAGAGGAGTTGGCTCTGGCCTGGCAGCTCCACACGACGCTCTCCTCCTGCATGGCCGGGCTCATTCCTGCCGCCGTGGCTCACTGCGTGGCTCAGATTCATACGCACACGCTGGGGCCGCGCCAGCTCCGGCAGCTGCTGCTCAACCTGGCTGCCGCCATCCAGAGCCAGGACGAGGACAGGAAAGGAGCGGCCGGAGCCCCGTCCTCCATGGCCGGCCAGATCGGCGCGGCGGTCTCGGTACACCTGCACGATTTTGGCCCTCTTCTCCTCCACGGCGACCCAGCCGTGTCTCACGCTGCGGTGCGCCTCCTGTCCTGCAGCCCGCTCCCTCGCACCTCCTCCCCTGCGCACCTGCTGCTGCTCTCCAGAGCCGCCGTCACTCATTTCTTCCTGGCTCTGCGGAGAAGAGGGGAGGCAGGGAGGGTGGGCAGAGACGTGGGGCAGACAGGTGAGGCCGTGAGCTGTTCGGTTCTGCTCCTGTCCCGGTTTTCAGCCTACTCCCCTCTCACTCTGAAGGCCATCCTTCAGCAGCTGGTGGAGGGGGCGCTGCACAAAGGCAACGCTGACCTGTTTGGCGGGCAGATCGCGGACATGTCTGGAGCTCCTGTGGTCTCTCCGTCTGTGTCCCCCGACCTGGGAGCCTCTCTGGTGGACATTAACTGTCGGTTCGGTACCACGGTGAATTTCTCTGGCAGCGTGTGGTCGGTGTTTCACGCAGGAGTGATCGGAAAGGGACTGAAGGTTCGCACTGCCGCAAATCTGCCTGATCCATCAGGAGTCATCCAGGTGGGTTCCTGATAGATCGCGCCGCTCAGAGTTCTGATCGGAGGTTTACATTCACTCATCATTGACACTAATACATAGTAATTGTGTGCTTTTAGTGATTCATTTAAATGGTTATTCTTTCATGATTGAAAGATAGAACAGTGTGCAACTGCAGAGAATTTGAAAAACAAAAATTGGGTGCACAAATATGAATTGATTGTGGATTTTCTTAACGAAAACTGTACATAAGCTCAAATATATTTCTACACACCCACTAATATTTGGACAAATGTCATTTAGCAGGTTGCAGAGAAACAACACGCTTTTTGTAGCAACTTCTTGCATAATTCTAGCTGGATAATTGACTGCTCTGCTTATCAGAAAAGGTTGGCTTCAGGGCATGGACTCTGCTATAAGCATGGTTTTAACATTTTCCCTGAGGTTGAGGTCAGAGCTGTTAGCTTAATGTAGCCCTGATGTATGTTTGGGTTCATCGTCCTGCTGATGTAGTTCTCCTTCATTACTCTGTCCCTGTTGCACAGGTAGCACTGATAGCAGAACAGCCCCACAGTATGAGGCTGCCACCACCGTGCTGGACAGTTAGTCCAGTGGCCTCAGGTTTAAAGCCTTGCTGTGACTTATTCAAACAAACATCAATCTCAAATTGAGCATATTTAAGTACTTACATTTGCAATGGGATAGAGCCCAGGGTGGTTCCTAAAGCCTAATGTTAGCCTCCTTTATCCATTCCAAAATTAATTTTGATGTGTATTTGGATCTTTGTCCTGTTTGCACACTTGTATCCAGGTTTCAGTCATGTGACCCAAACTGTCACACTCCAATGAAATGAAATGAGTTGGATTGTTCAGGAACAGTCAGGGAACCCGAATGTTCAAGCTGATCATAGACTGGAAGCTGCAGGAACGCCTGTGTCTCTGAGATTTACATCCCTTTGAATTGGGAAGGTGGTGACCAAGAAGGAAAACCCTTAAAAATGGCCGCCTGCCGTTGCCGATGTGGACAAACCACTTCTGGAGTAAAGTATCATGGCTGGACAGAGACTGATGTCACAAATTTAGCTTGAAGGAATCAAAATGAAGCTTAATCTTAGGAGCGCTGTAGCAACTGGCGAGCATGGTGGTGGTAGCATCATGCTGTTGGGCTGTTTTCCTTTCAGGTGTACTGGTGAATGTCACAAAGTGGATGGAGTAATGGAAATAGGAGACAATCGCCAGGTGTTTCACCTTCACAGAGGTTTGCAAACTGGACATGGCTAGGTGCTCCAACATCACATTTTTCACAAGCACACATCAGAACTGGCTTTGGAAAGGACAAAAAAACCCAATAAACTGAGGCCATTTTTAATACATGTTTTAATACATCTTTAACTAGAAGAATGTAACTAGAAGTTCAAATATTGAGCCAGAATTGTCTTAAAAGCTGGTTGGTTTTTGCTAAAGAACATGTCACCGTATAGGATACGCACCTTGTTTGGATCAGAGAAGATCCACAACTAATTGAGACCTGGGCACGCAGTTCATTCGTTTTTATTCATGAGGTTGTTTGTTGCACCCTGAAACAATTTAAATAATTGAAATAAAAGCCAAAAATGAATTAATGTACATACTGTAAACTTCTGACTATCACTTTAATATAATACTTGATTCCTTTAAATTAACAGGATCTAAAACAATAAGACTGGTTGTGTAAAAGGTGTTTGGTGTGTTTTGTTTTTTTTTTTGTTTTCTGCAGAACATCCAGACTCTCCTGGCTGTTATCGTCCAGTGCTGCACTTCGTCCAGCCTCAACGGCTCACAGTCGCCGTCTGATCCCGATGAGCCGCTACCCATCAACGCAGAGGCAGCCAAGGTTGTTGCAGTCACGCTGGTGGAAAGCGTCTGTCCAGATGTGGCCAACGGGGAGCTGTCCTGGCCCCCCGAGGAGCACGCCCGCACCACCGTGGAGCGAGACATCCACATCAGGCGGTGCTTTGAGGCCCACCCGGTCCTCTTCCCCCTGCTTCAGGTTGTGGCGGCGGGGCGTCCGGCTCTTTGCTATTGCTCCGCTGTGCTCAGAGGCCTCCTGGCTACTCTGCTGTCCCACTGGGAGGGTTCCCGTGAGGCTTCGGCTACAGACTCTCCCTGGCACCTGCAGGCCTCCTGCCTGCTGGTGTCCTGCATGGGAGAAGGCCAGCTCCTGCCACCTGTGCTGGCCAACGTCCACGAGGCTTTCGCCCATCTGACTCCGTTTGAGGTGAGGCTGCTGCTCCTGGCTGTGTGGGAGTACGTAAGGGGCAACGGGCCGCTGCCTCAGAAGTTTGTTTTCAGTTCAGACAAAGGCATGTTCTGCAGGGATTTCTCACGGGACGGGGATGTGTCCAGATATGTGGCACCGATCCACAGCGTCCTGCATAAAAACATCGACAGACTGGGACACCTGTGCTGGCGGTTTCAGCTCTGAGAGGGAAATAAACTGTGAAAAACTGCTGATGCAAGTCAGCAGTGACTGTAAAACAGGGAGATTACTGTGGTGTCACTTCAAGAGTGGACTGAATATTCATAACTGTAAAGCTTTGTGCATAAGTTTGTGTTTGTCTTTTAGATTATATTTTACATACTTTTCCATCTGGCTACTATTAGAAAACCCTGGGAAACTCTTCAACTTAAAAAAAAAAAAAAAAAAGTTGTTTTATAATCTTAATTTGTCATCTCAGTTCTTGAAAAACCACTAATCCCAATTGTTTTGTTCTATAAACATGCCTTCCATCTTTTGTAATTGAAACAAACTTGTTTAAACCACATTGCAAAATAAATCTCCATTTAGTCCTAAACAGCTGCTGAATTTGTGTTTTCTTGCTGCATCATCCGGGGGTTCTGGAGATCATTACATTTTATAATCCTTTGATTTATTTATTTTTTTTTTTTTTTTTTTTTTTTTTTTTTTTTTTTTTTTTTTTTTTTTTTTTTTTTACCCCTGCTTCAGTTGTATTCTAAATTAAAACCAGTCAGATTTCATTTCTAGTTCTGCAGGTTATTAATTCAACATGGCTGACCTCTTGTATAAAAAAAGAGGCTGTTTTATATAAAGCCACATTACATTTGCCACTGGAGAACTGTTTTGAAATGGATGTGATGTCTGGACCTACTATGTATAAAACTTCATGATCTGCACCCATCGGGAAAGCTGTACTTGGATGAATATGGCAAAATATTTATATATAAATTTTAAAAAAAAGAGGGTCAATAACAGAGGCTTGGGGTACACCTGTATTAGCTTTTTGAAACAACATATTCTTTCACCTTTAACAATGCATTGTACAGCATTTTATTACATATTAAAAACCACTCAAACTTATCTTTAATGTTTGATCATTTCTGAATAATAAAATTGGTGCCTTTTTTTTTTTTTTTTTTTTTAAATCTAAAACTGCTGAGTGAGGAACATTACCCTGAATCATGAAATCAATAAAAACATGTAAATTATTACATTTACCCCCCAAGAAAAAACACAAACGATTTATTGCAGAATGACAGCAAAAACTGCAGTCTTATAAAAGTGAGCTAACCATAATCGGATCATAAAGTATGACTGATCAGGAGCACCAAAAGGCCACCACAATAATTTTGTTTTTGCCTCTCTAGAGTGTCCCTTTTGAGTTTCCATCATCTCCATTTTGACAACAGCACAGTTAAGCTATTGACATTCTGTAATGGCTTTTGGTTTTCATGTACCATAAGATTATTTGTGTCCTCCATTTGGCCACCCATGTGAAAATGCTCTAGAGGTTCCCAGGATGGAACATTTTACTTTTAGAATATGCTTAGAAAATGACAATTTAGGAAAAAGATCAACTCAGTTATAATTCAGTGCATCAAGTAACCATCCTTGGATGCTGATGTCAAAGGAAATATAGCAGCAAAGGATAATGAGATGTAGAACAGTCCAAAATTAAAAATATTTAAGTTAAAACTGTACAGTTAAAATTAAATGAAGTGTCATCTTATGTCAGTAAGAATTAATTTGTGTTAAAAGACAAATTGATGCAGTTTTTTCCCCAAAATTATTCTCTGCGGACGACTCTCTAATTGTTAGCCTCTTGCAGGATCAGAAGGTGGATCATGGTCCAGTTTTAGACCAGTTCATTCAGTGGTGCAGTAACTCATACTTGCAGCTAAATGTATCAAAAACATAAAAAGACGCTGATTGATTTTTGAAGAAATCAGCCTACGATTGTACCGACGCTTTAGTAATGGTACAGTGGTGGAGATTCTAGACAATAAGCTAACTTTTGAAGCTAGCACTGATGTCATTTGTAAGAACTGGGGGCTTTTTAAAGGAAACTGAATGGTTTTAATGCTGATAATCTCTTTTAAAATGTTTAATTTTTCTTTTATTGATTCTGGTTTAACTTTTGGAATGGTGTGCTGGTTTGGTAACCTTAGCATGGTAATGAAAGTAGGTTAATGAGCAGGGTTAAGATCTGTGAAAACATTGCTGGTGGTGTCTTAAGAGGTCTTTTATAAATTTAGCTCTTGGGTTTTTAAACTATTCAAGATTAATTGCGCTGCCTGGAGTCCTGATATAATTTTGTAAATGTTTTGTTTGTTTTTTGGGGGGGTTATAAAACCATCTGTCATCAGCATACCATCGAACTAGGACATAAATATAACAAATCAATTTTATATACACTAGAAAGAACGGAACCTGTGGGGACACCTTTGTTAATTTTTCAAACTGATGATTTTTTTGCTTTAAGGTTTTGAAGATAGGGCTACTTAAATAATTATTTACATAAATCAGGGAAAATTTAGTGCATCCACTTTAATGTCAAAGGAAATATGCCAATACAAATTAAATGAATGAGGTACAGCAAAGTCAGAAATGAAGATGTATATCTTCTATAAACAAGCTGATGAAGAAGGCTGGTTCTGTTCTGGGGATGACTGTGGAACCACTGGAGATGATGGTGCATCATCATGGTGCAAGCCAAGAAGGATTCTTCATGAAATCAAGAAAATTATGGACAACCCTGAGCAACCTATTCACGAGTCTGCTTTACAACAAGCGTCTTCAGTCAGAAGCTTCAACAGATTAGCTGTAATACAGACTGCTACTGGAAATCTCTCCTGGTCAAAACTCTTTGAAAAACCTTGGATAATGAGCTTCATCGAGATTTAATTTCCCTTCGGGATTAATAAAGCATTTTTGAATTGAATTTGGGAAAAAAAAAAAAAAAGTGAAAAATGGAGTTCAGATTGATTGACGTGTCAGTTTGGCAGGTAAAGGTACACTTTTTAATTCATAGCAAGGATTTTTTTTCGGTATAGAAATACTAGATTACTCTGGCAGTCAACAGGCACAGTTTATATTAAGCACCACAATGGCCTGAAATAAATCCACCGTGTCAAATCCGGGATGAATGTGTGCGCTTCACTGAGTGGATCTTGGAGGTGACGTGTCCGAGCCTTAGAGGGTAAATATTAACAAGAAGTTCCCATGTCTGCTCCATCTAACATTATTCGCATAGTTAAATTACTGATTTTTATGTTAATCCCCCCTCTCACGGTTGATTGTTGGCTTAAAAACTGAGCATTATTTTTTAGGTCGGCTGCTGAGAATCTTTCTTTTAAAACGATCTTTGTTGCAGAGTGAAAGGGGGCGGGGCCAAGCGGGATCCAAATCGAGATGGCCACCTTCACTGAGAGGTAAAGACGGAGCAGTTCCGCTCTTTTATCATCGCTTTCTTTGGTATTCGTTTGCTGGGTGGCAGGGATTGTAAGTTCTAGGTTAAGATCAGTGAATGCAAAAGCCATTTAAGGCTTAAACGCCTTGAAGGAGACGAATACTAGTGGAAAATTCTCGATCTCCGTTTCAATTGAATTAGCGGCTCGGCAGGATGTTAGCAAGGTTAGCATGATAGTGTTCTGATTTAAAGAGCTAAATGATACTCACACTGCTGTCACTTATGTATATATAAACCAAAGACTCGTATGGTGTTGCGGGTTTTTTTTTTTTTTTAACGCGTATGTAATTTCTAATGAGCTTTTTTAAAGTTAATATGAGCGCAGATTCATTTTAGCCGTTAGCCGCCGTGTTAGCTAATACGCTCTTGGCAACAGTCCAGACACGTTAATTTACATCAGTAAGATTTGACAGGAATAAAGGGACGCGTTCAGTGTAGTTTTTCCCTTTAAAATTCAAAAAGCAGTGCTCTTTGCTGTTTTTATTTAAATGTACATCGTGTGGTTGCAGGATCTAAAGGGTAAAAAATTAACTACCATTGATTTGAGGGCATATTTTACAACCACAACGAGCTCAAAGTTCAGGTGTATGGTTTAACAACTCCTCCTCAGGTTTGCAGCGGGTCCCCTCGGGTAATTATTTGGCTATTGCTCAATAAAGCTAGAGTGAACTGGAGATGTCCTGTTGGCTTTTCCTCCGCAGGATGGGCCCTGTCTTGTTGCTCTGGCTGGCCGTGTGCCTCGGCGGGACCTGGGCTGTGGACAGGGGCAACTTCAAGACGTGCGACCAAAGTGCTTTCTGCAAGTGGGTGGAACATGGAAAAGAGACATATTCACTTAAAGGCACATTTTCAAATGAAAAGTTCATGGTTGATTTATGACTGATGTCCGCTGTTACCTTCTACCAGGCGTCAGCGAGCAATGAAGCCTGGTGAGTCCCCTTATCGCGCCCTGCTGGAAACCATGGAGCTGACCAACACCAGACTCACCCTGCAGCTCATCAATGACAATAACAAGGTAGATTAATGTTGGGTGATGTCCACACTGACTTGGGTTCATCTACATTAAGGTTTTTAACAATAAAAACCTATGCAGACATTAATTTGAGCACCAGTCCAATTTGTTTCTCCTTTAAAAAAAAAAACAGGCAGATCTTGTAATATAATTTTTAGGGGAATGCTGTTATACCGTAAAAGGGTTATCTTATAGTGAGAATCTAATGTTGCCTCAGACCTACAAGGCAGCAAGTCACAGAAATTGCATTGCCCACTGGCTATTTACACAAAGTGCATGCAAACAATATGAAGCTGTGAGTTGGGAGGGGTGGGGTGGGGGCAACCTACTAAAACATAAGTCTGCCTTGACGTTTGCTCTCAAAATAAAACTTGATGTGAAGTAGCTTACAAATAAACATTCGTTATGTTTTTAGTTAAACATGGTGATGTTTGTCTGCCTAAAACGTAGAAAGGGCAAAGAGTCACATAACTCTGAATACATGTAATGTTTAAACTTTCTCACAAAGACAGATTTGACATTTGCTGTAATTTTCAAAACTCCTCCCTTTTTCCCATTGAGACCATTAAGACACACAATGATGTTCAGTTAATAAGTTGCACATCTTTCTGTTTTCAGATTTCTAAAATGCACATGTAGGACATTATAAAAGTGCCACTGGCAACTCATGATCTGATGCACCATATATGTGTTATGTAATATGTGTCTAATATATACATATTCTTTTTAAGTGATTGAAGTAAGCGTCTTCAATGAGTCGCTGTGGCATAGAAATGCAGGAGAGGAGGCTTCATAGCAACTGACAGTCTTTATTACCTACAGTGTATGTAGAGCAAACACTGACAGCAGAACGCTTTGACAGAAATGTTATACAGAATAAAAATATGATGTTGCAAACAACGTGGAAGTGATGAACTCTTATCAATCTGCAAAAAGGGTAAAAAAAATGCGTCAAAGCTTTATCCCAGACTTCTTCGGCAGCAGCAGAGGAGCTACGACCTCCTGTCACTCTGGTTCGACAAGTTGCACAAAGTCAACTGACTTTTTTTTTTTTTTTTTTCCTCCCCCTTGAACGCCAGCTGGTTCTGATTATCAGGTATTTCCTCAGCTTTGACATCTGCACTTAGGAGTAAAATCGTTAACCTTATGTTGACCACAATTGTGCTTGCTGGAACATCATAAACTAAACTTATTATAAACCTATGATGTTGGGTTAAAGTCAGGGCCTCCCGCCTGCTGCTCCAGGCGCTCCCTGACTTTCGGGATGAACCGACATGCAGGCGACAACAAGGATAGACTCTGTTTGATCCTCAGAAGACCGTTTCAACCATGTTTCCAGATGTTTTCAGTGTTTTAAAAAGAGCATGAAGCCCAATGTGTTGCAATAATCTAGTAAAGATAAGACAACAAAGCTTTATTGCTAATATATTGTAAGTGGTGTAACACGATATGGCGCGATCTGACGTTTATTAGATGAAACACTATGAATGGGCAAATCGCTACATATTAATCTACTGATCTTTGTTGCATATGTATCGTAAGAAACGCGGATAATTGAAGCAGCTGAATGGATATAATGTTTTGTATGGACGACTATCCCTAACAAGGCTGCAGAATCCTCAACAGAATGACTGAAATTAAGGAATCTTAGTCATATGAAGTCAGTCGCAGGTTTACTGAATAATTGGCGCTAAATCTTGAGCTCCTCACTGCAGAATCCTGGAGGGGGCTTAGTTTTTCTGCCCACACTTTTACTGTGTGGAATCTGCTGGTTGTTTTTTTTTTTTTTTTTTTTTTTTACTCTTGAAGTTGGATTTAAATCATTTTAGAACCAGATTAGGACTAAATCATTTTATTACTTAAAACTGGACATTATAGCAGCTGTGCTTTTCTTTTGCCACCCCCATGGGCTTATTAAAATAAACTGATAAAGTCTGTTGGTCACAATAAGAAAGGAAGGTTGAAGCTCTAAATATTTCTACAGAGACCAAATAAAACTGTGTTCTAAGAAGTTAAACATCATACATGTGGAAATATGATTTCAGCATATTAAAAGCACATTGTTGTCTTTTTTTTTTTTTTTTTTTTTTTTTTTTTTAATAATTAAATTGAAGCAGTGTGGGTCGGCACAGCCTCAAGGCAACATTCCTTCACAGAAACATCAAGGATGTCAGGACGATATTTTCTGGAATGACCTCTCTGCTGGATAAAATGTGACTTGCTATCATCAGAGCAGCCGTTTGTCCTTGCAGACTGACTACATGAAATGCTTTATATGGCAAAAGTTGAAACTGCAGATTTCAGCGAGTTCCTTGTGCTTCTGGCTCAGTCCAATCACAGACGCTGCCGTGGCGTTAAAGAGAAATTTGCTGCTTTCAGGTGCGTCTTCTGCTCGAGCTCTACCGTCTCCAGGGAAACATAACGAGGGTGAAGATCAATGAGCTGAAGCCTCTGAAGCCTCGCTATGAAGTCCCAGATGTGCTCATCAGGGAGCCGCCGACCGAGCCGTGAGTGTCTTGTGAGCTTTTTCGACCTGCGTGGAGCGGGTAGAAGATTTGTTTTTAGTCTGAAATCGGTTCTGAGTCACATTTAAACGATAGATGCCACTTGTGTATAATATTTGTCCCCGATTTACGTTTTTCTTTCTGTCTCCGTCCTCCTGCTGTCCCAGTCTGTCTCTCCTGTCCCAGGATGAGAACGGGGTGGTGCTGTCCCTGGGACCGGAGTCCCAGCGGGTCATCGTCAGCGCCCGGCCCTTCAGGCTCGACATCGTGGAGGGACGCGACGTGCTGATGTCCCTGAACTCTCGCGGGCTGCTCGGTTTTGAGCACCTGAGGATGCGCAAGGACACGTGAGAGTCCACACACACACACACACACACACACACACACACTTCCACACAGAGCCCTGTGTCTCTTCTTTTTTTTTAAATCCACATCGTCACTCAGTGGATAAATTCAGTTTCTGTTCCCATAATATGGTTTGTTTTTTCAGTGCTGTCTCTGACTCGTTGTTCTGTCCTTTTCTCCCTATCATCCTAGTTTCTCCTATAAAGTAACTAGCACAGTGGCTAGCGTGTGGGATAATATCAAGAGGGTATTCTCTAGGTAAAGACCCTTAAGATTTGTGTGTATTCTGTTCCTTGTGCCTTTGCTGCCCATAGTTGCATTAAATATAGGGTCTCTCATCACACCAAGTTTATTTACCCTGAAATTAATGTGATCGTAGGTTAGGATGTGGGCGAGTGTGTGCATGGAGGTGTTTGGATGTAGCTTGAAAACTGGGGTCATTACACTTCAGACACTCAAAAATCAATCTGATCATTAGAAAAAGCTACAGGGTCAGTTTTCTGCCCTGAGATTGATTTAAATGTTTCACTTTTGTCAGATTTTCCTCTTTTTTTTAAAAGAAAAAAAAAAAAAATCATATACTCATCCATTGTCACACCAGTAGCTCGTCTGATGATCTGATCCAAGTCTTTAACAGCTTGATTTTCTACGTGCAGCAAGTAAAGAGTAATAATGGCCCTGAGAGTAAAGGCTGGGAGGTGTAGATCTGAGTGATGTTCTGTGTCTTCAAGTGTTCATAACCCTTGGACTTTTCTCATATTACAACCACAATTTATTTTATTGGTATTTTATGTGACAGACAACAGGGTAGTACGCAGCTAATTGTGAAGTAGAAGGAAAGTAATTCATGTTTTTGAGTAAGTTTTTAGACTGGAGATGTGTGACTTGTATTAGTATTCAGCACCCCGTGTCATTACTTTATAGAACCAGCTGTTGGTGTAATTTCAATCAAGTTCTTTAGGGTTTGTGTTAATCAGCTTTATACATCTAGAGACTGAATTTTTATATATATATATATATATATATATATATATATATATATATATATATATATATATATATTTTTTTTTAACCTCATTTCTCTTCATAAAATGGCTCAAGATCAGTCAAGTTGGATGCAGAGCGTCTGTGAACAACAATTTTTCAAGAATTGCCTCAGATTTTCAGATGGTTTAAGTCTGGGCTTTGACTGGGCCACTCTGATACCTCACCATTGTAGCTCCGGCTCTGTGTTTAGCTACTGGTGTCACACAACGCAGTCCACTGATTGGGGGGTCACTGCTTGCAACAAGGATGAGACCTGCTAGAGCGATACGTTTGTGTTTAACCCTGCCTGCCCTACGAGAGTGCATCTGATGGTGGAAACGCTCTCCTGAATACACCGCCTCCACGAAAATGGTTTTCGTCCACAGTTGACTTGTATTTAGCTTCATCAGTCATTCCATCAACCCCCCCCCCCACACACACCCACACACCATGATGTGATGCATTTCGAGTGATGTACAGTTTTAGTTTTCCACCAACGTAGCATCTTGCATGTAAGCCAGAAACCTACATGTTTGCGGTCTCTCCTGTGTTGCTTGTGGTGAGTTGAAAACGCTTGTTTGTTTCTGACTTGGCCTGTCGCCATAACAGATTTTGCTGAACGATAAATTGTCCCAGAAATGATTGCGATAAACGCTAATATTGTTTTTATATCATTTTCAAATAATATTTCGGTAATGGCATAATAATGCGAGATCGCCTTCTCAAAGACCAATAAACACTTAACATTATCACTATTATTTAATATTCCACTTTATTTCCAATCTTATTGTTTTTATTAGTTGCCTTTATTTAATTTTTTTTGTAATTACTTAGTAATTTTTTTATTTTATATATATATATATATATATATATATATATATATATATATATATATATATATATATATATATATATATATATATATATATATATTATTTTTTTATTTTTTTTTTTTTTTTCCCATTTTTGTATTTATTTAGTAACTTTTTTTAAACATATTTTAAATATTCAAAATAAAGCACGACAATCAAAAACGATAAATATAACGGAAATAAAAGCCACACACAACCGAAACCACAAATAAAATGGATTCTGAAGTCTCTGTAAATAAAATTCCCCTGCAAAAAATATTAATCATGAGAATGGAAATTATCAAGCACATTTTAATTTATTACGCAATTAACTGATTCCTTGCATATTGCAGCAGGCCTGGTTTTGACTCTTCCCCATAAAGGCCAGATTTGTGGAGTTCACAACTAATAGTTGTCAAATTCTCCCACCTTTGCTCGTCCAGAGCCACTACGGCCCTCTTGGCTAGTGTTGATGACTACTCTGTGTTGGTCTGTCACATTAAATCCCAAACTTAAAGGGGTATAAATACTCAGCAAGGTCCTGTACAGTATGTCTGTCTAAACCCACATGCAGTCTGTGTCCCCTCAGGCTTTGCTGATCAGCTCCCATCAGCAACACCTCTCTTTGTGGTTCTACTTCTGTTTGCAGTTTTTCATTCCTTTGCATTAATTCAAGGTCATTTTAAATCGGGAACCAGCGCTTCCTCTGGACATTAACAGGTTGGGTCAGCTGCCCACTGCATGTTTACCACTTCAGGTCGTGTATTTCTGCAACTCAAGGGTTTTTTCTTTCTTTCTTTCTTTTTTTTTTTTTTTTTGAGCGGCTTCTAGGGTTAAACTCTGGTGTTTTTGTTCCTTTTTTGTTATCTCTGGGTTCTGTTGAGGTTTATAATCAGTCCTGTGGGTGTTGTATGCTGGTCTTTCAATACCAAGCTTGAAGTAGCCACAAAGCAGGGAGTTATTCAGTCCCTATTTGTGATTTAAATTTATGTCACGTGGTTTTGTAGAGTCTTATTTAGCCATCTCTGGAGTGAGGGGACGATCATTAATCCTGCACCCTGTTCCATGTTGTTTTATTTACCTTTAACTGTAGTTTAATTATCTCAGCATATTATTACCTGTCATAAGATGATTGCCAAAGTGACGCTCTTTCCTTCCTCTCCATCTTTCACTCAAAGCAGTCAGGCTGACCCGGAGGCTGAGAACAAAGAGGGGACAGATCCGTCAAACCAGGCCGAGGTATTTGAAGAGTCGGGGTTTTTTTTTCACCCTTTATGTTTTAGCTCATGGTTTCTGCTCCTCCGTGACTATGTTTGCCTTTTGACTACCAGACCACAAAAGAAGAGGAAGAGAAAGTAGAAGACGGGATGTGGGAAGAGACGTTTAAATCGCACACAGACAGCAAACCGAACGGTGCGGCATACAGTTTTAACTTTAGCTGTCATAACGTCTGCTTGTTAGTATTTGTATGAAAGAGGATTAACGTTTAAATGTTTGACCTCCTCTGATCGTGGGCTGTCGTCTCCCCCCTCAGGTCCTTCTGCTGTCAGTTTAGACTTTTCATTGCCAGGCGTGGAGCACGTCTACGGCATCCCAGAACACGCAGACACCCTCAAACTTAAAACGACAGAGTGAGTCCCAGCTGCAGGTTTCCTTTACCAAAGCCACGTCGAGTGACTTCTCAGATACAGAAATGACAGCTGAAATACCTCTGGTTTCGTTTTCAGTAGTGGGGATCCATATCGGCTTTATAACTTGGACGTCTTCCAGTATGAACTGTATAACCCGATGGCCCTTTATGGGGCAGTCCCAGTCATGTTGGCACACAACGCTCAGCGTACGACAGGCATCTTCTGGCTCAATGCTGCAGAAACCTGGGTGGATATAAGTTCAAACACAGCAGGAAAGGTAAAGTCTGGTATCCCTAACCAGAGATTAACCAGCAGGATTTACTTCCTGGCTGCCTTTATAAAGCCAGTAGGATTTAGAAAATGACTCCGGTGAAGATCGTTGGTTCCAAATCACGTTTTATTCCTCTCCCCAGACGGTGTTTGGGAAGATGCTGGATTATGTTCAGGGCTCCAGTGAGACGCCACAGACGGATGTTCGTTGGATCTCAGAAAGTGGAATCATAGACGTCTTCCTCATGCTGGGTCCGACTCCCAGAGACGTCTTTTCTCAGTACGCCTCTCTAACAGGTTAGCAAGTGAACGAGGTCTTGAAAACGATCAGATCATTGCTATACAAGCTTTACTTTCTTTGGTTTCACGTCATGTCACCACTTGGCTCCTTTTGAGCAGATTTCAAACAGTGACTCTTAGGATTGTTGTTTTGCAAATGAGGAAATTAACTGGTCAAAAAGTATATATATATCTGTAACAATTCCAGTAAATGCTAACCCAGTAATTTGGTTCTACTGTTTCATATCACGTCTAGTTTAGAGACTCTGCTGTAAATGTTTCCAGTTTTGTTCTCAGATTTTAGATTTCAGTGTTTAGGTTTCTGAAATCCTTTTAAAAGGCACAGCAGGTCTTCAAGGGATAAAATGGAACATCTTTAGTTCTTTGCAGTCTTGGTTCATAAACCTTGTTATTTTCCTTAGGTTGTAACGCTTTGGTGCAAATCTCTTAAAATGATGAGTAAATTATTTTGTTCTTAGAGATTTTTATTTTTATTTTTTATTTATTTATTTTTTTTTTGTTTATCCTGTGCTTGAAGTTTATTAACAACACCCAGTGTTGATTTTTGTGAAACCTCACAAATCAAAAAATCCTTTAAATAGAACCTGTCTGACAACATAAAGTAGGATAAAAGATTCAAACAGCAAATCATAAATCCCCAATTCACCGAAATTAAACAGCAGATAAGAAACAAATCCATAGGCAGCGGTTTGGAAATGGTTTCCAGGCTTTGGGACCCCAGTGAGAGCAATGATCTAAAAATGAAGAGAAAGAGTTTAAGTTCAGAAGACGACATGCAGGCAAAAAAAGATCTCTGCCTCGCAACCAAATGAGAAATCTTATCTTTGGTCTGATCCTTCTGGTGTCTGGCCCTCAGGCACTCAGGCCTTCCCTCCTCTGGCCTCACTGGCCTACCACCAGTGCCGCTGGAACTACAATGACCAGGAAGACGTGCGTTCGGTCGACGCCGGCTTCGACGAGCACGACATCCCCTACGACTTCATTTGGCTCGATATCGAGCACACGGACGGGAAGCGCTACTTCACCTGGGATCCTCACAAGTTTGCATCACCAAAGGAAATGCTGCAGGGTCTCATGGACAAAAAACGCAAGGTACAGGCGACAAAATAGTCTGTTATTCCCAGAACACATTTGTTTCATAAGCCCCTCCAGAGTTCTTACGAAATCTGGAATGTGGTTTTTATCATTTTCCAAGACTGGATGAGGGACGGATTAAAGAGTTTACTGTGGAAAATAGGTTGAGTTTCCAGACATGATTCCTCATTGCATTACCTAATGGACAAAACGGGGCTTCTTGGAAAAATAAGGGTATTAATAGATTGATACATATTTAAATTTAGTATGTATTGTAATATATTTATAATGCTATTGTCTAGTTTTATTGTTCATATTGTTTTTTTGAGTTGCTGGCAGAAGCAAAATCATTCAGAAATGTACAAAAAGGCCATTTACTGTGTTTCCTGGACTTTAGACCCTCTTAGATCAGGTTTTAAATTGAATCTGTGGTGCGAGCTATTGAAACCTCCATTCTAAACTTTTACAAACAAGCTGAAGGTATCACAGATGAAAAACTGTATTTGAAAGAATCTGTAGGATAATAAGATTTGACAAATCTAGGTGTTTATAGATTTTGCCTGATTCAAATTAGTCCAGATGCTATCAAAAAGTGACCAAACGTCCCTTTACAAAGCTGCAGACTTAAATACGGTGTCTTTTTCTTGATTTGTGGAATCTGAGGTAAATGTTTTGCACTTAAATATCCAGAATATTATAAAAACTACTGGAAAAGTATGGAGTTCTGAAATGAAAAATGAGCCTAAATCTGCCTCTTCCAGAGGACGGGATTATGCAGCTTTTGAGCAGTCTCGAAGTAGATTTTAACCCCGCTGTTGGCTTGTCGCTCAACTGACATTAATTTCTTCCAGATGGTTGCAATTGTGGACCCTCACATCAAAGTAGACACCAACTACAAGATCCATAACGAGATCCGCTCTCGGGGCTTCTACGTGAAGAATAAAGATGGCGGCGACTACGAAGGCTGGTGCTGGCCTGGTGAGACTCCTCCAACTCTGGCATAGTTTTTTGGGGGGTTTTCTCCCAGAGATTAAAACCAGATTGTTCTCATGTTCCTTCTGTGTTTCTGTACTGCTCCTGATGAATAATAGGTAGTGCTGGTTATCCAGACTTTACCCGTCCGGACATGAGGGCCTGGTGGGCCAGCCAGTTTGCCTACGATCAGTATGAGGTGAGTTGCTAGGAGGTTTGTGTGATTGTGGATGCACCTTCTGGTGAGAGATGAAACATTCAGCTGTGCAGAGTAGAGATGGAAAATGAGTCTCGGTCAGGAGTGTTAAACCTTTGACCCAAGGTGTGCCACTGTCTCACCTATTTCCAAATATTAGCGCCTAATTCAGCTTTGGAGACATGCAACGTTTTCTCTTTTTGTTTACCTTTGAGCCTCTGACATGGTTACCACCTTTTGAATTTGTTGCATTTTTTTTTTTTTTTTTTTTTTTTTTTCATATATTTTAGGTTAAACATCTTTTGTAACATAGTTGGTCTGCAGTTTATATTAAATGGAGTGTGTCTGCTCTGCAGGGCGCCATGGAGAACTTGTATACGTGGAACGACATGAATGAGCCGTCTGTGTTCAATGGGCCTGAGGTCACCATGCACAAAGACGCGTTGCACGGATCCTGGGAGAACCGCGACTTGCATAACTTATATGGCCTCTACGTGGTGAGTGCGTTTAAGCAGAGTCATACTATAATTTTAGGTCACACTTCAGTCTTTTGAGTTTTGTTTAATTCTTTGTTGGTAATGATTATAACTAAATATGGAGGCGTATCACAAATGGCTAGAGTGATCTGTTGCAGCTAGATTATTTACATCTACTTTTTGCCACGAATTAGCTGGGAGGAAATGTAAAGTAATAATGAGAAATTCTATCTTTTCATGACCTGCAGCAAAGGGCCACAACAGAGGGTTTGATCGAGAGGTCTGGAGGAGTTGAGAGACCATTTGTCCTCACCAGGGCTTTCTTTGCTGGTTCCCAGCGCTATGGTGAGGCCTCCTCTATCTTATCTGCTAATGTTGAGTCAGCTTCATACAACGAACCTTTGCTGTTAATAAGATGAAAACATAAGACATTAAACCAGCCTTATGATATGCAAAGAGTTTGTTCATTTCTTTTAAATGGTGTTAAGAAGTTGAAAAGTTTGATTTTTGTATGTAGGTGCTGTTTGGACTGGAGATAACGCTGCAGAGTGGGACCATCTGAAGATCTCTATCCCCATGTGTCTGAGTCTGGGCCTGGTGGGAATCTCCTTCTGTGGTGGTGAGTTTCTTACCCAAGAGAAAACTGCAAGACCCATAATGCATTGCGGCACCCTGAGAGGATGGAAGGACAGATTCAGCACACAATAATTTGGTAGCTGTGCTCTTATTACGGACTTAACCCTAACACTTGGGATGTTCAAGTCCGATTGTTCTCCTTCCCAGCTCCCACTGCTGGGCTGAGATCTAAAAAAAAAAAAAAAAAAAAAAACACCCTGCTTAGGATATGTTGGACTTATTAAGAAAATTAATTACATTGTTTATTTCTATAGTTCATGTAATTTCTAAATGTATAGTATAAAGTTCTTGAAGTCTTCCATTTAACTTGTTAAGACTTGTAGAAACCTTCCTTGGTTGAATAGAATAATGATTCTTATCAACACCCAGGAAATAATCCAGAGCACTCTGCAGTGTTTGGTAATGTTGCTATGGAAACAGGCCTGTGCTGTTACCGCAGCGATGCCAAAAGTTCCCCTGCTAATGAAGCTGCAGTTATTTTTCAGTCATGTTGGCTTGAATTTTGCTCCCTGCTGTTCAGACTTGATGTATTTAAAACAAAAAGATCCAGTTTGAGGAAAAGCTTCTTGAAGATCAGTTTGTTGTTTTTAACCCAGCCCGCTATCGTCTCCGTTTCATAGCTGACGTTGGTGGTTTCTTTAAGTCGCCGAGTACCGAGCTGCTGGTGCGATGGTACCAGACGGGGGCTTACCAGCCGTTCTTCAGGGCCCACGCCCACCTGGACACGCCCCGCCGCGAACCCTGGCTGTTTGGTCCAGAAAACACAGCTCTGATCCGTGAAGCCATTCGCCAGCGCTACACATTCTTGCCTTACTGGTATCAGCTGTTCTACCACGCATATCACACCGGAGAGCCCGTCATGAGGTGAGGACAGGGAGGCTGCAAAAGGGTTTTTTTTTTTTTTTTTTTTCCTCCCCTCACGTGTATTACGGATGCTCAGAGGAGTGAAGGGTTCATTTGTAACATGATGCAATTATTGCTATTCATCAGGAGGAGATCACAGATTTTTAATTTAGAATGAATGCCTTAGAGAGCTTTGTGCAACACAGTCGAGGGGCAAAAAAACTTCTAAGCAATTGACCATATTATTATTCATAATTGGTATTTTTATTAACATAAACACAATTTTGAAACAAAGATGTTTGTGCTGTTGTCCCACTCCATAGAAAAGCATTGTCTTTCAGGTAAATCATAATCTGACTTGCCTCATGTCTGTTGCAGACCACTTTGGGTGGAGTATCCCCAGGATCCTGCTACTTTTGCTTTGGATGACGAGTTCTTGCTCGGTGAGGCACAAAACACAAATCTTGTTCTGTAATGAGTATGAAGAGTTTCATCCAAGTGGACGCAGCAAAATGTGCCAAACTTGCTGATATGTTTGCCACCACAAGTTGGACCATGGCAGCAGGTGCAGGGCCAGAGAGGGAAGGAGAATTAGCTGTTCAGGGGGAAGCTTCAGAGGATGAGGATAAGGAGAGAGGCGTGACCCAGGGACAGATTGAGGAAGAGGTCAGATTAGCTACTGTCAGCCCGGTAAGAAGAAGCCAAATTGTTCATGAAGAGGGACGTTTCATGTAGGAAGGGTGGAGGGTTGTTGTGTTAGAGTGAGGGGAACCCTGGAATGACAGAAACGATAATAGCCCATGTAATTAAAATTAAAAATGTGTTGTGTGTAATAATTATTAATAATGGTGAATTAAAATGGGGAAAAATAAAGTTAGGACGGTTGCAACATTCTGAAACTGCTATCATGTAAAAAGAAAAAACGTTCCTTTAAAAAGCTCCCCTCATCTCTGATTTCCTTTTGAAATGCCTGTGATACTGAAAATGGCAAACTTTCAGTTTTCTTCCCTCCGTGTAACTTCCTCTCTAAAGAGTGTTGCTTTTTGAAAAAGATAGGACTTTTGAGCTTCCAACCGGTCTGTCTCCGATCAAGGCTGATCAGACTGAAAAATGTCCCTTTCTGGTCGCTGCTCGGTTTCTGAGCCATAATATGAAAAAAATTGGTCACCCAGAAAGGCCCAAAATATAGAGGATTAACTGCATCTGCTTTGCTGCCCCCCTACCTCCGACTTCTGAGACTGATGGTATCTTTAAGATAGAAGTTCAGCTTACAGAACCGGCTCCACTGCAGGTCATCAACAGATAATTTGGACAAGCTGAACATCCTTATGAAAGGAAAACATACACGTGTAGATGCTGTACTTTCTGATAACTGCAGAACTTCTTTTTCAGTTTAGAAGATGGAAGGAAAATGTTTTGCTCATAACTTGTTTCTGCTGCCACCTTGTGATCAAACATATATTACATAATGCAGATTTTAAATGGTCTGAACTACCACTCAGATGACTCACTGCAGCTTTTTGTTTTACTCGTGAAATCTGTTTACGTTCATTTTTTTGGATAACAAAACATTAATCGTTTTTGTCCTGTGGGGCTTAACTCTGCTGCAGGCCGAGACCTGTTGGTGCATCCTGTAACTGAAGAGGGAGCCAGAGGAGTCACCGCTTACCTGCCCGGGAAAGACGAGGAGGTGACATGCTCACGCTCACGTTGAAGTAGCTGTGATTGTTTTGAAGTTCAGGAGGTGATGGTTAACCCTGTGTGTTTGTCCTCAGGTCTGGTTTGACATCCACTCCTTCCAGAAGCACAATGGGGGCCAGAACCTTTACATTCCTGTCACCATGAGCTCGGTAAGCCGTCACAAAAGTTTCAATGTGTCCAATCTCATGTCAAGTTGTAAATGATCTCATTTTGGCTGCTTGAAAATAGTTTTTAACCTCTGCTGTGTTCTGCCACAAGTTCCCTGATTAAGCCGGCCTTTTGTGCTTTATTGCTAGATTCCGGTGTTCCAGCGCGGCGGCGCCATCATTCCCAGGAAGCTCCGAGTTCGCAGGTCCTCCACCTGCATGGAGCACGACCCGTACACTCTGTATGTGGCTCTCAATAATCAGGTGAAGAAAGCTTGCGCCGTCTACGAGCAGCTGCAGGACTCCGCCGAGTCTCTGCTGTTCTTGCATACGAAGCACAACGTTGGATTGTCCTAATCTAACCCCTGATGTTGTCCAACAGAGAACCGCAGAAGGAGAGCTGTACATAGACGACGGCCACACTTTTAACTATGAAAAGAAGGAGTTTATCCACAGGAGGTTTTCCTTCACCAACGGCGTCCTCTCCTCTGTGTGGGTTACATCATCTCAGCTCCCCTCTTTTACCTGTTCTTCCAGCTCAGATCTTGACACTGTAATGCATGAAACTCAGGACAATAAACGCCTCTTAATCTTTGAAGATGAGTTTGTTCCTCTGTCTTCTCCACAGTAACCTTGAACCAGACGCCCAGTTTACCACCAAGTCCTGGGTGGAACGCATCATCATACTGGGAGCCAGTAAACCCAGCATGATTACTCTTAAAACTGCTGGTGAGTGACTGATGCTCTTTGTCACATAGGAAGGACATATAGGACTTAATTTGGATTAATAATGATGGATTTGAAGCAACTTGAATGATATGGTTACTTTAAGCTCTTGAATAAAAATGTTCTCCTCTGAACAGATTCAGTTTGTAGGCAATTATTGGAGGATTGTACAAAAATAACCAATTGATCTGCACCAAAACTTTAAGATAATTTGAAGTATGGATACTTTAGACGGATCATAATGTGTTTTTTGAATTGGAATAGAGGTTGACCTGAACCGGTTTATGAATGGCTAATGTCGATGTTGAAAAATCAGGCCACCTGCTGCCTAATTATCCTGGCCACAGAATAAGTTCATGTGTTTCTTTGGGACGTTGAGTCTCTGAAGGTTCAAACCTTTTCAGAGGATCTGAATATTTTTTGCTCTTTCCGTTTTTGCAGATGGCGAGGAGAACCAGCTGGAGTTCGATTTCGACGCCTCCGTGTTTGTGTTAACAATCCGCAAGCCCGGCATGAACGCGGGGGCAGACTGGACCGTGACTCTTCAGTAACCCCCAGAGAGGGAAGAGGAATACTGAAAACAATTTAACTAGACTGAAACAGGAGGAGATGGAGAGAGTAGGGAATAGACAAGACTCCCCTAATACTCCAGACTAACTAGAGCAGGACAACAGAGTAACTGCAGAAACACAGATTACAGTCTCCATCCACATTAACACAGTTTGTTGATCTGACACTGAACTCTGCCGTTTCCTTTTTGTGTTCAGTCGCACTGTAAGACCTGACAGTAATGATTAAAAATTACTACTAGATAGAAAAGTGTGTTTGTTTTTCAGGGAAGAAACAGAGTGGGTCAAGTCAACTTTGGGACTTTTTTTTTTTTTTTTTTTGCTTCTAAATCTTCCTCTCGGTTTAGCGCACAGTCTGCCTCATAAGAAACACGTCACTGTAAGAGGTTGTTGGTGTTTATAATGAAGGCTAACATTCTCATCAAACACTCCGCCTGCTGCTGATTCCTTTCTGAATTTGAAGAAATCTATCATTCCTCTTTTAGGCAAAAATCTTTAAATCAGATAAGAGCTCAGCCTTCTTTCCTCGTGCAAATTTAAAAGTTGAGGGCCGGTTTAACAACTGTGTCCTTTATGGCTCTAATCTTTTATCGTGCTTCCCCCCGACTCCACAAAGACGTCTTTATTTAGCAGTGCTCTACAGCTCATTTTGTTCCAGTCTTTCATTGAGCTTCTCAATCCTGAATGGCGATTATTCTTCTCGTTGCTTCTATTTTGAAGCATTGAGTGGGGAGCAAACCACTGACTGTGGATGATTTTGTTGACGTGTTTTCTCTTTTGAGCCATTTTTTTCCCTATGTATACTGTTGTTTGTTTTTGGGTTTTTTTTTTTTTTTTTTTTTTTTTTTTTTTTGGGGTTTTTTTGTTTTTTTTTAATGCACCTAAAGAAGGATGAGCCCTTAAAAAATATTTAGATTTTCATGTGTTTCCTAGGCATTAGTTGAAAACTTAATTTGGGTTTTGATCATTAGATCAACTAATCAGTTGTCGATTTAAAGTCATCGGAACTACAGAAGCATCTGCCCAACATATACATCAATCTGCCATCAAGTTCAATCATCTGACCTACAAGGGGGAAGGTTGTGCAAGTTTCTGTTTTTAAGAGCAAAAACGTTACCTCTACATTATTATTATTATTTTTTTGTTAGTGGCTTGAATTGGTGAAAAATGGATGTTATGGATTGCACTTCAGCTGTCAGAGTTGTCTGATGTACTTTAACAGATGAGATCCAATGAAAATAAAGTTGACCAAATGTGAAAAATAAGTGATTTCTTCCAGCTATTTTGAGTTAAATGGGTAGCGAAGTTCATTGGGTTTTTTTTTCATTATAATTTATAATGAAACCTAGAAGTATGGTTTATTTATAGTGCATCTTTCAGATACAGTCACATAACCTGTCCAGATGCTACAAAATGCGAGCATTATACATTCCAAAGATGGGGATCCAGTGTCACCACTGTTTTGTGCTTTGTTAAACATACAAAACAGACTTTTACTTAAACAGTTCAAGTAGAATATTTTGTACCCGAATGTCCAGAATGCCATTTAAAAACTACAGAAAAAACCCCGGAAATTTGACTCCAAAAATATACAATTTTGAAATGAATATTTAGAACAAATTGGGTGATACATTACTTGCATTGGCTGGATTAAAGAGCAGAGAGAAAAGGAGGAAGGTCAAGCCATCTCTTCCATTAATCATAATGGTCAAGGAACAGATCCCTGACTCCACTGTCTCTGAGATTCAAAGAGGAGCGGCAAAAGCAAATAAGGTGGATTAGTGCCTGCCAACAACTGATGCTGTCATAATACAGTCTTCAGTCAGAGACTGAAGACTGTATTCAGCTATACAGCAACAGTCTTCAGTCAGAGGCTTCTTCAGGTTCATTGGAAGACTGACTGCTATTAGAGATTCTTCCTGCCCAGAGCATCACCATCCACAACGACTCTTTGAAGATACTTGTATGAGATAAGTTAAAATAAAACTTAATTTCCTTTTGAGATAATTTTTTTTCCCTTTTTTCTTCTTCTTTTTTTTTTTTTTTTTTTTTTTTTTTTTTTTTTAATTTCCCCATCCTTACGGCGGCCCAGCGCAGCTGAGCGCTGACTGGCCGTGCTCATCTCCAGGGTATCAAAAACTGACAATTAAAAAGAAAGATAAAATTTTAAATGAACATTTTTAAGAAAATCTTTTATAAAAATTTGATATGTATTTTATGTATAGAAATATTTCGTTACTGTGTGTGGATAAAACCAAAGCGGATACTGCCACAACTCTGCTTATAAACTGTTGTTCATTTTTGTCGCGTGTTAATGACGTCAGTGGTTCTTCCGTCATGGCGGCGGAGGGCTGTGAAGAGATGAGCGGTAACGGGGTGCTTGAAGAGTCTTCAGGTAGATTTATTCATGTTATTCCAGACTAAAGTTGGCTTCAGGTTGATATGTATGATGACGGGTTTAATAAGGCGCTGCATTGTCGTTTCTTTTAAAAGAGGAAGGCTTGACGCGCTGGGCAGAGCTGGACGTTCAGTGATTCTCCAGAAGCTGAACTAATGAGAGCTTTAACTCACAGCTTGGCTGAGGAGGCTGCTATTCAGCTTTCTGAAGTAATATTTACTTCAACTCAGTGGTTTTTACATATATCTCTCTGCGCTGTTATCTGTTATTATGTATAAATGGGAAGCTCTGCAGAAATGTCCACATTGCTTGATTTTTGTTGACAGTTTCCTTAATGAGTTAAGCTCCAACTATATGCATGAAGGTTTTCTTTCTTAACCAATTCTCTAATTAGTTTGGCTGTTGTTCTGTGATCCTAAAATATTTATATTTAAAATCATAAGTGTGGCTGTATTTCCTTCCCCTGTTTGTCATTCATTACAGGACAGGGAAATGTTACATTTCTCAATGTTTTTTGTTTTTTTTTTGTACTAAAATACAAATTATAATTGGCATACTTTTAAAAAATTACCGTAAAGTGAAAACATTTAGCACTTAACATTTAGTCTGTTGCATGTTGTTTTTTGTTACAATGTACTGTATTTTTGTTGAAAATGTATTTGAAGCCCATGTTTTAAATTTAAAAACAGATTATATGTTACATTAAACAAGAGTTACAAAATGATGTGTGCATTGTGCTGCCTGTAATGGTAATAAAAAATGGGATGGTCAAAACTTAATAAGTATTTGGAACTAAGAAAAAAAAAAAAATCTAATTAAGCAAAACTGATTTCTTTCGGTCTGCTCTGGAGGGATGTTCCCCTGGCTATTACATCTCTGTTGACCCTTGACCTTCACGTTCACCACAGTGGAACCTATTTTCTTTGGTTAAAGAAGCTAAAATAGCACTGTTATACCGATATTCTTTGTTCATTTTCTCCTTTTTAAAGCCATGGATGTCTCTGAAGCTCCACCGCCTCCGCCGCCGCCGCCTCCTGAACCGTCAGAGGAAAACGGTGGTGCAGCTGTGGCCCCCGAGGCTCCTGCAGACCCCGATAAGTACTCCACGGCCCCAGCAGCAGCAGCAGCGAACGAACAGGGGGAACTACCTGCAGACTTTGAGCGTCTGTGGAAAGCAGCACACGACAATCCTCAAGACTTCACCAGCTGGACCGATCTGCTCCAGTACTGCGAGCATGAGGTGTGTTTTCAGCAAACTGGAGTGATTTTATTAGTAGAAAACAGAACAAATTAAGATGCTCTTTCTTTGTAAAGAGGTATCACCACCCTGAGCTGGAGTTTTTCCTCTCATCTTTTCAGGGTCATGTCACAGCGTACCGCAGAGCGCTGGAGGCCTTCCTGGTTCGGTATCCTCTCTGCTACGGCTACTGGAAGAAATTTGCTGACCTGGAGCGCCGTGCCGGGGACAACAACAAAGCAGAGGAGGTAAAAACTCCTTTACCGTTTCTTCAAAACATTTCATGTGTAATTGTAAAGTACTCTACGCTGTTGTTTTCTTATTTTAAAAAAAAATTCACGTATGTGTTGTGTTAGGTGTGTATTCGCGGTCTTCAAGCAATTCCTCTGAGCGTAGATCTTTGGATCCACTACATCAATCTGTTGCTGGGAACGCTGGACATGAACCTGCCGGATTCAGCTGTTCGGATTCGCAGGTAAACAAACTTTCAGTCACGTCTTAAATTTAACGTGTTTCACACATCATTCCCCAAAGCTGACAGAAAAGTCGAGTGCTTAGCTCCAAATTTTATCTGTTTGATTTCATTTTGAATATTCTGTTTTCATTTTTTTTCCATTCATAAATTTTTCACTTATTTAGACAAGTTTGTATTGTTTCACGTGTTGTTCAGTGTTTTTCAATAAAATAAGATTGGAACATTGAAGGTGTATTGTGACCTTATGACACCTGAAAGTGTAAGTTATAAAAAAAAAAATCAGTATCGGCGGTCGTCCAAAAACTGTAATCAGTTCACCCCTAGATTTTACAGTTTAGTTGATTTATTTTAGTCCGAGCGACAGTGGCTCCATCAGAAGCCAATTCCAAAACTATTTTGTTTCATTTTTTTGTTTTGTTTCAGGATTTGTACTCAAAATTTCAGGTTAATATAAAAACCTTAGAAAAACCTCTAGAAACTTGAGTCTGGAATCATTTGGAAAAGATAAATGTGAGAGCATAAAATACAATCATAATAATACAAAAACAGCTCTTTGATAACAGCTGGTTCAATGTCTTCAGTGTTTTCGAGAACGCCGTCGCATCGTGCGGTTTGGATTTCCACTCGGACCGTCTGTGGGATCTCTACATCGAGTGGGAGAAGGAGCACGGAAACATGAAGAACGCGGCGGCCGTCCTGGACAGAGTGCTCAGAGTTCCCACTCAGCTCTACAGCACCCACTACGACAAGTAAGACCACCTGGCCTCTGCAGACAGAATGCTGATGTACAAGTATCTTCAAAGAGTGACATGTTGGAGACTGTAAGAATAAAACTAGCATTTAAATCAGAAATTCACCAAAAAAAAAAACAACTTTTGACCTGAAACGGACCATTTTCAGCTGAGTTGGCGCCGATCGGTGACCAGCTACACTGAAATCAAAACATAATGTTCACTGGGGATGTTGTTAGTGAAAGGAAACCTCAATGCATCTGTTTTTAGTAGCGAAGTGATGATAAAAGCGCGGACATAAGCAGCTAGAAACTGTTTAAAATGTCATCTCCAAATCATTTTATCTTAAATTAGTCAACCCTAGTTTTACAGCAACTCCTCCCTCCCACACACAGTGTGACGCTGCATCTGTTTTAGCAATTGATGATGACTTGCAGCAGAAATGTTACACCTAAAGTCTGTGTTGGCCTGCTTTTTATACCTCATCATGCTGCGTTGTCCGTCCTTCCTCCTGCCAGGTTCAAGGAGCACCTTAACAACAACCCGCCTAAAGACGTGCTCTCTTCTGAGGAGTACGAGGAGCTGAGGGCGATATGCCGGCAGAGCCAGAAGGCAGAGCGAGCCGAACAGGCCCAGGAGGCGGAGGAGGAGCGGCCGCCAGGAGAGGAAGAGCCCGCTACACCCGAGGGTGCCGACTCCGTGAGTAAAATCCACCTACACTGAGTTATTAACCAGTTTGAAATGCATGGTTCTCTAGAAGTAAGCCTTTATGAGGCTCAACAATCAGCTTTTGAATTATTTATTATTTAATTTGTGTTTAAGATGAATATTGGGTTCTAATTCCTTGTTTTTCTCTCGGTGCGGAGATTTTAAAGTCACAGCTCTCAGAGAGTTCGGTGAAAGCCCAGACTTTGCAACATTTTCATGACTGGGTGTAGATTTCCAGCAGGAACTTTTGTTTATATACCAGTGAGAGACAAACCATGTAAATGTAGAAAATGACTCTAAATGACGCCTGTTCAGGAGGAGCTGATGCAGAAGATAAGGGACCAGGTTCTGCTCCGTAGGGACAGAGTGTACCAGGACAACGAGGGAGAGGTCCGGAAGAGATGGAACTATGAAGATGCTGTGAGTTTCCTCTCCGTCCGTCTTTCTGTTGCTTCTTTCTTTATTTCTGTCTTTATTTTATTCTTTATGTATTTCTGTTTTTTTATTCTGTTTACTTATTTCTCTTTTTCTGTCTTTATTTTATTCTTTTTGTTTTTATTCTTTATTTTGCCAGCTCCGTCCTGTTTAGATGCAAAAGTTTCATACATGTGCAAGCAGACAAGGCAAAGCTTAAACCCGATGATTATTTAACTAAACACAGAACAAAGCAAAGACACGCAGCATAAAAACAACTTTGGATGAGCGAGTCTAAAAACGTCAGAACAGATTCTGTAAATAAAAGTGTGAAAGAGAAAATGTGTTTAGTCCAGTTTAAACTGTCCTGGTGTTTGGCTCAAAAACCCAACAGATCAAGCGTCCGTACTTCCACGTCAGGCCGCTGGACCGCCTCCAGCTCCGAGCCTGGCACACTTACCTGGACTGGGAGATCGCTGAGCTGAACAGGGACACCAAAGACCCCACGCCAGGCGAGGACACACATGGTAAAAGTGTTGCTTTTCCCTTTGATGTTCGAAAGTATCTGTGTGTTTTAACACCGCTGTCTTCTGACAGACCCAAACCAGGAACCAGCAGAGGAATCTGAGGTCACCACACAGCGTCAGGAAGCATCAGCTGATGCTGCAGCCGTGCAGGGCGACCACAGAGTTCGCATCCTGTTTGAGCGCTGCCTGATCGCCTGCGCTCTGTATGAGGAGTTCTGGACCAGGGTGAGATAAAACACTCATGTACACCTCACTTTATCGATGAGCTGCATGTAATAATACGTAACACCTGCCTGCGCGTGTTTTAGTATATTCAGTACCTGGAGCCGCAGAGTGTGGATGAGGCCCGGGCCGTCTACAGACGAGCCTGCGAGGTCCACCTCCCCAACAAACCCAACATCCACATGCAGTGGGCCACCTTTGAGGAGAGGCACGGTACGGCATGTTTCTGCTCTGCTAAAGTTTGACGTTTCAAAGGAAAAAGTATGATTTGCACCTCAAGTTTTAAATGTAATATTTAAAAAACAAGAAAGACATCAGAAAATTTGTACTTGCTCATGCGAACTTCATACTCGTCTCCATCAGATGACCGAACTGAGGCCCGGCGGGTGCTGGAGGCCCTGGAGAAAACCCTCCCTGGTCTGGCTGTCGTACGCATCCGCAGGGCCGCTTTGGAGCGACGAGCGGGCCAGCTGGACCAGTCGGAGGCCTTGCTGCGGGAGGCCGTGGCTGAGTCCAAAGAGAGGCCGACGCTGCACGCCTTCTACTCCATCAAGCTGGCGCGCCTGCTGCTCAAAGTGGCCAGAAACCCCGACGGCGCCCGCAGAGTTTTACAGGAAGCACTGGAAATCAGCCCGGTGAGATTAGAGATGGAAATCGTACGTCGCTTGTCAGTGCAAAACAGCTGGGTGGGAATGGGTGCCTTGTAGTGTCAGAGATGGATTTGCTACAAAAGTGGGAAACTGAAATAATGTCACAAGAGGAGATATCTGATTAAGGCAGAAAATTGGGCCGTACCACTATCAGCGTGCCACAATCTATTCTCCTGCTAAGATGCAGTAGTATGGATTGAGATTTCTGTTTCACAACCTCGACTGTGATTTCCATTTCTCTATAAATTAATCAGGATAACGACAAGCTGCACTTGAACCTGTTGGACCTGGAGTCGTCTGGGGACCCCTGGGCTTCGGCCGAGGCGGTGCAGGAGTGTGTGACTCGAGCCCTGGCGGCTCCTCTCACCCCACAAGCCAAGTTACTCCTGTCACAGAGAGGCCTCCAGTTCACGGAGGAGTACAGCAACTCCGTTCAGAGGTTACGCATCACAGTTTTGACCATTCCCGACGGGCTCTGGTGAAGCACTTTCATCTCAAAGCGGGTCTCTGCTGTCTCTGCAGCGTGCTGTCCGTCTACGAGGCGCATCAGAAGCTGCTGGACGAGCTGGGAGGTACAAAGAGAGAAGCAGAGAACGGGTGAGAGGAGAGGGTGAAAAACTAACTTCAGATTATGATTTTTGGAGGGAAACGTTTGAGTTCAGCATGTCAGAGAGTCCCCGATCAGCTTAATAATGTCATTCATGTGTTACAGAATGGCTTTTTTTTTTTTTTTTTAAATAAAGAATAAACTTTAAATGTTTGCTACTTTTTAAAGTAATGCCTCTAACTTACAGGCCTGTTCAGAATAGAATAGAAAAGCTTTTATTGTCCCACAGAGGGGAAATTCAGGTGTAACAGCAGCATCAGATCTGTAGGTTCACACAAGAAGTTCCAAAAGGGTTAAAAAATATATATAAAAAAACAAGATTAACAATAATAGTAATAAAAATATACTGTAGAAGATTATAACATAAAGATACTGTTTAAAGGCTTTAGAGCTCTTGTTCCTCCTCTTGAACCTTCTCTCGTTTTGTCACATTACAAAACATCAAATAAAAACTTCATTGTATTTTCTTGAACTTTTGTGTGCCATGACCAAAACAGAATGGAGAGTTTGGGTCTTCATTAACCCTGAGCACCCTGTCCCCACAGTATGATACTGCCACCCTCATGCTTTTCTTCAGCAGGACAGGGAAGCTGGTCAGCGTTGACGGCAAGATGGAGGGAGCTAAATACAAGGCATTGCTGGAAAATAAACGTAGGAGCTGCGAAAGCGTTGAAACTGGGGTGGAGGTTCACCTTCCAGCAGGAGAACCAGCCCGAACATACAGATAGAGCTTCACTGGCATGTTTGTGTCAGAATGTCCCAGTCAAAGTCCAGACTTAAATCCACTCAAGGAATCTAAAGCAAGACTTGAAAATTGATGTTTGCAGAAGCTCCCCTGGGACGGACAACATGGACTTTATTAGGATATTTTGTGGTACTTATTACGATAAACGATAAAAGTGATAATAAAAAGTCTTTTAAAAGTCCCAGCAGGCTTTTTGGGAAAAGATTGTATGGCTGTGACTGTGTGTCCCTGCGGTCAAAACCCTGCAAACACAAATAAATCTAGTAGGGTAACAAATGCACCCTTTATTAACCCTTTATTTACCCTTTAAGAAAAAAGCTACTCCAGGTCCCCAGACACATCAGGACGTGCGTTTTTATTGATAGAAGTTGGATACTTTGTGTTGGTTTATCACAAAATCCTAATAAAATGCACTGAAGTTTGTAGTTGTAACATGACAAAATGTGGGAAAAGTTCAAGAGTGTGTAACGCATGAAGTATAAGTTCTGTGAATAAAATGTTACGTCTGATAGCTTCAAAACCCAGCGCAGGTTTAATGGTTTATTTGTATTAATCTGGTTCCGTAGGGATGAGGATCCAGAGAAAATGAGCAAAACTGACGACGACTCTTCTGCTGCTGTGTCTGCATCCAACGCGTCGCATGTACCCATCACCACGCCGCCGCCTCCCGTGATGGCCACCGACCCAAGCGCACAGGCCGGATATGGAGCTTACAGCAGCTGGTACCAGGTAGAAGTTGAGAGCTTCTGGCATTTAACATTTAAAGGTTGTTTTGTTTGTTTATGAAAATTGCAAAATGATGTTGAATGCGTCTGAAAAGTTTCAGTGATCATTTTGTTTTCTGTCTCTTTAAGCAACCACAGTACGGTAGCTACGGCAGCTACGGCTACCAGAACACCTGGAACTACAACCAGGCCTACTATCCACCCAGTTAAACAGAACAGCAGCATCTCTGGAACCAGTTCGAGCCATCTGAACGACAGACTTAAACTCCCAGTCCAGCTGAAACATATCCCAGCATGCCTCTGTACTTTCAGCTCGGGGTCGGTGAATCTCGGTGGAAAAAGCGACTAAAGGGAAACCATGGCACCCATTTTCTGTAAAGCCTCCTGAGTTTAATTAAAATTATTTTTGTATTTGTTGTCAAATCGGCCCCTTTACTCATGTTTTAAAGTCTCCTACTTTATCCGACGCTACCGTGTATGAATGACATTTTGTACCACCTCTGTTGGTTTTTAATGTACATAAAAGGTGTTTTATAGTGTCTCACATCAAAGCTTTCTTAGACTTTTTGTTCTTCCAATACAAGGAGAAAAACAATCAGTTCAACTTGATATGAAACAAGCTCTCAGGTGGACAACACTGTTTCTGCTACATACCTAGATGTTCAAATACAAGGAGGGAACATTCTGTAGTAGAAATACATCATGGCTGAAAGTCCAGTTCACTTTACCCTGTTTTTTTTTTTTTTTTTAGCCAAGCTGATCATTTTTTCCTTGTGTTAATGCTAAATACTTCAGTCTTATTTAACCCAAACCAGGAGGTTTGGTTATTTTACTACGATACATCAGTAGCTTTGGAGATAGCCTGCAGGATAGATTGAGTCCAGTATCAACTGTGGGAAAAGGTACTGGTTTTTCTTTGGCTCCAGCTCATGATTTACAGCCTGCTTGGTAGCGTTTGGTTCAGCCTGTATCCAGTGGTGTGATTTATTTTACCACGCCGTCCAGAAGTACTGGCACTCCTGGTAACCATGTGTGAAAAGCTTTAAAATGAATTCATCTTTTAGTAAAGAAGCATAATCTCTCACTGAAAAAATGAGAAATTCTGTATTTATTTTAGGACAAGGCGCCACAAAGGATTCTTAAATAAATTTAAAAATTTTTGAGTTGATAAGTTTCCAGGAACTTTTCATCACCTCTCTGATTTGCCTGATTTACTTTATCAGCCTGGATTAATGACCGACGCATCACGGTTTGTGAGATTCAGTGGTTGTGTGTCAGGAGAACCACAGGGGCCTGTACTCTCACCATTCCTTTTCACTCTGTGCACCTCAAGGGACCAGCTCTGCGGACAACCCTCAGCCTCCTCTTCATCAGACTGCCGTATAACAGTGTCTTCAATCAGGGGCTTGTCTGAATCGCTGTAACACAGACCGCAACAGGGAAGTCTTCCCATGGCCATCACCATCTACAACAACACTTAACTAATCCCTTTAGGATTAATAAAGTATCTCTAGATTCAAGATTTGAATTAGCAACCCACGACTTCTGATCTCCTTAAGGTATGTAAGGACACCCAGAGCCACCTCTCTTCAACTCTTCAAAGCGGGAAAGGTAAGAGAACATGATATTTAACGGTCTTCAAAGTAAACAGCCAGTTGCCTCAACCTGCATGTCTGTGCAATCAAGGCAAAAAACTGACATTTAAGACAACTGGAAGTGTGGCAAAGGAAGAGGAGGAGATAAAAGATGCAGCAAAGATTTGGGATCATCAAGTCGCAATGACATTTAAGACTTAATAAACCACTTTACCAGTGGTGTCAATGATTCTGGAGGGTGTTTTTTTTTTTTTTTTTTTTTTTTTTTTTTTTTTTTAATAGAAATGTACAGATTTCAGGCTTACATTTGTTAAAGTGGTCTTCTTTTATATTTGTTAGCTTTCCAATTACAAATAAACAGCAATAAAGCACAATCTATGATGAACAAACTGTATATATGGAAAATGAAATGCAATAGCTTTTAACGAATATATAAACAGATCTAAATAGTGAATTTTAAGATGACGGGGTTAAGAGTATTTTCAGGAAGATGGCATTATTTTCAGGTTTTCAACTTTCATTAGATCTGATTTTACAAAATATAAAAAAGGATCATTTATATATAAAATTCAGAAACATCAACTCAATTATCCCAGCCAGCTTTATTGTAATCGGTTTCCTTGTGGACACAACTTTCAGCAAATCTGAGCTCGTTAAAAAAAATGACAAAGTAAAATGTCACAAAATCAGGAAGATCACAGGTAATAAACTTAAGGCCCTTTCAGAACCACTTTAGCACGTATTCTTCAGCAATACAAGGGTCGAGATAAAACTTTGTTCTGTGCACTTTTTTTTTAATGAATGTGTTGAAGCCACAAGCAGAGATCCTTAGGGAAGTATCAGTCAGAAGCCAGCTATCTTCAGTTCGCTCAGCTGAGGTCAAGGTCCAGTTCGATGCCTGCAGCAGTCTAACAGATTCTGTTACAGACCTGAAGCTGCATTCAGCCACATCGAAGCCTGAGGAGCTCATACGTGTCTGAATGCAGCTTCACCACGTCTCTGCTTCAGTTCAGTTAGCTGGCTTATTGAGTGATACTCGCAGACGGCAGCTCTGTTCCTGGATCGGTCTGTTTTCGGGCGATTCTCGTGTCGTCGTCGTGGTGAGGTAGGCTCACAGAGCAGATCCTTCTCACTTTTTGGTAACAACCAGAACAGCTGAAGGCACCAAACCTGTGCGGAGCGCAAACAAAAAGACGATCTCAGCCCAACGCGTGCTGTATGTGATTAAAGCTCACAATCACAGATATGACGCCATTTTAGCGCAGAGCAAAGATCTTTGATGGCATTTAAAAACTCAAATCGCACTCGAACGCTCACCCAGCTCTTTAAGAGGCTTCTCCATGTCCGTTTCAGTGTAAACGTGGCGCGGGTAGGGCGACAGCAGCGTGAAGTCCTGACCCTCAGGTGTGTTGCCGTTCATCTGCACGTAGACGCGCACTGCCGCCAGCGGCTCCTGGGCCTTGAAGACCGTGTTGATGGTGGAGCCGTCCAGCAGGCGAACCTGTGGATGATTTGATGACAGGAAGCGTGAAATAATAAAGTTAGATATATTACTGTGTAAAGATGCACCGTCCACAAAGAGCAACCATCCTGAGTAAACTGAAGCTTTGTTTACAGGGTTCCTATGTAGCGTTTAGCTCACAACTCCAAACTTTCCATAACTTAAACTTTCATTTTCCAGATTTTTTTCATCCTATATTTAGTACGTAAACAACAAACTTTACTGGCGATCTGACAATAGAGAGAGACAATTATATGAATGAGACCAAAAACAGAATTAATTAAAGAATAAATGAAATGAATGAATAAATGAAGACAGCAAGAAACAAAACTTCTCAGTAATTTCCTTTCATGGATTAAAAATAAATCACAGGGCTTAATCATCAAACTTATACACGGGGTTCAAACACATTCCACACGTAACAGATCCAGACTCCACTTCCCCGAGTTGTTGGTGCTTTACTTTCATTTTAAATCATAAAATATTAACAAGGGAGGACTCCAGGAAGAAAAGAAGTACACAGAGAAGGAAGGATAGAATTAAGAAAAGGAAGATCACAAGGAAGGACACAAGGAGAAAGGAAGCAAGGTGCTGCAGTCTCTGTTAATATCCTGAAAGGTGAGGCTGTAATTCTTTATTTTAAACTTGAAATGTGGCCTACTTCGTGTCGCCCGCCACAAAATCTCAATGAAATACTCTGAAGCCTGTGGCTGATTCTGAGAAAACGGGAAACGGTTCTATGAACATTTCACAAGCCACTTTATATCCAGGTCTGAGTGGGCGATCAGGAATGGAAAGAAGGTTGCAGGAAGGAACAAAGGATACAAGGATGGATGGAATGATGCAAGGAAGGAGGAATAGAAAGAAAAGATGGAAAAAGGACAGAAAGGAAGGGATCAAGTAAAGAAGGAACACTGGGAAGGAAAGAAAGAGTGACAAAAAATTAGGGAGGAGACAACGAAAAAAGGCCGGAAGGAAGGAAGAACACAAGGAAGGAAGGAATGACAAGATGAGGGGTAGAAAGGATTCAAGGACGACTGCAAGAGAGAAAGGAAACAAGGAAGGAAAGAAGAAGGGCAGATAAAACCTTAAAGTGCAGATAATATATCTGAGGCTTTGACCTGTATCCTGGACTCATCATACTCCTTCTTCGTGGGTGGGGGGCCCTGACTGGTGGGTGACGATGGACTGGGCGGGGTAGGCTGGGATGATGTCGCTGTGCTTGGAGGTGTACCTCCTCCAAACTAAACCAGAAGAGGGAAAAAAAAAAAAAAAAGACAAAACAATCAGAATTACAGAAAGAAATGAAAAAAATAAATAAAGGCACTGTGTCTGAGATACCTTCTGTGCTCTCTCCTCTCGGTCTCGCGCAATTTTGTCTTTAACCCTTTGCCTGACGAGGACAAAAAAAAAAAAAAAAAAAAAAAAAAAGCACCAGATTTACAAACAGTAACAAGAAGTAAAACCACTGTGATCTTAAGGAGAAATGTCCTCACAACACAGTCTTTCCACAAACTAAACCATCAAAAATAACAAGTAAAAACTGCATCATTGTGCACAAGCATCCTGCAAAGTTACAGTCAAATCTTCCATATAAATTATGGTACCCACTAAACCTTCTGCACTGTGCATCAGGACTTCATAAATGTATTAATTGTTAAATGTACATTTGTTGCTTTAAATATCTAATTTAAGAATGTTTTAAGAAGCTAACCTAGCTAGCTTGTCCTCCATCTTCTCTCTCCTCCGCTGATCTGCGAGTTTCTTCATCTCATCGTCCTGTATCTTCTGCCGTATCTGCTGCAGCTCCTGGCCCTGCCTCCTTCGCTGCTTTTCCCGCTCCACCTCCTCGGCTCGCTCGCGTTCCCTTCTCTCCGCCTGCTTCACTCGCATCAGCTCCTCTAGTCTGAAACGCAGGGACGAACCAGATGGCAAACCGCCACTTTGCAGGATAGAACCCCCCCCCCTGCACACACACGACATTAACTCTGTAACGCTGATTAAAACTGTTCATCAGCTCTGACCTTTTGACTTGTTCACGTTTCTCCTCCTCTGTCATTGGTCGCTTTGAAGCCTCCGGGTTATCGCTGTATATTTCATCTCCCTCTGCGATTACGGGCACTAAACATGACCACGGTGTGATTAATCAAACATCTTCAAAGAAACGATTCACAAAGACAGAGCTACCTTAGCACAGACAAAGTGAATCTTGACCAAAATCATTATTGTTATTAAATAATTTCTTCCCCGCAGAAAAACAAAAACATGCACCAACCTTCAGCTGTGTCCCCTGCTGTCAGCTGACTGTCTGCCTCTCCTCCTAAGACGTTCCCCGCAGGAGGCACGTAAGGTTCATCGATGTCCGGGTCGTTCTCATGTTCCATTAACCTGAAAGAGACGCATCCAAAACAACGGGTCAGCACGAAAAACTGTGCTCTTCTCTATGGTAAGACTAAAAGGGCATCAATACGTTGTCATGTAAAAACATCACAATTTAAAGACAGTCTAAACGTCACTGTGTGAATACCGCTCAAAAAGGAATCATTCCTCTGACCGACAAACTTTCCTCCCTCCCATACAGGTTCAAAGACCAGATATTCATCTGATGTTTAGCGGCTTAAAAAAGATTTTCAAAAAACACTTTCAACTACAAACAACTACATGGATTGGAGTGTGAAAGAACCAGGCCTTTACAAATATTAAACAAACTGAATTTATTCATCCACAAGTATGGCTCATGTCTGCTCCGGCGAGAGAGCTCTTCAGTTTAAAAGCTGATATTCTGAAGAAGATAGAAAACTGAAATATACTGCCCTGCTACACACAAAGAAACGATTCACTGATTTTTAGAAGCAGAAACCTAAAAAGCAGAGCCAAACCTTAACAGAGGGAAAGAGTGATTGATACTGTCAATAATAAAGAGCTATGGAAATCTAGAGCCTAGTAAAAGCAGCGTATTAGTTGTTATTTTGAGTTTAAAGTTTTAATAATTCCTGTTGAAGTGAAGAAAACCCAAAATATTAATTACTATACAGTTGACATTAAATCAGACTAAATCTTTCCCATTTTAGGTCCGTTAAGGAACATCTAAATAATTTATATCGGATTAATAATGAGCATGAAATACTTCTAAAGTTTTAAACTTTCTTCAAATTCAGAGGTTTGAAAACATGTCCGCGATCCGGTTCTCTGGCTAGCGACTGAAGGAATGAGATCGCAGATACAAGCAGCTGACAGGACTTTCCTCCGCAGGGTGTCTGGGATCTCCTTGAGAGACAGGGAGAGAAACTCAGACAACTGGGAGGAGCTCATCTTTTCGCCTGCTTCAAGTCGCCATACAGGTTCTGTTCTTGATTCTACAGCTCTGACAGTAATCAAGTCAAGGTGCCACTAGTTTAAATGGAAACATAAATATGTGGTTAATCATAGTTAATTTATGACGTTATATATATATATATATATATATATATATATATATATATATATATATATATATATATATATAAAGCTGAGTTGGCTTACATAGTTTTTTTTATTTAATGTCAAACATCTTCATGTTTGACATTAAAATATGGTTGAACATTTTTGAAAAATGTAAGTGTGGAAAAAGGCAAAAACAAGCGAAATACATAGGAGAGGCGAAAACTTTTCACCAGAAGTTTATAAATGTCTCACCAGTCCATGGCTTGCTCTATCCCCTGGTTTCCTGTATTGGCCACAGCTTTCTCCCTGAGGAATCGAGATAAAGGACAAGTTACTCAGTTTTAGCTTTCAGCTCATTGAGATCAGTCACATCTGGGGTGAGGATTATCACTCACGCTCTGTTTCTGCCAAAGCCCATCTCCAGAAGGCTCTCCAGTGTTGTTAGCTCTGCCATTTTGACCTGAAACAAGCAAGTTACCAGCATTCATGAATCATCGACAGAAAGAAAGGGGAAGCTCAAATAACCCTCTTAAAATTTCCCCTTGAAAGTAAACCACAAGTAATTCACAATATTTTTGGAATATAAAACGAGGAGAACACATTTTCGTCTATCCCTGAGCAGCAGCTTGTTATTTCCAGTCACAGCTAGAGTAATGCTAAGAGCTAACATTAGCATCAATGCTGCTAACGAAGATAGTTTTACTGGCTAAAATGACTAAAATAACCTTGCTATAGATCATTTTCACTAAGGATAGCTTTTTTTTTTTAAATCTTCAATGAAGATAGTCATAGGGGTTATGTCGTTTTAAAGGTGTTAATATCTGAGGCACAATATAGATTGATGAAGGGAGCGTTTGTTAGCTACTTACACATCAGCCTGCTACAACAGTTCATCAGTACGGAAAGCCAAGTAGGTCAAAAGGGACCATGCGAAATTAGACTTTTTTTTTTTCTTTCTCAATTTTTAAAACATTTTTTTTATATTACAGTCAAAATTCCGAAAAAAAAAAAAAAAAAAAAAAAAAAGAATTAATTTTTTTCAGTAGCTCTAATCCTCTTCTGCAGATTATAGATTATATAAATTCTGCTTAGTTAAATAAATGTAGAGTAGCACTTTGGTTCAGCCTCTCTTAATATCTTGGAAGGGAGGGAGGGGGTTGTATCTTTTATTTTCCACTTATCATGTGGGTCACTTTGTGTCGGCTAATAACACAAAATTCCAATAATATGCTTTGAAACTTGTTGCTGAATTGTAACAAAATAAGAAATGGTTCAAGGGGTATGAATACTTTTACAAGCCCCTCCAGGTTTTAGTGGGTGGATCAAGGAGTTTGATTGCTTTTTGGTCTGTTTAATCTCTTATGTTGTTATTCTTACATTTTATAATCAAATAAGCATGCAATGACTGATGTCAGCATCATTCATATCAAAAGATTTGTTTTAAGTTCAGGCATTGCTACAGATGCCTGACTGAATATGAAGCTATTTTTATCTGCATTAGCTCTGCAACACTGCATATGAAGCCAAAATGTTGACTTTAAGATGCTTCATCCTTGCAAATCCTTCACTTTTGGATTTTATAAAATAAAAATATTGCTGGGCAATATCAAACATGGACACCTGGTTTAATTTTATCTGATATAAGTTAGGCAAACCCCATTCAACCAGAACAGGAAGTAAATTTGATCTCAAAGTTAATGATCCTGCAACGTATTAAAGATTTGTTTGAAACGCATCTCTATTGTTTCATTTGGTTTCTAAATCAGGTATGTAACTTATAAGCTTCCTATTGGCCTGAATGGTTTGATCCCATCATGGTGGTTCATCAGTGTTCAAACTACATAATTTGCTGACTATGTGCAGGTTGGGTCTGTTACATATTTACAGTAAGTGTAATGATTAATTTTTCTCTCCCCCACGCAGTCTTAAGCAGCTCTCAGTCACAAGTTCATCCATTACTCAGACTTTTCTATCAGCCACTCACTGAATTTCTTTCACATTTTTAGTCGTAATTGTTTGCCTCTCTTTTCCTCCTATTTGTATGTCCTTGCAGGGTTAATTTGGTAAGTATGAGCTTTATTCATTTGTATTTGTTTATCAAACTGATCTGCAATAAAATTACATTTTATTTATGTATCAGGTTTTTAAGCCTGTTTTTCAGAAAAACCCATACCTTGAGTTATGACCTTGATTTTCTGTTGTTAAAATATTATTGTTTTGGTTAGCTTCGGTATTTGTACTATATTGGCTGTAAAAAGGTGATTCTATGTGTAATCTTAAACAGGAAAGTTTACATTTTCACAAAAGGAACAAAAGGCTTTTATATAAAATGTTAAAATTGAATAAAAGTTGATCCGGTTCAAACATTTCCTGGTTTGCTTCTTGGAAACAGGATGATAAATGACTCTGTTTGATTTGCACAGATTTTAATGGATTGATGCCATCATACTTCTTTCAAAGATGATATTCTCTAAAAGTATTATGTAGAGATTTTTGCTATAGTTTAGGAAACTATTGCTGAAAATGTGCCAGTTTATGTCTCGTTGATCGTAATGATGTGAATTTACGAGCAAATTTGCTTATAAAGCTTCCCATTGGAAATATCCTGTGAATAGAGATGGGCAAAGTTGAAGGCAATAACAGGGATGAAGGTCTTTATAGGCTATCTTTAAATTACTTTATAGCTCTGTTTTTATTTCTTTTCTGGAGAACAGGTTAAGAGTCAAAGTTCACCAAAGATGAGTCAAGTCAGATTTTGGGAAACAGTCCATTATAGACAGGAAAAGCTATTTTTAATGTCTAAATATGAAACTTAAAAAACAAAAATAGAGTTGAAATTCAAGTTTGCTTGTTTTTTGCCACAAAGCATCTTGCTCTTAGCACTTTGTACACATTTATTGAGTGAATGACCCTGATTTTATTGGAGTCAAAGGGTGGAATGTAATCTTGGATGCTGTAAAAACCAAGATTAGGTTTATGACATTTCAATGATAATTTATCAGATGTGGCTGCGATCACGAGGGGGCTTAAATTTAGGATGGGCAGTAAAAAAGGTGTGACTTCATGTGATCAACAAGTTAAACAAAAGAGGGCAGCATTTTATCACTCAACTTTGCAGAGACTTTGCAAGGTAGACCTCATGAGTCAATTAGAAAGCTAGAGGTTATATTTGGGTTAATTTTTAAATGTCTTCTAATCCTTGTTGAGGTAAAACGGAGACTCCTACTTTGACTCGGTAATCAGGAGACGTCAGCTGAAGACTGGAGAGCCAGATCTGGGGGGAAAACCTCGGGGTTTTTTTGCTCGGGTCTGTCAGCTGTGTTGTTTCTGCGGGTCTCACCAGCTGTAACAGCATCTCCATTTGGAAAAACTTTGGCATCCAGTGGAGCTGCTGTTATCTATGGAGGGACACCTCTCTTCATCGAAACCCCACACAGGACTCTTTCCGCTTGCTCCTTTTACAGTCGGGATTTGATGGTTGCTATCAAATAAAATTTATTGTGTAAATCCAGTTAAGGTGTCACTGTGTTTTTTTTCCCTTCACCATACAGATTCAACAGATCTAACACACAGACTGAGCTGAAGGTCATGCTTCTTATCACTGTCATAGAAATATTTATGCAATGGTTTAATGTAATTCCACTTAGTTTCACAGGTACATGTTAATATGTTTAAAAATGATTTTTTAAAACCCATTTATTTCAGTAATTTAATTCAAAAAGTGTCTGTTATATAGATTCATTACACTTGTGATCTTTTCTCATAAACTTAATTTTCAATTTTCATTAGTGCAAGTCATCGAAATTAACAAAAAAATAAATGCTTGAATAAATCACTCTGTGTGTAGGCAGTCTGCAGTGTTGTGAAAATCTAGTTGCCCCCTTACACGTTTCTTCTGTTTTTGCTTAAATGTTTCAGATCATCAATCAGATTTTCATGTCAGACAACAATAACCCAAGCAAATAAGAAAAGCAGTTGTGAAACGATTTTATCTTTTAAGGAGAAAAATCTTCTATCCAAGCCAACCTGGTTCCATATCAAAAAACATCCCCCCATCTTGTGAAATCATGAATTAACTGCCAATAACTATTTTTACTGGTCATACCAGGCCCTGATTACTGCCAGGCTTGAGAAATTGCTTAAACTGAGCCAATCTAACAACAGGAAGTAGGGTAAAAGATCTCAAAAATGGAAAAAAAAAAAAAAAAAGCCAAATCTTTGGCATTTGTTGGTCTGGAAAGAGTGACAAAATTGTTTTTTAAGGTTTTAGTACTCCAGAGATCCACACTGAGAAAATATAGAACAAGGGTTCCTTCTCTGGACCATCAGACCTGCAAAAATTACTTTAAGAGCACATTACTTTAAGAGACTTATCCAGGATGTCATAGAAAGACCAAATCTAAGACCAGAAGCACTGCAGATGTCAATGTCCTCAGTCATGGTCGGTTTTCTTGATTCAAAAGTAGAGAAAGAGATTAAACAAAGATGGCATCCATGGGAGAAACCACTCTTGTCTAAAAGTGCACAAAGGCCTGTCTGCCATTTGCAGAGAAGCATCTTAACAATCCAAGACTGTGAGGAAAATAATTGCTGGACTCATGAGTCAAACAGAACGTTATGGTAGGCTACATGTGGTCCAACACAGCATTTCAGAAGAAGAACATTACACATACAGTCAAACAAGGAGGTGGGAGTGTGATGGGTTGGGGTGCTTTTCCGCATTAGGACCTGGATAACTCACTGTAACTCATTAAACCATGAATTCTGCTCTCTACCAAGAAACTTTCATCCATCAGTTTCTGATCTTAAACTTGAGCTCAGTTGGGTCAGAAAGCAGGCCAATGACCCAAAGCACACCAGCAAGTCCACCTCTGACTGACTCACAACAAACAAAATGAAGGCTATGGAGCGGCCTAGTCAAAGTCCAACCTTAAATCTAAATTAGATGCAGTGGCTTGACCTTAAAGGAGGTGAGAAACCCTCAAATGGGACTAAAAGATAAATAGTGGGCCAAAGTTTGTCCACAGAGACGGGAAAAACTCATTTCCAGCTACCATTAATGTTTGATGGCAGTTAATGTAGCCATGGGTGGCACAACCAGTTGTAAGATTTAGGAGGTGATTACTTTTCACATATGGTCAGGTTTGTTTGGATAAGCTTGTTTTTTTGTTTGTTTGTTTGTTTGTTTGTTTGTTTGTTTGCTTGTTTTTTTTTTGTTTTTTTGTTTTTTTGTTTTTTTTTTTACCAAAAAATGAAATCATTATTTGAAAACTATATTTTTTATTTACTCAGGTTATTTTTGCCTGATTTTTTTTGATGATCTGAAATAGTTAAGTGACAAAAAGAACAAAAATAAAAGAACAGAAGAAATCTGTAAAAGGGCAAGTACTGAAATAAATAAACTTTTCACTGATCTGACTTACTGAGATTCAGCTGGATATTGTGTGTGAATACAAGCATAATTCCTATAAATAGTAAGAGACTTCCTGGAATAAATGTTTAAATGTTTCTCATAAGTCCAAAATCCCCAAAGTTAACAGACTGTCATTAGCAGGTGCTTGAGAGGATTTAGTTACAGCACAAATAAAAATAAAAATAAAAGTGAAAATAAACTTGTGTATTACAGCTCCAGTGGGTAATTCAAATAAGCCTCTTGAAACTAAAAGCAAAAGAACACGACTAATTGGAGAACAGTGACCCCAGTGTGTATATTACTGAACAGATCCCCTCATCCCCATTCCAGAAACATGATTCACAGTCCACAAATGATCATTAAAAAAATGGAAATAAGACATATGATGGCAAATGAAGTTAGAATATGTAACACAAAGGCAACACAGCAATGCTAACCATCACACTGAATTAGTGAAAGGGACAAAACAGGAGCAATTCACAACATGCTGAAGAAATGCATAAAGATCAGATACTAAAGACAATATCTTCTACTGGGAATTAAACTATGTCAAAGGAAAGCAAACTGTATGGGAAATTTGAACAAATGGTGTGTAAAAAATGGCCAAAAGGTGACCAAAAAAAGATAAGAGGTTTGTGATCAGATAAACATCTGCATGAATAAGAAACACACAGCTGTAACAACTGCATCTACATGTTTTATTTTGTTTTATTTTTGTTGGAGAGCCTATTTTGATCTGTCATTAAAAGTATGTTTGCAGAAAAGGACATGTATAAATATTAGTTTTAAACATTTTTATTGTCAAAGCAAGTCACAATCACATTTCAAAATTACAAAATGTTTGTCATCTTTCTTTTTTTCACAAAACAAGCACACAGAACAACTAGAGTCTTTGTCATATAAATAAATGACTAAATAAATATCGATATATTAATTCAGTTTTGATAGATGGACTTAAAATGGGTTTAAAAACAGCAACAAGGGCCTTGAACATATGAAGAAATAGTGTGCCTTATATGGCAAATGGATTTATCATATAATAGAAATATTTTGTTGTTGTTGTTGTTGTTTAAGCAGATATACATACATAATTTCTTCAAATCAGATGCTTGCTTCAGCTTCGTGAGCTTTTGGAATCTAATGACATAAATGGAAACACTCTTTTTGCTATCTAGATAAGTGTTAGCTTTATTGGCCAAGATTGTGCGCACAAACAAGGAATTAAGTCAGGTAGCAATTAATTTTTTCTTTCCTAATCAATCCTTTTAGATATCAATTCACTGCATTTGTTTTTAATCTGTTGACGCAATAGTCATAAAGTAATTAGTGACAGAGCCTGTGGTTTTAATTATATGTTACCTCAGCCTGCCATACACCTGTGGCATCTTGATGACGCAGGCTGGAGTAACACTTCCGGTGATGGTGGTTCTTAACTGACAGCCGGTCGCTAAGAGAGAAGCTACTTTGAAAAGGTTTTAACGGCTTTTGCATTTACAGCCTCGGTGCATTTGCCGGAAACGGTCTGCCAGGAGCCTGGTATTCAAGGTGGAGTTCCGGCGGCTGTGTTATATTAACTTCAAGTCGGCTAAAGGGAGTCCTCCCATTAATGAGTAAGGCTCGTTGTGCGTGGCCACTGGTAAGCTAGCGAAGAGGAGGGTGGGGACTAAACTTCCTAGACCTCGCCCCAGTCGTTGTCTCACTCTCCAGCACACAGGCAGCTAATCGTCGCTCGGCGTGAGAGACCCCTCACAGCTTAATTACACAGCCATTCAAAGGGAGACCGACACAGCTGTGTCAACTGAAGGGTAAAAACCAGCAACCATGTTCAGGAAGACCTTGAAGAAGGACCCCGAGCTGTTCCAGAACGTGTCGGATGGGCTGCGGAAGCTTTACCGAACCAAACTGTTCCCGCTGGAGGACACGTATCGATTCCACGACTTCCACTCCCCGGCGCTGGAAGATGCCGACTTCGACAACAAGCCCATGGTGCTCCTGGTTGGGCAGTACTCCACCGGCAAGACCACCTTCATCCGGCACCTCATGGAGCAGGACTTCCCCGGTATGCGCATTGGCCCCGAGCCCACCACGGACTCTTTCATCGCGGTGATGCACGGCGAGCAGGATGGGGTGATCCCTGGTAATGCCCTGGTGGTGGACCCCAAGAAGCCCTTTCGTAAACTCAACGCTTTTGGAAACGCCTTTCTCAACAGGTAACAAACCCCTATGAACTTTAAAGTCCTCACTAAAGATCAAACCCAGATGTTTAGATGGTAATGCCTGAGTTTTTAGGTTATTCTTTGAATGTGAGTGTTTTCACAAATTAGTGTAGGGAACAAAAGTCTCACAAACGCATCATATGTGATTTTCAAATCCCCCCCCTCCTACAAGTCCTAACATGCACCACACCTTTCTTTTTTTTTTTTCTTTTGAGCAAATTCACAATGTGCTGTTGAGCAATCTTTGCTGAAGGGCCCAGAGTGTGCGAGAGGTCTCCTCCTTTCATCATCCTCAAGGAATGCACGTGTGGTGTCAGTAGACAGGTGGAGGCTCCACCTGTGTGTGTGTGTGTGTGTGTGTGTGTGTGTGTGTGTGTGTGTGTGGCAAAGAAAAGAGAAGGTGCTTTCCATTAGTCTAATCAAAGGAAGCTCTTTTCCTTTCACTTTGGTAAAAATACACATCACAGTAAGCCTGTGGGGGTTTTTTTATTTTATTTTATTTATTTATTTATTTATTTATTTATTTATTTATTTTTAGGTATTTAAAAGCACTTATCAAAATCCCTCAAGTAACAGCATGTTCCCTTGAACATAGATAAATGTGAGCTATGCTGCTTGGCAATATGCTGACCTTGTTGTGTCCTTATGAGCCAGGGCCATAAGTTTCACGTCCCTCCGGCTGTATAAGTATTAAACCAGCCAGCTCCTATAACTAGGTTCAGCTGTGGAGACTTCGAAATATAGGGTTGCTGTTTACGCTGCTGTCGTAGATGTCTTTAATTCAGTTTGCCCAGAAAGTAATTCATTTGGCCAAATATCTAAGATGTATAAAACAGGTGCTTAATTTTCCTCTTAAAGTTAATTTGCTCTGATTGCTCACTCTAAAGACCATATCTGACTTAAAAATGTAACCAAAATGTCAGATTCTTGATAACTTAAACTCCGAGAAAGTTTCACCGCTTTTCAAACTCCTAAGCCGTCTTAATTTTCTCTCTGAAACTGTTCACATAATGCTGGAGCGTTATCCCATGCTTAAAAAAAACAAACATCTGAATAATTGCATCCTAGAAATCATCACGTGTTGAGATGATAAGCACATTGTTCATTTGCTTTTCAAACTAAAGCAGGAGATGAGGCCTGCCCCATTTAAAAACTACCTGTATGTGTGTATGACGTTTAATCACAGAGGGTTAAAGGTTTTACGGTCTGTCTACGGCCTGGTGGTGTGACTGTGAAGTTAACAAATGTTTAATCTTTGTTCAAATTAATTTGTCTCATGGGAGGATGTGATGAGACTGATTATCCAGATTCTTTGGAACATTCCAGAGCACATCCTAAAGGGTTGTCAGAATGGGTTTTCCCATCTTATGAATTACTGTAGTCTTTCCTAAAGCTCAGATGAGTCAGAGTTGTTTTCCCCAGGTCAGGTTTCTTTTGAACATACCGACACAAATGAATATTACACATTAGGAATAATACTAAATAAATAGTGTAGTTAGTGGTGTGATTTAAGTTAAAATGAAAGCCAAGGACACTTGAAACTTTCCCAGTTTTCTGCTAGCTGTATCAAATGAAACCCCTCCCAGTCAGGCTCAGAGAGCAAAGGTATGACTGTGCTTGCTTAAAGATAAAACACCTGATCCTGTTATACAATGTGTGGATTTCTTATGACCTCAGACACCCCATAACATGATGTCACTTCCTGGTACAGCATGTGGCTGAATCTCCCCTTCCCTCTGCTAGATCATGTCAACCTACAGAGTAACATCCAGCTAAATAGATGGCCATCATAGTGGGTAAACAAATGGCTGATTTTGTTTAGTTATTGCTGTCGACATCAGCTTGTTTGTTATGTAGCCATGAGCTGCTGTGAGATAAACACTCAAGTTGGGACTTGCTGAGTTGGGCCTCTTTCCTATTATCAATATCCTTTGACATTCCTTCCTGGAATTATGTAGAGTGTTGTTCTTATCTACTATAGAAGCAAAACTCCGCCAAGTAACCATCATTCATAATGAGGAAAGTGTAATAATTATATTTCACATATCACTTTGAAAGAGTAGGAAGTGTTAGGATTTGTCAGACATTTAATGAAGCTTGAGTGTTGAATAAAGACTAAAGAGGAAAGCAGATAAGACTTCGTATAAACAATGGCTTATTGTTTGTTTCCATGTCATTTGTCAAGCTGTTGGATCAAGTACTTTCACATTATGTGGTTTTATTTGAATTCAGTCTGCAACTCTCTCGGGCTCGTATGTGAATATTTTTAAGCTGTTTAAACCGTACTTTAAAAACTGGAATGTGAAAAGAGATTTACCTGACTCCTCAACTATGAATCAGGATAACTTCAGATTGAGTGGTTTTATGTTTTTCAGTATCACAAAGCTAGTTTACGTTTTAACTGGTTCTATCAATGTTGCAAATTGTACTGGGAACCTTACCTGCTCGAACCTCAAGGCCGATCAATGCCCTTAGAACCAGCCAGAACTTTTTAATACTGATTTTTAGCTTTTAGAAAACGCTCAAAAGTTTGTTCCGTTTAAATATTAGCAACTGTGGGGTTTTTTTTTTTTTTTTTTTTTTTTTTTTTTTTTTGCTTCAATGCAACTTGATTGGAAATGATTCTCTTTCCCTTGAAACAGAGTGCATCGTAGTTTCCATATTGGGAATGATTATTTTTACTTTCACAGATTAATCGAAAGCACATTGCAGCTAGAATACAAACTCTATAATGCAAACGGACACTTTCTGATTAGAGGCTTTGGTTTTTTTTCTTTGTTAGGTTTTTGTAGAGTTTGTGCGTCCTTTGTGACTATTACAAAAATGTACTAGCAAGCGACGGTAATATTCTACGCATCCACTTGCTAGTAAGTGTGATCTACATTATTAGTGTTTCAGCTGGTCTGGAAAAGTAATGAAAGTATACTTCACTAGAAAATATTCTGATTATGTTGCATCTGCTCCACACTACAGCCAGCTGCTCTAGTTCTGCCACTTCTAAAAGGTGGCAATACAAAATCAAGGATCAGACTCTTAATTGGCTGAGTTGATGAGAATGTGATGTCAGCCCTTCTGTGCAGCTTTTAACCATAGTTATTCAGTCTGCAGATTAGCCTTTAACTACCAGGCTCAGGTGGGTCTTACCTTCAGTGTAAGCAGTTATTTATGAGGAGCATAAACAGAAATCAGTCATGAGATTCTCACACCTTCAGCACCTGCTCTTGGGGAAAGATTAGGTTGGTCCAATTAATTCAGGTTGTTTCCGATTACCCTTTGAATTTTTGTTCAAGCAAGTGTCTTCAAAATTAACTTGATAGTACTTCTACAACTCCTGACGAGCATGTTTTTTGGTTTTGATGTACTTCTCGTGCCACTGCAGTATGGGGGCCCCAGTGTATTTCTGTGTTTTCTGTAAGCCGTTGGTCAGTAAAACTGGAGTCAGCAAAGCTTAGGTTCCGCTCTGGCCCACACTGTCCGGCTCCGTCCTGTCCTGTTATTCCAGGACGCTGACTGTGCTCTTTACTGAGGCCCTTGCGAAGCCTCACGGTGTTCTTCAACAATATACACAAAGGTACCAGGAGATCTCTATAAACGACTGGTTAAAAAAGATGATTCAGATTATTTTTAGAGGACCAAATGTGGAAAATCACGACAATAGGAACCTTCCTGGTCACGTTTCCAGTGCGAGTGACAGCCGCTCCATTTCCTCCTCTACATGGGAAGCTGAGGTTACGATGAGAAAGAGGGCTGAAGGTCAGGAGGCGTGTGTCATGACTGGGAGAGAAGATTCCAGTCGGAGGGCAGATATGATGTTAAATGTTTTCCTTTGTCCTCATGCTGAACTGTCCTTACAGTGAGTATTGTTCTCCAGCTTTTATGATACATTATCACAAAGAGATGAGTTCTTGGGCTGTTGTGTTTGCACATTATTTCTGAGAATTTCAGCTCAACTTGATCTGATCATTTTGTCCTGTTAGGACAGACCGTTCGATGTAAATCTTGACAAAACTCCACCTGAATGACAGATCCGAGGGAGAAAGAGAGGAATAAACTACACGCCTGCTATCTTTTCCTGACAGTGATACTGTAAGGTGATACCCCTCTCCAGCTCTCAGTGGAAGGAGCCATTTTCCTACTTTTTTTTTTTTTTTTGCCTGGATCTTTGTAGATTTTTCCATCTCGCTCTTGAATGTGGTGCAGGACCTCTGTTAGGGTTAGTAGTGTTTGTGCGGTTGCAGCAGGAATGTGAAAGCATGGTTTTCCCAGTCTTATGACCTGGTGCCTCTGAGCTCATGCAGTGAGTATCGGTTCTGTTTGGCCGAAGGGGCAGCAGAGTGAGACTTAATACTTTCAGGTATGGGGTGTCCTAACAATCCAGCTCTTTGTCCTGAGTAGGTCTGTGTGTTTCTATTAAACAAGTCATCTTCTCCCATGCTTTGTGGCATTTATGGGTCTTGTGTTTTTTTTTTTTTTTTTTGTTGTTTTTTTTTTCTCTTCAGGGTGTGTGTCTTTATTCGATTCTGTTGAAGTGTGTGACACCCCTTTAAGGTTTAAAGCCCTGTGAACATCCTGAGGCGCTCTGCTGTTGTAAATCATGTTTATCTGGGAAGGAGTCAGGCCTACAATTTTAAGATTTATTGTTGTTTGTTCCAATATTTTCCATATTCATTCTCCTTACATCATCATCTTTATGCTGTTGGAAATTCAGTATAAACACGTTGTCTCACTTTGTTGTAGGAAAAATACACAAACAACAGTTAAAGTTTCAACTTGAGCTCAATTAATCAGTCAGGCTTGATTAATGTTTGTGCCTTAGATCTGCATGGAGCCTGCATTGTGGCGTATACAAACATTACCTGCATCTTTATGACCGTTTTTATATCTCTAAACAGGCGTTTGCGTCATTTAGGGTTCCCACACAGTCTGGAAAAGCCTGGTTAATTAGGGAATTTGACTGGGCTTTGATCAGGTTGGATGACTATGGGGAAAAAAAAATTCTGTTTACAAACCTTTTCTCTTTATCCTATTGTTTTGAAATTAATCCAAAACTGTAATATAAGCTTTAGATGACTGTCGAACATTTTTAATATAATCAGTAATGTAACATTTTCATGCTTGCAGCATAGGGGTGTGATGGTTTTTCTTTTTCTACAGGAATTGCATACCTGATTATAAATGTAATAAGTTTATTTTTCTTCTTGAAGCAAGTTTGGTGAATTTCTTTCAAAGTAGGAGACTTAAAATTAACTTAAAGTATCAATTTTAATGCAGTGAACAATAAATCAGAAAATATCACTGTTTATAAAATAAAAATGGTATTGCAAACCATATTATTTAGCAACAAATTAAACAAGTATAATTTCAAAGCAAGAACCTGTGGCTGAATAGCTGCAGATTTCTCATGAATGCCAAGTTTATGTTAAAACAACCTCACTCAACCGGTTTTCTGCTCTCCTTGTGCCCCCATCTCGCTCTCTCTGCTTTCGTTTTAGTCTTTCTCTAATTTATGCTCCCTTTCTCCATTCTGTATCCCTCATCCTTTTAGGTTCATGTGTGCGCAGATGCCCAATCCGGTCCTGGAAAGCATCAGCATCATTGATACTCCTGGAATCCTGTCTGGAGAAAAACAGAGGATAAGCAGAGGTCTGCCTCACACACATTCATACATTCAGTTGTGTTAATTGTTCCGCGTCACACCCTTTGATCAAAAAGCCCAAAGTGGTGAAAAGATAGCCTTGCATAAATGTAAAATAAACCAAGAGGAAGTGACAAGTTCAGATATAAAAAGTAATGTTTCTCTTTTCTGAGAGCTTTTTTTCTCGGTAGTATTTGCTTGCCAGCTGCTCCTGCACAGACACTGTAGCAGCCTGCTCAGAGTGCTGTCAAACCTGTATTTAACTCCTCCGACACCCTCGGGGCAAAGCATAACCAGTTCATTGTAAGTGCAGCAGAAGTCCTGACAAACAAGGAGAGGCCGTATAACACTTTTGAAGCTCATTTCCTGCCCAGCTACATGGGGCTTCCTATGGCATCATCCATATGTAGTTATTTATGCTGCCTTTTCTTTAATCCAGAAGGGAAAATCTCCCTGATTGTGATCCTATTTGGTTATTTTTGTCTCTAAAAACCTTTTGCTGCATTTTTTTTTTTTTTTTAATCACTTCTAAGTTATTTCCCAGAATGCTGCCTGATTAAACCAATTTATAATTTTCCATATGCTGCTACAACAACCTTTGGGGTCATACTGTTGTTGCTGCATGTGTTTTTTTTTTTTTTTTTTAAATAAAGCTTTTGATGAGCTTACAAAACATGGGGGAAGATAAGAGTACAGCTGATCAAAGCTTCTGCTTTCTGTACCTGATTTTCAGTTTATAGGAAGTGCACGTAAAAGCAGTGACGCTTTTTGTTTTGTTCCTTGGTTAAAGAAAGTGAAGTACAATGGTTAAGTACGCTCTAAATGACTCTGATTTCCCACAGGAGCAAACAAGATGCACAAATTAAAAGAAAACTTTTTTTTGTCAGGGGTAACAGATTTTAAGCTACAGTGCATGAAAATAGTCATTCTATTTATAGTCTTTTTTTTTTTATTTCTGGTTACAACCCATAATCTGTTTTAATGGGGTTTAATATGATAGACCAACATAAAGTGGCATATAACTGAAATTAAGATGGTACTTAGTTTTCCAACTTGGGGGGGGGGGGAGTGTGGTGTGTGTTAAGTTTAGCTCCTTTTACTGGTTGCCTTCAGAAATCACCTGTAGATGGCGTGTAGAACCTGAGGGAACAACAGCATCTTGAAGACTGAAGAAGACAAAGGTCAGGGAGGAGATGTTTAAAGCAGGATTAGGTTATAAAATAGAGCTCTGTTAAATCCATCACCAAAAAAAAAAAAAAAAAAGGTTTTGTTTAGAGAAGCAGCCAAGTGTCTCTGGAGGAGCTGCAGAGATTCGCAGCTCAGGTTGGCAAATCTGTCAACAGGACAGCTATTAATCATGCAGTCCACAAATCTGGCCTTTATGGAACAGTGTCAAGAAGAAAGTTATAAGAAGTTCTGTTTAGTTTGCCATAAACCAGGGCTGTCCGAGTCCTCGAGAGCTACCATCCTGACGCTTTTTGATGCTTTTTCTCTGCTCCGACACACCTGAGTCAAAAGGCTGAATTCCCTCAGTCAGCTCTGCAGAGGCCTGGTAAGGAGCCATTCATTTGATCCAGGTGTGTTGGAGAAGGGATGCATCTAAATGTTGCAGGGAGGTAGCTCTCGAGGACCGCCTGCCCACACTGCAACGCCAAAGGCTCATTGGTAACAGTGGCTGCTGCACAGAACTCTCCTTGACGTTGCCAACATCATTGACGGCCATCGTTTCTGCTCATCGCAAATCGACTTTTATCAACAACAGCACTGAGGCCCACTGGTCCCTTTCCAGCGTAAATGCTCCCTGTCCCATACCAGACGATGACCTCTTTGCCTTAAGGCGTGGTCAGGCACCCTTGCAGGTCATCTAGCACGCAGACCCTGCTGATGTAAAGCTTTCAAATATTCTGACATGACATTCGGATGCCTCTCACCTCTCTTAAATGTGCCAGGAGCTGAGTGGCATTCATCATCTGGTCCACAGGGCAGTGGTCACAATGACGCGGTCCATAGCTGCGTTTCCATTAACCTTGAAACGGCATAAATTGAAATTACGAAAATAATTTTGCTTAATGGAAACACGCCATTTTTTGGGGGGGGAAAAAAAAAAAAAAAAAAAAAAAAAAAAAAATCATCTCCTTTTTCGAGAAATTTTGGCGCTAGGATGAGGTGGGGTGTTTTATTTATTTATGTTTTTTTTTTTTTTTTGGCCATATCGAAATTGGTTTATTTCGCAAAACTGCAATGGAAACGTTCCCCCCCCCCCCACATCACACGAGTCACATGATCAACAACCGGATGTTGCCACGAAGAAGATAACAGGAAGTCTTAGGAGGATCGTGGCGTGGCATGTTTTGTAATGACTTATCGTGTGAATAAGCTTATTCACGTTTTTTAAAAAAAAAAGATTAATTTCATATTTAATGGAAACACTGCAATTGCGAAATTGTTTTTTTTTTCTGACATTAGCAGAAAATTGACAGATTTGCTTATCTTTGTAATGGAAACGCAGTTACTGTGGGATGTGTTCAAAGGACATCCACTTCCTTGCCTTGCTGAGACTCTTCAGTCTCTCTGTTGCAACCTGCTGATGACACTCAAAGACAGGGTGTCCACAGTCGGTCCTCAAGAGCCAGGATCCCGCATGTTTTAGTTCTCTCCGTGGTTCAACACACCTGGATCAAATGATGGCTCGTCCGCAGGCCTCTGCAGAACATTGACATGCTGAGGAGGAGGTAGCTGCTACCACAAGGGAGAGAACGAAAACATGCAGGATGTCGACCCTCGAGGACCGACTTTGGACACCGCTGCTCTCATTGGCCACTTCCCTCTGAGAGCATCCTGTTAGAAGCCTCGCTGAGGCGAGGTACTTTTTGATCAAATGTTGGGTGTCGAACCAGGAAGTTTCTTGGTTGATTCGTGGATGAAACGCCTGTTGTGAATTTTGCTGTTTAAGCTCCTTGTCAGAGAACTGAAACACAGCTGGACGTGTGCATTCAGACGTTCAGAGAAGGTCACACTGAGGTCACCTGTAAAGGTCATAGTGCATTTTAGGTTCATCCTGAAATTTCACCCGAAAGCCGAACATCCCTCATGTTTTGCGAGCAGCGTATTTATTATGTTGCTGTGTTGTGTGTTTGTATGAATGAAGAGGTTGGCACAGGTTGAGGTGACCTTCTCTGGGGGAGGAACAGAGTAGATCCAAGGCTTCCTCCGTTTTGTTTCTCTTCATGCACGCTGACACATTCCTACTCTCAAAGCCACATTCAGCCTTTTCTGAATACATGTCATCCATACTCTATCTGTATAAACATTGCTACAGTAGGGTAATCCAGACATACTGTACGGTCTGTGTCGTATATAAACAGACCTGATTATACTGTGCAGCTCATCTGTGACGGGCACATGCTTGTCTGGACTCAGCGACTGCAGATATGAGTTTTGGACTATTTTGTAGGAAGCTTTGGCTTTACATCTTGTCTGGACTGTGTCTGACTTGTCTGCTATATTCCAGCAGTACTTCATTCTTAATTTGGAGCTGCATTGTTCATTTTAAAGTCATTTGGCAAACCTGCTTATCAATAAAACACCCAAAAGCAGTGGAAGTATAAAATCCAACTCATGAATACTTCCCTCCTGTTGAGAAACCCTGCTCGTGTGTGTGTGTTTTTTGATTAGGCCAGCATGTACGCCTCAGTTCGTGTTCCTGACTAAGCTATGAAGTTACTAAAGCCATAGTGAAACACTGATTTTGCAGAACTATCTGGCAACTTTCCCATAGTTACCTCTGATGACTCGTCATTTAATAGTGGTACGTTAAACCCTTCAGAGGAAACTATAAAATTAGATATTCTGAGAAGCCAAATCAAGTTTTTGGGAAAACTTGCTTCTCTGCCAGTAATTAAATGAGGATCCTGATGGGTCTCTCAAATGTTGACAGTAAAAATATGGCAAAATGTATTTGCACCTGCATAAAACTGGTCTCTCTGGTTGCTTTTGCCTAACTCAAGCCAAACTCTGTCTTTACAGTTAACACACTGATTTGAAAGTAAAACTGATAAATGCCCTTCAAACTCTTATCCCCAAGGTTCTCTAGCTTCAGTGCAGAGGCTATCTCTCTATCTCTCTATCTCTCTATCTCTCTCTCTGGACAATTATGCTGTGTTTCACTTGCCTTTTTTTTTTTTTTTTTTTTAAAAAAGTCGAAACTTGGATCTGAGAACTATGTCAAACCAAACTCAACAATGCTCCAGCCAGTTGTTTCTTGCTCAGTGATGTGGTCAGTGAGCTGTCAGCAATGATAATGCGTTTTTCTGCGTTTTAGTTTTCAAACACTCGTGGCCACATCTTCATTTAAGAGGCTCCATAGTAAAGCTTGGCATAGCACTGTTTATACACTGTGGTTTACAGGAAAAGAAGGGGGCGGGTGGAGGAAATTTTATTAAACCAGAAATGCAATAAGTTTAGTAAAATGTACATTAAAAAGAGAAGAATAGTAAAATGTGCAAATTTTAAAGAAAGACATGACAAATAGTTTGAATAACTGTACTGTCTGTGCAGCCCTTAATCTTGTTCAATACCTAACTGCAATATTGATGAATGGTTAACCCATAATTTCTTTTCTGAATGAAACGTCTCCACTTTGAGCGTTCACATTTCGTCACTAAAAATGCATCAAGTTTGGACGTCAAGAGTAGGAAACTTCATTCAACAAGCCAGATGTATTATTGGCAGTAATTAGTACTCTAGATGTGGAATCCTACCAAATACTGCACCCCAGCAGTCCTTTGTGATTTCAGTGTTGCACACATAGATATCACAATGAAGCCTGTTCAAAATATTGTGCAGCTCTGGGGAAAATGTGCTGTGAACAATCAGAATAGTTTTTTAAATGTGACTGTTTATGAAGTTTTCAATGCAGTGTGGCCGTATTGGATTCGGACGTCCACTTTGGTGGGAAACCTCAGACTTTGGCTGTTCCAGTTCAACCTTTTGAGAGACTTTCCTGTTAATTCTTCCAACAACAGGCTTGGAGGTTCCTACTCCTGGTTAAAACGAAACATTTAAACTGCATCCGCCAATCAGTGTGGGAGTTCCAGTGGATGAACCTCCTGCTCATAGCTGTTGTTTATTGGAGTTATATAACCACATTTTCTAATTGAGGACTATGATTGGAAAATGGAAAATTACTTAAAATCATCAGTTGTGAAAGTGAAACGTCCTGTGTAAGGCAGCACAAAACAACTGCAAAGCTATAAAATGACCAGCACCTATAAAATTATGCAACAATATGAAAAAGTCTAAGCTTTGCTGTAGCACAGTTTTAAAATTTGTCAACTTAAGTGCTACTTGGAGAACTTGGTGTTTACTGAGGATGCACTTGTAAATTTGAGAACCAGTGTCTTAAACAGTGAGTTGTTCTAAAATGTTAACATAGATGCTGGCTGATCTTTATTCTGGTCTCTGTTCATGCTTGTCATGGGTTTCTGGCTTTATCTGCTCATGTCCCTGCAATATGTCGAGGCCTCTCAGCTGTTGATGCTGTGTGCTATAAGCACGTCTGGATTTCAGCAGCTGTCCGTGGGTCCGATTCCCTGAAGCGGGTTTAAAATCCGGCTTGATGCATCCGACCGGCTGCCCTCTGGGATATTGGACTTCAAATATTCCTATTCATTTCCCTTGGCTTTTCTGTCAGTGGACAAGCAGCCGCAGAGTCGTTTCTGCTCATAGTGCAGCTGCCTCCTACGTTGCTCTCCTCTATTTACACTTCTCTCATACTTTCACTTTCACTCACCCCCATTTTGCCCTCTCACACAGCAGTTTCAACTCTCTCCTCTGGCTTTCTCTCTACCGTCTTCTCATTTGACCGTCTCTCTCTTGGTTGAGGTATATTCGGCCGGGGACAAAGCCAGCCATGTTGGGCTGTATGTGCAGCAGATCTGGCAGTGATTGAACTGCAGCTGAGATGAGCTTTTACATCAGCTGCATTCTTTTCTGATCAGATGATATACAGGCACTAATAGAAACCACAACTCCTGACTTTCTCTCTGCTGAGTGCAAAACTGTTCCTCTGCTTTGAATGCTAACTTTGTAATGCGTCATTGCATGTCTCTCCTCCGTGGCATTTTTATCCCAGCAGTTCATGACCGTTATTTTATTTTATTTTTTTATTACTAGCTAATTTTTTTTTTTTTTTTTTTTTAGTATACTAGAGGGCTCTGTTTCAGTGGAGGCACCTTCTTCCTAAAGCCCTGAACTTGCTGTACATTAACAAGTCAGATTGTCCTGAAGGTTTCTAATAGACTTTACCTTGATAGACTTGCTCTGTTAACTTAGTTAAACATTAACCAGGTAAGAAAAGACGCCTCTTGAAAATCTTTTTGAAACGTCACTGGAGAAACATGATATTGAATTAGAATACATTTGAACTATTGAACTTTTTATTTCATTTTATTGAGATTATTTGTGATGGACAAACACAAAGTCGCAGATAATTGTAAAATGAAAGGGGGGGGAAATGCATTGTTTTCGATAATTTAAAATAAAAAGCATTTTTATTCAACCCCTTCACTCTGAAACCCCTAAATAAAATTCAGTGCACACTTTGAACAGACAACTGCTCAGTCATTCACCTGAGAGTTTGCCACAAACTAGGCCTACCAAGACGAGGTCATGCAGCCTGGCGAGTTATAGAGAGCATCAGTCAGAGAAGCAGCTCTGGAGGAGCTCCATAGATCTGCAGCTCTGATGGGAGAATCTGTTGCCATGACGACTGTCTAGTTTTGTGCACTCCACAAATCTGACATTTATGTAAAAATAGCAAAAGCTTTTGTTAAAGGCAAACATTAAGAAGTCCTGTTTTCATTTAGCATAGAAGTGCATGAAGGAAGGTGCTCTGGTTAGAGGGGACCAAAATTATTGTTTGAGTTATGTGCAGAATGTTGTGTGGAGGGAAATGAACACTGCACATTACCCTGAACACACCATCCCCTCTTTGAAACATGGCGGTAGCAGTGTCATTCTGGGGTTGCTTTTCTTCTGCAGGAACCAGATAACTGGAGCCGAACAAAAAGACGTGAGGCTGAGGCAGTAGTTCCTCTTCTAGCAGGAGAATGACTAAACATACAGCCAAAGCAACAATGGAACGGTCTAGATCAAAGCATATTCATGTTAGAGAGGCCTCACTGAGCTGGAGCTCTGTGGCAAAGAAGAATGGGGTGAGATTTCAGGTGTAAAGCTGTTAAACGCATACGTCGAACGTCTTGTAACTGCAGGAAAAGATGGTTCTACAAAGCATCATAACTAATCCAAAACAAACGGCTCACCCTCTTTTCTCCAGGTTACGACTTCGCTGCGGTGCTGGAGTGGTTTGCTGAGCGCGTGGACCGCATCATCCTGCTGTTCGACGCCCACAAGCTGGACATCTCCGACGAGTTCTCCGAGGTGATCCGAGCTCTCAAGAACCACGAGGACAAGATGCGCGTGGTGCTGAACAAGGCGGATCAGATCAGCACCCAGCAGCTGATGAGGGTCTACGGCGCGCTGATGTGGTCATTGGGAAAAATCATCAACACGCCTGAGGTAAAAAAAACCTGATTTACTTAATGTGAAAGTCATAAACCTGGTCCTTTTGTGGACACTTTTAAATTGCTAGTTTATTTTGCACCAAAACTACAAAATGACATCTTCTGCGTGGACTAATTAGCAGTTTGACACACTTGGGGCTTTAAAGTTTCAGCAGAAAATCTCTGACCATCTCTGGCAGACCTGGACGGAAGTTGAGTGGGAAAACATTTTCCTGTAAACAAGATGAGTAGATCAGTGTTCTTTGACATTTTTGATTTACTCCTTTTGTGACGTTGACACCCTGACCGTAATGAAAGTGAAAAACAGCTTTTAATACCTTTTTCAAGTCCCATGTCGTATCATGTGACACAGACTTATGATTCTTCCTGACTGTTGAGTTAATGTTTGATCCAGAGCCGTATTCATCACCGGATCCCAGGCAAACCTTTGGATCTTGCAGATCATTATTCATTGACTTTCACTCAGCGTTGCATTGAGGAGGTTTTAAACAGGAAATGAAGCACAAAACACCCATTCTGTTATTTTATTTTTCCTTCACTGACAGCCTAACAGTCTGGCAGCACATTGTGTCACGTCCTATTTGCCACTTTTTGTGCAACAGCTGTTCCGCTGTCATGTTTGTGACCTATGGAAAAAATGTCCTCAGATAAGAGCAACTTGATGGAAATGGTGATTTTTTTTTTTTTTTGATTTTTTTTTAATTTTTTTTAACTTGTGGAAACTTTATTCCAGGTGGTCCGTGTGTACATTGGGTCATTCTGGGCTCAGCCGCTGCTGGTCCCTGATAACAGGAAGCTGTTTGAGGCCGAGGAGCAGGACTTGTTCTTGGACATCCAGTCTTTGCCACGCAACGCTGCTCTGCGCAAACTAAACGATCTCATCAAAAGGGCACGCCTTGCTAAGGTTTGTATTAACAAGATCAGAGGGCCTCAGCAATACCAGCAAACCCTTCTAATGTACAGCTAGGTATGAGATTCTCAGGATATGAGATCAAAATCTCACTGTAAAATATTAAACAGAAATAACATGATCTGGTTGCTTTTGCTTAAAACAGATAGCCAGCTCGTAGTTCGCCAACTATAGTTTTAAAACATTGTTAAATTAGTAAGAGTGATTGGTGGCGCTCCTTCGGTTTCCACGCCTTTTCTTGCAGAAATATTTCAAGTCATTGGTGCAAAAGTCCAAGTCAAGTCACAAGTCTCTGAACATTTTTTCAACTCATGATATTAATGACTCAAGTCTGACTCGAGTCCACAGCTCTGCACCCACTAACCCAATTTCAACAAAATATTTATTGGTTGGTTTGTCAGGCTATCAGCTCCAGTGGTTAGCTTGCAGTATTACATGCTAGCCATAGTAATTTTTCTTCAGTTTCCACATCGTCTTTTTTTTTTGTTGTTGTTTTTTTTTTTTTTAATGATTCGAAATATTTTCACAGAGCCAAACTTGTCTGTCTTGTTGGTGAGGAAAGAGTGCAGTTGCTGGCAACAGGTGGGAGAGGGGGAGGGCTGCATACTCCAAAAAGCCTCAGACAACCCCTGTTACTCCGTCACTTTAGCATCATGTTAAGTTATTATTATTTTTTTTTTTTAAAGGTGTATATGTGACTATATTGGGTGAAAAGTAATACCACAATAGCTGTAGGAAAACACAATGCCACATCGTCCGCCTCAGTGTGGCACAATAAAGTCGTATCATCACTGGAGTCATGAATCAGGTGGCCACTAAACGCTGCACAAAATGACCTCAAACTGCCATCACCTTATTGATAAAACTGTTGGAAGATTACCGCTATCAGAAAGGCGTGTCTTCTCTTTCAGTGTTATTGCTCTTTTTATTGTCTTTCTAATTCGCTCACACCATGTGCATGTTTTATCCTGACCTCTTGGTGGGAGCTTTTTGTCATCAACCACAAACAAAAGGAAATGCAATACGCAAGGCAACTTTATTTGCAAAACACATTTCAGCCAAAGGCAATTCAAAGTGCTTTTACATAGAAATTAATAGCAACATACTTTAAGATAAAACACATCAAAACAGATTTTGCTCAAACAGATTAAAAAACTAAGGCAAGTGTAGGCAACAGCAAATAAAAAGGTTTTTTTTAACCTTGTTTTAAAGGAGCTCAATGTGGGAAGAGTCCTGCAGTGTATAGAAACCTGATAACTGATTATTCTTTATACCTTATGGCTGTTTACCCCTTTTAGTAACCACAACATGTTTAAATACTCCTTACAGTACCTTTTTAAAAATTGTTTTCTAAAATATTTTTCTTTGTTTTCAATGTTGTCTTCCAGGTTCAGGCCTACATCATCAGCTCCCTGAAAAAGGAGATGCCCAGCGTGTTTGGGAAGGACTCCAAGAAGAAGGAGCTGATCGCCAACCTGGGAGAGATCTACCAGAAAATCGAGAAGGAGCACCAGATCTCACCTGGAGACTTTCCCAACCTTGCAAAGATGCAGGTGAGTGATTTTAAAAAAAGAAACGTGGGAGAAAACTAAGAGTCACAGACTCGTTTAGAAAAAACCTATAGAGTACAATGACCTTCCAACCTTTACTCTTCACATCTCTACCCTGGTTTCCTGCCACTGCCCTCCAGGAAGGGCCAGGACGGGGATGGGATTTATTTTTCCTGGTTTCTCAGGAAATCCTGCTTCTTGTTCACTGCTTCCATTGGTTACTCTTGAAGACTGATCTATTTCTATCTTCAATTCCTGTTTTGTTTCCTTTCAGGAGCTGCTGAATGGCCAGGACTTCACCAAATTCGCAGCACTGAAGCCCAAACTGCTGGAGGCTGTGGAAGACATGCTGGCCAACGACATTGCCCGTCTCATGGCGATGGTGCGCCAGGAGGAATCTGCTATGCCGAGCCAGTCAGTCAAAGGCGGAGCCTTTGAGGGAACCATGAGCGGTCCTTTCGGCCACGGCTACGGCGAAGGTGCCAGCGAAGGTATCGACGAGCTGGAGTGGGTGGTGGGTCGTGATAAGCCAACGTACGATGAGATCTTCTACACCCTTTCTCCCATCAATGGCAAAGTGTCCGGTGCTGCTGCCAAGAAGGAGATGCTGAAGTCCAAGCTGCCCAACACGGTCCTAGGAAAGATCTGGAAGCTGGCCGACGTGGATAAAGATGGCTACCTCGACGATGAGGAGTTTGCCCTGGCCAATCACTTGATCAAGGTGAAGCTGGAGGGTCACGAGCTGCCAGCTTCGCTGCCTGATCACCTCGTGCCTCCATCCAAACGCGGGACTGTGATACAGGCTTAAGGCTGCGAAACGGAGATCGGCCGCGTCGACACTCATGTTCAGGACTCTCAGTGCCAAAAGTTCAACCACGAGCATGAACAGCTTTGTCCTCCATCACGCTGCGAGCCCCCCAGGCTTCCTGGCACACCAGGACGAGGCAGCGCTGCAATGTTCTTCACCAGAGAGAGACTGGAGTGTTTCTGGGGGGGGGAGGGTCTCTGTTCAGGGGGAAATATTCCGATTTATATGTGGGGAGGTGATGAACGGACAGAATAGGTTTATGGAGTGATGGGCCTGAACGTGGATTCATGAATCCTGTGTAAACATGTCCTATAAGTATACAGTCCTTATTATAATAAGTTGATCCAAAGATATATTGTTTGTTTTTTGTTTTTTTTTCATTTGGAGAGCGAGAAAGAGGAAATAAATTTAAACAGCTGTTAGAATTACTTTATATTTTTGTATTTCCTGACTGTTAACTTTGACTCTTTCCAAATGCTTCCCTTTTTATTTTGCCAGATGAATGAAAAGGAGTTCTGTACTGTGAGACTTGCTTTCTAAAGACACACAGTGATTGATGGTGTGTCAGAGGAAAGCCTTATTCAAAGCCTTTAAAGCTAAGAAAGTTATGAAAAAATAAATATTTGCTGAATAAACTTGAACTGAGTCAGTTTTGTGCTTTTAATTTGTTGCTCTTTGATGGCAACCCTGCAGGGTTTTCGTGTGTTCGTCTGCCCCCTGCAGGCCAGAGAGTCAGACACCAGCCAGAGGAGGCCATATAAGGTCACCTCGCCATGAAGGTACTTATGGATACATATTTCTCAGGGCAAATTTTAAACCAGTGGTCCAGGAAGACACTTGGCATTCACTAGTGAAGTCTGAGGACGCATGGAGACAATTTAGAAAATGTCAGTCCAAGCTCAGACCGAGAAGCACTAATAATAAACAGAACCGGAAGTGCCCTTTAAAAGTCTAATATTCCTCCATCAAGTGTTTCTCTTGGCTTCGAGTGCTACCAGCTGACCGCTCAATCCTGTCTGCTCACATCAGTGAGATTGTTTCTCATTCACCAGCTCCGACCTGACGGCGTGAGGCTCAGTCACAGCTGAGAGCGTCAGTTCTCCGCCTTAACACTCAATGTTGCGTTTCATAAGCTGTTCTACTCACAGTCATGCATTTCTGCTTCACCAACACCCTCGGTCTGCTCCAGCGTGACTCAAGGCTGTCAGCCTCACACGGTGGTCAGGTTTCACCCGTCAGGAAGTGCAGAGGCGCCCTCTTGTGTTTGGACATGGTTATCACAGGATACTTCTGTTGGCATCTTCACCCGTATTATTTCCTTTACCGAATCATTTGAACAACTTTATTTTTATTTAGGGTAGAATAAATATACAGTAAACAACTTTAATAAAATTTTGGGCACATTTTGTAGCCATCAAGTTTTTTGGAAATTTGAACGCTAAAAATGGCAAGAGTTTTAGTTGTAATTGGTTGGCATGGATCCGATCCATACGCATAGTGAACAAATTTTCAAAATGGTTGAGGTCAGGGCCTCTGTTGTACAATCCTCCAGTAACTCTAGTAGCTTAACATTGCCTGAGCATGACGGTACCACCACCATGCTTGACCGTCAGTACGGTGTTAGGTCCAATTTTACAAGAAGGCATTTGGATTATCTTCGAGGGCAGCTGCAACTTTTAGATCTTAAATGTGTGAAAATTTTAGAGCAGCAGCTTCTTCTTTGTTAGCACCGTCTCAATCCACTGTGATGTGAAACTCTTCACAGCGACACCGATGTTCCAGCAGCTTCCAGTTTCTGATCAGTTTGAGCCTTTGTGATTCCTGGGTTGTTCTTAAACATCATGCTTTCATCTAAGGGTGACAGTTTCGGTCAGATGGTTGATACTTGGACACAGTTGGGTGTACAAACAGAACACTGATCCCTCGACCCTATTCAGAGTTTGTTGACGAGGTTTAAAAGCCAACTTGAATTTAAATTAACTCCAAAAGATTCGTCAAATATCCAGAATGATGCAAAAAGTTTGTGATCGTTATCGAACTTTCTACATTTGAATAAATATTAGTATTTATATTTGTGGCTGCATGGATAATTTTGATACTTAATGATTTATAGAAACTTGTGAATCTGATTGTCGTATATAAAAAACATTAAAGTTGTCTGTGTTATGATCAGTCCACTCTGACCAAATGACAGCTCAAATGCATCATTAAAAGCTCAGAATTAGTTCTGAGTGTATGTAAACTTTTGACCAGTTCTGTGCGGAGCTGTTTTAAAGCTTTAAAGACCAGACAAGATTGATTTAATTTTTTAAAAAAATATCATTTGCTGCTCCATGATGTTTCAGATGGTCTAATTCAAAGCGTCTCAGCTCTCCATGTTCAGGTTAATGCCCTGACAGAAAGCTGCTGGAATGGACACTGCAGTGTGAAATGAGGGGCAGCACGACTCCACATCTGGGTGTTTTTCAGTCCGCTGCGTGTTTGCATCGCTGTTATCCTGCGCCGCTTTATATTGACCATTTACAGTTTCCTTTCTCCTGCCGTCCTCCATCAGAGCAACGCTTCATCTTTCCCTTCCTGCTCATTCTTCTTCTTCTTCTCTGTGTGCTGCTGCCACCCTCATTCCTGTCACTCATCGCGTCTCAGTGCTCTGGCTCATGTTAGTGTCGTCCACATCTGTAAGAACAGCCCCTCTGTCCCACTGACCCCAGATGTGGGGGGAACTGGGTCGGTCTTATGTAACAGAATCATGTGGTGGGAGTGCCACTTCTCAGAGCCAGGTGAGGAATGAAGCACCTGTGTGTGTGAGAATGGATCATCTAATTAATGCACATCGCCCTTGGCAACTGTGCTGAATTTAGTACAGGATGATTAATGATAAGCAGTCTGGTTTTTTTTATGCCTTTTATATTCGGCTTGAAGCACTAAAATGTTTCCTTGAGGTGCTTTGGTAGATTTTCTCTCAGGGAACTTGAATTTCTAATTAAATTGTTGGCTTAAATAGGAAACTTAGAAATAACAGTGAAATTCAGCGATTAGTCATTTATGTTAGTCACTGGATCACATATTAAAACTGGAAATGTTTTCTCTTAATAAGAAATATTGCTCCCAGTGGCACATCCGTCGTTTCATATCACTCTTTGTTTGAGAACTGAGGAGCTGCATTACTACAGCTTTGTGATGTGTATTTTTATGTGTTGTTTCCAGATGCTTTCATTTCATGTCAGAACAGATCCTGCTCTTCTTGTGCAATGAAATCATGTAGTTGTAAAAACAAGCCTTTCTCTGAAAAATGCCTCGTATCTCTATATATGGCAACCTGCGGCCCTTATGTTACTGGCTTTAAAATGACTGACTGCATACGTCTTTAGTCATTATCTGCTGCATGTGGAAGGATCTACTGCAAGGGGTCGACCATGTTGCTTTCTAAATTTTGTGAAATTGCAGGAGCTTCTTTCAGTGCTTCTAAATACAAAAAGCTAATTAGAAAACATGCAAAAATCCTTTCCCATTATGATTAATGGAGGAGATGGTTTGAACTTCCTCCATCTCTCTCTGATCTTTGGTCCTGTTTTCCATCAAGACTCCTTTTTTAACTCATCTGGCATTTGGGGTCGTTTATCAGCTATTTTTGATCTTTTGAGATGTTAATTAGCTGACCCCAGTCGTAATAATAATAATAAAGAAAACACCTTGTTGCCACGGTTACGCATCACTGTGCGAAAGTAACAAAATAAGAGCAAAAATCGTTCCAATTGCACAGCATCCAAAACCAGAGGGAGAAATAAGCCCACAAATTAGCAAAAAGCTGCTCTGGTGAGTAGTGAAGATTCTTGTCATGCAGGGGTTGAATAACTTTTGCACTTCATTGGTCAGAAACAAAGACATTAGGTGTTAAACCTGGATAAACCACACTGAGCTATTTAAATTGTTTTCATTTTATTTGTTTTTTGCAAACACAGTGTGGGTTTTTTGCATTTGGGGAATAAACCTACGTTGCAGTGTGGAGTGAACGGATTTAAGTTTAACTTTAAAAGGGGATAATGTTGTAATTCCTTCATTTTCTGTTGGATCTATTTTCTCTGTCAAAAAATCTGCAGAACATGTTTTCTCTTTCATGTGTTATATCATGTGCTTGGCAGATCAGACCTAAAAAAAAAAAAAAAAAAAGGGAAATTGACAGCAGCTAATAAAGCCTGATTGGTGCATCTTCAGGTTTTTACATCAAGACTGAATCACTCAGTCTTTTTGGAAATTCTGTTGCAAAATCGGATTAATTTCTGATTATTCAAGCAAATGCCACCAAATCAGGTATGCCAAATTCAACAAACCCAGCAAAAAATGTAGGGGTGAGAATACAAATCAACAAGACACAGAGTCAATGGGACAAAAATAATTATGTATTTTTAGTGTTTTAGACCCAGATCGCATCAGAACAACGCAAACAGACACCTAACAGCGTTTTTGTGTTTAATAATGAGTCTGTGGGAGGGGTTCACATTCTTTGAGAGAAAAGGTAAGAAAGTGATTTTTTTTTAAATAAAAAATGAATAGAAAGGAGAAATAAGTGCTAAGAAGGATACCAGCTCAGACAGTTTCTTCGGGTGGAGACAGTTTGGCGGCTTTAGATGGATTCATAATGTGCTGACCTTGCAGGAATGTGGAAGATGCAAGAACATACATTTTAAAGCTTTCAGCAGGAAAAAAAAAAACACTATAAATAACAATCATTTTATACAATTTGAAAATGGGTAAAAATTCAAAGGGAGAGTTTTCAATTAAAAACAAAATCTTTGTCTATATTAGGTAAGTTTTTGTTTAGGAAGCCTGCTGTCCTCTAATGTCAGCGACGAGGCGGTTGGACGTCAAGTCTTTGAAAGCCTGGAGGAGTTTATTGAGGTAGGCAGATGTGCAGTTTGGAGCAATAGTGCTGGATTTTAAAAATGTATCTCATTCGGCTCAGTTAGTCCTTCCTGATTGGTTTCAGTTCATTTTGTTAAAATCCGTCTGAGGCTCAGCGAGGCGGCTTGTCTGCAGCCCGAGGCGCTCCGAACACCTCCTGAGAGGCGTAGGTGATGTACAGGAAGCCGTCAGCGTCTCTGAAGCGAGAGTAGACCTCCCCCATGCTGGAGGACATGCAGGATATGCTCCTCTCTGCCACCAGGAGGAACAGCGTCTGGGTCTGGTCCAGAGCGATCTTATTCCTGAGGGAAGAGACGAAAAGGTCAGAAGTCACAGGCGTGAGTTTGTTAAGAGAGTCAGAGAGGTGAGGAGAAGGTTTACCTGAGAAGGCAGAGGAACTGACCCAAAGTCAGCTCAAAGGGAACCAGAAACTTTGTTTTGTCCAGCAGTGGGAGGGTCTTCTCTCTGATGTAACGTTCAACAATCACCTGAGAGCAAAAAATACAATAGTTATAACAAAGATCCCAATAAACACAAGTTATGTGTGGGAAAGTTCAGCTTACAGGCAGCTTGTTGGGGAATTTAGACCGAATATTGCACACTTCATCTTTTCTCGTTGCTGAATACAAAAGAGGAAGAATATTTTACACGGTTTAAACCTTCATCTAAGCAGCATGTGCAGAGCTTGACGCTATAATCCTATCCAACAGAACTAAGAAAGTCTTACCGAGGCATTTCCTCTGCTTGAAAGGCATCATATCCATGGATTTCTCAAAAGGAGCCATGTTCGGTCGTCGTTTGGGACAATTTTGAAAAGGCCAATGGTGATGCGTGAAGTACACAGTTGGAAGTAAGCAAACCTCAGCGAACTGCAGAGACTGCTGGGGTTTTATAGAAGCAGAGCTGGGAGGAGTCCAGAGACGAGGTCCTTGTCCTGGTGGGCAGGGGGAGGACGCAGAGATTCACACGCTCCTGCAACGGAGCATTTTCACATCTGCCTGAGACTTTAAAACTGCTTTTCAGGCACACAAAAAGAAGAGAGCCCCATGATTAGGACAGCCCAACAAGGCACTTCCTGAACAACCTTCAAAACCTCCTGAGACCAGCCTGACTGCGCTGAAGCTGATAACTCTTGACCTTTAACCTTTATCTATCCATCCAGGAGGGAAACTCAGACGTCCTTCTCCTCACAGACTCTCTCCAGCTCATTCTGGGGGATCCCATGCTGTTCCCGGGCCAGAGGGGCCTGCCTGGAGTCTCCTCCCTGTTGGACATTGAGTTGCCCAGGAAACCACCACAACTGACTGCTTTCAAACACGGTACATCGTCTTTTAAATGTTCAGCCATTACAATCTGAAGCTGAGGCGTCTATCTGTATTCAGCCCTCATGAGTTGATACTTTGTAGAAGCACATTTTGCTGAATTTCTTGCCGCGGGTCTTTTGCGGGTACGTCTCTACCAGCTTTGCATACCTACAGACTAAATTTAACTTCTCATTTTTCTTTGCAAAGTTGCTGAGCTTAATCAGAGAAGATGTAGAGGATCTCTAAAAATCTATTTTCAAGTGTTACCAAATATTCTCAATAGGGTTAAATGTCCATACTTTGACTGGGCCAATCGAACACATGCATATACTTCGATCAAAACTGATCTATTGTAGCTCTGTCTGTATGTTTATTTTTTAAAAAATTATTATCATGCCTTTATTTAATCAGATAAAAATGCATTAAGATCAAGACCTCTTTCACAAGGGCGACCTGGCCAAGAAGGGCAGCAGCACAAGTCATGATAGACAAGACAAGTAGACAGAAACAAACATAGACATTAGAAATATATAAAATGCGAACAATTTGACAAAAAAAATACAGTAGTTGTGACAATAACAATTTAAAACAGGGCAATTTAAGATTTACAACACAGGCACTGTTGACAGGGTGTACATTGTTGGTTTATTAAAATTTTGCTGAAGGCTTTCAGTGAAACAAGTTCTGACAGTTTTCGTTCAGCTTGCAAGGCATTCAAAGCTGAGGGGGCAGAGTTTAGAGTCGTTGTCCTGCTCGAAGGTGAACCTCGGATTATTCGATCCTGCCTTTAGTGTTTTCAGCCTCTAACAGGTTTTCTTCTATGATCGTTCTGATTTAGCCCAATCTATCCATCCTCCTGTCAACACACTGACCAGCTTCCTGTCCCTGCTGGAGAAAAGCTTCCCCACTGCACGATGACGCCGCTATGTTTCACCGTGCAGATGCTTCTGTATGGCTGATGGCTTTCTGCTGCACATTTGCTAGAAAGTTCTTCCAACTACAGAACCTTCAGTGCTCCTTGAGATGTTCAGAGCTTGAGGAACTGTTTCTACAACCAAACTTTAAACTTCTCCACAACTTTCTGCTCTGTCTGCTGCATTTCTTGGTCTTTGTGATGCTTTTCTTTCTAATTCTCACTGTGCACTACTTTATGTTTGTAAAATGTAGCGTAACAAAACGTAGGAAAGTTTAAGGTGTATCAATACTTCTGCAAGGCATTGCATGCATTTTTCTGTAAAGCTGCTCATACTGACTTATTAGGGTGAGTTTTCCATAACACCTGCAACATTTTGGTAATTGTTTAGAAAGTCTGACTGGCAGCTGAGTCCTGCAGAGGGACACTGAATCATCTTCTGATAAGACATTTTGACACGTTGTCATATCATAAACAGGCCTGCAGGCCTGCATACGCTGCACACCAGAATGAAGCATGTCAGGGATAACAACACTGTAATAATGTGCTGATGCAAACTAACAGTGTGGAAGAGCCTGATGTTCTTTCAAGATTAGATTTAGGGTCCCCCCCCCCCCAATGCTATTCTAGAGCTTTTCTATTTCATATGATCTTAATGGGAAGATAGTCTTATTATTGTCTTATTCAGATTTCTCTCACATCACCTTTCATGGAAAATATTAAAATCAAACCCCAATCAGCTGGTTTATTTGGAAACGTTAATATTACAGGTGGTTCAAGAGACTAATGTATCAGTCTGTTGGAACAGAAGCTCAAATGTTCCCATGAGATAAAGTTTCATTTGTGTATTTGCTTTTAGTGCGCGTTAATGTGGCCAGATTTTTATTTCAGAGACAATAGTCATCTGGAAGACAATGAAGGATCGTGCAGAGCTATAATCAGATGCTCTGTCGTGGGTAAACAGCGCCCTCTGCTGGTTAACATTGCGAACAAAGTTCCTCTGCACTTCGCCCTCATGAGATTTGTTGCTTCACTTTTATCCTAAATAACTCACACAGTAACACCAAAACAATCCTCTCGTTCTCTCAGATTCAGCATTGAAAGCACACAAGAAACCATTTTATTCCTGTGAGTTTACAAAAATAAGAGAGAACGATTTAAATTAAAGCGGTGTTAGGCTTGTTGGCTGCAGGTTCCCAGCTATCTAAAGTCAGGGAAGTGAGATCAGAGGAAACTTAAGTTTCTTTTAAATAGATTTAACTTCTCATATAGAGAGCTTTATGTAGAGAAAATTATGTAGCTCTTGTAAAGCTCAACTGTGCTAGGTCTCCTGCCTATCACATAAACTGATAATAGTAATAATACATAATGTTGTTACATGTTAGAAAGACTGACAGGGTGTTCTGCAGATAAGCAGTTTCACACGTATCATCCTCCATGAGTTGTGTCTGTTTTCGGTCACACAGCACCGATTACTGTGTGACTCATCTGCACTTCTGTTTTTAGATAAAGAGACATAATACAGTCAGCCAGCGCTGGTTAATTTGATTTAAAAAGAAGACTCATGCTGAGACATGAAATATGTAATGAGTTAAAAATGTAGGATCTGTGATGGAAGATTTCACACAGAAAAACAAAACACCGCTGCAAATTTTAACAGTAGTTTGCGGCGTTTTACTGGTAATACAGGAAAACCCAGGGAGCTTTTATCATATTAAATACTAATATGAAGATAATGGTCGAGGGTAGAGCTTCAGGAAAAGAAAGCAGCAAAGAAAATAAAAGGAAAAGAATATATATATATATATATATATATATATATATATATATATATATATATATATATATATATATATATATATATATATATATATATATATATATATATATATATATATATATATTCACCTCCTCTACATGGATGACATCAAGCTGTACGCTAAGAGCAAACGAGACATCGACTCACTGATCCACACCACCAGGATCTACAGCACTGATATTGGGATGTCATTCGGACTAGAGAAGTGTGGTCGGATGGTTACACAGAGAGGGAAGGTCATCCACACAGAAGGGGTCTCACTCCCAGAGGGAACAATAGCAGACATTGAGGACAGTTACAAGTACCTGGGAATACCACAAGCAAATGGCAGCCTCGATGAGGTCACAAGGAAAGGAGCCACAGCCAAATACCTCCAACGAGTAAGGCAAGTCCTGAGAAGCCAGCTCAATGGCAAGAACAAGATCCGTGCGATAAACAGCTATGCCTTGCCAGTAATCAGATACCCTGCAGGAATAATAAGCTGGCCAAAGGAAGAGATAAAGACCATGGATGTTAAAACTCGGAAACTACTAACCATGCATGGAGGGTTCCACCCTAAATCCAGCATCCTGAGACTATACGCGAGCCGTAAGGACGGAGGCAGAGGACGAGCGAGTGTGAGAGCCACTGTCCAGGATGAAACATCCAAGATCCATAAATACATCAAGGTCAAAGCCTCAACCGACGATGTGCTCAGCGAATGTCTCAAACAATGGGGACCAGAGGATGAGGTGCTGGAGGAACCATCATGGGAGGATAAGCCCCTACATGGGATGTACCACCGACAAATAACTGAAGTGGCTGATATCAGGAAATCCTACCAATGGCTGGAAAAAGCTGGACTCAAGGACAGCACAGAGGCACTCATCCTGGCTGCACAGGAACAGGCCCTAAACACCAGAGCAATAGAGGCTCAGATCTACCACACCAGACAAGATCCAAGGTGTAGATTGTGCAAGGAGGCCCCTGAGACAGTCCAACACATAACAGCAGGGTGCAAGATGCTGGCAGGGAAAGAGTACATGGAACGTCATAACCAAGTGGCGGGCATAGTGTACAGAAACATCTGTGCAGGATATGGACTGGAAGCCCCGAGATCAAAGTGGGGCACACCCCCAAAGGTGGTGGAGAATGACCGAGCTAAGATCCTGTGGGACTTCCAGATCCAGACAGACAAAATGGTAATGGCGAACCAACCGGACATCGTGGTGGTGGATAAACAACAGAGGAAAGCCGTTGTGGTGGATGTAGCAATACCAAGCGATTGCAACATCAGGAAAAAGGAACACGAGAAACTGGAGAAATACCAGGGCCTCAGAGAGGAACTGGAGAAGGCCTGGAAGGTGAAGACCACAGTGGTGCCTGTGGTCATCGGGGCCCTCGGGGCAGTCACCCCCAAGCTGGAGCAGTGGCTAAAACAGATCCCAGGAACAACGTCAGAAATCTCAGTCCAGAAATGCGCAGTTCTCGGCACAGCCAAGATACTACACAGAACCCTCAAGCTCCAAGGCCTCTGGTAGAGGACCCGAGCTCAGAGATTGAGAAAGACCACCCGTGGAGGGTGAGAAGGGAATTTTTTATTTTTTTTTATATCTTGTTGAAATGTAACTTTAACAACATATGCCCAGCTTTTCCTCCAGTTCTGGAGAATAACTTTCCCAGCAACTGTGGGGTAATAAACTTACCTGTTATTTATACCGGCAGCATTTGGAGTTACTTTCATGATGGTTGGTATTAATTGGCAATATTAAGACAACTTTCTCAGCAACACAAACTCAAAACCTGCAGATCACAAGACTTAGAACATTTATTATTATTATCAATTGACTGTTGAACCAACAACCAAGGTTTTAAAGTGTTGCTTTTCTAGCTTCTTCTGGCTGCTCGTTGTGCTGACTGCAGTGCTAACGCAAGTTTGTAGCTTATACATAAACAGGAGCAACAATGAGTTTCATTTGTTTTTCTGTTTATGAAATCATTTGACGTTCTTTGCAGCTGCTTGCTCTTTTTCCATCTCTGCCCCCGACGAAATCTTTTGAATCCTTTCGTCAGTTTTCTTCTGTGATTGCCTTTCCCTCCATCTGTCAGCTCTGGCTAGTTTCCCTGTCTCTGCTGAAGGAAAACATCCCCACAGCATGACACAGCCACCTCTGTTTTTCATGATGGCGATGGCGCTTTCAAGTTGATGAGCAGTGTTAGTTTTTTGCCACACAAAGCATTTCGCCTGAAGGCCAAAAAGTTCTGTTTTTGATTCATTTGACCAAAACTGTGTCCATTACAAGGCTGGTGGTAAACTGCACACAGAACTTCTTAAGGCTTTCTTTCAACAATGACTTTCTTCTTGCTATTCATTCATAAAGGCAAGACTTGTGATTTTATGACTAATAGTTGTCCTGTTAATGCATTCTCCTACCTGAGCTGTGGATCTCTGCTGCTCCTCCAGAGTTACCACGGACATACTGGCTGCTTCTTTGATCAATGCTCTCCTGTGTCAGCCTGTCAGGTCAGGTAGACGGCTACGATTGGTATATTTATGCACAGTTGTGCCGTACTCTTTCCATTTTCAGATACTGGATTGACCAGTGCTCCGTGAGATGTCCAAAGCTTGGGATATTGCTTTAGAAACTAACCCTGATCTGTCCGCCATGTTTCTTAGGCTTCATGACAACTTGTTCACCAAAGTCTTTCAACAGGCCTCTGAGACCTTCGCAGAACAGATGGATTTCTACTAACACTAAATTAGACAAACACTTTTTACTAATTAGGCAACTTCTGATGGCTACTGGTTGTACTGCAATTTAATTGAGGGTATCAGAGCGTACAAAAGCATGCCACACTTTTCAGAAAACACGCATCATTTCCCTTTGACTTCACAGCAGGTATGCACTTTGTGTTTTGTTTTTTTTATTAAATCATAATAAAAAAGACATCAAAGTTTTTAGATGTAAACTGATAACAAGGGAGTGTATATTACAAAGGAAGAGTGGAAAACGTGTTTGAACACAATATTTGATTATTCAGCCAGGTACAGAGTTCAGTTCTCTGCCAGACACCACCCCCTGTGAACATGAGGGGAGGTATAGTCAAATCATTAGTTTATAATATTAAATTAATGACCAAAGAGTGAAGTGACCTGAATAAAAAGAGATTGTATAAACAGTTTATTCAGTTGTTTGTAATGAAGTCCTGCACACTTTAGTTGTAGAGTTTCTGTGCGTCCATTCGAAAATCCTGTCCGTCCAATCCGTGCCCAGGTCCGGATCAGTGGCTCCTCCTCTCCGCCGCCAGCTCCCACATGTATCTCCTCTCCCAGTCTGTTGCATTGTCTCATTGGGGACGCAGCGCACGGAGTCCAGCGGGCTGACAGGAACCCTGGAGGATGTCAAAGGAAAGAGAAGCCCGGGACCGATGTGAGGAATGAGTTGCTGAGGGTTTGGATTGATCGATTCTAGTTTGGCTGCAGTCAAGGAGAGCTGCAGGCTGCACGGCTCTGCACAAATGGACAGGGTTGCGTTTCAGTTCATTAAAGCTATGTTCATATCGCCCGTCCCGAGTTGCGTGGCTCTACCCGGAGCTGCACCTTAATCCCGGTCCGAGCCCTCATTTCTGTCGCGCCGCAGCCGGGCTGTGTTCAGAGGCGCGCACCGGATCCGTCGCCGACTCCCGGGATGGCCGCCCGCCGCGGCTGCGTAAACTCGCTCTGGTCGGGCACCGAGCGGGTCCGCATCGGAGAGCGCCTCAAAGCGACGCTGGCGGGGGTGCTGGAGCTGGAGGTGCTCCGGCGCAAACACCTGGAGATGGTGGACGCCGCGCTGAGGGAGCGAGCGGCCGAGGAGGCGGAGAGCGCCGCCTCGGATACCGAGCGTGGCTCTGCGACATCCTGCAGGCAACAGGTCAGTCAGTGCGTCTGTCAGCTCGTAGCCCGGATAGCGACATGACGAGGTTATCAAATATGAATGCGAGTTGGTGGGGATCTGCCAAGGAGCCGGTCGGATTTGAGGCTGTGGCTGGAGCTCAGTGGAGCCTGAGCCAAAGCTCCTCCGAGCATGGAGGCTGATTGTTGTATTGAGCGGCGGTCACATGGAGCAAATGTCATTTAGGTCAGGGGAACCAGAACCAGCTCCCGGCTGCTTCAAGGTCGAGAGCCAGAAAGTAGACCCTGCTGGTTCATCTCGGCTCTTCCCAGTCTAAACGTCACTTTAACACCTAGTAGGAATCTAATGAGGCTAAACGAAGGACTTACCCATCACTCAGCATTTTTAGATCATTAGTCTTATGGATAAACTGATTTTAAACATGTCTAGTGCTTTGCAAAAGAATTCACACCCCTTGGACTTTTACAGAAACAGGCCTTAAATGACTTCACTGCGATTTTATCTAATAGATTAAAACAAAGTGAAGCATAGCTGTGAACTGGAGGGAAAATTATGCACAGATTACATAAAAATCTTGAATGTGTTATGTATTTGTGTGTTTAGCCCCTCTGAGCCAATGCAATTCGCTGCAATTAGGGCTGCAAGTCTTTTGGAGTTTGTCTCTACCAGCTACGCACATGTAAAAGCTGAAGTTGCTAGGGTTTTGTTGTTGTTGTTGTTGTTGTTTTTTTTTCAAAATAGCTTGAACTCTGTCATATTGGATAGAGAGCATCCGTCAACACTGATTTTTCAACACTTGCCACAGATTTCAAGTTTGATCGAACGTATAACACCTTTAGATACATGCCTGGTCCAACACTCCTGAATCAAATGGCCGAATCCCCTCATCAGCGTAACATTCAGCTCTGCAGAGGCCTGGTAACGAGACACTCATTTGATTCAGGTCTGTTGGAGAAAAGATGCATCTAAAAGTTGCAGGATAGTAGCTTTCACGCACTTGGACACCTCTTTTACAGTTTCCAACAGGAAGCTTTCTTTCAGGATTGTCCTGTACTCAGCTCCATCCACCTAAAACATCCCCACATCACGATGCTGCCACCGCCACACTTCGGTACAGGGATCGTGCGTTCAGGGTGATGTACAGTGTTTGTTCTTGTGCACACTTATCATTTTGCATGTTGCCAAAAAAGTTCAGCTTCAGTCTCGTCCATCTTCGTCTATCCACCCACCAACTCTGAACATCTTAACTGTCCCTGCTGAGGAAGATGTAATCTCACAGCATGATGCAGCCACCATGCTTCAGCACAGAGACAGTTTGTTCCAGCATTAGTTTTTTGTGCACACATATGATCTTGTCTTCTCAACAGATTCTCCCACCTTAGCAGTAGATCTGTGCAGCTCCTCCACAGCTACCATGGATCTCTTGGCTGCTTCTCTGATGAACGCTCACCTTGTCCTGCCGGGCAGTTTAGCTGCACAGTCATGTCTTGGTAGATCTGCAGTTGTGCCAGACTTCTCCACAGCTTTCTCCATGACCTGCCTGCTGTGTTCCTTGTTCTTCATGATGCTGGCTGCACTCTAACAAACCTCCAAAGCCTGAGATTAAATTACGCACAGATAGACTCTATTTACTGCCCAGGTGAAGGCAGTTGGTTGCATTGGATTTTATTTAGGAATATTAAAGTACCAGGGGGTAGAGGACAAATACAAGCCACACATCTCAGATTTCTATTGTAAAAATGTAAAAAAAACAATTTAAAATTTTCCTTGAACTTCATAGTTTCTCCCTATTTTGTTGTTCTCACATAAAAATGCTAAAATGTGAAATTGTTTTCCTTTTCCTCCAAACCTTGACCTGGAATGGGAATGCTGCTTTTTGTGTCTAGAATGAGGGGAATGTGGGTTGACATCCAATACAGCAGAACTGGATCTGTGCATGTACCTTCCTGAAGCCGTTGTAGTAAATTGTTACTTTATGTAAAATAAATTCAAACCTATAAAGGCATACAGACATCAGCTTCACTGATGATGGAAAGATGAAGGTGAAGTTCTGGCACATTTAGTTAGTAAAATCTAAAAAACCACCATGTGCTTAAAAATTTAGACTTTTGGTTGGATGTGAATTCATTTCTTGATGTCATTGCAAACATTTTAATCTAATTTTTTACTGTAAAATGATAAATAAGTAGATATTCAAAACTGCAATATATTGAATCACAACATCGGTTTGTGTAGTTCTACAGTCACAAAGGAAAGCTTGGGTAGATGTCTGTTAAGCTGTTTAATTAAATGTGCCATGCATTCACGCTCTGCATGCGAATAATGCATTCGGCCAGTTGGATGGACTTTCACTGCCCTGTTTGCCCACACTCGATAAAGGTTTTGGTAACCGAGATGCTAAAGGTCATGGAGAGGGATGGGAACTTCATGATAACAGAAAAGAAAGAGATAAGTGAGAAAATGTGGGTTAATTGCTACTGATACCATCACAGTATTTAGCAGTAATGTCACAATTGCATATTTTCCTAATAATTTGTGGCTCAAAGGAAATTATTGACATTTAGCTTTAGGAAAGGAACTGATTTTTCAGGTTGTTGTTTTTTGTTTTTTTTTTAAATCAATACGTGCTTTTAAAACTCCTTTCTACTGGATTTGCTGCCCTGTTATAAAATGCAATTCTCGTTTTTTTGTTGTGATATCCTTCCTTTAAACCTAATGTCTTCAAAAAAACAGAACAGGAATGATTTTTTTTTTATTTTTTTTTTTTTTGTTCTGATTCACCGTGTTGCACCAAAGTGTATCGCTGCTCTCTTTTTGCAAGCCTCGGTGGAAAAACCTCTGAATTGTTTCCAGCGATCGATCAATTCCCAGGACATGCTTCAAGCAAAATCCAAACATTTTTTTTAGCTACAGCTTAGGCAGATTAATCAGTAATGAAAATTCACTTTTCCTGTTCTTCTTGTGGGAGCTTTCTGTTCTATAAAGTAGTCGAGTTCTGTGAAAGATTTCCTTGCAGGAAATTCACCAAATTCACCATCAGAACTGCTGCACGGTACCTAGAGCTGTACTCTTTGTGCTGAACCTCAGAGAGATACAGTGATACTGTAGTGGATGTGGTTGGATCAGTTCATCATGGTTATCTCTGGATTATCTCCGGATCTGACCAAAGCAATGACATTACAGGTCTGCGGTGTGTTTGCAGGTTTTTCCTTTCAGATATGAAAGCAGCCGCTGGTGGCTACAATATATACCAGCTCGCTGTTACTCCGAGCAGCTGATTCTTCATCACGGTCACTTTGAACAAACTGTTATTACACCGTGAGTCACATTAGTCAGCAGCCTGCAGAATACTGATACATATAAACAAGGCTACAGCTGATATCTCCTCTGCAGAGTGCTGCTTATGAATGCAATATTAGGATAACATCATATTTGTAAATAAGTTGCAGCAGATTGAATATTTGAAACCTGATTTTTTTTTTTTTTTTTTTTTTTTTTTTTAAACAATGCAAGGACGAAAATTGCGATCTGAGAGTGGGCATCTGGATGGAAGCTTGTCTCCTTCTGCGCAGCCTTCCTCACCACCCACCAGCCAACATCTTCTCTGTAGTCCCCCCTTCTTCCCCACCCGTTGTGCACAGAGATCCTGTGGGGAGGCCGGGCAGCAGCACTCATTCTCACCTCCGAAGGGGAGCTGCCGGTTGGGCAGAGCAGCCTGGCTCTCTGCCCTTTGCCCCGACAGGCCCTTTTCTTACATTTACAATGTTTGCATAAATGGGAATAGAAGCAGTGTTGTAACTGTTGCAAGACAGGACCATAATTAGGGGAAAAATGCAGCGAATAAGGAAAATTAAAGTGCAGCAGATGCATAATTGTCACTATCATGTACTGTATGTTGTAATCTGTGGTTTTCAACAAACTCCAGATTTTTGGTCAGTCATAGATCTTGCAGAAAAATAACTTTGTTCCAAAACAACGTTGGTTGAGGACAGGAAATGTGTATTTTGTGACTGAAACATGCTTTTTATCTTTTGACTCTTTCTCTCACTTGATACCAGCTTGAAAATGACTCGCAAGCAACTCTTCTTGCCTTTGAAATGGGTGTCAAGGCCGAGTTGGAATCCTCATTGTTGCTGTTCTGCAAAATTGCAAAAATAAGTGTTCCTTCCGAAGATAACAGAGAGGGAGATGAAAGAAACAGTGTCTCTTAATCTGCATGAGGAAAAAGAAATGCATTCACCTACAAGAAGTTCACTCATTTTAAAGAGCAAATGTCACATTTAGAAGGAGAAAACATAAAACCCTTAAAAATGCAAAACATGAATCACTTTTTGTTTTTCACATTGTTTTCTTAAAACAGCATTTTCAAAATGCACTTTACTGACACAAAATAAGCCCCAAGAAACAGCCCTCTGTAAAACCGAACAAACACACATAGATGATGACATAGTGCAGCAGAGTAACTGCCTTTCTTTGTAAACACGAAACAATTTGTTTTCTTGTCAAAAAAAAAGACATTTTCAAAGGTAATATGTCAAATGGATGGTTGGCTACTGAGATTCAAAAGGTTACAAAGTCTACAGTCATACTTTCCCCATTGCTGCAGGGAAACTGGATACGATTTCTTAAATGGTAAATGGCCTGTACTTGTGTAGCGCTTTTTCAAGTCCAGAGGACCCCAAAGTGCTTTACACCACATTCAGTCATTTACCCAGTCACACACACACACTCACACGCTGATGGTGGCAAGCTACTGGATAGTAGCCACAACTGCCCTGGGGCAGTCTGACAGAGGCAGGGAGGGTGAACTTTTCCAATCAAAAAATCTCTTTTGGAAACACTTCTTGTTTCCTGTATTTCTAAAACAAAACAAATGAGACCTTGGCTTCAAGAGAAGTAATAATCCAAAGCTGATACTATTGTGGAGCTCAAATGCAGTGAGCAGTCAGACTGTCAGGACAACTGTCAGTGTTGTTTGTGAGCATAAAGTTTCTCAAGACAGAAAATGCATTGTTTTTCTTAGGACTGCAGCAATTAATCGTGATGAATCGATACTTGAAATAATCTTCAACTAATTTAGTAATCGATTAATCATTAATTGGAGTATACAGACTCAAAAAAATGCCATTTGCTGAAAGAGCAGCACACTCAGAGCAGTGATAAAGCCAAAACTGTACAAAAACCTTTGTCTTTAAATATGTTCTACCCAGAACTCCTCAAGTGGCATAGTTTAGCATCACCTGGTTCAAATTCTGTAAAAATAAATAAATAAATAAATAAAAAAATATCCTCCTAAGCACCTTTTGCAATCCAAATTTTAATTAGTTTATCAAAAAATAATCAACAGATCAACCCTATACTGTACTGATGTTAGATCAAGCAGAAAGGGCTGAATTTTTCACGTTAGAAGTATTTTTTAGCTGCAGATGCATCCTTTGCTGCAATTGATCAAGTGTTCACTGAAGGAATGCTGTTATTGCATTTTAGGCAATACAATTTTTTTTCTTCTTTAAAAAACCAATTGAATTATTTGTTTATTTTCATCTTTTAATGTATTTCTAATATTGTATAAAAAGGCTTAAGTGGTTAAATAAAAAAATTGCCAAATGTGCCATTTTAAAAAAAAATCCAGTTTAACGCCAGAATAATCGAAAGAATAATCGATTACTAAAATAATTAAGTTTTTATGTCATCTGTCAGTACAAAACATTTGTTGTCATCCATATATTGTATTAAGGAAACCCATAACTGCTGTCCAGAAATGTTCCTTTTTTTAACCCACAGTAATGAGCTGCAGTAGAAACGATTTGTCATTGTTTGACTCTTATAGAGTTTGAGTTGCATGTATTAATACCATTTAAACAAAAGTATTCCTGTAGTGCTGCTAAACCATTCTGAGTAAAACACAAGCTGATCTTATATAGAAGTGTTTCAGCTGCTTCCATTCATTACTGCTATGAAGGCAGTGTTGGGAGTGGTCACATCACTGCCTGTACATAAATCAACAATGCTGGTCAGAAGTGGAGCAAAAATTACAACATCTGTCTAAATGCTGCCAGAATGCTAAAACTTGGCTCTCCGCAGAGTGCTTTTAAATCCCTGGCTAGAGTGCTGGTTTGTTAGTTTCTCACTATTTTGTATTTATTTATTTGAAAGAGGATAGTGCAGTAAAAACAAAAACAAACAACAAAAAACAAAAAAAATCACATGACAATTCGCGAGTTAAAAAAGCTTAAATTAGCCAAAAAGGCAATTTGTCATCTGTAGTCCCCTGACCATGATGGTAAAAAAAAACAAAACAATGAAATACAAGAATATGAGTAAGATATTTAGTAAGGACATAAGACTGGACTAAGCAGAACCCGACAATATTAAGAAGACAACGAAACAGAATAATACAGCTCAACAAAGATACAATTTCTTTAGTCTTGACAGGAGTATGAATCAACAAGCCATTTTTTTTCAAATGTGTAGCGAAGGCCTTATATGTTAATTGTCTGATTTCATCTGGTAGCGAGTTCCATTCCTGGGCACCTCTCGCATACCAGGCTGGCTGAGGCAGTTTTATCCTGACTCCATCCTCCATACTGGATAAATCAGCATATAATCTTCATAATGAGTGCATGGCCATTTCTTTATGCATTGATGCCTGAGTTCAGCATTTCAACTACATAACCTGATTGCCTTGTTCTTGCTTTCATTTATTCTTTTATTTCTTGAATCTGCACACAAGAAATTATTGTATTGTCTGGTCTTTTCCTCTAGTTTTCAAGAGTTTATTGAGTTTTCTTTTTTATATATACTGCATACGTGTGAATATAGAGCAGATGAGTTGGACGGTTTCTTTTGATGCTCAGCACTTAATCAGACAACAAACCCGTTATAGGGATATTTGTGAGATAAAAGCCCTATAACAAGGTGCTTCTGGGGTGTTTTTTTGTGCTTCTGTTGCAGGTTTTGTTAGCCTATAAAAATGGAATTGAAAAGCATCGCCTTAGATGGAGGGACATTACTCTGACTGTGGAGTGAGACTTCTTTTGTCTCTTTATTTTTTTGCCTCTAGTAGTGGGTGGTGGGGGGGTCTCTCTGCAGCTAAACAGAAGAAGTCTGAAACGTTGATCCTTGCAGGTTCTCCGTCTGCAGCCCGAAACGAAGAGACGCAGCATGGGCCGCCTTTATATTCCAATCCTACATTAATAATGCATGAAACAATAAATAACACGCTGCGTGGAAGTTGAAAACGCTTCTCACCAAAAAGCCTCGCTGCGTCCTGCGACAGCATCATCACGATCATCATCCTTGTGATCATTCTTCTCCAGCCTGAGCCGCTGGTGACGTCATGCACCTGTTAGGAGGAGGTGTATTGCATGTGCAGCTGCGTTATTGTCCAATCGACCTGCGCATTTTCTGCAAATTGCTCCAAAGGGGAGCTGTGCTCCTCCCTCACACAAAGCAATATCATATTACAGAGCTCTGAGCTGACCTCCTATCCTTCTGCTGTCTGCCTCTTATAATTTGATCACTGTGTAAGATTATACCCTGCAATGTGCAATGCATTATGATGTCAGGCGGCAGCTTGGAGATGGTTCTCTGCAGATGTTTTGCCATTTATTGGGTTATTTCATTAAAAGTGACAGAAATAGAAAACTTGAGTGAAAGCAACACAGAATCAGGCTCAGTTGTGCTTTTTGAATAGATAGAAGGGAACATGTGAATCCAGGCTGAGGATGAGTTAAATATTTCGCTGGGCCTGTTGTGCAGCTCCGAGTCTGTGTGGGAGGAGAAGCGAGCAAGAGTTAGAGAGCTGTAGCTATGGTGAGTCGGGGGCAGCGGGCTCTGAGGATGTTATAGAAGTGGGTGAGATGGTGGCGATAGTGGTGGGGATTATTTGTCGAAGGGAGCGTGGGGGAGGTGGGGGTCCTTCAAGATGCCCTTCTCTCCTCGCCCGGCAACCGCTCCTTCCCTCCCTCCACTGCCTTCACTCACTCAGTGACTCACTCTGTTATTCGTCTCTCTGTTTTTTCATGTCCCTCACACTCGTTTGGTCACCCCACTCACCCCACGACTCGCCGCAGGAAAAAAATAAAGACCTGTTTGCAAAGTGACAAGAGGAGAGGGGATAAACCTGAGCTGGATCAGAGTCTGACATTCTTTCACCCACTTTCCTGTCCATCCCCTCCTCCTTCCCTTCTGCCGCTCTGACTGCTCTTTGTTACATCATCTGTCCTCTCCCATTATCTGCTGAAACCCCCTCTCCACACCCACCCCTCGTCCCCTGTCACCCCAGCAGGTGAGTCACTACCTGTATTGTTTCTCAGTAACCACTCACAGTGTTCCTCTTGTTTGGGCTCGATCAGACTCATCCCGGCGCTCCTGGACTGGTCTCCTGGAGGGATGGGTTGGGGGATTGGGAGGAGAACTGCAGGGAGGGGGGGGGGTTTACTCTAGTGAGCTATTACTAATCTGGTAAATGGAGGCACTTTGCTAACCCGACAGCTGTTATTCCTGTTTGTTCTGGTAAGAGTGGGGGTGACCTCATCGGAGACATGGTCCCTACATGTCTCCTCACTCAGACCTGTGCGTCTCTGATCTGTGGAAGAAACGCACAGAATGAGCTCATTAAACAGTTGCGTTGGATTTCATTTAAATCTTAGCTGTTTTTTTTAAGTAACGCTTTAAAAACTAAAGCAGAAAACTAGTTAGGTTTCAGTATTATGTCGTGTTTTCACCCGTTTATTGAAGTTTCTGAGACTGAAACCGTATGCTGCCCAAACTAAAATCATTTGGTCTCATCTGACCAGAGTTCCTCCTTCCACATGTTTGCTACATCCCCTACATGGTATGAAATGTAAAACCGTTTCCAAGGATCCATACTTTTTCAAGGGACTGTATGATTTACTCTGTACGTAGGATTTGGAGTACTGTGGGAAAAGCTGATTTCTTATTTCTCTAAAGAGAAATGAGACTCTTTCTGTGTGGGGGAAAAGGCTGCCAACAGGAAAATGTAGGGACACGTTTGAACCAGTTATGCTGGGATGATGACACATCCAGTGATCTTAGACACTGATGGGGAGCACTACAAAGAGTCCAGCCAGTTAGATGTGAGCACTAACTTAATTGACTGTATTTGGACAGTGTTCTTGTTTAGGATGGTATGATTGTGATGGTGGCAGCTTAGGTTGAAACTCATCTTTCAAAGAGCATTAAGTTGATTGGAAAAACTGCTCCTCTGAAAGCATTTAAGGCCATTTCTGTACCTAAAATGGGCAGAAGGAATTGAAAACTTAATTTATTTAAAATTAAGTTTTGCTTTATGTTGGGTGTAAGTTTATACTAAAAGCTTCCTTCGGTCTCACACTTCTACTTTTGCCCTCTGCCTCTCAGCTTTCTTCATTTCCCTGAGCACACGCTGCACAATATGTTGTCATGGCTTGGGTCAGAAAATGAGGGCAAAAGCAGAAAAAAAAGTTTCAAAAGGCCTGAACAGCTATTGATTAGGACCACTTTAAAAGATTACAAGACAGCCTGGTTCCTTCGAAAGCAACTAATCTGTTTTGTTTTTGTTGTTTGTTTTTTGTTTTTTCAGGCTGCCTCCCCCTCAAACACAATGGGGTCAGCCTGTCAGAGCAGCCCAGAGGAGTGTCTCAGTAACTCGGGGGATGTGACCGTCCAGTCCTCATCTGGCAAGGGGAGTAACTCCCGGTGGTCGTCTCTCTCCTGGGACGCCTCCTCCGACCTGCTCTCCCCTCCAACTCCGGACTCCGGCGGCGTGGTCCACTTGGATAGCGACTCCAGACCGAGTTCAGGTAAATACACACCCAAAAAACACAAGCCGCCGTCGATCAGCGAGGTGGGAGATAATGACCAACGGTTTGTCACCTTCTGATATAAGTGAGAGATTTCCCATTAAACATAACCACAATCTTTTTTAGGTTTATTTACTTGAACTCTGTGTGACCTCGGCCCAGACTTGTTCAGTTTCTACATTTTTTTTTGCAGTCTTTGTCAAAATGTTCTGCCGTGGTCTGTCTCTCTGAGCCTTTAAAAAGTCATAAACACTGGTACTTTTATACTTCTTAGTTAAACAGTCAGCGCACACCCTTCTTTCTGGAATGTTAATAAAGTTTGAGTATCTATAGGTGATGTCTCTTCACTCAGGAGCTGCCCAGGATGCTCTGTTTTAAACCTACAGAGGTTAAAAAAACTGCCCTTATCCTATTTTTAAGGTTTCTACTCAGTGAGTGGGAGCTCTCTGTCAGACTCCTGCTACTCCGTGTCCAGTGACGCTGCCCATGTTGGACCGGTGATTCCTGCAAGACCCCCAAAGTCCTGGGAGCAGGTTCCCGCTTCTGCTGACAACACCTGACATCCTGTGGTCAGAAGGTGCGGTGGCAGCTGCAGCAGCCTGCCGCAGACAGCAGCCCAGAGGACACTGAACCAGTCGAGGATCCGACTGAACCAGTCGAGGATCCGACTGCACCAGTTTCAGAAGATCCAGGTGAACTTTTACAGGGTGTTACAAAGTATCCGTCCTCTTGACTTTTTTTTTATGTGGTAGACCAACACAAAGTAGTGTGTGTTTTATAGGGTGGAATTAAAATTGATTTTTGAGAATCTTTGTAAAAAAATATTTAGAACGTGTGCCATAACTTTGTATTCAGCCACCTGACTGAATATTTTGTAGAAGCACGTTTTGCTGCAGTTTCAGCTGCCAGTGTTGTGGTTTATCTCTACCAGCTCTACACAGCCAGCGACTGAAATCTGTGTCCGTTCTTCTTTGCATAAAAGCTCAAGCTCAGTCAGATTAGACAGAGACCGTATCTGAATATCAACTTTCAAGGCTTGCCACGGATTCTCAGATGGATTGAGGTCTGGACTTTGACTGGGCCATTCTAACACATGAACATGTTTTGATCTAAACCAGCCCACTGTATCTCCAGCTCTATGTTTAGGGTTGTTGTCCTGCGGGAATGTGAACCTCAGCCCCTTTCTCAAGTCTTTTGCAGCTTCTAGAAGGTTTTCTTCCAGTATTTCCCACCCTTTAGCTCCATCCATCTTTCCATCAACTCTGACCAGCTTCCCCGTCCCTGCTGAAAGCAAAGCATCCCCACAGCATGATGCTGTCACCACCATGTTCCACAGTAGGGATGGTGTGTTCAGGGAAGCCCAGAAAGATCAGTTTTGATTACAACTTGTCCAGAGCACCTTCTTTCATATGCTTGCTGTTTCCCCTACATGGCTTGTAGCAAACAGTAGTATATTGGCCTATTTTTGGTTTTCTTTCAACAATAACTTTTTTTTTTTTTTTTTTTTTTTTTTTTCTTCTACTGCACAATTGATAATCGTCATGTCCACAGGCTCTCCAACTGGGGCTGTGGATCGTCCTTCAGAGTTACTGCGGGTTCTCTGCTTGTCTTATAGGTGGACGACCACCACAGAGCCGACCTGTGTGCGGTGTTTCCTGGTTTTCATGATGCCTGTTGTTCACTAATGTTCTCTAAGAAACCTCTGAGGCCTCCATAGAACAGCTAGATTTAGCTTTCTCTGTTTGCTAACTGGGAGGCTTCTGAAGGTAATTGGTTGCACTGAGATTTATTTAGGGGTATCAGAGGAAAGTGGGCTGAATACAAGTGAGAGTCACATTTCCAGATTTGTCTGTCACTTTATATTAAGCTTCTCCTTTATGTTGGTCTATCATATCAAGTCTTATTAAGCTTCATAGAAGTCTCTTGAAACGTGATAAAATCAGAAGGTGCAAAACACAAACTGCAAGCTTACGACAGCTAAAACCTGAAAGACTTTATAGAAAATTATAAAACTGTATTTAGTCGTGTTCTTCTTCTTGTCTTTAAAGCTGCACAGGACCACGACGCCACTGGTCTCAGCTTTCTGTCTGATCTTTGCACGGTGGTCGGTGACTCCCTGGTTTCCTTCATCATCCCCCTGCTTAATGCGTCTTCATCCCCCTCCACTGTGCATTTAAAGCCTCAGTTGGACCCCTGCTACTGCACAGACCTGGTGTCTCGTCGAACCAAAGAGGTCTACTCTTATCCAAGCCCGCTGCACGCTGTCGCCCTCCAGAGCCCCCTCTTTACCTCCCTTAACCAAGAACAATCAGCTTCCACAACTTCAGAAGGAGTCCAGGACAATGAGGTGGTAGAGGCAAACCCTGATGCTGCTGCTCTCCTGCCTCAGCAGCCTCCCACTCCGGCCTCTGTCACCCACCTGGAGCAGTACATCACTCGGCTGGCTTGCCAGTACCACAAGCGGGTAAACTCCTCGACCCCCGATCTCACATCAGCTGCTGCTCCTAGTCCAGCCCCGCAGAGAGGTTCCTGTACTCCTGGCAAAAGTCATGGCTCCACCCAATCTTTGTCTGCCTTTGAGAACCGTAATACACCCTCCTCCCAGCCGGGGGGGAGCACCACTCCCTGCAAGTCCCTGCTGGGGAACTCAGCTAGAGTCAGCCTCAGCGCTACAGGGAAAAAGGGCACTAGGAACTCAATCAACCTGGGTAACCTTCCTTCAGCGACCGGAGAAGACTTGAGCATCAATCTGCATCTCAACCTCAACTTGAACCTGGCTCCAGGGTTAAACTCTAACCGCGGGCTCGCCGACGCACCCAAAACCAGCAGCTGTGGAGCCATAAAGAGTGACGTAAACACAGCTTCAGCTGCCTCTTTCACTTCTCTGTCCTCTGCCACGCCCACCCCAGGAGTCAGGTCTCGCTCTCGGATCTCAACTTGTCCCAGCAGCCTGAGCCACCGGTATGTTCCCTGGAAGTCCCCGCTGAGCTCGGGAGCCAACCCTGGGTTTGGGTCGTCTTCCTTCTGTCGCTCGTTAGACTGGAGCACTGCGGCTCCGCCTGAGGGTAGGACAGCAGGTTGTTTGTGTCAAATACGGGATCGGCTCCTGGATCTCAGCGCAGCAGCTTAATCCAAGAATCCTGCTCTAGTCCCAAACTGAGCGAAGACTCCCCCATGGTGGGGGAGATCTCCCGCCTCTGGGTCCTGTCTAGGGCCGTGGTGGTCGGACCTGATGGAGCAGGGAGTGGAGCTGGATATAGACTGTTTCCAAAGGACCCTGCGGGTGGGGTGAGGGGCCACAGTAAAGCTCACCTGACACCACAGAGGGATCCATCCCACGACTACGGCCGGCTGACGGAGACCACCCCTCAGAGGCCGATCCAGCTCTCCCTCAGCGTCACCCACTCCCCCCAGTCTCAGTCTAGCCTCACTCCTCCTCTGTCACACTCCAACAGTCCCATACACCCATACCAGTCTATCCACATCCCTCCTCCTCCTCACTACTCTTCACAATGCCACTACCAGCACATCCCTTCGCCATCTGATATTCCCTCCTCTACAGCCTCCTCCCCTGCTTCACACCCCACTCCAAGGCCTCGTTCTCCTCCACGGCCCCTCAAGCCATCCCCAATGGGGGCCACCCCGCTCTCGGTTTTCCGACGGGATTCTCCTTTTCAGTGCTCCCTGCCGCACAACAACCGAACGTCCTCTTGGGAACATGGAGGTATCCAACCGAGAGGCGGATCGCTGCGACATAGCGGGGGAGGAAGTGAGGGTGGCAGCAGGTGGAAGAAGGTGGAGAGAGATGGGCTCTACAGAGGGAAACATGCCTCCCATAAGCTGGTTAGGGCTGCTACTGTGAGCAGCTACGCCAAGAGAGAGGACTACAGCTCTGTTTGGGCAGAGGACGGGGAGAAGGTCCGATCGGCAGCCCACACCCCAGGAAGTCTTCCGGCAAGCTCTGGAAGGGCTTTGAGGGGCGCCTCTGGGGGAAAGAGTCCGAGAGTGAGAAGGAGGAGATGGATAGAGCAGAGTACGGATATGGCTGGAGTAGGGGGAGCATCGGAAGCTGGAGGAGGGAGCACAGACGAGCCAAGGGATCCTCCGGGGGTGCTGACAGGAAGCCAAAAGTAGATCACTCCCCCATCTTCTCTAGATCGAGAGGGAAAGAGGACGGGGAGAGACGCAGTTCCAGCCTCCGGCTTTCCAGGAGGTCTCTGTTCAGGAGCGAGTCCCAGGGGCTGCTTGTGCCTCGAACCACAGGGAGGAGTCGGCAAAGAGGGGGACACTGGGTCTCCTCCTTCGATGTGGCGCAGGGCGGCATGGGAACAAGCAGAGATGAAGGCGTCAGACTGCTGAGAGCCAAGGAGGAGGACAAGCGGCTGTCCTCCACTGCCAGCCTCTTCAACCTTTCTCGCTCTCAGAGCCTAGAGGGCAGCTGTCAGTCGCTCTCCTCTCTATCCTCGCCATCGTTCTCCCCTTCCCCTCCTCCACGGATGACCCTGCAGCGCTCCCGGTCGCTGAGGGATCTGGGGAGGAAAGTGTTTGGCTCCATGAGGTCTCTAAGTCTCAAACGAAAGCCATCCAAGAAGTGACACTTGTACAGCCAATGAACCTCATGTTACATTCAAAACACCAGTTGTGCTTAGTATTATATCTGATGTAAAATGAAGTGCCATCTAATCTTGTGTCCTGATTAATTGGACAGATGGGATCTCTGATACTGCCTTTAGGACCTTTGTGAAAGATCCTCTCTGGCACATTTAGTCTTTCCAAACGTGCCATTGAAATATCTTCATGGCTGACAGCACTCCTTCTAGTAAAAATCTGGTAAATTTATCAATATCCCCACTTTTGATATCCTCAGAAAACTAAAGGAAAAAAGTGACAAATGCTAATGGGTTACTTCGACGCTCTGTGTTTGGATAACTAAAGACTTCTTTGTTGGACCTCTGGTAACGGTGAGTCAAAGGTCTTAGGATAAATTAAGCTTTTATTGCAGCAGCATAATTTCACACTGAACATTTTTAGAAAACTCAACCTTTGAGTTGAGTGCATTTATTTAGTGGAGAGAAGAAAGGTGTGTATTTGTCTTGCCAGCCCAGGTGGTTGATGCCGATCTTGACTAATTAAAATCATTAGTAACAAGTGATTGGTGAACCATTTCTGTGTTTTAGCCATATGTTTTGGGTCAGTATCCTGCTGAAAGACCAAAAATCAATCTGTTTGGTTTTTTGACAGAGAAAAGTTCACATTGCCATGTACTCCAATAAGGTTCCCAGAATATTTGGAGGAGGAACAGGCCCACAGCATCATGAATCCTCCACCTTATTTAACATTGGGCATGAGGTGCTTTTTCACATGTTCATCCTTCGTTTCACTGTAAACCCACCTGTAGTGTTGCTGAAATGCTTGATCTTAATCTCATTTGACCAAAGCACACAGATCCAGTTAAAGTCCCAATAGACTTTAACAAACTTAACATGTTTAGATTTGTGGTGGTACCACAGAAAAGCTTTTTTTTGACTGACATGAATCCCAAACATACATGTAAAGTCTAATTATTGCTATGACGACTTGGTCACCCAAAGAAACCAGTCCAGAGGTAATTTTTACTATGATAAAACTGGGTTCTTGTCCAGCCAGTGTAGTAACTAAACAAATTGTTCCTCTTTCTTGCCATGTTTATACCTCAGGGAACTGGAAGGTGATAAATTTGCATCAAGAGGTCGTTTGATCAACGTAAAAAAGCGAAGTGTAAAATAATATATGTTTATATTAAATAGCTTTTTAAGGTTACCAACAATTGTACTAGCATTGATTTTATTAACAGGCTTTCTTTAGGTTTCAGAATGGAAACTTTTTTAAACCTTTTTCTAACATGAATATTGTTTAAATTTAGGGATGATTTACAAAAAGCACTATAAGTTAACCTAATTACTTAGCAAAGTAGATCAAATGTACAAATCAACCTAAGCAAGGCGGATAAAGCTTTATCATCTTAACTTGCCGTTTTTCATCTCTGGGATGTTATTCCACCAAGGTTACATGACTTCATCTCCTTCTCCTGCGCCTCATGATAGTTAGTGGAGACAAGTTTAGCTATTTAAATCCATGTTTTAAGACCAAATTTCATCACATACACAAATTCCTATGGCGAAGGAGCTTGTAGTGGAAGATTTGAACTGACTGAACATGCAATAAATCAGTTTCAGGAACTTGCTTATTTTAAACAATTATTAAAGAACCAATTAAAAAAAACAGGTTTACAAATTTAAAACATAAATGTGCTTTAGGACATAGTATGTAAAATCCGAACATATTCCAGACTGTTTAAGACATAAAATGTTGATTATTAAATTGAGGACCCTGGAGAAACCCTGTAAAAACGATCACTTCTTACCATGGATAACCCTACACATTGAATAAATGTACTCAAATTAAAGAGTGTGTTTTTCTAATTTTTAGTGTAGGACTGTGCTACTGCAATAAAAGATTCATTGACACGTCTTTCCCAAGATTTATCTGAATAACCAAATTCATGTGTTTGTGAATTCTAACCGAATAACTATTTTAAAAACCAAACATACACAATGCAATGGAGGGAATATAACAATATTTTAAATCTGTGTTTGTACTGGAGGTTTTTTGATGTTTCAAAAGGTCAGATTAAAAAAAAATTTTAAAAAATCAACTCTGGGAAGCTTTTGTGGTTCAGTTTCATCATACTGAATATTAACTCATTACTGGCTATAAAAAGCTTAGTTGCATAATGCTCCAACTCCCCTGTAACCATGAGAATGAATGTGTGCGCACATACTCCCTGCTCTGCATGCTGCTCTGTGACTCGTTCAGTGATAATAGCTGTTGTGAGGATGTGATTTTCTTTAATAATTGGCAATACAGCCTCTGAAGTACAATCATATTGGCCAGATGATGACCAAAACCAAGCAATTCTCTTTAACTGATATTTTGCTCAGGACTTTGAAATGAATATTGAATTATTACAAATAATAAGAGTTGTATGAGAATAATTTGTGGCATATGACAAATAAAGAAGCTGATAAATGATGTGTGTCTGAAATATGTGTATTTTGTTCAGAAAGAAACAGAAACTGGATTTTTAAATAAAAATTTCTGGAAAACTCAAAACCAACATTCCCATTACTGAAGAGACCAATCAGAGGCATTTTGGTAGTGCATAAAGAGTCACTTTGACGTTCATGAGCACAGATTACTTGACTTTCTTCTTCTTTTCCATGTTGCTAGGAAACTAACTTTCTGTCCTCTTCTTTCTATTTTCAGCCGTGACATATTTGCTGTCCTGCTCTTCCCAGCGGTCTGTAATCTACAGAAACCTTTACGTTCTTATTGCTTCTTCAAACTCAGAAACCTGTCAGTATTACCGATTCAACAAGTATGTATTTTCCTCCCAGGTGGTCCAGCATATCTGAGGTTCAGGTTTTATTTGGCACATTGAGCCGTTCCGTCTAAAACTCCATCCCCCGCTCTGTTTGGTGCCTTAACCCTCTCTGCTGTGCAGTCCTTTGAGCTGGAGGAGAACATGCCCTGATACATGGCTTTCTCTCTCTGCAGCTCCTGGCTTAGCTTCTCTTCTGCCCTCTGTAGGTGCTTCCTCACATTAGCATCTGTGGGAGAAATTAAAAGCTGTTTCAGGCCGTT